>OY992763.1:25481222-26681222 GCA_963921325.1 Logfia minima | reverse complement strand
TGAGTTGAAGCCAATATGATTTCACCATGTTGACATGAGTGGGAGATTATTTTACTTGAACAATCACATTATTTTTCATATCTCGATTTAATGATGTTTGTCATTTTTTATGCATCAGGCATCTAGTCCATTGCAAGTGAAGTACGCCGATGGCGAGCTGGAACGTCTAGGTATGCCATGCTATTCGATTGATTTAGTTACAGATATCTATTTTCTGCAATGTATCTTTTGGGTATTCTATAAATATAATATATCAATTTATCTGACTAGCTTTTTATTTCTTCTGACCTTTTGCCTAAGAACACAAACTTTTCATCGGTATGCTTCCTAAGAATGTATCTGAAGGTGAAATTTCAACATTATTTTCACAATACGGAACCCTGAAAGACTTGCAAATTCTTAGAGGTTCTCAACAGACGAGCAAAGGTGCATATGTTATTGTCCAGTCCTCGATTCATTAGCGTAGAATATCAAAGTCTGTTACCAACTCCAGGGGCTCTATCTTATGTTTTAGATTTTTGATTGGACAGGCTGTGCCTTTGTTAAGTATGAAACAAAAGAACAAGCTGTTGCTGCTGTAGAGGGCCTTAATGGAAAACACAAAATGGAGGTTTGTATATATACTAGTTTCACATTATGTTTTTTTTTATTGCTTTAGTAGGAAGTGTTCTAACTAGATTCGTAGCTTGGTGTTTGTCTACTTTTAATCTTGTTGTGTTTCTCTGTATTAGGGTTCAACTGTCCCTTTGGTTGTTAAATGGGCAGACACCGAAAAGGAACGGCAAGCTAGAAAAGCTCAGAAAGCTCAATCACTGGCTTCTACTTTGGCAAATGTTGACCCGACACAACATCCATCTTTATTTGGAGCACTTCCTATGGGTTATATGTCCCCATATAATGGTTATGGGTATCAGGTCTGTTTTGTCATAGTCATTGCATCACTTTAATATTTATTGGTTGTTGGTATCATGTCTTTGTTTCTTTCATGTGCGCTTCTTTTGTTGCTATGCCATTTGACATTGAAGGCACCATGTGATTAAGAGTTAATTTTGTGAATAGGCTACTGGAACTTATGGGCTCATGCAGTATCGCCTTCCTGTGGTGCAGAATCAGCCCCCTTTTCCCAACCTGAGCCCAAACCAAGCAAATGCATTACGAGCAGGCTCTCCAAGAAACTATGCAGTCTCCCCGGCCGGTTACATGGGCTCTCCTTATCCAGCCGTGCCCAGGCTTCAATATCCTCTGGCATACCCTGGGGGAATCAGACCTTTCAGCGGCCCTTCTAGCCCAGTACCACCAGAAGTTGTTAATAATCATGCTGCAACATCTTCAACTGTCAGTGGAAATGCCTCCGACCATGTTGAAGGTTGATAAAGATCTGTTATGTAGATTTACTCTCTCACATGACTATTTGTGTTTCATTAACTTGATACCATTATTAGGGGTGGCAATTTCGATCCATATACTTATGAATGGGTCAGTTTGGGTTACATTTTATCTCTAATGGGCAAATACGTTGAACAGGGTGAAAATCTCCTGAATTCTAACATTAGTTTTAAAGGCATAAAAATTTCTTGATCATTAATTCAAAAGAATTATATGTTATTGATATAGTTTAACTGTTTCATGCCTGTTTGCTAATTAGTTATTACAAAAAATTAAAATTAAAGTTTCAGGTCAACCCAACAGGACTCCTTTCGACACGTACTAAAAGTTACCTGTTTTGACACGTTACCCAACCCCCCAGCCCACCCATTTTACCTCCAATAATTATTTATATTTAAGCATCTGTTTTAATACAGGTCCACCTGGTGCCAATCTGTTTATTTATCACATCCCTCAAGAGTTCGGTGATGAAGAGCTTGCAAATGCTTTTCAATCATTTGGAAGGGTTTTGAGTTCCAAAGTTTTCGTTGACAAGGCAACTGGTGTTAGCAAGTGCTTCGGTATGGATACTGAATATATTCCATTCCTACCATGGTTAACACTTCTGTCTCTAATTAACCTTATGTTTGCAGGTTTTGTCAGTTATGACTCCCCAGCTTCCGCACAATCTGCAATTAATACAATGAATGGATACCAGTTAGGTGGTAAGAAGTTGAAGGTTCAGCTTAAAAGAGACAACAAACAAAATAAAGCTTACTGATTTGATGGTAAGCAAAGGAAGGCCGCAGAACTCTATCTGTAATGTACATATATGAGTTTCTGCGGTTGTACCTAACTACTATGGGGTGGATCTGGGACAATCATTGAAAGTGCATTCTATTCCATCCTGCTTGTAGCCAAATCTCTGACACTTGTAATACTTTGTTTATTGTGTGCCTTTGTAATCTGTAATTGTGTAACATATTAATTCATTTAGTCATTGACTTTTAATATATTCATTCTTTTCTCTACAACATCGTATGTAGCATTGTGTTTTAACCGATTATTTAAGAACCTTCTTGCGTCTCCCTTTAAAATGAAATTCTGATTTCTCTGCCCGCTGATTATCTATCTGGATCTTGTTTTTTTGTTCTTTAAACATGCATATCTTCAGGTATGACCTCACCTTATGGAGATATGTCTCTGTAACATATTTATGGGGATGGAAGTGAGTTCAGGGATATGCATAAGTGTGTCATTCTCTTTTAAGGTTTGACGATTTCTTTATTCTCTTTATTTTTTTTCACAATATCAAGTGTGATCTGCATAATGTATTATATTATGCTCCTCACATGTCTTTAATTTCTACAATGTGCTGATTGTATGTCTTCACTCAAAGCATTCAACCATGTTTTGGTAGAAAAAGCAGTTATTATTTCGGCTTCTAAGTAAACATGGCTATGCAGGAATTAATAATTTGACATTAATGTGTCATGTACCATGTTCAAGGTACCTTCATTTATTTTGGGGCATTTACTGATAAACTGGAAATGCCCAAACTTGTGTAGGTCACTCATGGATGCGTGAAAGCCTCAAAGAAGTTATAAACTGTATACTGCTTGCAATCAGGTACACACTCAATTCAATTAATTGGTGGGTCGTATCAATCTTCTCTAGTGACATATTATGCCGTGTTAATCTGCTATCCGCTGATGATGATTTTGAGAATTAACAAATATGTCATTTGCTTCAGTTGTGCTCATTACAATAGTTTTATAGACCTCTTTTATGGGCGTGGAATAACTTTACAGGCCTATCTGTTGAGGTTGGTTACTGACTTTCATTATATGTTAATGGAGTCAAATGTAAGAGACCATTATTTGTAATCCTAATAGTTGGTGATTAGTTGACAGACATTTTATGGAATATGGAGTTGTCAACCCCTTATATTCAAGAAAAATAGCCAATTGAGTAATTGACTCATGTAGTTATAAATTATAATATGATGACTAAATCATTTCTCCATTTTGATTGTGTTCCTGGCAGCCAGGTCGCTACATCAACCAATGGGCTGGCTGCATCTTCATTTGAATGAGATTGTTATTGTTTCTCTACTTAAGAAGAGAACATCTACACTTTGATATCAGGTGATTTTAGCTAAACGTTGCCTTGGTACTGTTTCAATTTATATAATTTGCAAGAAGAAAATATAATTGGCTTGATTAGTCTGTATTTCACTATGGTCTTGGTAAAGGTTAGATTTACATCCAAATTCTTGTTCGTCTTGGAGTATTTCCATCTACCCATATACCCACATTTATGTAAATAATGTATATACTGGATGCCCTAATTTAGGTAAGTAATCCCTATGTCACCCATTTGTATCAGAGATATGGCTTAATTACTAGAGGTGTCAACCTCGCCTCTTTAGCTATGAATGGCCCTCTTTAGCAAGTGAACCATTTCCAACCCGATCTGTACTAAAAAGTTATCTGCTTAGACTGGAATTCGTTTATACATGTTACCCAACCTGGTAATCTTGTCACCTCGAACAGTTATGTTATGGTATCCAAATTTATCATCTGCATGTTTCTTTATATACAGTTCATGATGATAACTTATTCACATGGGTTAGATAGTAGTGTACAGAGTATGAAATCTATGTTGGTTGGCTACTCATGACGTTAAGTATCAACAGAAAAACCTACAGTTTTCATTGATATACGGACAGGAGGTTCAAGTGCTTTCCCTCAATTTTAACTGTAGTAACTAGTAAGAACACAGATAGCAATCATGTTCGTAAGCCGTACAATCAACCATCCCCATACTCAGGCTTCTGTCACAAACTGAATCTGCAAGGTATGAGTTTTCATTGATGAAGATAATTGAAACATACATTAAAGAGAGTTTGTGAGTAATAATTTTTCCAACCTCTTTTAAGTATGTTCGATGAACTGATGATATTCTACTTAAAACTGTAGATTATCATGAATACTTGTTTGTTATCTGTATATTTTGGTCTGATAAGATAATACAAATGAACATGATCTTCAGTTACCTCAGAATATGTTGACATTACTAATGCGCATCACTTACATTAAAATGAATAAAATCTGAACCATTTTATGATGTACGTATATGTAGTTTCTGTAGTGTGATCATTGAGGTTGATTATGTATTTTATAACATGTTGAATGTTGCACCAGTTAGATCTTATCTCTATTTGTTTATATTGATGATTGGCAGATGGCCCATGCTTGAATTTAAGTTGTTTAGCAGGTGCAGGATGGTAGGCACAGCTGCTGACTGTATAAATTGAAGTGGTTGTGATCCTACGTTGACTTTGCGATCTGGCATTATTTATTGAAAACCTGATTGGGTTAGAGACCATTCAAGTTAAACACTGCGATGGGTTGTTGTCTGTAGGAAAAATATATTTGAACCATTGTACTTGTTGGCTCGTTTATATCTTATATGTAACTACACTTGTGAAAATGGAGAATAAAAAAACTAAGGGTGTGTTGGATGAGGCAGGTGGATTGGGTGGCAGGTAAAAATGAATAACGTTTAAGTGGGTTGTCTTTGTCCTTTTCTTGTCTTCTGAATAAGTAATAATATAAAAGTAAACTAAAAAATTTATAGAGCTGATGAGTTTTAGACTTTAGGAGTTGTAATTGTATAACTTCATTTTTTATAATATAATATAATATATATTGAATGTTAGACACATTCTTAAAAATTATGATAGTAATTGACCCTTTATCACTGCGATTTGATAATCATTCATGTACTAAAACAGCATGTTTATTTATAGCATGAGTGCTTAATGCTCACTTCGGTGTTCTTCTTAGTGTTTAGTGTTACAATACCACGAGAAGAAAACCGAAGTTAAGAATTGAGACATTGGGTGGCACTGACTTGAATTTTCAGTGTTTTTGTAGTTTTACATATTTACTTTTATTTTTATTTATGAATTCAATTAATTTAATATATTTAAAACAAATAAAAGAATAGATTAACTAAAATTAAATACATTACTAAATTGAAAAATTAAAAATACAACAAAAACTAGGGAAATTAAAAAATATACCCTTTTTTGTAGTATATAAAAATTTGCCCCACAAAAAATATCAAATTTGCCCAACTCATTCGCAAATCGCAATTGTGTATCACGAGCTTTGCGATACCGAGGTTTGTGACCGAGGCTCATGATTTGCGGCCGGGTTGAACGAACATTGCTGGTGGGTCCAAACCGGGTTGGACAAACCCCGTTGTGTATATATTTAGAAAAAAGAAATTCAAAATTTATACAAACCCAAAAGTGACCACGAATTTGAACAAACTCACGCTTCTTTGACCACCACCTTCTTGACGGTACCACCACCACCCCCACCACAATGGAACCAATAACACCACCCTAATTGTCTTTTCTGGGACCCGAAAACAAACCGCATTTAGCAAATAGCAAAACACAATTCAACCTCAACCCGATTTTTTCCTCGAAATTCAAGCTTAACAAATTCATAATTATCAGCTACAAACACATTTAAACTTCGAGTTTTAGTTATAATTTTGAATTTTGGATGCGGCATTTTACTAAACACGTGGTGTGCATGTTTATTTTTTGTGTTTTTGGCATTAAATGGTTGCTATTTAAGTTAGTAATCGTTGTATATGTTATGTTGATGTTAGTTTGTTGTTGGAAATAGATTTTAAACGATTTGGAGGCCGAATCGTGAACGAGATCATTCTTGGTCACGAACCGCAAATCTCGGTCATGACCGAGGTTTATGGTTGCTGACCGAGATCAATCTCGGTCATGACCCACATATCCCGATCATGATCGAGAAATTGTAAGTCCTGACCGAGAACGTCCACGGTAACGACTCTCTTGACCTAGTTTGACCATTTTGACTCGTATTTGACCTAGTTTGACCACTTTGATTCGTGTTTGACTTGTTTAGACTGATTATTACTCTTGTTTGACCTAGTTTGACCAATTTGACTTGAATTAACTTTGTTTGACTAGTATTCGTTATGTTTAACTTTTGTGGACTAGTTTTGACTTTTGTGGACCTTATTTAATTTTTGGATGTATGTTTGATATAGTTTGATTCTATTTAATAGTGTTTGACTTGATTTGACTGTTTATGACTCGTTTGAATCTAGTTTGACCAATTTTACTTGATTTGACTGTGTTTGACTAGTGTTCGCTATGAATGACTTTTGTGGACTAATTTTGACTTTTTTGGACTTTATTTAATTCTTGGATTTATGTTTGATATAGTTTGACCCTATTTTACAGTGTTTGACTTGATTTGACCGAATATAGCTCGTGTTTGACCTAGTTTGACCAATTTGACTTCAATTGAGTTTGTTTGACTAGTGTTCATTATGATCGACTTTTGTGGATTAGTTTTGATTCTTGTGGACTTTATTTAATTCTTGTATCATAGTGTAATATTGTATGATTCTCGTTGACCCGTTTTGACAATGTTTGACTATTGTGGACTAATATGGATAGTTTTATACTTTTATTCAATATGTCACACCCCCAAAATTGACGTTTACAGTAAATCATGCGGAAGTTTTCGGGGCGTGACGAGGATCGAATAACATTACCTCGAGCGTATGATTATCGCAGAACTTCTATATTATTAGGATGCCAATAATTATTTTACAATTGTTACGGCTTATTAAGCCGTCAAAATAGCAATGTTACAAATACATTGTTTTCAACTGATTACAAGTTTCGGGATTTCATAAATAAGACTACAAGTCAGTTAAATCCCATTGTTCAAATTGAAAATATGGTATCCTAATTTATCGTGACAGGTATGGTCCCAATATGCATGTGTCTTACGGCATAGCTAATTCCCCTGAAAAACATATTTATAAAAAGGTCAACATAACGTTGAGTGAATTCACATGTTTAATGACTCGATCATAAACCATCATTTAGTAATCACTTTATCAATAAATCAAAAATGGCATCAACGGCCTATTGTACGATTATTCTCAAATTAAAACAATAAAACCTCTTACTACGAATCCCCCGAAGGTTAGCTAAACCGTCGAGTTAATATGCCGAACTAAGCCTATAACCAAACCACAACACAAATGAATCGTTTGCCTTGGACCGGTTAAGTATACTTCGTCCCCAAAAACATGTGAACAAGGTCGCTAGTTAGCGCTACTAACTAAAAGAAACGTGGGATGGGCCAGTCAAACCCGATAGTACTATCTGTATACTCAGTGGTTAGCGTCATCTAACTAATGGTTATAGTATTGCATGCTAGGACTTCGGCACTACAACTTATCTAACTTAGTCGCTCATAAGGATGCAATGTCAGGTTTTAATAATCGCATACATTCAGTTATATGTTTTTCACCCCAAGTTGAAATACAGTAAAATAGTAAAAGTGGGGCTGTGAACTCACCTGAGTCCGAGTGTGCTAGCAAAAACAATTTTATCTAATTGTCCAAACAAGTCTCTTAGCGCCCTAAACGCAAGAGTTTAAATTAATATATGTAGACGACTCAATAGTCAGTCTATGTCAGTTGTTCACTCAACTAGGTTTATAACTTTTGCCATCGACGGGCTTGAATATCATGTAACTTTATTTTAAAAGAAAACGACACGTTGTGATCCCTTTTAGTTTTCAAAAATCATAAAATCTCATTTAAGTCAAACGTTATAATACCTGCTATACACATTATATAATTAACGCGAACTGTGATTTCTTATATATATATATATATCCACATATCTATATTTATATATATTGTTATTACATTTGGTTCAAGGTTCGGGATTCGTCTTTAATTTTGAGAACCTTACGTTCATATAATTATCATTAAGTTATTTATTCAATATATATATATATAATCATACACGTATAGGTATATATATATATATATATTATCAATATCATTGAAATACTTTGACGTTATATATATATATATACATACTCATAGGCACCCATATATATATATAATTATTTGTCGTTACAACACTTTGACCAAAATATATATATATTAATGTCGTTATAAGTTTTATAAATCAATTTTACACTTTTATCGATATAATATTATCTAAGTCGTTTAAAATCCGTTTTTAAACCTAACTCTCGGGTTTATCGGGTTTTAACTGTTCTAGTCTCGTTCTTAATACTTTAGGCCATGGTTTAAACTTAATTATATTTTATTTTCATGATTTCATAGTTTAAACTAATAACTTAGGAGTTTTATGCTTTTAGTTTCCTAATTTAACGTTTTTAGCTCACGGTTTCGATCCTACATCGACATTTAATATCTAAGTCTTGGTTTTTGACATTTTGATTCATAAATTTATTTAAAATTCTCTTAACCTACTGATTTTACACCTAAGTCCTCAATTTTTCAGTTTTTGCAATTTAGTCCCTCTAGTCTTGTTTATCTCATTTTTAACACCTAATTTTGGTGAAATTAAAGTTTAATAATCTAGATCTTGTTCTAATTTGTTCTAACACTTATTTTATACCTAAATACATGAAATATACTAATGTTTATACCAAAAGTCCCTAATATATTATTTATATCATTTTTGTCCTTTTTAGATCCATTTGTCCATTTCTAACAGATTCTGTCCAAAATTTAGGTCATCTTTGGCTACGGTTTTGACTAGTCAAACAAGCTTAAAATCTTATGAAAATTTTTATACATGTTCCCCTATGTCTTATCTTTCCAGAAATATAAGATTAATAATTTTTGGTCATGTTTAAGGGGTCCAAATATAGTTTATACTACACAAAGGTCCTACAGTACATCTTCTGGACAGTTGGTCATAGATCCGTGAGTTTTATGAGTTACAATTATCTTCACAGAATTCAATTATACTACTTTTAAAGGTAACACGATTTTTGACCTGTAGGAAAAAGAATCAACTCATTTAGATCTATGGTTTGAGAGTTATGACCTTCCAAAGTTAGGTCATTTTCTGTCACAAAAGAACAGTTTGTACACATTTTCTTATAAATTCATTTTGAGGCATCAATACTTGTCTAAAAATTATGAAATTGGTGGGGTTTGAAAGATAAATTCTTGAACTTAATTTTAGACTCAAGAAACACGAAATTTCATCAAGATTTGACCAAGTTATGAAGCTCCAAAGTTGACAAAAGATTCTGCCGTTTTTCAGTTTGCTGTTTAAGAGACTGTTTTGGTCAATTTTAGCATAACTTAGTTATATAACATACAAATACGACTTTTTAAGTTAGATTCTAGCAAGAGTGAACATCTAAACATATTCTAAGATTTACATAAGAAATTTATCAAGGAATGTAAAGAGTTTAAGGTAGGAACACCCTTACAATGCACAAAAAGAGCAAAAGAGAGCAAGGTAGTGGTTGATCTTGTTGTGAGGGAGTTCCTTGCTTCCAATCCTTAGGTTTTTGGTTTGTTTTTCTTAGGAATGAAATAAGGGCTGAGGTATGCACGTTTTTGAAGTGTTCAAGACATGAAAATGGAGATCTAGTGGTGGTGGTTCATGGTGGTGAAGGGTGGTGCAAGGGTGGTTGAAGGGTGGTGTTATGGTGGTGTTGTGGTGGTGTTTTGGTGGTGGAAAGGTGGCTGAAATGGGGCTGCTGTGCCTGATTTCGTGGGAGGTGCAGAAAAGGGAGAGAAAAGCTTGAGTTGTGTGTGTGTTTTGGTGAGGAATGAAGTGCAAATGAGGGAGAAATGGGGGTAAGGGGAGGAGAAGCATGGCTTAGCCATTCCCTTGAAACATGTTCCCTTGAAACATGGATCAAGAAGAGAAGGCCAAAGGGGTCCCTAGGGCCCCTTTCTTGGCTGATTTCCAGGAGGGAGGAGGAAGGGGGAGGGCCCCCTTTGAGGGCTAAACACAATTAAGCTTAGATATTTTGGTCGTTAGTCGTTAATTGCGATTAGTTTAGTATTAATTGTATGATTAGGGTAGATTAGGGTTTATTAAGGTTGATTAATGTTAATTAGGATAGATTAAGGTTAATGGAATGTCATTAGTTGATTGAATCAATATTCGAATGATTATCGATGCTTCGTTTATCGTTAACCGGGACTTTCTACGGCTTTGTGATAATTGACTTGGAATAATTGTTTGATTCAATTACTTGGCATGTCATGCCATAACGTATCTTAATAATAGTAATTTACCTTTTATTAATTGATCTCAATAATATTCGGATGTTGATTGATAATTATTCGGTTATATTCACAACTTATCTCGTTCGTTACACGTTTTCTTAGTTCACGTGAACGTTTACTGAGTTTTAAAAGTTGATATGCTTATTTCTCGGAATAATTGTCATATCATTAATAACTACTATTTATTATTAAATAGATTTACGTTATTTTAAGAAAACGATCACAACGTTCGGAAATCTCGGTTTCTACCGATTATTTCGTATAATTCTTAAAAATCATTAATGCTTCTTGCATTAAATTGAATTGCATCTCATATGCAATTATAATATTTGTAATAAGTTTAGTTTAATAAAAATGAATTCACAAAGTTTAAATAGGGAATTAGCCTAAATGCACGTGATAATGATGTACGGAATTAACCGAATTTTGAGGGTTGTCACACAATATGTTTGACTGTTTTTGTACTCATGGGGTACTTGATGAATTTTCAGGGGTTCTTTGAAACTTCATTGAAAATGAAGAACCATATGCGTGTTATTAAGGATATTAAAACGTTGTTGACGGAAGAACATAAGAAAATATTTTGTTGTACATGTTTTGGCCCTTGGTTGGATGTAGAGTGTTTAGACAGTAACCCGGGATATGTATATAATATACTTTAGAGACGATGTGACCGTATGAACCTTACGAAGCCCAGGGAGGAGGTTTATGAGTTGTGGTTTAAACTCACACTCAGTTATGCAATACGGTTCGGACGTCGTGAGTTTTGTTTGGTGACTGGATTTCGGTTTGGTGCGAAAACTGATATGAAGGATCATATTCCATGGAGGTGGGTGCGATTGTCCACCAAGCAAAAGTTATATTTATTTGACAAATGAGTTTTGGGCGCGATTGTCTTGAGATTTCGATTCCGGCTACTTAAAGAACACGATGAGCCTAAATTCATGTATATTTATAAATTCAATAATTTCATAATGTTATACCGATAATGTTTCATTGTTTATAGCATATTGACGGTTGGGCCTAGTTGGACAATCATGCCCTTAGGATTTATTGGGATTTTAAAGTCTTTAAAGAACTATAAGGATGACATGAAGAACCGGAAGCAGAATGAGAAAAAGGAGAATACCGAGGTGGATATCGAGTGCAAAGGAGAAATAGGCACGAACTATAGGTACTTGATTACACACCGAACAATCGTTTCGTCATAGTGGGTTATGGTCGGTTGTAATTGCCGGACTGTGACAAGATGGTGCGTGATCAATGTATGAGTTTTATATTTATTATGCAGGGAGTCCTACAATGTTTATTATGTACAAGCACTAAGTAGGATTTACTAAGGTTAGTAAATGATAAGTGTAACTCATGTATCGTTCTTTAAACTATAACGGGCATAGGATTTGAGGGAATTATATTATGTTTGTTGATTTAGCTAGGATCTTAAAAGGTTGAGGGTTTTCGGCTTTCTTTTATCCTAATTTAAATTAAAGCATTAAACGTAAATGGGGGAGGTTACTCTGATACTATAGATATATGGGTGTCCATTATGGTTTCAACCTAGGTTGGGTTTTAGTAGTTATGTCCATATGACTCTAGTAATGACAAAATTGTACTTTTGAATGAGTCATTACGATCCTACCAAGTATCTGACACGAAGTTGTCCATAATCGGATAGGAGTATGTCACTTGGATAGTAGAAACGAAATGTTAGTGTCCATCGGAAGTTCTCCCAAATTCAGTAACTAATTGACTAACAGTTGTTCTCGAGTCTTGTTCCTTATTTCTCAGTCGTCAGAGACGTCTATATCATGACATGAATTGTTGAATGAACAAAATCATGAACGTGTATACCCTACCGAAACAGGTTGGAACAACTTTGTCTAACGGTCAGTTAAATTATCATCGTTCATCCATAAAAAACTATCATTAGTATTCTACTACATTACTTGATTATACATTAATTAAATTTACATACGAAGAATTAATCATACATTCACTTGAATAGCGGATAAACAAATACTGACTGAACCTAGGCAACAATCAAACAAGGACATGCAATAAGCACATGAGGGCATCATTTAGTTCAATAAATCTTTTGAATGAATTAACTACGTTATAAATATTCCGAAAGTTGCCTAATAAATATTCACTATATAGTATTGAGTCTAATCTATCTCTATTCCATGCTCCGTGTCTCCCACAAACATATTTCAGTCAGGAGAACAACGGCCATGCCGAGTTTAATGATCTTCTAACATGAATAATTGAGTGACCTATACCTATGATGTTGGATTGGTGGTTCCCGTGAACTGATCTACGAGGTAATCTTGTTTATATGAGTGTGGAATCCTCGCATAAACATAAACGATAACAAACTAGTAAACAAATATGTAAAGATCACTTTTATTGAATGTAAACAAGTATTAAATTCAAACTAAGATACAAACTCTCTCTATTTCCTCTCAGCGAACTTACACTAAGGAACTAAGACTGAGTTCGAACTTACAACCTTGAAATCCTCTTTCGGACTTTTGTATATATAGGCACCTAAGTTCGTATGAACTTAGGCAGCTTCTAAGTTCGTACGAACCTAAAAGTTCGTACCTACTTCTAAATTCGTACGAACCTACAAGTTTGTACGAGCCTACATAATTCACATACAAAACTAAAGTTAATAATTACAATGATTAACAAAATGACTTATAAAACTAACTATTACAAACTAGAGGTTGTTGTCACACAAAATGCACCAACAGTCTCTGTAGGTTCCTGGGGTCTGATCTACGAGATATTCTAGTATAAACAAGTGCCGAATCCTTGAATATACCTAACAATAATTAACGATTAAACATGAATGCGTAATGAACACTAATAACACGTCTTTATTGAATATAATCTCGGTTACATTCAAACAAAGACTAAACACTCTCACATAAACGATATCTCTCTGTAAAATAACAGCTCAAAACTAATGCCAGAAAACTTATCCTTAATTCATACGGACTTAGGACTTTTATAGAGCTCAAGTTCGTATGGGCTGGGCCTTACGAACTTAGCTCAGTCCAGGCCCATACGAACTTAGGTAAGTTTGTATGTCCTAAGTTCGTCTGTATCTAAGTTCGTACCTACCTTAAGTTCGTACGAACTTACATACTAATTAAGACAATATTAAACAATTACAATTACAAAGATAAACACAATGACTAATTACAAACTAGAAGCTGTTGTCACACAAGATGCACCAACAGACTCCCCCTTGACAATAGCTCTAGTTGTCTTCAGTCTTTAATCTTTGTAATCTCAATGACGACCAACATACACAACCTTTTCAACACAAAGCTTTCACAATCTTCTGATATCTTCAGCTTTCATGTCTCTGTTATTGTTGACTAGACTCCCCTTAACTTGTTCAAACATACCAAGCCTTCCAGTTGAAGAGTTAGGTAGCTCCCCATCTTTTTTCTACTGCTGTTGTACTAAGTCTTCCAGTTGAAGAGTTAGGTAGCTCACATTCCATTTCCTTTGGTGATCATTTAATGACCATCATTTGGTGCATTGGGATCATCGTCTCTGTCAAGTCTTCCAGTTTCTTTTCAGCTCCACCTATTTACAACCAAACCAGTCTTCTTCCCCTATCTTTCAGTTGAAGTAACCAGTCTTCTCCCCCTGAGCTGCCGCGCGCTTCAACAAGGGATGTGTCTCCCCCTAAGCGATGGCGAGGTCATATGGTGAGATAGTTGCAATAGGTGTAGTTGGAACGGTTGTGGTAGTTGTGGGTGTGGCGGTCGTTGTGGGTTGGATAACGTGCTCACTAATGATAACCCGACTAGATCGTCTTCTTGTGGACCTTCTAGGTAGTAACGAGGTATCATCAGCAGAATCATCATCATCGCCTGCTGCAAATCTGTCATCGCATGAAACGGACAAACAGTAGCATCCATAGCTGCAAGACAGACAAGAACAAACCAAATACAGATGCAAAGAAAGGGAAGTATACTAGTTAGTCAAGATATAAACCTGCAATAAGGTAATACAATGAAAAACTCGAGATATTTTACTTTATGTCATGAACTTGTAGTAGGGTCGGCAATTGAATGAATCAAGTAGCTACACTCAGTAATACTTAGGCAGGTCAATGAATCACAGGGTTGTGACCAATCAAAAATAAAGATCTCCCAAACAAAAAAAAACTAAAATTTTGAAAATACTAACGAACAGAAAACTAATTAAAACAAATATGAAATTATTCATATTGAAATTCACATTCTTTTTGTGAGAGTCACTGAGACAAAGATCGTATTAGCCATAATGTAGACTGTACACAGTAGGAATTATTGTATTCCTTGGTTATTATGTATGTAATTTATAGTTCAAGACGATTATCGGTATTGTTGTCCAGTTAAGCAGTTAACACTTAGAATTTTCAAGTACACGTTTAGTTATTGTTCACGATTAGCGATGTATCTCACATTTGATATACCCTTAGAATCAAGAAAGTCCAGAATTCCATGTATCAGATGTTTTAACTAAATGTCATCTTTAAAATCAAGTCCTTTTACATTCTTTGAGCAATGTACTTTAGTACATGTTTTAGCTATAGGACAAGACTAGGGTTAGAGGCAAACAAATCTAAAATCAAACCAGAGGTGACAGGTCTGTACTTTCGTACAACAAAGCGACCTTGAAAATGGTATTCATGTTTCGCGGTCAAGTTTGCTCTATTTTTAGGATACACTGACTGAGTCTAGGTCAGCATGTTTCAAGATGTAGCAAAAGAAACAATCAGTAAACCCCTAGATGAATTGGTTTATACTTATCCAAAAACATGTATTCAGGTACAATATATCTCCTAAGAATTAAGACTTAAGTCATACATCAAAATAGAGATTGCACAAAATAAACGTATTATTTAATATAGATTAAGTACTTGAAAACCGTTATGTCGTATGCCTACCGATACATCGTATGAAGAAGCTATTAGTTACGTTTATATTTAAGGTACTTTTTACTGTGTATGTACTACATCTAAAAGCCACACATATAATAATGTTCTAGGCATGGGTAATGTTTTCGTCATTTCTTTGTGCGTAGTTCAGTGACACTCAAAGTTTTATATTTTTCATAACTTACTAAAAATAGAAACTAAACTATTGATAGTGTTCGTAAGGGAGATATATTATTTAGGATTTATCATACCATTGAGTTGAACTAACAACTCAAATCATGATCTATCAAAAGCCTTAGTATACAGGTCAGCAAGATTATCAGTAGTGGGAATTTGAACTAGTTTAATTATCTATTTTTCAGCACAGTCACGAATAAAATGATGTCTAATGTCGATATGGTGGATTGATTGTCTATCATCATAGGGGTATTAATTAGATTTAAACCATAGTCGCGCAGCTGTTGTTGTATCCACAAAATTTGTGAACAACAATTATCGGCTGCGACATACTCAGCCTCGCAGGTTGAGATGGCGACTAAGGTTTGTTTCTTGCATTGCCAAGAGACAATGCGACCTCCTATAAGTTGACATCCTCTACTGGTGGATTTCTTGTTCTGATTACACCCTCCATAATCGGAGTCAGTGTAAGCCACGAAGTCGAAATTGCCTCCGAAGGGATACCAAAGACCTAACTTCGGTTTTCCCTTCAGATATCGCAATATCCTCTTCGCAGCCTTCATGTGAGATTCCTTTGGGTTAGCCTAAAATCTAGCACACAAATAAACAGCAAACGTTATGTCAGGTCGTGAAACAGTTATATACATGAGCGAACCGATAATTGCCCGATACTGAGTCGGATCCACGTCTTCGGAACTCTCTGTATCTGGTCCAAGGTTGTGGTTTACGGGAATTGGGGTACTGAAGGACGAACAGTCTTCCATAGCAAACCGTGCAAACATTTCATGCACGTACTTGGTCTGATGAATGAAAAACCCGTCTTTCTTTTAATCCACTTGTAATCCTAAGAAAAAGTTCAGCTCCCCCATAGCACTCATCTTGAACTTCCGCTTCATTACCTGCTCAAACTATCTGCACATGTTCTCGTCGGATGACCTAAAGATGATGTCATCGACGTATTCCTATACAAGTAAGAAATCTGCCTGTTTCCATTGAATGAATAGTGTACTGTCTATCTTGCCTCGCTTGAACCCATTGTCCAAGAGATAGGTAGACAGTGTCTCATACCAAGCCCGAGGTGCTTGATGCAATCCATACAGAGCCTTGTCAAATTTATAGACTCGGTCTAGATGGTTTGATCCGAGAACCCTGGCGGTTGTTCGACATATACTAATTCTTGTACTTTCCCATACAGAAGGCGCTCTTGACGTCCAGTTGATAGACTTTTATCTTTTTGTACGCAGCATATGCCTGAAATAGTCGAATAGCTTCCAGCCTTGCTACTGGGCAAAAAGCTCTGTATAATCTATCCCTTTCTGCTTATTAAACCCCTTGACCACCAATCTGGCCTTGTTCCTTGTTACGATCCCGCGATTATCACGTTTGCACTTAAACACCCATTTGGTGCCTATAGCAAACTCTCATACCTTGAGCTTTTTGAACTGTGCAAGCTCCTCTTGCATAGCCTCTACCCATGAGTTGTCTTTTAGAGTCATCTGAACATTTTTCAGCTCCACTTGAGAGATAAAGTAACTATACAAACATTTATGTATTATCCCAGAGTCTTGGATCGATACATAAAGGCTAGTGCTTTCAATAATACTCTACGTGTCTTTACACTAGAACTCGGATCACCATTGATATTCTCGATTGGATGATCTTTGTTCCCTTGTAGAGACAGTAGTGTCAACAGGTATATCCGAATCAAGGTTTGATCCTATCTCCCCCTCAGCGATTACATCTTCTTCAAAATTTACTTTGTCGGAACTTGTAGCGTCTGAAGTTTGAGGTTTTTCACTTGAACTTGGATCAACATCTTCTATCGTATCTGTAAGAAGTTCTTTTCCTTTACCTATTAAAATGTCAGAACATGAAATACTGGATTTTGGTGCTGACCCGTCAGCATCAGCATCCAGAATAACATATTCCAATCCCGAAGTGCCCATATCACTTAGGAGAGGAACATTGAATGACTTGAAGACAACATCATAGTTAATTAACCACTCAGGTCCTGTGTGATTTGCTGGTGTGTGTGTTATGACTTCAATGTTAAAGACAATCTCAACACGACTAGTCGTCTTGTTGTAGACCCGTTTGTTAGGTGAACCAACAGCATAACCTAGGAAGAATCCTTCGTCAGCCTGTTCACCAAATTTTGATTGATTCTTGGTTTTCAATAAGGTACATGGAACTCCGAACGGTTCATAACCTATTAGATTCATTTTTCGACTATGTAAAAGTTCATAACATGTTTTGTTAAGTCTTTTAACAGTTAAAACCCTATTTAATACGTGACAAGCTGTATTCACGGCTTCCCCCCCAGAAAATGACGGGAAGTTTTGAATCAGCTAGCATTGTCCCTGCCGCTTCAATCAATGTTCGATTTTTCCTTTCTGCGACTCCATTATGCTGTGGCTCATAGGGAGCACTGAACTGATGCCGAATTCCTTGCTTAAGCAATAGACGTTCAGCAGTGTGTTCTTGAACTCTGAGCCATTGTCGCTCCTTATCTTTTTTACTCCTCGATTATACTGGTGTTATACCTGGGTAAAGAAGGTCATCAGCGTTTGTGCTGTCTCATCCTTGGTACCCAAGAAAAATACCCTAGAAAATCGTGAGTGGTCATCAGTCACAACTAAGCAGTAATGTTTACCATCGATACTCCTTGCATTCACCGGGCCAAATAGATCCATGTGAAGGAGCTCAAATGGTGTGGCAATGGAGTTATGAGTTTTAGACTAGTGAGACTTCTTATGCTGTTTCCCTTTCAGACACGGCACACATTTGTCCTCTAGCCCGAAACTCTGCAACGGAACACCCTGTACTAAACCATGTCGGACTAAGAAATTCATTTTCCGAAAATGCAGATGTGCCATTCTCCTATGCCATAATTGTGACTCAATCTTTGAAGCTTTGGATAATAAGCATGTTGACGCCATAGAAGGTTCTGCTACACTCATGTCCATCACATAAGTATTGTTTGTTCTTGGTGCCCTCATGATAATCCACTCTTCGGGTATCACAAATCCGGGTTTCAGGATCAGTGCTTCTCTATCTGTGAAATGAACAGAATGTTCTTTGTCACAAATCTGAGAAACACTCATGAGATTATGCTTTAGCTCCTCAACATAGTTGACTTGCTATAGCGTAATTTTCCCATTAGTGACAATGCCTGATGCCGTGATTTGTCCTCCTTTTCCTCCTGCAAAGTTTACATTTCCTCTCTTTTTAGTTACAAAGTCCATCAAAATCTGCCTTTCCCCCGTCATGTGCCTGGAGCAACCGCTATCAACGTACCACCAGTTCATAGCGCGTCTTGTCAACATACCACGGTCTTGGGTCAGCCATCCTCATCAACAAAAGAAAATTCCTTTAGATATCCATCTCTCTTTTCAAGAGACTTGGAGTCTTTAGGACCTTTATTTGTTGAGGAATGGGAGGAACTACCACAAGGCATTCGTTCCGGTGAATTTTGGAAGAGTCTCAAATTTACTTGGCTTGGGTTTGAAGTCGATCTAACCCTAGTATGAAAGTTCAAATTTGAATTCAGAGAATTCCTATTATTATCACTTTAGTTAGAAAAACTTTTACGTGGTGTTTGAAAACGTTGTGGAGTTTTCGATCGAATGGATTTTCCTGAAGAGCTGCCTTTAATAGGAGTAGTGCTCCTAGGACTATCATTTAAAGAAAACTTCACTGGAGTAAAACGTGGATGAGATCTCTGAAAACTAGGAGTTTTCTGATAACCTATTCAAGTTTTACTTGATGTTTCATCATTTTAATTAATTTTAATTTTAATTTCATCCTCGAAAACACTTGACATTTTCTTGTTTACGCTAGTCTTCTCAGGTGATTGATTTAATTTTGCCTGAGAAGTGCTAGCTTTAACAGGTGATTGGTCTTTCTTCACCTGTGGTGTTTGTATTCCTTTACCTTTATTTGGACATATAGTTGCTACATGTCCCTTTTGGTGACACACAAAGCAAGAACGTTTCACCGAGGCCTTTTTGGAAGCCTTGAGACTCGTTTGATAATCCAAATTAGGTAAATTTAGAGATGAGTTGTGTTCTATTTGTCTACCTAGTTCGTTATTAATTGTAACATTTTTAGATGTAGGCTTCACAAACTCAACATTGGGTTTAGGTTCTTGATTTACTTCCAACACACCCTTACTCTCAAAAGAAACTTTCTTTTTATAGTTGGGTTTGGGTGTCATGGAAGGTTCAGATTTTAAAATCTCATTATCAGAACCAGACTCAGCTCTCTCTCTGTTTCGGTCGACTTAGGAATGTTAAACTTTTCAGAGAGTACTGATAGATTAACAGAGTCATTTTCTAGTGCCAGCTCAGGTTTATTAATGAAAGAATAGTTATGATTAAATGGTGGGGGTACTTCACGGTATCCCACTCCACTATGATCATATGGCGATTTTTGTACACTTAGCATATTGTTTAGAGTGTCAATTGAGAAACGTCTCATCTCAAGTTTCTGATGAAGTTTAACAATTTGTACTTTAGCATCTTCTAATTCTTTTTCTTTCTCAGAAAACTGTTTGGTTAATTCTGATACATGTTCATGGGCCAAGTTAATTATTTGACTCTACTCATTAAATGTATCTTTTAAAATTTTCAAATCATTTTCATCAGAATTTGATTTATTAACCAACTCAGTATTTCTATGTTTTAAGATTGTGTTTTATTCTTTCAATAAGTTTAACTAAGCAGTCACAGAATTTGATGACTCCATTAAATTTTCAGCCTGCTCTGCAAAGTTAGTACATAATACACATGCATTTACAACAGAGTCTAAGTTTAATAGTACCTTATGTTTCTCAGCATCCAAGTTTGCCATATATGCTATAAAGTCCCTCGTACTCATTGTATCAGTTGACTCCAGTTTGACAATCCTGGTCTCTGAATCAGATACTTCATCCTCAGCACTCTGCTCTTCAGCGTTTTCTGAATCAGCTTTAACCGTGCTCTCATCCTTTTCCCCATCCAATGATGCCATAAATGCCCGAGGTTTTGTAACTTGAGTACTCCAGTCATAAGAACCTTCTTGATTTTGAACTACCAAAGCTCTGGAGTTTGAAGCATTGCCAGAGTTTGGAGTCCCTCTAGATGTCCCTTGAAACGAGTATCCCTGTCGTCCCTGGTTTGAAGTCAGTGCTCTCCTTGGTCTTTGAGTTTCCCGTGCAAAGTGCGGTCCATGAACCTCTGTGCTCTCCTTGCTATCATGGCCATTTGCCATTGTAAGTCCATCTCTTCCAAATCATCAGGGTCAATCTGGTCATAGTCCTCAGTAATCATCGCAGGATCCGTGACTTTTCCCTGTATGAAGTTTTGGTGAGATGCCAAAAATGATGCAAGCATGGCAATGTGATCCTCAGCTGACTTCATGCTCATAGACATTGATTTGAACCCTTGAGTAATTCCAGATGTTGGGTTCCTATCTTTGCCTGAAACTCCAGATGAAGCAATATAACAAACATGTCCTTTAGAATTTCTGATAACATTATCTGTTTCGGATTCTCCAGTATAGAAAGCAAATTTGGAGTCCAATACTGTTCATCTCAGTCATTAAGTGATAATATCTAGTGATAAGATCTTCTAACGACTCGCCTTTTAGATGCTTAAAAACATAGAACTGTTTTGTAAGCAAATTTGCTCTGCTCTCCTTAATCTGTTCGTTTCCTTCAAACCGCTACTTTAAAGCTAACTAGAGCTCCTGAGAAGTATTGTATTTAGGAAATGTATGCTTGATCTCTTAAGGCAAGCACATAGTAAGTGCAGATAGCGCTTTATTGTCTACCTTATACATACGTTTATCTGCATCTTTCATGGTTGAGAAAGAATACACCTTCGGTTTTCAGTTAAAATCATAAGTGGGTGCATCATATCCGTCACTTATCTAGATCCACATCTTAACATTATTTTATTTAGCAAATGATTCAAAGCGCTCTTTCCACCAAAAATAATCTTCAGCGTTTAACAGTTTTGGTGGAGAAGTAGATTTACCAACCTCATGGTCCATCTCTAGAAGCTTGTTTAGATTAGACATCGTATTTAGACAGTATATCGAATTTCCCTCCAAAAGTCTCGAAAATTTTCCGAGTAAAATTTAAATTTTTTCAAACCAAAGTTAGTCAATGGTAAGCCTAAATTCAAATTTTGGTGAGAGAATTTTTTTTTTTTTTTTTGTAAGAGTTACTGGTTCGAACGAAGGTCAATCAAAAGTCAACGAACTTATGTAGATTTGAATCTGGTCAACGAACTTGAGTAAGTTCGAATCTGGTCAACGAACTTGAGTAAGTTCGAAAGATCCAAGTTCATACGAACTTACAATTCTAAGTTCGTACGAACTTACAAAGTTAAGTTCATAAGAAACCACAAGTTCATACGAATACAGTAAGTTCGTACGACGATCTGTCAAAATCCTAATTCACAAAATTTCGAATCTGGGCTATCTTATTGCGCCGTTTTTGAATCTAATCACCTAATTAGTGAACTTTAACACTTTTGAACGTAAAAATCAGAGATTTTAACGTCAAAAATCGTTCGTGATCGATCGTTCTTTATCGTTTTAATATCCCGAACCCTAAATGAATTGTTTAAAAGCTCTGATACCACTTGTAGGTTCCTGGGGTCTGGATCTACGAGATATTCTAGTATAAACAAGTGCGGAATCCTTGAATATACCTAACAATAATTAACGATTAAACATGAATGCGTAATGAACACTAATAACACGTCTTTATTGAATATAATCTCGGTTACATTCAAACTAAGACTAAACACTCTCACATAAACGATATCTCTTTGTAAAATAACAGCTCAAAACTAATGCCAGAAAACTTATCCTTAATTCGTATGGACTTAGGACTTATAGAGCTCAAGTTCGTATGGGCTGGGCCCTACGAACTTAGCTCAGTCCAGGCCCATACGAAAGGTAAGTTCGTATGTCCTAAGTTCGTATGTATCTAAGTTCGTACCTACCTTAAGTTCGTACGAACTTACATACTAATTAAGACAATATTAAACAATTACAATTACAAAGATAAACACAATGACTAATTACAAAACTAGAAGTTGCTATCACAGAAGATGCACCAACAGTCTCCCATTTGACAATAGCTCTAGTTTCGATGCACCAACAAACTCCCCCTTGACAATAGATGTGGTTTCACCCAAGATGTTGTCACCCGAGTTGTCTTCGATCTTGATTCTGTTAAGCTCTTTTGACTCCCTGCATATAACACCTTTTTCACAAAATCTTCACTACCCTCTGACATCTTCATCCTTCGTGTCTCCAACTATCCCTATAGTTTCATGAAGCTTTATCAGATCATGTCGTACACCCTCAACAACTGTTGTAGCTTCCGACTCACCCTTAGGAATTTCATCCTTTTCCGATCTTAACTCCTCTAGGTCTATCACTACGATTCACCTTCAGAAGTTTCATCATTTTCTGAACTAAACTTCTCTAGGAATATGTCTCTGTTAGATTGACTAGACTCCCCTTAACCTGTTTAAGCGTACTAAGTCTTCTAGTTGAAGAGTTAGGCAGCTCATCATCAATTGGTCAACTTGGATCATCGTCTCTGTGTCTGTTTCTTTCTCAACGCATCCTCTATACAACCAATCTTCTCCCCCTGAGCTGCCGCACTCTTCAACAAGGAATTTATCTCCGTTTAAGCTATGGTGAAATAGTTGTAATAGGTGCGGTTGGAATTGTTGTTGTGATTGTGGGTGTGGTGGTGGTTGTGGATTGCGCAGTCGGCTCACTAATGACAACCCCACTAGACTTTTTTCTTGTTAGACCTTCTGGTGAATAACGATGTATCATTATCAGAATCATCATCGTCATCTTGCATTGTATAATCATCGTCTTCATTCAACTTATGTTTGCCTTTATCCGTAGTAAGACAAGACCGGAGTGAGATCCAAGTATTATTAGATCTAGATTCATCTAACTATGGAATATCATCTTCATCATCACTTTCATCAACACTCTCGGTCTATTCACGCGCAACCCCAATAACATCGTCGAATTTAGATCTTCTAGCTTTAACACGTAGTAATACCTAGACTTTGAACAATTTTCGTTTCTTGTTGTTTCTCCAATCGTAGAGTAAAACAATCAAAAGTAATTATCTCCCCATTTAGTAAGAACTTAAATGTGTACAACTTAAAATGAAAAAATAAATAAAAATAAACAAACAAATATGAAATTATTCATATTAAAAAGCACATTCTTTTTGGGAGAGTCGCTGTTACGAAGATCATATTAGACATGATGTAGACTGTACACAGTAGGAATTATTGTATTCCTTTGTTATTATGTATGTAACTATAGTTCAAGACGATTTTCGGTATTGTTGTCCACTTAAGCAGTCAACACTTAGAATTTTCAAGTACAATGTTAGTTATTGTTCATGATTATCTATGTATCTCACATTTGATATACACTTAGGATCGAGAAAGTCCATAATTCCATGTAATGTATGTTTTTTAATTTCATTTCATCTCTAAAGTCAAGTCCTTTATATTAAGAGCAATGTACTTTTGTACATGTGAAGAGACTGGACTAGACTAGGGTTAGAGTCAAACAAATCTAAAATCAAACCAGAGGTGACAGGTCTGTACTTTCGTACAATAGAGCGACATAGTTTGACTAGAGACCCTAAAAACGGTATTTTTGTTTCGCGGTCGAGTTTGCTCTATTTTTAGGATACACTGACCGAGTCTAGGTTAGCATGTTTCAAGATATAGCAGAAGAAACAGTCAGTGAACCCCCAGATGAATTTGTTTACATTTATCCAATGACATGTATTATAGAACAATCTATCACCTAAGAATTAAGACTTAGGTCATACATCAAAATAGAGATTGGACAGAATAATCGTTTTATTTAAGGTTTATAAGGTACTTGAAAATCTTTATGTCGCATGCCTACCAATACATCGTATGATGAAGCTATTAGTTACGTTGATTTTAAGGTACATTGTACTGTGTATATACTACATCTAAAAGTCACACATATAAAATGTTCTAGGCATGGGTAATGTTTTCGTCATCTCTTCGCGTCATCTCACCGACACTCAAATTTTTGTAGTTTTTCAAACTAGAATACTAAAAAAAAAGATAGATAAAAGTTCTTAAAAGAGCTATGTTACTCATGATTTTTCATGCTAGCAATGTGGACTAACAACTCAAAACTTGATTTATCAAAAGCCTTACCATAAAACTCAGCTAGATTATCATCCCAGATTTGATCTTATCTCCCCCTCAGTCACTACATCTTCTGCTAAACTTGTAGCCTCTGAGGTATGTGATTGAGCACTTGGACATTGATCATTTAACTCCCTTCTTTTCACGATGTTTACAAGAACTTGCCTCTCCCCGATCATCTACCTTGAGCAACAACTATCTACATACTACCAGTTAATAGCTTGTCTTGTCAATTCCTGCAAACTAAATAAAAATCATTAGTTGCAAAGGGGGACCCAAGCCACCACGGACTTGGGTCGGCCATTCTCATCAACAAATGTAAATTCCCTTAGATATCCATCTCGCCTTTCAGGTGACTTGGATACTTTGAAAATTTCACGTGCTGGTGAATGGGGAGAATAACCACTATGCCTTCTATCAGGAGACTTTTAAAAAGTCTCTGATTGACTGACATTTGGTTTGAAGTATATCTAACCCTAGATTTATAGTTATAATTCGAATTATAAAAATTTCCATTAGTACTACTCTGGTTAGAAAAACTTTTGTTAGGGTTGTGAAAACGTTTCGAAGGTTTCGACCGAATTGATTCTCCATTTGAGCTTCCTATTTCAGAAGAAATGCTCCTTGGACTATCAATTGTCGAAACTTTTGATTTCTTACATGGACACACACTTGCTACATTTCCCTTTTGATGGCACGTGAAGCACGAACGCCTCTCCCAGGCTTTCTTATGAGCCTTGAGATTCATTTGGTGTTCCGATTCTGTTTATTTACCTTTTTCATTTTTATTCTTAACATCTTCTATATTAGGTCTAACAAACTCAATTTTAGTTTTTGACTCCTTATTGTTCCTTGACTCAGCTCTCTCTGACTTGGTCGACTCGGTGATGTCTACCATTTCAGAGACTGCTTGTCGTGTAGTAGAGTTAGCTTCTTGTACATTTGATAGACTATCTAAGGTTTCAACTGAAAATCTTTTTAGTTCAATTTTCCTATTAAGATCAACAATTCTAACTTTAGCGTCTACAAGTTTTTTTTCTTTGTTTGAAGACTGTTTAGTTAAATCCAAAACATGCTCACGGGCTAAATCATTTATTTGACTCTGCTCGTTGACTCGATCTTTTAGAGTGATTAAATCTTTTGTATCAGATTTAGCTTTATTAACTAACTCAGAGTTTATCTGTTTTAAAATTGTGATTTCTTCTTTTAAAGCATTTAACTGAGCTGTAAGAGTTTTTGATGACTCTATTAGATTCTCAGCATATTCTGCAAGGCTAGTAGAAAAAACACAAGCTTTTAATACAGAATCTAAGTTTAGAATTACCTTATGCTTTTCAGCATCCAAGTTGGCCATATATGCAATGAAGTTCTTTTGTGTTCATAGTATCAGTTGACTCCAATCTTATAACCCTAGTCTCTGAAGCAGGTAACTCTCTCCCAGTCTTCTTCTCACTAGCATCTTTTTGATCTGCCTCATCAATTTTGGCCACGAATGCCTGAGGTTCTTTAACATGTGTACTCCAATCATATGAACCGTCTTGTGTTTTAACAACCAAGGCTCTCGAATGTGTACTATACCCTAAGTATTGATCACTAGTAGACGTCCCTTGATATGAGTCAGCCCTACTCTCTTTGATCTGTTCATTACCGTCGAATCTTTTCTCCAAAGCTAACCAGAGCTCTCTAGAAAAGTTGTAATGTTTGAAGCTATGCTTAATTGCTTGAGGAAGACACGTGATGATAACGGGCAACGCCTTGTTCTCTGCTTCATACATCCTTTTGTCTGCCTCCTTCATCAGTGAATACAAATAAAACTTACGTTTCCCTTCGAATTCATAAGTAGGTACATCATACCCTTCATTTATACAGATCCACATCTTGGTGTAATTGAATTTTACAAATGATACAAATCTATCTTTCCACCAGAAGTAATCTTCAGCTTTTAAAAACTCTGGTGGTGAAGTAGCTTTACCTAGTTCATGATCAATTTCTATCAGCTTGTTCACATTTGACATCGTAATAGAGAGTATACGAACTCAAATTTTCCCTCCAAAAATGCTCAAAATTTTTTGAGTAAAATTTAAATTTTCTCAACTAAAGTTAGTTAATGGTAAGCCTAAATTCAAACTTTGGTGAAATAAATTTTTTTCCGAAAATTCCCGCCAAATAACTTTTTTTTTTTTTTTTTGTTTTTATCAAACTTGAGAGAGTCAAGTTCGTACACAAAGTAAGTTCGAAGAACCCCCTAAGTTCGAAGAGGTCAAACGAACTTGACTGCCAAAATTGCATCAACTTCGTACGAACATACAGCTGTAAGTTTGAATAGTATTCCAAGTAAGTTCGTACGTAGCTTTCTAAGTTCGTACGATCTGCCGTTGAAAAACTCATATCTGAAAATTTCAGATCTGGGTTTATTTCAACTTGCAACTTCGAATACTCTTTGCAAGGGGTGATCTCTAACACCTTTGGAAGTTAAAAACAAAGATTCTAACGTCCAAATCTTTTGTAATCACTCGTTTCCTTAACGTTTCTGTACCCCGAACCAAATTGAACAAATTCGAAGGCTTTGATACCACTTGTAGGTTCCCGTGAACTGATATACGTGGTAATCTTGTTTATATGAGTGCTGAATCCTCACAAAAACATAAACGATAACAAACGAGTAAATAAATGTGTAAATATCACTTTTATTGAACATAAACAAATATTACATTCAAAATAAGATAAGAACTCTCTCTATTTCCTTTCTGCGAACTTACACTAAGGAACTAAGACTGAGTTCGTACTTACAAACTTGAAATCCTCTTTCGGACTTGTGTATATATAAGCACCTAAGTTCGTACGAACTTAGGCAGCTTTGAAGTTCGTACGAACCTATAAGTTCGTACCTACTTCTAAGTTAGTACGAACCTACATAATACACATACAAAACTAAAGTTAATAATTACAATGATTAACAAAATGACTTATAAAACTAACTATTACAAAGTAGAGGCTGTTGTCACACAAAATGCACCAACATGGATCAATTTAGTGGTTTTGGATAATTTGTATATGAACAATATATGTATCAGTATATATATATATATATGTATGTATTATGAGAGACAATTGAGAGAATTTGGTTTAATCTTTTATCTCCAAATGATCAATCGTTCATCTACTCACTCAACCCTCTCTACACTGAACTACACTTACCTATTTATACATATGACACTAGCAGACCCTGGGACATTAGTAAGTGTCGCCAAACACATATAAAAAAATGCTAAGTCTTCATATTTACATAAAGCAATATTTACAATCTCTATTTTATAAGTTGAACCAGGAATAAAGTTGCCGTTGAAGATCAAGAAAATGATTTGTCTTCAAAGAATATATTTGAGAATGAACATCAAAGATAAAAGCTGAGACATGATTATCCCCTTGCAGTAAATCATATACAGTTCATGCAGGCCGTATACGGTCCATTCTGAGTCGTATACGGCTGGTGTGGGCCATATACATGGTGTCGTGGCTTCGTGTGTGCGGGATCGTAACTTGTTTCTTCGTTTGGGCTCTAGTTTCTTCGTTACGTATCCGTTTTTAGCAATTCTTGAACCCACACAATCATAATCACTTGATCTATGTTTTAAGGTTGATTAAGAATAATTTCTCAAAATTTATCAACTCGATGATTGGAACGTGAACGAATCGTCTTTTGTTGTTTATGCCATATTTTATTCGTTCTTCACTCGTTTTTGGTGATTTTTGAAACATTGTCTTCGTAATTACGTAATTGAAAAAATAAGACAAATGTATGCATTATTTTGATAATTAAGGTAATTATTTGTTAAAAAGGAATAAGATACCGTACGTAAAAATATGACCTTTTACGCGCTATACGTACTGTATCGTATACGCAGGTGGGAGTTGCATTCCACACCAAGTTTAGTGGGACTATGACAATGTAAGAAATCAATATCTTTTGTTACCTAAAATTACATTTATACTTAGAAGTTTAATCAACAAATTTGTAACCGTACGTAGGTACATATCCTCATTCAAGTTCCAGATTGTAGTCACTAGATACTACTAGTACTGGATCTTCGTAGTTGTAGCCTTACAGGAGTTTGTAAGAATGATGATCGACTCCATATTTTCAAGGAGTTGGGTGATTACATATTGCCTTATTTTAGCACCATTGGCTATTGGAGGAATACTGGTGAAAAACCTCTTGAGTGATATCATAGAGTTGGCATTAGAGTTGGCGATTGATGTGCCTCAGCAGAGTGGCTGACAACGTGTAAAAAGTCATGTTTTTACATACGTTATCTTCCCATTTAAACCTAATAACTGACATTGATGTATAAGGTTGGGTGCACGCCGTCTACGGCTCGCGCGATCTGTATATGCATAAATCTTCAAGCTTGGTAAGGTTCGTGCAATAGGGGTGGGTTTTTGATGCTCTAAATACGGGTTGACTAGTCAAAATACGGCCCAGGACTTCTTCTATATAAATCCAACTTCTCCAACAACCAAATCATCCACATTGCAATCCCTGAACCTTAATATACACATATTTCACTTTCTTTATTTATTTCTTTCACATAGTTAGTTTCTCTCTCTACTTTCTCTCTCTACTTTCTCTCTCTAGATTAATTTAATTAATTTAGGGAGAAGTATGAGAATTAATTATGTAATAGTTAATAGTAGTAGCTAGCTTAGCAACGTAGCACTTTGGATATTCAAAAGAGATAGAAGTGTTATTCAGCTCGCAATATTTACGAGTAATATTTATCATTTTCTTTTCTTAATTCGTCTTAACGTTCTTTTTTGATGTTTCTGATTTATTAATATTAGAAATATTTACTATCATGCTTTGTGAGTAGTTGCTTGTATGGTTTTCATGATTTAGATATTTATAGTTAGGGATGATGTTTAAATAAACTTTAATTATAAAAAAACGGACCGTCATGAAGCAACGTAAATACCATATAAATGGTTGAGTCTGTAGTATAGCAATGGAACCACTGAGTATAGTACAACTATGGAAGTCAAATACTAATTAATTCATTTTTAATACACGGTCAACATTAAACAATTGAGAAGAAGAAAAAAAAACAATAAATCGAAGTGGGCCAGGGTTCTATCACCAACCAAATTGTGACACGTCGCCATTCAGATCGAAGTTCGAGCATCCATGATCGAAATTAAAAAAAAAAGAAGGTGCGATCATTTATGATCGAATTTCATATGTAAAAAAATGTGTGATCATCCAGATCGATGTGTGATCGAAATTCGCATAAATATGTTGATCGAAATTGTAATGTTGATGATCGAATATTTATTTATAGCATCGTATATATGAGAGAAAATTGTTAGTACAAAACTGTTACCAGATCGACGTGTGCCCAAGTACTAATATAATGAAAGTGTACAAAATTTGATAGTTAAACCATATGCAAGTTAAATTAAAAAGTAGTATATGTCAATACAAAATTGTTGATATTGAAGATTAGACATGACAAGCAGTTATATGTTAGCCGGATGATCGCACAAATATTTTAGTTGGTTGATCGCACCTTTCGATCACACTACCCAAGTACAAATATTTTACCATACGAATTTCGATCACACGTCGATCTGGATGATCCAGCCTTTTTTTTTTTAATTTCGATCATGGATGATCGAAGTACTTCGATTTGGATGGCGACGTGTCACAATTTGGTTGGTGATCGAACCCTGACCCACTTCGATCTATTGTTTTTTTTTTCTTCTTCTCAATTGTCTAATGTCGACCGTGTGTTAAATATGAATTAATTAGTTGATGATCGGATCGAAGGTTTTGGCAATCAAAGGTGAATTACTTTGTTAAAACATTTGGTTAAAGGGTTAGTCTGTTAATCGTAGTTGGTCAATGGATCAAATTTGTAATCGATCACTTGTAGTTAGTCGGTGGATCAAATTTGTAATCGATCTCTTTTATAATGTCTAAAGACGTATGTATCTATTAACACCTTTTTTTTTTCTTTTGTATTTCTTTTGCAATCGATAAGGATACCAATGTGAAACTAGTGTGAAATTTAACTGTTATTTAAGTTGCACTTTAGAGAGAGTGGATCACGATGTAAAAAGAGACCGACACTTTGTATTATTAACCAATCAGATTGAATAAAAAAAAGCTCTGTTTCTTTTACACCCAACATTCATCCAACGATATTGGTTATTCAACATCGTAGTCTGCACTAGCCGAGAGTGAACATCGTAGATGACGTTTAATGGCAAACAAAACGCACCCACTCCCGTGCTCCAAATAAAAGGTGGCTCATCCAAGAATCAAACACTGTATATAAACTCTTAATTAATAAATTAAAATTACAATTACTGCAGCACACAGTACCTCAAAATGAACATGCAATGTTAGGTTGATGTTACATCGTTGAAGACTCAAAAATTACAACAAACTTTCAGCTGCTAAAATCTCATGAAAACAAAACACAAGTTCAGCACCCAACTGAACCTCAAACTTGTACCAAGTCAATATCGCAATTCAAAACACATCTCCAGAATCGTACAACTACTTCTACAAATGCTGCCACTAAATTTACAAAAGAACAAGCATACAGAGTCCTTCCTAAAATCCTACACCTTACCAAATTCACTTCACACATTCCACAATCTTGTTCATCATTTCAACTTCTGTCCCAACTCCAGGACTCACACTCATACCCGAAATGTATCCATCAGTCATAACAGACGATGATGATTCGTCTTGGAAATCAAAACCACTAGTCCGGCTAGACCGTTGCTTTTACCAAATTTCTCAATTCTTTCTTGAAACAATCTTTGGCGTTTTAGTTTTCCATCAGTTGCCTCAAGAAACTTTCTTCTATGTCACTTAGTGATTCAACTTCATCTTCATCATTATCTTCTTCATTGTCGTTGTCTTCTTCCGATGATGGTTCTCTTCCTAGTTCACAGCTGGTTTCCATTTCTTCTTGACTGTCTTCTACTGAATGCCTATTGGAACCGTATGACATTGGTGAGTATCCTCCGTCTGATGTTGCAGCGTCTTCACGTTCTCTTAGAGTTTTTGTAATCAGGGTTTTGAGCAAGTTCATGACTTGTACCGCGTGCATTAGTGCCGTTAGTGGATCGGACATCTGATTGACAAAAGGCAAAAATAAAAACCCTCTATGTTAGAAAATGAAGCTGGTCTTTCACATACATCTTTTCTTTTTAAGGCAAAGTTCACACATATATCTTTTACATCTTCATGTTTACATTTTGTAGGTCTTGAGATATATAAACACCATTAAAAGGAAAAAGAAAACTTTGTAAAAATGGCACAAACGAAAGACATATGAGGCTTTTCCTCTTTAATATTCCAGCTTCATTTTCGTCAAAATCAAGTGTAAGATGATTACAACTTGATGGGATTCATAACGTAAAAAGTCAAGACAATTGAAAAAAGTGGTTCTAAACTTATAGTATAAAGGCACTACTTATAAAAAAGAGGTACATTTTGGAATCTCTCTATAAAAATGGTTAGTTTGTCATAATTGGATGACATTTTTTATAAAGCTTTCTATTAATTCATGAATATTTAGTCCTCCGTACCAAAAATTTGAAGTTGCAATGAAGTGATCATCCGAAACAGTTTTTTTTTTTTTTAAATTTTATTAGAAGTATGTCATTTTCTTTATCTAAATAGGAGGGCTGAGAAAACATAAAAATCAAATGGATTTACCTGAGTCATGTTAGGGGCAAAAACCATGGCAATGTTTCTGGCATTCATTTTATTGCATTCTTCATGCTCAACAACATCAGACATAAGATCAACTGCCCAGTTGAGCAATGCAGTGTCAGTGGGTTTGAGATGTTTGACAAGCTCAGCACACTCCTCTTCAGTGTTACACTGCAGTACCTCCTCAGGAGAAAGGCCATCAAGCACACCACAGGGTAGCTCTCTAAACCAGGCTTTAATCAAACCTGCAAGACAATGAACCTCAATGTCCTCAGGTACCATGCCTCGGTTTAGCTGGTCTCTCACCTCCTCCTCTTTGGTGTTCTCCGCATTTATGCGAAATATTCCTTCTGCCTATAAAACCATTTTATCGGTAAATATTGATTTGTACTAGCACGGCCAATTTTGAGTCAATTACTTATAATTGGGTTGACTTTGGTCGAATGTGTGGGAGTCAAATTATTTAGCTACAAGGGAAGTGGTGAATATTTAATGCATGTTTTTAAAGATTTACATTATTATCGTAATAATATCGTTTTTGTACTCAAAAGTCCACATTAACTATTTATCAAAAATATTTATGGAAAGGACGACTAAATGGTGACGCAACCTGATCTTGCCCCTTTTCACCCATACTAAAAGTGACTGATTTCAACCCAAAGACCTTTTGAGCAGTTTCCCAATCCACCCAGTACACACGTTGGCGTATGTATACCTTTAGCCCTCCTTGTGTGTATAGTCTTTCCTGCATTAGCAAAAGAATTGTAGGGACACTATTGCCTCTTGAATCGTAAGTGCATTGCATTGATTCTGCTGACACACCAAAGACGCTAACACTGCACAAGAAGATGCCAGATGGTGATCAGAGATATCGACACAGGATTTATAAAAAGAAAAAGAGTCTTATTTGTAATGTATAAAAAGACAAAGACTTTATGTATTCTGTAAAGATAATTTGGGCTTACGCAGTATGTAATGTATATAAATTTTTTTCTTATATGTATCTTAGAAAGAAGTCAGACCACAAAGTAACAACTTTAGTCTTTTTCAAAAACAAAAGGTGAACACTACTAATCAATGTTCAAAAAAATTACTTCAGTTTTTCTTTTTCAAATGAAAATGTGTTGAGATTTATCGAATATATTAGTAAGTTTTGTAGATTTTAACAAAAAATACTTAAGATAAATCCATAACTAATTTTGAAGTTTCAGCCGTTTGTAGTAAGTTTTATCTGCACAAACATAATAAAAATTACACTTTAGATTCCCAATTTAACATCAGTCAATCAGAGACCAGTAGAGTTCCCAGTTTCTTAAATCTAGCATTTAATCCTAGTAAGTAATAAGTAAATACATTTAAATAAATACATTAATTTCCACATTTACCATCTTCACATGTATCTCACCATCAATGAAAACTCAAAACCCTAGATCCACAACACTCTTACATTACCCAAACCCACAAAAACCCATAACAATAATAAAAAATTATTATTCAAATTTAAAATCAAGGGTTTCAAAACTAACAAGATTTTTTTATTTTTCAAAAAAGGTAGCACTTTATGCTTAAAATTTGTTCCTGTTTCATAATTGGTGGCTACATTTACCCAAAAATCCATTCAAAGCAACCGTTAACACTCTCCTTACCAAAACCCTAAAATCTATTTGAAAAAAAACAAAAAACAAGAGCATGACTTGATTTGATACCTGGCACTAGGAACACGAGAGGGGATTTCAACTTGAAACTCAAGAGGAAGCCCTAAAAAACCATGAAACCTATCAAAAGTAACATGAGTCAAATGCTGAACATTTGTTGGCCATCCTATTTCCATATGATTCCTTAAACACAATGAATTACTTCCATCATCTCTTTCTTCCACTCGACACGCAACCATCGATTTCCGTAACGCGGTAATCAACAATTCAACCAACGAAACCGGATTCTGTTCTTCCAATTCTTCATTACCATCGTTAACGTTTTTCGTTGCTCCGTTTCCACCGCATCCAGCTCCTCTTGTTAGCATCACCATTCCAGTCATATCTATAGATATATATTTTTGTATCTATGCCTAGTTCACACACAAAAAGACACAGTGAAGAAGAGGTTTTATTGAAATGAGAGAGATTTTGAATTGTGATGGGTTGGGTGGGGAAGGGTTTCAAACGGCCACTTGTTTTCAAATTTTGTGTAACTTTTTGTTATTATTTTGTTTGACTAAAATACCCTTGGTTTTGGGAGTGATGTTTTAAATGTAGAGGGTAGTCTGGTAATTTTGATCAATCTGATTAATTAAATTTTGAATTCAGGATAGATGAGTTGCAGTGTCTTGTATCAGTATATTTTTGTAGTGTAGTAAATTATTCTAAAACCATTTGGGTTGTTTGTGTTATAAAATACTGAAAAATCACAAGTGTCTCTAAAATATATATGTAAATGGATAATTCTGTTACATCACATTTTTGTTACTATTTCTTTATGCTTACTTATATTATGTTAGTGTAATGTATCTAAATGAATAGCATTTGGCTAGTAATTTTTTACTATAAATAAATTTGTAAAATGCACTTTTGAGTACACTTGTATTAAACCACTCACAACTCTATACATGTTAACAGCGTGTCAGTTAAAACATGTCAGCGCTACATCAGCACATTACAAACTGACACACACCTGCCAATTCAGAGTGTGTCACTTTGATTTTTGGGTCTCACACATATTTAAATAAAATTAAAAACATTACATTAATTAATTAAACACAACATAAATTAAAACCAAACATCACATAAATTATAAATAACAAACTAAATGTAGCAAGTTATTCCTTAAAATGCTTCTCAAATAAAACATGGCTAAATTTGGACTTGGTCCAACTAAAAAAGAAAAAACAATTTAAATATTTAAACCTAAGACCATACTTTAATAGGTTAGGGTTTTATAATCTAATCTCTCCTTTATCACTTCTCCAAATATAAGAAGCACAAGCAGCAGTGGTAGCTACAACTATGTTTGCAACCAATACAGGCCCCACCTCTCTATGGACGCACCCCCTCTTCCCCGTTGCCAAACCCAAGAAAAAAACCGACGCGCCGGACCGACACGACCGTATCACCCCCGTCAGTCAGCCGACGCGTGTCGGTAGCCAAACCGACGTGCGTGTTGGGAACGGTCTTAGTGTTCACTTCTGCTTGTCCCTTATACTATTTTTTCTAATATTGCTTTCAAAGTTCATTAGATAACTTAGGCCATTAAAGTTGTTATCTACCTTTAAAATAACAAACACGTTATGTGCACGAGAGCATCATAATATAATCAAGGATATCTCAAACAACCACAATACACCAATCAACGTAAACAGTTCTTTAATAGTTACTTAGAATATATTTTAGGAAGGTAACTATCATCATAAACAAAATAAAAAAACTATTATCATGGACACCTAAAAACACACTGGACTGCCAACATTTTGGACTACCGATAATCTTGTGCTACTAACAATTTAGACTACATACTATTTAACTTATATCTTTATATTTATCTTTTATTCTTTCTCTTACTAACCTTTTTATTTATGCAAATTAACATTTATCTAAGCTATTATTCATTTATGCAACTAACCATTATTTATCTTTATGTATTCTTACCTTTGTTAATCTTTATTTGTGCATACTCATCCTTATTCTTATCTCAATCTTTGTATTTATACTAATCGTAGTTATCACTTATTTTAATCCAGTAATTCATTTTTATACACAAAGGCTATATAACGGGTGTTAAAGGTAACTAAAAACGTTACAATGGTTATATTTTTCAAATATAAATCAAAGAACTACCGATCCTCATTTTTTTCACAAATCAATCTTTTTCTTTGTCAGATTATTACCTTCAAAGAGTTTTCCAAAGATGATTCATCCAGTTTTGATTTCTGCAATTGTATTGATCATAAATCATCCCTCTTTTTAATTTACCACCGGATGCTTTTTACTTTTTCCCTGCATGCAGTTTATGCACTCTTGTTCTACCGCTCCTTTGTATTTCGCTATATATTGATATAAATGAATTCTAACTTATATTGTTGTTTGTTTAAATTTTGATAGTAGCAAACATGTCGAACTTATCAAAGATTAAATTTGCTCCTCTTGACATATCGGTAAAGAACTACATGCCATAGGTTCTAGATGTGAAAATGCATCTTGAATCAATAGCCATTTCAAAAACCTTAAATGAAAATAACACTTGTTCTTTACAAGACAAAGCAACAACAAATGTTTTTCTTCGCAAACATATTGATTACCCTTTAAAATTTGAATATCTTGCCATTGAAGATCCAAATGTTTTATTTCAAAAACTCAAAAAACATTTGATAATAAAAAGAAGTTTTACTTCCAAATGCTAGGGAAGAATGGAGAATTTTAAGGTTCCAAGATTTCAAGAAAGTAAATGACTATAGTTCAGCTCTGTTCAGGAAATGTTTACAACTTCAATTCTATGGGCAAGAAATCAGTGATGTTGACATGTTGGAGAAAACTTTCTCCACATTTCATGCTTCGAACATCATTTTATAGCAACAATTTAGGTTGTAAGAGTTTACAACTTATTCTCAACTCGGTTCTTATCTTCTTAGTTGCAAAACAAAACAATGAGCTATTGATGAAAAATCATCAATCTTGTCCTACTGGAGCACTAGCGTTTCCTGAAGCAACTGCAACAAACAACGATAAAAAGGTAATACCCGTGGACAAGGACGTGGACAAGGCCATTGTCATACCCATCAAACCAATCATCACGACAATAACCATAACAATGGCCAAAACCATAACTATGGTCGAGGTCATCCTTATGGTCGTGGTGGTGATGGTGGTTGATGGCACGTCGAACGGTCGATATTTGTCACGGCGTTGTCGTCGTTGGTTGAAGTTGTCGGACGGTGACCGAACGGTGCGCTATCAATGGGGTGTTTTATATTATATGTTTGTCGGGGCCTAAACCTCCGTACTACCTACTAGATACTAGTACGCGGTAAGGATGATTAGGGTCGTCTCTATGACGGTCGAATTTGAAATGGAGCTTGTTTGGATAATTTAGTATTCAAGATAGGGTTTTGATAGTTGGATATGATTTTATCTAATTAAACTACTAAAGCAATAAAATAAACTAGCTAGCATGCAATGAACAACTAAGGATAGAGAAGACATGGTTCGTCATGATTTAGTATAGTGTCGTGATGATGTTTATTATGAAGACATTCCTTAGACTAATAGACAGATATACTTTGGTGTAAACACTAGAACCCTACCAGTTTAGCATATGTTCTAAATTGGCATGTCACCAGGAACTAGGTTATTGTGATGCCGGTCAGAATGTGGTCATGCTCAACTATCAACACTGTCCTGTTACGGAACTAGTAACCTTCTTTGCAATTTGTAGATTCCCTAAGGTGCATGAATAGAGTAGCATACCTTTCTTGGAATATGTAGATTCCCTGGGTTACAAATGACCCTTCTTGGAATATGTAGATTCCCCGAGGTGCAAATGACCCTTCTTGGAATTTGTAGATTCCCCAGGGTGCAAATGAACCTTCTTGGAATATGTAGATTCCCTCGAGGTGCATGAGAAACAGCCCTACTAGAATCTGACATTTCTTAACACCTGAGTTTATCTTTCATTCTCCTAAGTGCGAATAATAATCTTCATTTATAATCGTGTTTTGAATAACTTTCTATAAATGGATTTGATAGAATCTAAAGGTGATAGACAAGCTAGAACATTTAATGATTCTTCGTCTTCCTTTTTAGATTCATAAACTAAGTTTGTATTTTAGCACGTTGAAATTCCAGTTATTATTTAAACCAGCCCTTACTTAAGACTACCCAATAAATCCCTTGGTAATCCACAATGTACTACACTTATGTGTTTCCACAACTTTAGACCTTGACCACGTTCAAAAGAGTCCTATAGTAATTCACAATGTACTCTACTACTTAACAGTATTTCCACGGCTTCCTACTTTGACCATAGTTTTGACACAGATAATTAGTTACCTCTTAAAAAGGTTTTAATCACGTTTATTGGTGGAAAGACGGTAATTGATAGTGAGGTTTAAAATCATAGATAGAAAGCGAATTCCAAACGATGAATTCATAATCTACAAAATATTATACCGACGGCTTTTTCGTGGCTTCCACAGTTGTACTACACCTAGTGGTGTTTCCATTGCTATACCACGAACTCAGACGTTTTACGGTATTTACGTTGCTTCATAACGGTCCGTTTAACGATTATTTAAACATCATTCATAACTATAATTATCTAAATCATGACAAACATACAAGCAACTACTCACAGATCATGGCAATTAACATTTCAAATATTAATAAATCACAAACATCAAACAAGAACATTATGACGAATTAATAGGAGAAAAGGATAAATATTACCCGTAAATATTTTGAGCAGAATAACACTTATATTTCTTCTGCGTATCTAAAACGTTACATTGCTAAGCTAGCTACTAACAACTAACTAATACATAATTAAATCCCTTACTTATCTCTCCGTAAATTAATTAGATTAATCTATAGAGAGATAGGAAAGAAACAAAGAGAAATGGAAGTAAATTGAAGTGTGAGGTGTGTGGAATGTTGGATGAGGAGGTTGATATATATAGAGGTGATCCCAAACCGTATTTTGACCATCCGAACCGTATCAAGATGTGATTTTTAAGCATATACAGGTTGCGCGAACCGTATAAGGTTCGTGCAAATCATGTCCGAGCCGTATTTTGGTGTCCTGAACCGTATTCGCGAGGTCGTGATGTCTTGTGTGCGGGATCGTAATTCTTCGTTGCTTGTTTTGGCTCTAACTTTTTCGTTTCTTATCCGTTTTTAGCGATTCTTATATCTACGTGATTGTAATAAAGTTATCTTTAATTTAAGCTTGATTAATGATAATTTCCATAAATTTATCAAAAAGATGATTTTAACGCGAGCGAATTGCCTTCTGTTGACTTGGCTCCATTTTACTCGTTTTTGGTGAGTTTTACATCATCATGTTCGTAATCACCTAACTAACACAATAAACCAAATAAATGTAATATTTGTATTAAAATTTTAATTATTTAATTAATATGGGTAAGATAACGTGAGTAAAAACGTGACTTTTTACGCGTTATCAGTGGTCAAAGAAATAATGATCCACAAAAATATAAATCTTAAACACCAAACAAGCCCACCAAGCAAGATGTTGGAGGTAACTCTTCTAAGAATCCTAGAGGTTCTTGTTATAGATGTGGTAGCATAGGCCATTGGTCTAGAATCCCCTAAAGAAAAAAGAAAAAGAAGTGAATCTTGTGGATGACCTTGATTTAGCAAAGACTCGGCTAACTACTTTAGACTTTTTCGATGACTTGGATTTCTAGAATGTTTATTTTGTTGTGTGTTCATCCTAAATAATTATGTTAGATCATTAATCTATGTCATATATATGTTTACTACGTGTTTCCTTATGATATCTATGTACTTCCATTTGTTACTTGTTTTTCCCGTTTGCATGTATTAAATTTTAAATAAACATCTTAAAATATTTATGTACTCGTTATTTTCATATTTGAAGTTCAATATGAATCCCGTTAGAGAAAAACATCAATCAAATGGTGGAGATCTTTGTATAGCAGACAATGGTACCACCTACATTATACTCAAATATGAGAAATATTTCACTGATTTGAAACCAATGGAAGGAACTATACATACTATATCTGGTCCGACAGACTTGGTGAAAGGAACGAGAAAGGTAAGATTCATATTATCAAATGGTACAATGCTTTTGATTGAGGATACCTTATTTTCTCCTAAGTCAAAGAGTAATTTGTTGAGTTTCAATGACTATGCCTTAATGGATATGATTATCAGTCATTGACAACAGTAAATGAGAAATATATAAGCATCACTGACAAGAATCTTGTAGTTGAAAAAGTGATGAAAAGGATAATTGAAAGTACACATGGACATCCATTGAAGGATTAGAAGATCCCTCATGATGAAAAGGATAACTGAAAGTACACATGCAATTATTTTATGTAAATCGTGCTCTCATGGAAAATTGATAAGAAGACCTTCACCACTTAAGGTTGAGAAAGAATCACCGTGTTCTTGAAAGAATTCAAGGTGATATATGTGGACCAATTCATCCACTATGTGATCCACCTAGATATTTCACGGTCCTAATTGACACATCTAGTAGATGGTCTCCTGTTTGTCTATTATCAAGTCGTAATATGGCATTTGCAAAGTTTCTTACTCAAATTATTAAGTTGAGAGCACATGTGTCAGATGACCTTGATTGGGGAATAAGACTTGTGGATGACTGTCAGGTTTACTATATTTCGGAGAACTTTTGGTATGGTCAACGCTTTTTATCTTCTACACAAAGTGACATGCTACTTACTTGATTGCGGACAACTCTACGTTAGAGAGATAGTAAGATAACGGATAGGGCTGATTAGGAAATATAAGATATCATAACTAATGATCGATCCGTGTGGCTGCATTGGCCATTCGGGTTATGCCGTCCCCAAGTGCGCCGACTTGCCCTAAGCTCCGCTCTATTGCAACCATGCGTTGCTCCATCGCATTGGCGCACTGCTCCGCCAAATCTGCCCGTTTCTCGCTTTGTGTTGATTGACGGCGCAAAGTGGCGATCTCTTCTCGGAGGTCATCCATATCGATACGCGCCATAAGGACATAATGCCTTAGGAGGATAATCTCTTGCTCGGCTTCCATGATATGTCTCATCAGTATCTCCACTTTAAGGGATGATAGGATCTCCTGTTCGCACTCCAACTTGTCAAGCCTTGTCTCGTGATGCGTCAAACGTGTTATCAGAACCGGGACGGTGTGGTGTACCGTCTCTCGTGTGAGTGGGGGTATGGGTAAGGTGGTGGAGGATTCCCTGATCTCTGGGAAGGTGGGTACTCTTTCTTCAACTCTCCAAGTCTGCAACCGCTCACGAGCCAGTCCCAACTGTCGGCGAGCACTTGTCTAGGAGTCATGGCGGTAGGCTCAAGGGTGGGAAGGGCGAATGTCTCAGCCCCATAGGAGGGCTCGACCTCCTTCGTTCGATCAGCGAATAAAGGCAGGAACAGAGGTGACGTGGGCGTGGTAACGAGGGCGGACGTGGGTATGAAGTCATCGTCGGTGGGGGTTCGAACAAGGCTACTAAGGTTTGACATACTCTATCATAAAGTAACATCTAATATATAATAGGATGTATGTAGTAGACAATCAATATGTATGAACACAAAGCACTTAAAGGAATTGTACTAACTTAATTGAGTTCTACGACGCGTACTTATTCCTATATCCACTTCCGGTCTTGCATCGTTTCACTTTTAATTGTACATAGTTGATCAAGCTATGTTAAATTAAATTTGAAGGATGCAACACCCGAACTACTCATACTTGGAAGGAATGCTAACTAAATGGTTATAGTCTAGGCCCACTAATGCAACCTAGTTCACTATAACCTTGGCTCTGATACCAATCTGTCACACCTCCATTTCGGGCGGGGGAGCGACGTGCGCGGATCACGAACAAAGATTACAATGAACGACTTCCAAGAGAGTCGCTAAACAAACACCGTTAAATTACATAGTCATCAAAAGTAAAACATCCAAGTTTGAAGTCTTAACAATACGGTTACAAACTTTATCGAATAACAAGCTTAATTCAAAATGACAAAGTTCATGCTAAGTCCTTCTAAGTGGATGCAACTCCTACGTCAAAAGTGCGACATAATGGCACAACTAAGTAGCGCCTTTGTTACCTGAGAATACATGTTAAAAATACGTCAACATAAAGTTGGTAAGTTCATAGGTGTAAGAGTTTGTAAAATAGACTCGTGGTTACGAGATTTCAAGTTATATTGCTTTACCACAATATCATAAATGTATTACTATTGCCATAAGCTCTAGAATCGAAACGTTAACAATTGTTGCCTCGCAAGTGTCTTATTCAAAACACTCGTAGTTCTCAAATGATTATGCGTCCGTTTGTCCAGTTGGCGCGACCAACCTGGACGGGGGTGTCAACCCAATAGATCTATTCACAATATTCGCGCTTAGGTCCATAACTAACAATTCATGATAGAGGCCCATATAAAATGAATAGTGTTAACTTATGCAATACGTAACAGTTTATAGGTACTTATAACCACAAACAAAAAACATGTATTCTCACCCCAAAACATATCAAAGTGTTTAAAAATAGGGGCTATGAAACTCACAATCGGGAGCGTACGGGTGGATGTAATGCGCGTGCTCTTCAGGTATGACTCCATCCAAGTCCTATGAACACAAGGTTTTTAATTAAAATTCTCGTCTAATACGGTTTGATATAATCGCTTAGCTAGCTAATTAAATTACAAAGTGTCGTTATAGTATGAATTTCCATTCGAAAATCGTTATTGGTTAATGTTCGCGTTGTGAACAAAATCATGGAAATATAAGAAGACAACATCCAAAAATTACCAAACTTGGTATACAACATATAATATAGTTCACAAATTTTCTGTGAAAAATTGGGATTTTTAGACTTATAGATTATTCATAATCTTTTTAATTCTAAAAGGTGAAGTAAATTTGGCAAACATTCAAAACACCAATATTATATGTTTTCTGGAATTTTTACCAAGTTAGTTTCTACTCATTTTTATATAATACCAATATTATATGTTTTAACGAGGCGTAAATCGAAAGACATATCAAAACACCTCCAAAAGTGTGAAATTTTGAGTATAGTGTCATTTCTTCATAAAATGACAGAAAATTTCCCATAATTATTTGGGGCTTAAAAGTATTTTTCATGAATATTTCACCTTTTATAGGCTTTGTTTGCATTAATCTAGGAAAAATACTTATGTTTTTCCAAAAATTCCCATTTTTATTTTCAAGATTCTTTTCATGTTCAAGTTACTGAGAAAAACAATCCCCATCTTTTTAGCACGTTTTATCAAGCACATTTGTATTTTTGTAACTTTACAACACAATTATTCACGATTTCAAGACTAAAACAATGCATGATGTTTATGCATTTTCTAAAAATATAAGATCACCAAGATAAAATACTCTCTTTTCAACCTACTGAGATACATATGTTAAGTGTCTAATTTTTTTTTTTTTTTAAGATTTATTGAACACTTTAGATCTCATGAACATGCATCACAACAAGATGTTCACCGAAAGTTTCCTGTTTGCGCATCAGTTTTGTGTGACACATTTGGAGTTCGAATACTCAATGGATTTAAGTGAGACCAGTGGGGTATTAAATCTAAGACATTAAGCTAAATTCTAGAAGAATAATCAAGATTTTTGGACCATTATTCAGTGAGTTATGGTCGATCAAAGTGGGGTCAAAAACTGGACATATTGCATGCCATGACAAAAGTCATCTTTTTGGAGTGTTTAGACTACCAAACGATTTCTAGACCTCATCCAATGATTGAGGCCTCATCTTCTATTCATGAACATGTATTTTATAGAAACTTAAATATATTTTACCATGGATCAAGATCTAGCTACGAATTTTGGTGCATGTAAGCCTATAAATCGGGTTTTCGGTTCTTCAAGAAGAACACAAATTTGCCACCAAGCTTTTGATCATTGAATCCTTTAAATCTTTGTTCTAATACACTCATGGTGTTAAAATACAGCCATGATGTTTTAGGAATATTTCTAACCATTTTAACCATTTAAATTAACAAGAACATGTATTTAAGCATTTAAACAACAAAAGGACGATTTTTCGGTTTGATTTTCAGTTTGATCATAGGTTACCCTTCTTTTAACACATAAACATGTGTAAGGTGTAACCTACAAACCTCAAGCCTTATATGAGAATTTTAGCCATGAAGGAGGCATAAAATCCATGTATTACATGAAGAAAAACATAAATAAGTACAAGAATCTAGAGATGGTGTTTATACCTTAGATTTCTTGTTTTGGTGTATGAACACCTTCAAAGAGATGATTTTTAATCAAAAGTGGGTTGAAGTTTAGTGTGTGAAATGAGAGAGTTGTGTGTGTTTCTTGAGAGTGAAATGAAAGAAATGATTAAGTGAAAGAGTGTGGAAGTGGTGGTAATGGTTTGCATGGAATCAAATGAGGTGAGTGGAGGGATTTAAGTGGAGGGGAGGGGAGGTGGTGCATGGGCAGATTTTTAGAGATAGTAGGGAGGGTTTAAATCTTTATTTTTGTTAAATTAGTAAGTGTAGAAAAGATTACAAGTTACATATTTAATTTGTTACTTGTTTATGTAAATTGTAAGCTTTAACTGTGATGTTTTATGAGTTAAAGTTTGAGTTGTAAACCTTTATTTTATAAGTTTATAATTATCATCAAAATGTATTTGATTCATTTACGATTGACATTCGCGAGTTAATTATACGATTTTCGGTCGTGTTTACCGAGTTTCAGAATTTCCGATTAAATTCTGATTTTTGTGATACGATAAATATTTTGTGATAACGTATGAAATTTAATTTCATTTGTTTTCTTTGGTACTTTGTAACCTAACTTAATGTTCCTAACAGTCTTAAAGTCCGCTAAGCAATCTTCTAAAACGTTACGCGATTTCAGTGAACTTAAGGAGTCGTAACTTAGAATTTCCGTTAGGATTTTAAAATGCTAAAACGAAACTTGAGATTCTAGATATTTAAGCGCGACAATGACATGCAATTTTGACGGTTGTCACAATACAAATATTTAATTTATATGTATTATTTTTTTAAGTAGGTAAAAACAAAGACATAGCCAAAAGAATCGCGAAAAACGTACGTTTTAAAACTGAGCAAAAACAAAAATGGAAGAATTACAATCCCAATCATGAGAAGTTACGACTAGTGCACATGTCCAAGCCATAGCTAGACCACATCACTGAGAAAGATCAAACCATGAACAAACATGGTGACCAGGAATCAAGATCACATGGGTGAAGAAATTCTCTTTCATCGCCTAGCCATGACCATTTAACGTGACCGAAAAACTCAAGTCGCGACCAAGCGATTCCCCAACCCCTGACCAAGAAACCTTGACCGAGAAACCCTAATCGCGACCTAGTGGTGACTAAAATTAATCGGTCACGCGAGCCAAATCCCAATCATGCGACTCGACATTCCCGGCCATGCCCGTTTTTCCTCGGTCATGACCGAGACCGACTCAGTCATCGGATGGTTTTCCTAGTCACGTGACTAGGAATACCGACAAAGACTAAGTCTTGTCACGGTGATGACCTTGCGGTCTTGGAAATGGATCAAAAGCCTCGGACATGCCATAACCGACTACCCATGATCCGTCCAACTTTGGGTTGACCTGACCCGTATCAGTTTTTTTACCCGGTCCAAGTTTTCACTATAAATATTGTTTATTTTCAACAACAACCAACTCTTACACTTCTATCTCTACTTTCTCTCTCTAAAAATTAGATTAGTTTATTCGTTTACTAAGCTTTTAAGCTTACATTTTATCTATAGGTGCTCCAAGACTATTTCTTTTACATTTATATTAAAATGCAACTATTGTATAAATACTACATAACCGCTCCATAATAATACCACAAACCGTTCCAAACATATAATAATATGGGGATATATTAAATAATGTCTATAGTAGATAATTTGCAAGAAATGGTCAAACACATTAACTTTGGTTGGTTAGTTTGGTGTTGGCAATTAATTCGTTAAGGTACCTATTCTCATTATATTTAATATATATATATATATACCTAATTTCATTTGTCATCATTAGCTTGTTCATTGCTTAGGCTTTTATATAAAATGTCACCTTTGCATCTAAACACCAACAATATGAAGCAACCCATATTTGTGATCATGTTTTTCACAACAAAAGTAAACAATATTCCCTTTGTCTTAAACCTTTAGCATTTGTAGATGAATTCCGTCTAGGTGTAGGAGTATTGTTTGTGCTCCATGTTTTATTGTTCAATGGTGTGTTTCCGAGGTTGATAAGTGTTTGATACTCCTAGCCTCGATTTACCACAAGAAAACTGGACATGAACAAGAATGTGCATATACAAAATTTGTTCTCTTCATTCTTCTTCCCTTTTCATGGACTATCTTTTCGAAATAAAAATGAAGAGAACATCTTCAATATATGCACATCCCTTTTCATGGTCATTTTTCCTGTGGTAAATTGAAGCTAGGAGTATGAAACACCTAGCTCAAAACAAAAAGTTGTTGCATGCTTCAAAAGTGTGTTAAAATTTGTTAGGTTGTTTTGAAACTCAAAACCAAAAATCATGAAGATGCATACAATTGGAGATGTATGTACAAATATAGCGTAACATAACCACGTTTGTAGCTATCTTGACAAGTTGCTTAATCTATCTTCATATGGTCTAACATGTCAATCTTTATTTCATTAATAGCTGAAGGTGGAGGAAAATTATGAATGGGGAGAAGATCCCCTAACACAATTGGTCAGTGTCCGTGTGGTGGGGATTAAACAGGCCCTTGGATCTGGGAAGGGTGAAAAAAAGAAAGTAGTTGCAGTTGAGGAGGTGGTCGGTAGTCCATAAGATGCCCAAAAGCAGCCAGAAAATGCTAGAGCCGAGAGGGCCCACACAATGGAAGGCATCCATAATTTGAAGGCTCAACGCATACAACTTACTACATCCAGTAGATCACCATACGGGCCCGATGACGATGATGAGGTAATTCCCTACTCTTTACAAATATATAAACTTGTTAACTTAATACACACACGCACACACGCGCACACACACATATATATATATATAATATACACACACCTAGTAAAATGATCTAACGTTGTGAAGAATGTTAGGTCTTAAAGTATTAACCGGGAACTTGTAATCAATATTCAAACAAAGTTTGAAACATTTAATACTAAATTGATTAACAATATTAACTATATCTTATTTTGTGGAGTAAATAACAATGTAGCAAATCAATATGTATTCAATAACTTTGAATATTATTGATCGTCGAATATAGGGATTACAAAGTTGCACAGAATTGTATCGCGTTGTTTAGAGTTATACTGAGTTAAGTTTTTAGTAACCTAATCATCCCTATTTATACACGTATTTGAGATAGTAAACAAAATCCCCTCGTATCTCAAATATATCGGTTTCTACCTTACTTTACCGATATATATGAAAACTAGATAAATACCAAGGAATAATAAATCTTTTAAATATTAGTAATTATCTTCGTATCCTTTAAGATGCCAGCTGTAAAGATTATTTTCTTTCTTGAAACTATAACTCTAAATTCTGGATCAGAAACTCTAAGTCTGAAACGCCTAAGTCCAAAGTCTTGATCTAGGTGAGTCTGAAAAGCCCTTATTCTAAAATGTTGAGACTTAATCTGGAATGCCCTTAGTCTAAAATATTCTGACTTAGTCGTGAAATAATGTTCAGACTGAATAACTTCATAATGAAAATTAACACTTAGATAATTTTCTAGACTTAGAACTTTTGACTCATCATATTTATAAGTTGGGTTTAATCATTCTTTTCCCAAAAAATAATCGTGTTTTGATATATTTCATTTGCATTTTATAGGATCCCGTCGCATGTCAAATTATGATGTCATACGGTGATCAAGGAAGTAAATGGGCGAGTGGGTTAACACGTCCGTCTCACAAGGAAGGACAGAGTGGTAATGTATTTGTTTAGGTAGACACCATTGAACACGGTTTTGAGAGTGTTGGCACTCTAGTTCTTAAGGAGGGAATCAATCATTTAGGCTAAGCAAAAAGTGAAGTTATTCAATGGCCTCACAAAGTAATAAAGGTATCTTTATAGTATATCCATTTGTATTATATTCTAATGTTTTATTAGTATAATTGTTCTATCTTTTGTTAGCTTGGTCATGATATGTCGCCACACGACTTAATGAGGTGTCGAGTCCCCACACCAGTTAGGGACTCTACACCACCACTTTGGGACTCGATAGTGTGTTGTATTTTATATAAAATTATGAATATATTCCTTACAAAGTTATGTACATATTTATTTGTTAATTTTCTTTCATAAATGTAGCATGACGAGGAGGAGTTTCCATGCCACCCAATGACCAGCATATCCACTAGTAATTGCATTTCACCACCGGTCTCTTCTATTAATATTCGGCCCTTTTTCAGCTATAGATAATGGATATGTACGTATGTTTTAAGTAAATATTTTGTTAAGTGTAGTTATTAATTGCCATATAATCTAATACTTTGTTAAGTAGCGCCCAAATACGGATAAACCACTTCTAAAACCGGTAAAACCATATGAAAGAATTCTCGAGATGCAAGAACAATTTTTAACAAGCCGAAGCCATTCATAGATATAGATGCGTGATTCAAAGCATAGATGACAGATCACAAATAAATTTAGATTGACCCCCCTTATGGTATATATCAAGATGGGGCACCAGATTGGGTCAAATATGAGGCTCTGTTATTTAGGTTGACAAACAAATGGCTCGATATCACCATTCTTAATTGGTGGTAGATGAAATTATCTTAATATATACATATATATTTAATCAACACAATATTTGTATTATATTCTAATCTATATATTTTTGAGTTTATTTAGGTACTTGCATCTCATCCGAGGAAACTGGACGATCTAAGTAATTGAGTGTTCCTAAATCTGCACGCCATCCAAGGTGATGCAGAAGGATTCTTGTCATTGATTACCTCAAGAAGCAGTTCACTCGTCACAATGATAAGTGATTTTTCCATGCTCCCTATTTTGAAAGGTACGTATTATATCAATATATATTTTCTTTTTATATTGCTTTAATTATTATTTAAATCTAAAATTTTGAAACTTTTGGGTAGTAAACATCGAGTGCTTATCATTCTTGACAATGTCGAGCACAATGGATACATAATGGATTCGATGAAGATGAAAAAGACTTGGAAGTCTTTTGTATTCACACAACATTTTAATGAGCAAGAATTTTGACTTGAATGACAATCCTTAGACAATTGTTTCTTATAACTTGTAATTAACTTAATAGTATTGAATTTTTAGGAGTGAAACCGAGAAATAGTTATGGAAAATGCTAGTGGTAAGCATATTGATTGTATAATATATTTTTTTTAACTAACTTTGTAACTTAATTCAGTGTCCTCAACAACGAAATAGTTGGGAATGTGGTTATTATGTTATGAAACATATGCAACAATCCGTTGTGACTTTGCAATCAAACTTCCCACAAAATGTAAGTCCTTAATAATATTTTGTTTATCATTGATGCATTAAAACTCTCCCTTTTATGTTTTAATTTAAATTTATTATAGGTTTGGTGCAACCAGTCACCTTAGACACCCGATGAATTGGAAAACTTGAAGGCACAATAGAATTTGAAAAGAGGTACATTCATGATGGTTGTAACAAAAAAAGAGCTAGCTAACATTATCTTTAAACATATTTAGGTGTACATATTTTATTTTGTTTGTATGATTTATGTGTATATGTTTTGGTTAGAATTGATTTTAGATTTTTTGTCATTTGGTTTTCGATTCTACTGGTTTTGGTAATTGGATTTTGCAAGTTTTGGTATTCGGATTCTGCATGCAGCAGCATTCTGTAAGAAATTACACAATTTAATAAACCACCCCATAATATTAACAACATCTGCTCCATATATTTTTTTTTTTATAGAAAAATGTTCTAAATCGCTACGAATAGGTTTACATAAACCGCTACACATGTTATTATTTTCTCAAAAAATAAATATAAAATAACTATTTTTATCCCCCAACAAATGATAAGAAATACACCGCTCCACTTAACGTATTTTTTTCAAAAAAATTATTGTCGAATCACCACAAATACTACACAAAGATACAACTCCATTTTTATTTCATGAAAAATAAATATAATATAATTACTTTAACAGCCACATATTATAAGAAAGACACTGCTCCACGTAATATATTTTTAAAAAATTATTTGTCGAACCGCCACAAGTACTACAATATACAACTCTCCAAATTTTATTTATTTCATGAAAAAATATAAAATAATCACTTTAACCACCACAAATCTGATCAAAAAAGCCGCTAAAACAACATATAAACTCGCCAATTTGGGTGTGTATTACCCGTTTCACGGTCTATTTTAACTGCTCCTATTCTGCCATTAGTAGTGGTCGTTTAACTGCTGTAGATAGGTGTCCTTCTTTAGTTGCGCGGGCATATGGGGGTTTATTCACCGCTTCACATGGCCTTTTTCACCACCATAACAACCTGTTTGAGTACTAGTGAATCTATCTTTGTTTAGTTTTAGCATGTTTTTTCTTTATTGATATTGTTTGATTATGCATGCTAGAATTTACATGTTAGGCTAAATAAACTTGTGCTTTCTATGATTGATGTTATGCTAGGGTAGTTATGTGATCTTTAAAGTATTGTTACTCTACTTATATGATTGTGTTTTTTGAACGAGTTTATGAATTAAATCTCCATTTACCTATCTAACTCATGTTGTGGTTTGAAACATTTACACTAGAATTAGGCCAATTCCAAGGTTTATGTCCCTCTTCTATTTTTTGTTTGATGATCAATGAGCTCGACATGGTAGTTGTTCACCTTATTGCAATATATTGAAGGGAGACAGGAGCATGGGTTAGAGATACGTTATATTGAAATTCATTTAGTAGATATTTTAGAGAGAACTTTAAGGACATTTACGATCTAATTATCTACTCAACTACTATGCACAAACTAAACCAATCATTTCTTATGATTCCTTATTGTATGCTATTGTTTTATTGTTGCTTTAGGGTTGTCATGATGGTATTCATTGATCTATATCCTATATGTTTAATATATATGATTAGATTTTCAATTATAGATTACTGTCATACAAGTAGTTTAAACATACCGGAATAGCAGTGTTATGTCTTATAGATCCCAGAACTTGATTAACATTAAATTAAGAGTTTAATTGTAATATCAAGTTAATCAATATTCAAACAAAGTTTTGATCTTGGCGGAATCAAGAACAAATGTAAAACAGTTATTGAATATAAAGAATACGTATTATTCAATAATTCAAAGTGATTACAAATATGAATATTTCAATCACACTTAGCTAAATTAAATTGATCAATCACATAAAATAGCCTATGTAAAATTCACAAAGAATTTCTAAGTATTTAACTTAAGCTTGTAATCAATATATTCTATGAACAATCAATCACCTATTTTTACATGTATATGTGTTGATTGTTAGTTAATGATACGACTTGATTTAAGGAAGACTAAATCATTTATCAAATTTGAATATTTGATTTGGGTGCGCATTAATATCTGAATCTGCAACGGTCTTGACTCTGTCAACTTTATCTTCAATCTGGAAGACTTGAGTCTGTATACTTCACTTTGTAAGTTCTTCAGCCTGTCAAGGTCTTAGTCCTTAGTCTTCACTCTGTAGAGTTGTGAGTCTGTGATCATTTGAGTCTGTAGATCACACATACACAGATTATACATATTAAGAGTTAACACTTAGTTAAATTATGCAGATTCAGATTTTAACTCTTTAGATTTATAACTATGATATTTTATGTGAAATAGTGATGACAATTAAAATGACGGTTAGACAAGTCATCCCAACTTATTCCGCGGGGTAACTTATGTTCATGTTTTTGTCTATTCAGTAATTCATATCAAGATATAGACATCTCAGATGACCGTGATTGGGGAATACAATTCGTAGAAGACTATCGGGTGAATTGGTTACAATAGTTGGGAGAACTTCCGGTATAGTCAACGTTTTTATCTGATACCCAAAGTGACATGCTACTAATCTGATTGTAGAAAACTCTATGTTAGATAGATAGTAGGATAGCGGATATGATTCATTAGGAAAGATAAGATATTATAACTATCAATGTAGTACACTCGCTTTAACCATAGTTATCGAGTGACCTCACTCATTTACTTTTCTGCACTTTTAGTTTAGGATATGTAGAAATCCAAACCAAAACCCACTCAACTTCTGAAAACCCTAGCTAGATAACAAAAGATAACCAAAGTTCCTATTTTCAATTCGCATAAGCTTTAAGAACAACCCTTGAATTAGCTTATCACTTGCTCGCCCTAGTAAACCCTTACTTAGTGCTTGTAGGTAATAAACAATTTAGGATCCCAACACTGTAACTAATAAAACTCCATTGATTGGACCGTCACCGAAGCAGAACGACCTCTGATGGGACATCACTCCTACAAGAAGACATTAGAATAGGTTTAAACACATATTTAGATACCTTCGAGAAACTACTATTTTAGGATTATTTATTCTAACGATCCAACACAAGATTTGGTTGATTATGTAGATGCAAGTTATGTATCTGATTCGCATAAAGCTAAATTTCAAACAGGGTATGTATTCCCGAATGGAGCTACCGCAATTTTCCAAAAGAAAAACACTTGTTGCAACATCCTCAAATCATGCCGAAGTTATTGCATTACAGGAAGCTACTCCGGAATGTGTTTGGTTGAGATCAATGATACAACTCATTACTAATTCTTGTGGACTATAACATGATAAATTTCCAACACCAATCCATGAAGATAATCCAGCTTGCGTTGCACGAATGAAGGAAGGGTATATCAAAAGTGACAGAACAAAACATATATCTCCAAGATTCTTCTTATACACTCAAGATCTCATTAAGGACAACTAGATTGAAATGCGGTATGCTCAATCTATAAACAATCCAACTAATCTTTTCACCAAGGCACTCCTTACTGTTATTTTCAGAAAACATTTTCATAATATTGGCATGCAACATGTTTAAAAGATGTAAAAGCTCATGCATGTCTACATGAGGGGGGAGTCAACTATACGTTGCACTCTTTTTCTCTTAGCTCAAGTTTTTTGCCACTAGGTTTTCTTTAGCAAGATTTTTAACAAGGTAGTGTTTTATAGTAGATCTCTAATGAAACAAAACTGTCATCAAGAAGAAGTGTTATGAAATATCCAATAAATCACAACTGACTCTAAGTTATATATGTGGATGGACACTTTTGTTACACCACATCGTTTTTAATATTCTTATGCTTGCTTATATTATGCTAGTGCCATGTATCAAAATGAATACCACTTGCATAGTAATTCTTGTATTATAAATAGACCTTTAATGTAAGCTTGAAAAATTAATGCACTCTTCAATACACTTGTATAGTTTTTCACTTCTTCCTCTCCCTTATGAGTTGTTCTTACATTACTCTTATAGTCTATCAGATAATTTAGGCCATCAAAGTCGTTATCATCCATTAAAATTATAACATTTTGGGATTTTTTTTAATGTTACATATACTTTTATAAGTTGTTTGGAGACTTGGAGTGGTGCTTATCTTGATAATTTTTAAACTGTAAGTACTTGCTCTTTGTATTATTATGTTCTTTCTTTTCCGAAAAGAATAAATAAAAAAGGAATAAGATTTGTAAAAATGGATTGTGGAATGCATACTCTTCTATTAAGATAACCTAAAAAGTTTATTTTCGTATTTAGTTCTGATTTATCTTATATGATATGATCTTTTTCTTTATTAATGATTTGAAGCCTTTAACTATTTATTGTTCTTAATTAACGATTAATGATAATGATTACTAGAAAAAGCATCAAAAGTATAATAACTCTAAAATGTAACTATACCTATCGACTTAAATTCAAACTATTAAATGTAGTAAGTTAACTTTCTTGGGTTGGTTGATCTAGATTAATAATTGTTATACTGAATCTAATCATAAAAGTCATCAATGATAAAAGATTAATCAACTTACATCGCTATAAGTAAATTAATGGCGTTGAATAGGTTGAAATGTTTATGATGTAAATTCATATTTGGAATGTTAATTTAATTTTACTATATCATTAGTGTGGTGATTACGTATAATTTGGAAGGGGCTGTTTACTAAGGCTTATTGAACATCATTGACTACTAAGATTATTCGGTTAATAGGTATCATTGTTTACTTAGAGCTTAATATTAGGAATGGTAATGGGGCGGTTTCGTGGCGGAGAGTGATAACCCGAACTCCAAACCTGTTAATCAAAACAATCTCTAGACCCGCCCCAAACATCAACGGGATCTTATCGGGACACCCCAATGGGGACATAGGTTCCCCATAACCTTAATAGGGATCGGGGCACCCGATCGGGGACATGAGTTCCCTAAGAGCGTTTCCCCATTTGTAATACCCTAAACCCTTGTTTTTTGTTTATTTTCTTCACAATATTATCTAGTAATGCATATAGTAACATTCTCTTTTCCTAAAAACAAATTAACAATATGATCAAAATAACATATAGTAATTGGTTTATGGTAATAACATAGTGCACGATTCAAAATATCCAAGTTAATCACAAAATGGTAACATATTGTAATTGGTTTATGGTAATAACATAGTGCACGATTCAAAATATCCAAGTTAATCACAAAATGGTCTTAGAATATCTCGACTAAATCACATGACACTAAGTCGAAATAACAAGAGTAATTAAAATAACACAAGTAATCAAAGTTCGGGTTCACAATCTTCAAAGAAACAATGTCCCTAACTCTCTCAATTCCCTCCTCAATAACAGCTTAGCCATCTTGGACTATCAAATTAAGAATGTGCACACAACAACTCATGTGAAATAGCTGCCCATTCAATATAAGCGAACTGAAATGAAGCTTTTCCAACAATTTTTCTATTATTGTATCATTTGTGGTGCAATTATCAACAATATAAGTGGATAATTTCCTATCAAGGTTCCAATCACAAAGACAATCATAAAGCACATTAGCGAGAACTTCAGCTGTGTCTTGACAAGGCACATAGATAAAGTTGCTCGACATTTAATACGATATATATATATTGTAAATAAACTAACTGAATTATCATTCAAATTATATATAAATATTTTGGAGCGGGGCGGAGCGGAGATGATAGTACCCATTCCTTAATCCGAACCCGATAAGAATTCCCATCCTTAATCCGAACCCGATAAGAATTCCCATTTGCTGCCCCAAAATCCGAAAAGTCATTCCCAACCCGATCCGAAAAATGCGGGGTTTGAGGATCCCCATCAAATTCAGGTCCTTTTGCCATCCTTAAGGCCATCTCCAATGTTTCTCTATAACTGTCCTGTCCTCTATCTCTAGGAGGAAAAATGCACTCCAACAGTTCCTCTATATTTAGAGATATAGATAGAGAAAGTCGTTTTCCTCTATATATATAGATGAACACTATTCATCCTCTAAAAACTTAAAACTATACTTAATATATTTGTTAGTCATGTTTATATGTTTTCTTATAGTTAATATTGTTAATTGTTAATAACGAATTAATTAATATTATTAAATTAAGTACATGCAACAATACAACTTAACGATTACAATTAGTTAAGACTACGATCACTAGATAAATAAAAGAAGTTAGACATAATTACTCTTACTAATTTAATCATAAATACCAGTAGTTTGGAAGATTATCATCGTTTCCTCATAAGTCAAAAAATTGACTTAAACCGTCGTAAATTCTCACGCACAATCGAATCGGTAATAGACTTCGGATCCATGAATAAAATATATTCTCTTATCTAACAATTATGTTCTCTTCTTTTAGCTTTATCAACTCATATTTTTTCCCTTGACATTTAACTTTTTTATTCAATTACCGAGCTTTTTGCAATTAAAGATTCACTTGTATTAATCTTCTCTTTCATGTCGTCATTTATTTTAGTGAAAAAGACTTTCATTTCTTGAGTTCATTGTTTTTTCATTTTTGCTTTGTTCCTTCCAATAGGACATTGTGTGTCTTCATTATTTTTTGTGCCATCATCAACACAATCAAAATCGTTATTTAAATCAATAGAAAATGATGACAATCCTATGGCTTTATTTTACTTTCGTGGAGAACCGACCTCGGGTGTGTCAATTAAATTATTGCGTTTTCGTTGAGTGGGCGTTTGGAGTTCCCTAATCTCAATTTGCATTAATCAAAGGACCGACACGTATTTGGAAAAAATCTACTCTACATTATATAATGTCGGCATGTATTATTATGCACAATATGATAATTGAAGATAAAGGTGATCCCATAGTAACCATTAGAGAATGGGATGAAGAGCCAATATGTGAAGTTGAAATCGTCCAAAATGAGACGGATAGATTTCGTAAATTTCTTGCTCGATATAAGCAAATTAGAGATAAGGAGGCTCATTATGAAATGTGTAACGCATTAATAGAACATATATGGGAGCGATATAGTAACTCGGAAAATTAAACATTAAACTTGTAAACAAAAAGACATGACATGTCTACGTGTTATAAATTCGGTTTCAATATATTGGCTATTTATGTTAAATATGTTTGCTAAATATTTATAATACTTTCAAATTTACTAAATATTATAAATATGTTTTCAATTATAAATGATATTAACAATGGACTATTTATTATTTAATGATTTAAAAAGATATATAATAGATTTAAATAAGGTGGTTGTTAACTATAAATTAAGTTGGATAAATATTATAGAGGTCGAGTTTTAGAGGAAATGATTGGGGATAAATCTTTTTTAAAGGAAGAATATACTGAAAAGGTTCTCTAATTCCTCTGTATATAAAGAATGAAAATAGATGTATAGCTGGAGAGGGCCTTAAGTTGAACTTATTCTTTTTGCGCTCCTGACCCAACAACTTATTCGGACATTCATAAAACTAATGCAATCCCCATTCACCCAAACATCTTCCCAAATTATTCCACATTCACTACCCCAATAGTATCTGTAGGACCCCCTTAATCACGAGGTAATCAGTGTGTTAGAGTGTTGAATCCTCTAATACATAAAACGTTAACAAACAAGTAACAACGAATATGTTATTATCACATTATAAGCTTTATTGAAGGTAAACAAGTGTTACATTCAACCTAAGACAATACTACAACAAGGTATACGAACTTGTTCTCTGAAAATACAAAAACTCACAAACTAAACATTTCCAGACTTATGTATTTATAACCACCTAAGTTTGTACGAACTTAGGTAACATCGAAGGCCCATACGAACTTATCTAAGTTCGTAGGGCTTCCTAAGTTCGTACCTACCTACAAGTTCGTACGAACTTACAAAATACATATACAAAACAAAAGTTAATAATTACAATGATTAACAATTAAGACTAATTACAAACTAGACATTGTTGTCACACAAGATGCACCAACATACTCCCCCTTGACAATAGCTCTAGTTGTCTTCAGTCCTCTTGTTGCAGTTGATCTTGATTCTTTTTCAGCTCTATCTTTGGACAAGTTTACCAGATGTAAATTGTCGTACACTCTCATCAACTCCTTTCCTTCACCATCCTCCATTACAGATTCAGCTGTTCTACCATCACATACCACCGCTTAAGATTTACAAGAATGTCCTGTGGCATTTTCTTCAATGGAACCCTCTTCAAGCACTTGATAGGTTTGTAAACCATTTTCATCCACGGCTTATTAGTAATGGGATCAATCCTTGTCAGATCAGGAACTCTCTTCCCTTCTCTTTGCTTTAAGTCTTCAAACTTATTCGATCGTCCTTCACGCTTGACAATTCTCTCTAAAGTCAGAGCATAAGGATCATCTCCAATATTCACTAAGTCTAGCCAAGCCAGTTCCTTCAAATCTATCTTCAGCAACGAGCTAAAAACCTTCAGTTTGTTCTGTAGATACTGAATTCCATCATATCTTTTAATTATGAACAGTTTCAGGTCACTGCCATAAAACCAACTAATGATGCCTCGTTTCAGCTCGCCCGATCCTCTGACCTTGATATCACCCTTGTACTTAATATCTGGTTCCTTTTCCATCTTCTTGAACCACAAATTCTTCAGATCTTCTCGTGATGGCTCAATCTGTTCATCTTCTTATTCAACTTCAGGAGTTACTTCCTCCATTAAGTCAATCTCTTTCTCACCACCAGTTTCATCTTCAAAAACTACCTCGGTAACAGGTTGCTTAGTCACTACGTATTCGTCAATATTTGCATGAGCATCAGGTATGACCTCATCATCTGACTTCCAATTTGCAATCTCTTTACTCAAGATCTATCCTTCTTCTAACTCTAACCTATCGCTATCAAAATCGTCTAAACCAAGCAACACTTCAATAGTATCGGTCTCGGTCAGATTCACTGGAGTTTGCGCTTTTCCGCTCCCACCTTCTTTTTGACCGGACTCCCCCTAAGTTTGTACTGCACCTTGTCCTCCAGATGAAGAGCTAGGCAGATCACCACATTTTGGTGCATTGGGATCATCGTCTTTATCTTGGTCATTCTTTTTCTTAAGTTCATCTCCTTTACAACTCGTCATCTCCCCCTGAGCTGCCTCACACTTTATTATTCTGAAGATTAAAATCTCATTGCGCAAGCCTTGCTCCTCCAACCGTTCATTGATGGTAGTTAAGTTTTGGATACGCGTCTCATGACTACTAACAACTTCAGTCAGAGTGGTAACCATGTCCATTAAGGTTGTGATCCGGCCCTCAAGATATGTGAACTTGTCTGGATCAGAAAGATTGGCTGCCGGGGTGGAGACAAACGATGTGGCTTGAGTTGGAGGTGGAGCGGTAGCTGGTGTGGTGTTGGAGTATGTGTGGTGGTTAGTGGTGTGGTTGTGGTTGTTGTAGGTGGTGGTACAGTAGGGATTGGGGTTTCAACACGCGCCTCGGTGACCACTCCACTAGGACATCTTCTTTTGGGCGCCCTAGTTAACGGAGGAGTGTCATCATCATCCGAATCATCATCGCCTTCTTCCCTAAGGACAAAGTCATCATCATCATCATCAGTAACTTTTCTTTTTCCCTTCCCTTTTGTAAAACACGCCTCGGAGCGAATCCCAATGACTCTCGGCCCATAGACCTCCAAAGATGGACAGTCATCACTATCCTGGTCGCTCTCGGTCGCCTTCGCATCTCTCTCTAAACTGCGTACAATATCATCCATCGATCTTAACTCATCATCAGCACCTCCAGCATAATTTTCAATCTGGGGTGCAGTATATCCTCAACGACCTCTTGTAGTGGCTTGGCAGCTACAACCAGAGGTTGTTCTGGCATCGGTGCTTCAGCCGCTGCATGGGGCTGTAGCCCGTCCCATCACCCATCATTCGGTGGTGCCACATAGTTGACATTAATGATTACCCCAAACAGATCGGTAGCCTGAGGTCGATCAGCAGCTTGACGTCTGCTGTTGTGACTCAAGCAATGCATGAATATCTTTTTATCAACTAAGGATAGATGCACTACTGGGTCAACAACTGGGAGATCCGGTACTAACCCGTTGATAATCATCATCACAAAATGCGGGTATACTATAAATCTGTCTTTGACGCTTCCCCGGATCTGCTGAACCATCTTATCAAAGAAAAATTGTGAGAAGCAGTAACGCTTGTTGTATACGAGAGAAATCATGCCAGACTGCATTTTGTGGTTCATCGTGTTGAACCCAGCCTTTTTCGGTCCAAATGGCACTAGCAAAATGTGCATCGAATAACGCCACTATCCGTAGAGATAACTCCTTGTGAACTGGCTGTGGGTAACGTCTCCTACGTAGCCCATACGTGAAAAGCTCCAGTTCGCATATCCAATGGGAAAGAGGTTGGGCCATTCTCCTGAGCCTCAGTCCCCAATTGTAGAACTATACGAAGATATGATGCAGAGAACTCTATATCCACGTCGTTAACCCAAGACCGGATGACCGGTGGGTTTGGCTCACAATCGAAGGCAGCGTTCGTCCAGAATTGACGAAGATTAACTATCCTCAATGTCGGCGAGTGGGAAAGAGCATGATGTACCCTCAAGCGCATGAGAAAAGTCAACATGCCTCGGTATTGCTCAGTTGCCAGATCCTCCAGATCGAAAGAGATCGCCATATTGTGCTTGCTGTTAAACTACCTCAGTTGATCAGCCATTCCTGCACAAAAGACCAAAACACACCAAAGATATGCAATAATAAAGTTAGATATACAAGTTAATCATTCTAGAACCCTATAATGACGATCTTACTATGAAATTGTTGTATATTACATTATTAGAGAAAAAACCATTTTTCAAACAAGTGTAAGTTCGTACCCTGTGTAGGTTCGTACGAACTTGACATTGACCAAGGTCAAACTAAGTTTGTACGAACTTACAACTGTAGTTAGGTTCTTACAAACTTGGTAAGTTCGTATGAACTTAGTAAGTTCGAACGATGAACTAAGAAACCAATTTTTGAAATTTTTTGTAACAAAAACATGATCAACCAGTTTGTAAAGGAGCGCCATGGTGCGTATAGTAGTAAGCAACAAACAATTTTGATTTTTAACTGTAAACACTTTACAAATTTTGATTTTAAGTTCGTTTTTAATAAAAACCTAAATAAAATCCAAATGTGGAATGTTTAATGGATGAAACTACGAAATGTTAACTTACTTAGATGCGTATTAATGTTTAGATGATGTTGAACGGATTAAAAGTGCTAAACACGGATCAAAAGTGGATTTCAAATTTAAAAATGATGTAGGAGTGGATGTAAGTTCGCAGGCCCAGGAAGGTTCGATTGCTTGGAAAGTTCGAAGGGTTTTGGAAAAGTGAGGGATTGACTTTGGTCAAACCCTTTTATACCCATCAGGGTCTAAGTTCGTATGAACTTAGACCTTAGAACTTACATTCGAACTTGGGCCCTAAGTTTGTACGAACTTAGAACTTACATTCGAACTTGGGACCTAAGTTCGTACGAACTTGTACGAACTTAGTCCTAAGAACTTAGATTTTTCCAATTTAAAAACGTTTCGCGATGACTAAAATACCTAGGCGTTTAATTCATCAAGTTTTTAGCTATTAATCTAAACGAATGTAAAAATCTCCCGTAAACTAAGAACTTAAGTGAAATTAAAATAACAAAAAAATTTAACGAGACAAATATGAAATCGTTCATACTGAAATGTACATTTTTTGAGAGTGTCACTAATACGAATATCGAATTAGCCATGATGCGTACAATACACAGTTAGGAATTGAGTTCTTCCTACGTTATTATGAATCTAATTAACAGTTCACGACGATTATCGGTATTGTTGTCCACTTAAGTAGTCAACACTCAGAATTTTCAAGTACACATTCAGTTATTGTTCACGATTATGAAGGTATCTCATATTTGATATACACTTAGGATCAAGAGGGTCCAGAATTCCATGTAATGGATGTTTTTAATTTTATGTCATCTCTAAAGTCAAGTCCTTTGATATTTCAAGCAATGTACTTTTGTACATGTTTAATGTCAGGACTAGACTAGGGTTAGAGACAAACAAATCTAAAATCAAACCAGAGGTGACAGGTCTGTACTTTCGTACAACAAAGCGACATAGTTTGACTAGAAACCTTGAAGACGGTATTCTTGTTTCGCAGTCGAGTTTGCTCTATTTCTAGGATATACTGACTGAGTCTAGGTCAACATGTTTCAAGATGTAGCAAAATAAACAGTCAGTAGACCCCCAGATGAATTTGTTTACATCTATCCAATGACATGAATTATGGAACAATCTATCACCTAAGAATTAAGACATAGGTCATACATCAAAATAGAGATTGCACAAAATAATCGTCTTATTTAAGGTTTATTAGGTACTTGAAAACCGTTATGTCGTATGCCTACCGATACATCGTATGATGAAGCTATTAGTTACATTTATGATTAAGATACATTTTACTGTGTATGTACTACATCTAAAAGCCATACATATAATAATGTTCTAGGCATGGGTAATGTTTTCATCATCTCTTTGCAATAGTACAGTGACCCTCAACTTTTTATAAGTTTTTGCAAAGATAAAAAGAAAAATAGAAATAAAAATTAACTACAGATAGATAAAAGTTCTTATGGGAGATAACTTATTCAAGATTGATCATCCCATTCAGTTGGATTAACAACTAAAGGAGATCTATCAAATACCTTAGTATATAGGTCGACCAGATGTGGGAACCTTAACTAATTTAATCATTTGTTTTTCAGCACAGTCATGAATAAAATGATGTCTTATATCTATGTGTTTCGTTTTACTATGCTTAACAGAATAATTAGTTATGGACATAGTGGATTGGTTATCTATCATTATAGGTGTGTTAGTTAAATTTAAACCATAGTCACGCAGCTATTGTTGTATCCACAAACAACTAGCCTCGCTTCCAGCTGATGAAATCCTTAAACAACTAGCCTCGCTTTGTTCCGTGTTACTATCCGTCTGTCATCTCTTTTGCACTTAAACATCCATTTGGTGCCTATTGCAAACTCTCCCTTGGGTACGTCGACTAACTCCCATACTTTGAGCTTCTCGAACTGTGCAAGCTCCTCTTACATTGCTTCTACCCATGAGTTGTCCTTGAGAGCCATTTGAATATTCTTCGACTCTACTTGAGAAATAAAGCAACTATACAGACACTTATGTATGATCCCTGTGTCTTGGATGGATACATAAAGACTTATGCTTTCCATAATACCTCTATGTGTCTTCACACTTGTACTAGGATCACCAATTATGTTATCAATCGGATGATTCTTGTTAACTCGTTTCGAGAAAGTAGTATCAACAGGTATGTTAGACTCGAGATTCTCCAATCTCCCCCTCAATCGGTACCTCTTCTCCAACAATTTCTTGCTCAGAACATGTAGCCTCTTTATAGAGTGGTAGTTCCAGTGAACTTGGATCAACTTCCTCAATCTGCTCTGCAACAATTTCTTTGCCCTTACCTGTTGAATTGTCTGAACTTGATATACTGGATCTTGGTGCAAAGCCATTATCTTCATCATTATCCAATATCGCATATTATAATCCTGAAGTGCCATTATCACTCAGGATAGGAAGATTGAATGTTTTGAAGACAACGTCATAGTCAAATAACCATTCAGGACCTGTCTGTACTGCTGGAATGTAAGATGTCACTTGAATGTTGAAGACAATCTCTACTCTACCAGATGTCTTATCGAAAAACCTTCTGTTTGGTGAACCAGCTTCATAACCTAGGAAGAAACCTTCGTCAGCCCTTTCACCAAATTTTGGTTGATTTTTGGTTTTTAATAAAGTACAGTGAACTCCAAAAGGTTCAAATCCAATTAGATTTGGTTTCCTACCATGAAGAAGTTCATAATAAGTCTTGTTAAGACTCTTAACAGTCAGAACCTTATTTAATACATGACAAGCTGTATTCACTGCCTCCCCCAGAAGATAACAGGAAGCTTTGAATCTGTCAGCATTATCCTTGCTGCTTCAATCAACGTTCGATTCTTCCTTTCAGCGACTCTGTTTGTTGTGCCTCATAGGGTGCACTAAATTGATGTTGAATTCCCTTGCTTAAACAAAAGACATTTTATCACCGCGTTCTTGAACTCTAGGCCATTGTTTTGAAAGCAGATCGGCTCGAGTTTCCTTGATCTGATCATTCCCGTCAAATCTCTTCTCCAGAGCTAACCAAAGCTCTCTAGAAGTATTGTAACGTTTGAATGTATGATTGATCTCCTACGGTAGACACATTGTAATAGCAGACAATGCCTTGTTCTCTGCCTCGTACATCTTCTTGTCTTCCTCTTTCATCATCGAATACGTAAGAACCTTCAGTTTTCCCTCAAATTCATACGTCAGAGAATCATACCCTTCGTTGATGAAGATCCACATCTTCACGTCGTTAAACTTCACAAACGATTCAAATCGATCCTTCCACCAAAAATAGTCTTCTCCCTTTAGAAGTTTCGGTGGTGAAGCGGATTTACCCACTTCATGATCCATCTCTACCATTTTACTAAGGTTTAACATTTTAATATGAGTGTACGAACTCAATGTAAGTTCGTAGGAATAAGTCAAACAAAGGTAACGAACTTGGGAAGGTTCGAAATCAACTAAATTTGTACGAACTTACGGATGATAGAAAAATGGTAAGTTTGAAGGAGTCAACAAACTTGGTCAAACGAACTTGACTTTTCGAACTTAGTCTTAGTTCGAATGAACAGCTGTAAGTTCGAATGAATTTCAAATAAGTTCATATGACACTTTCTAAGTTTGTACGATGAAATGGTGAAATATCTCAGATCTGAAAATTTCGAATCTGGGAACTTTTCAACCAACAATATCGGATACCCTGATTCAGGAGTGAACTATAACACCTTTGGACGTCAAAAACAAGGTTTCTAACATCAAAGTCGTTTGTAATATCGCGTTTCTTTAATGTTTCCTTACCTCGAACCAAATCAAACGAATCTGAAGGCTCTGATACCATCTGTAGGACCTCCGGTGATCTTAATCACGAGGTAATCAGTGTGTTAGAGTGTGGAATCCTCTAATACACAAAACGTTAACAAGCAAGTAACAACAAATATGTTATTATCACAATATAAGCTTTATTGAAGGTAAACAAGTGTTACATTCAACCTAAGACAACACTATAACAATGTATACGAACTTGCTTTCTGAAAATACAATTCTAAACTCACAAACTAAACATTTCCAGACTTATGTATTTATAGCCACCTAAGTTCGTAGGGCTTCCTAAGTTAGTACCTACCTACAAGTTCGTACGAACTTACAAAATACATATATAAAACAAAAGTTAATAATTACAATGATTAACAATTAAAACTAATTACAAACTAGACACTGTTGTCACATAAGATGCACCAATAGTGTCTTTGCTGTGATGTATATATATGGATGTAGAAACTCAATGATTCATGGGAAGATCCGATGAAATGTTTTCATTCACCCAAATATTTAATTTCTCCAAAATATTTTGTAGTTAGTTCCACCGAGCCTTCTTCCTCGATCCAACGCCGGTCATCCTCTCATACCTCCTGCTGCGCCTCCGACTCCTTGAAATAAGACTTCTATTTTCTTAGATTTCTTCATCATGTATATTTTCTTATATTTATGTAAGAAAATATTTTGAATTGAATGCACGTTGATTTGTATATATTTAGAAGATGAACTTGTTAAATATTTTTACAGTATCTTCTGTTTTAAATTGCAATTGGATATCATTAATATAATTGATTTATTATTTGAATTTAGGGAATTTCAAGATAAAATAATAGTAGATATACTTCTACTATTTAATTTTTTACTATTTGATTTATTAAAATTTTTGCTTTTTTGTTACCGATAGACTCAAAGAAGCACATGGAATATTGAAATGGTTACGTTGAAATATAAATTCTTTCCTTTTTTATTAAAATTATTATACTGGAGAGGAAAGTTCATTAAAGTATGGAAAATTTTGAAAGTATGAAAGTACAAATCTCAGCCGTTGATCTTGATCAAAATAACAAAACCCTCACATTCTTAAAAATTAAATATCTCAAAAACCGTTAGTCAAAAAATTATAAAAATTGCACCATAAAAATCAGCGATTTCTCCTCTTCGATTTAAGATCCCACAAGGTATACTTTCGACGAAATTTTTTTTTTTTTATATTTTTTGGTGGGTTTTGAAAATTTGTAACACATATGTTATAAACAAATAACACGTGTGTTACGGGCGACTAACACATGTGTTAGCATCGACTATCGATTGTAACACATGTGATAGTCGTTGATAACACATGTGATAACCGCGGGTAACACTTTTGTTAATCCATCATAACACATGTTGTAACCCACAAAAAATGAAAAAAAATAAAAATTGTCGAAAGTATGCCTTGTGGGATCTTAAATCAAAGAGGAGAAAACTTTGATTTTTATGGTGCAATTTTTATAATTTTTTGACTAACGGTTTTTGAGATATTTAATTTTTAAAAAAGTGGGGGGATATGAGTTTTTGCCACGTGGCGCATTCCTATTGGTACTTTCATAGTTTCAAAAAAACACATACTTTAATGATCTCACCTCTTATATTGAAATATATGTGTGTATAAGCATATCATCAAACGGAAAATACACACAACATATAATCATTTAGTCTAGGATAAAACAATAGTTATTTTTGTCATTTACACTTTTTATTCGGCATAAAAAATAAACAATATTATTCATTAGACAGTATTATTCATTCATTGATGACTGTATATAGTAATTACATACTTATACTGTCATCTATATTCACATGGGACTTAATAAAATAAAAATAAATACCAACTAAGTATTAACAATTATGGCATTCGCATTAGTATAACAGGAACTCATCATACAAGATTCATTTTTTTGAAAAAAACTAGAAATTCACTAAAAATTTCATGGTATCACGTTTTCTCCATAAAATATGCATTTCTACTAAAAAACCTATATTTACATCATCCATGGCTCTCTAGGATGGTTGAAGATAAGCGGTTAATGTAGAAGAAACCATGCCTACATAAACAGATGAGGTTTTTCTTTATTGAGGTCATTTGGAGAGGGCAATTGTTTTTATTGATATACGAGGTATACTCGTGGCCATTCTTTAACCGTGGTATACTCGTGACCATTCTTTCTCAAGAAATTCTAAATGTACAACTAGTGAGGTTTGAAGATGTGATCTCTTTTAAGAATATCATAATGGAAAACCACTAAGCCACGTTAGTGATTGGTGATGGTTATATACGCTACATTTATCAAAACTCGGAAGATCAGTAATACTATTAAATGATAAACGGGAAACTTTAGTTGAGTTTATAGCGTATGTTCGAGTGTTTTGCATAGATATAAGAGTGTCTAGTAGCATGATACATGTATCGGTTTTGGTGACATCTAGCCTTTCAAGTGCAAGATATTTACATTCAGTTGTTAGTTATCTGGTTTCAGTTTTGCCTTTGAAAGCTCAGCAATTGACTCCTGACTCCTGACTATATTGTTCGCGTGGTTAGTGTACCAAAATGGATGTACTATTACGAGTAGTGTAAAAAACGGTATGATTGTACTTTACATAGAAAACACAATAGCTACAATCAGCATATTCTACAAAATATTACATATAGTTAGAGAAGTAATTTTATTTTTTTAATGGTAGAACTGTTGAAAAAATTGGGAAATAAAGTGTAATTTTCTCAAACTTTAGACCTAATTATCTACATGTAAATGTAATAATTATATGCAATATTTTATATGGTTGTGTAGCTCTTGACAAGATCTTCGTAACGACGTATTATATGTCCAAAGTTGGGACAAAAACGGGTTGAGGCTCCTGATCCGTGGTGCACCCGCGCGACTGCGGACACGAATGCAGCTCGAAAAAACCCGGGCTTGCGCAAACTGATTTTTGGCCAGATCCGCAATTTTTTGACCGACCCATGACCCGTTGTTCGAACCCAGTTTGACCACTTTCTGTTTTGGAATTGATTTGCAAAATCATCACAGTACACTTACGATCTTGGTTGCTTCAATTACAAGATTTCGGTTTAATTATAAACGATTCCTTGGTGAATTATATAAAGGGTGTTTGGGGTTCTTTTTTAAATACAAATTTTGGACCAACTTGTTCTCTCTCGCAATACATACGCACAGTCGTTTTTCTGCTGCAATTCTCAGGCAAGTTAGGACAACTCCGGTTGTATAACAGTTGCTACCGTTGTATAAGAGTTGCTACCGTTGTACCCCGGGAAACATACACGAAATATGTTTTAAGGGAACCGTGTGAAACACGGGCCTCAGTTTTTATTTCGTTAACTTTGTTTGTTTATGTTCTCTGTTACAGGTTCCTGTTATCACTCCCTACAAAAACTCCATGTAAATGTTTTTTTTATTTTCTGAAATTGATAGTTCTTCCTCTAGTGTTAACGGTTGTAACTATTTACGGGCACCACAATGACGTTAGCTACTTGAAATGTTTATAGCCAAAGTACCAAGAAGATACACGTCAAATAAAAGTCACTGTACATGTAATCAATTATATCTTCAATTAACTTTATAGAGGTGTCTGGTGGTCAGAAATTTGAGGGCTGTTGTCTGGTTAACAAAAGTTCAGTTCGTTACATAGAGTTCACATGTAATATAACCAAAACTTGGAAAGTTACATATAATACAACCCTTTCAATTCATGGTTCATTTCTTAAAAAACCTACTTTCATTTATATGGGTTGATACTTGTAAACTACAGTTTATAATTGTGGATATTGAAATATATAACATTTTTTATATAATTTGACCAACAGTTATCAAGAAACTAGGAAAACAAAGTTAATGATTTAACCCCTTAAGTAGATTTTTGGGCTACGCTAATATCAAAAATATAAACAAAACTATCATCGTTGGTAAAAGAAAAAATTTGAATTTGGGTGGACGACCGTTGGGCTCACACCCAATCCCACCTGTGGCCTACTAGTGTGAATTGGTTGGATCCATATGCGGGTGAAGTGAACACAAGGTAACATCCATTTCACCATTTGATTCATTTCTACCTTTTCTTTTTTGCTAAATAAATGAAAAAACATTCACCAAAGACCTTCTGGTCTAGCGGTATGGAGGTTTTACCCTCCTAGGCAAGGTCTCAAGTTCGAGTCTTGTCTAGGGCGATAGGGGTTTCCTCCCGTGTGTGTAAAAGGAAGGGTGTCATTGCCTTCTGAAATGGATCCAACCTGGTTATGTGGGCTCGCTACGCCTTCTGAGCTAAGGGCCATGTAGCCACAATTACCGTTAAAAAAAAATGAAAAAGCCTTCACCTTTTCACACCCCCTTTTCATATATTTCTTTACTAAAAAGTTCCATATAGCGTTACAAAATAAATACATACAATTTAATAATAATGTAAAACATAAAATATATTACAATAGAGTAAATACAGAGAATGATATTTCAATATGATAATGCAGTTATTTTTTAACATTAAATTTGAATAAAAATGACACACATGGACTAGTCGGCAAAATGTAATCTTATCAATTTTGATTGTAATCAAGAAAGTGGTAAATATCAAAATTCAGATTTAATTTCGACTCTTGAATACATGTTCCTTGTAATATTTTAACTAGAATATAATCCGTAAAATCGCAGGACTATAGATGATAAGTTTGTATATATGTAATTTCAAGAAACGATTGTAATTGCATAGTATTGTTTCATTATTATTATGTATAATATTTGTGTGTATAACAAAAAATACTTATAACATTCAAACTTAACAAAAAAAAATTAGTTATAAATCAACGATTAAAACATTAGTTAATGTGCTAATCTCTTGGCCGTGCACTTCAAAGAGTGCTTAGTACTTGGAGTTGTGAGTAATTCATGCAAACGTTTTTCTCCGGTTAAATATGACAAATAAGAAGTATTCAGTGTTATATACATTGATGGTCGGATTCATATAGTTTTCTTAATTAATTTTAGTAAAAATACACTATAAGGTTGGTTGTAAAAGGAATGACCAATGTATATGTAGGATAATGTAAGTATTGAAGTTTGAAAAAACTTGGTATAAGAAAGTCTCAACTACTCCTAATTCCCCATTGCCATTGCCATTTGAGACATGTAAGTAGTCATATTTGAAGTTGCAATTGAAACAATACTAGGATCCCTAACGAGCGACTCTCCCAAAGATTGTTGCATTTTGTCTATTGCTTGCGATATACAGTCTTCTTCATGTATTGTCATATGCACAAATCACTAAGGTTTTTTTCAGTCTTTCAGTCAGATCCACATGAGTCTCTATAATTTGAAAACATGATTCTCATTTTAGTTCCTTTTCAGTATAATATGTATTACACTTTTGAATTGTGAAATGAAAGAAAGAAAATAAATTAATGTAAAAAATTTAATCGTGTGTAAAAATGAATATTATTTTAGAATTCATTCATGTTGAAGTCAACAAAATGAAAATAAATTTACGATAAACAGTTTTGTCAATAAGAACTATAGTATACTTAAGTTATTATTTATATTTACATTAAGCACAGTTGCCTTGAGTATATCATATGAACGCAATCCACCGATTCATATAATACATAGTTCTGCCGGTGATGTCCACATTCCATAGACTATTTGAAAAACGTCATCCTTTGCTACATTTCTCTTTTGTTTTAAAATTTCACTAAAATGTGTTTTTATTTTTTCCACAATAGGTATAAGTTCAACATCAGTTCGATTTGAAAAAGAGCTATCCTAAGTTCTTGAATATGTTCCATTTGCTCTTCAAACCATCGTGAATAAGTTGATTGAAATGTGAAAGACGTTGTTCAATTTGAGACCAAATAAAAGGTAATGTAATATGTCATAATCAATCAAGAATTTATACTATAATGTAGTAGCTAAATGTTAGACATGAAATCATGTTGTAAACGTCAATGAGGTTATGGTGTTAGCGACAACAACCCCGGCCCGCATTCTAATTACCCGCCTAAAAAATAAATCAAAAGTAATTAACTATAATGATGACACACGTCGTCGCTGAATGGTTTTCTTTTTAGTTTTTAAATAATTATTAAATATCTATAGCGACGACACATTGTCGTAGAAGGGCCTGCACATTATGGTCAAAGGTAGTCGCTATTAACCTTTAGAGACAACTTGGGTACCTGCAAGTTAAGGTCAATTGTCGTTGCTAAAGGTCACTGCTTTTTTTTGCATTTTTTGCAGAACCCTGCTATTTAGACACAATTTATAACAAATTTCCGCACTTTTCAAATTCATAATGCAAATATGCAATAAACAACCGTTTCAAATATTATATTATTCCAAAAAACATACAATTCATCAAATCTTCAAAACCAAATACAAATGTTCAACACCCAAAATGCAATTGTTCAACACCCCTACATAATAACACAAACCTACTTACTCATCCTCGTTGTCGTCGTCGTCATCTCCTTCTTTTTCTTCTTGTTCTTCTCCAAAATGGGCCGGATTGAGTTGAAAGGTAAGAAGCTGAGGAAGCGATATGTTAGCATATCTCAAGGTGACATGTATCGAAGCTAAATACTTAGATTGGGACTACAAATGGGAATTCATTTCAGACTGTTGAGTCTGAACCATTTGTTGAAACATTTCTTGGACTTCTTGTTGGATATACAACCTCGGTGCTTGTGACCCAACACTTGGACCTGAATTTAACACCCCACTTGACAGCTTTTTACCCCGTCCACGATTATGTCTACGCCTGGACCCCAACTTTGCCTCCATTTTATCCTCCTCACTCATAGGATTTGAACTCCATGCTTGTGCTGTCATCTCATTCACCAATGACGCCTAAAAGTAACAAAACAAGAATTATTAGTAGTGACCCATGCAGTTTAACAAATTTCCACAATTCTTTATTAGTAGTGACTCATTTCTTACATATTAATTTTTGGCTTCAACATTAAACCACTCGTGAGTATGCTGATTCTGATGCATTTTGGCCTACATTCTCGATGATATCGTGAATTTGAAACGCACTCACTCTTCCATTATTTCAAATTTTCATGTTTTTCCTTATTTTATTAAAAAGTTAGATTTTGTTTCATTCTTACAAAAGTGGATTTTGGGGCAAATTTGGAAATTCCCTGTAGGCTTGACTTTGACCTTATTTATATATCTTTTGTCCATGAATTGAATTCAATAAAGAATGCTAAATATCTATATATCTATATATATTATACTTATAATTCATTTATCATTCTTTTTCTTAAATTTTAAATTATATATATGGAAGTTATTCAACATATAATTACACATTAATATCCATGAGTTTGATAATATATATTTTAAAATGCGTCTTATTATGATATAATTTGTTTGTATATTTTCTCAATATATATGAATTCAACTATGTCTTATTATCGCAAATGATATTATTATCGACGATTTGCAGTCTAATTTCTTGATGTTTATTTGAATTTTGTGATTTGCAGACTGAATGTTAACCCTTCTTTTTCAAGTACTTATAATTGTTTATGATCTTGTATATTTTAAGTGTTGCTTATAATATTATGTGCGATTTAAGACATATTGCTTCATTTCATTGATAAACTCATTTCTATTCGAATTTCTTAAAATTAAACATCTTACAAACGATACGTCAATGAATTATGAAAATTACATATTTGGGATCAACTCATTTTATCTTTACTTAGATATCACGCAAACTATATTTTTTACAAAATTTCTCCTTTATTTTGTTTGTCAGATCTTAAGAAATGCCCCATATATAATCGCATGTAATTTATGATAAAATATGAAATTGATACACGATTATTTATTAGTGATACATGTTAACTAAAACGTGATTATGACTTCATATTTATCCACATGAGTAATTATAAATAAAATTTGCAATTTGCAATTTCTTTTCAACCAAACATAACATGTAATTATAATATGAGGTTTAATCACATATGATTTAATACATAATCACACATGGTTTTCACTTAAATTCAAAATTCATAAGTAATGTGTAATTATTAATAGATGATAATTCAAATGTGATTCAACGTGGTATTTATATTACATGTATAATTACACATCAATCATACGTGATTACTACTTCAAATTTTTAATCATATTTGCATAGAATTATAATCACGTATGATTACAACTTTAATTTGTTAAACAAAACTATTTCCATGTGATTTTTATAATTATAATTCGTAAATGTGATTATTCTAATGTGATTATAGTTAGTGATTTGAATTAAAAATTTTATTATTTTAGTGTTAAATCATATGTAATTTAACATTACGAATTTATAACACCTATTGGAAAACGGAAAAAAAATCATTAAAAGTATACCATGTGATATCTCTAATTAATGATAAAAGACGTTGACTTCAATGGTGTAATTTTTATAATTTATAGACGTATTGTTTATGAAATATTTAATTTAAGTAAAAAAGGTGAAAGTAAGTATTTGAAATGAAACAATCATATTAGTTATCAATTCTTCAAATATTTAGCATCCTCCGTCAAACATTTCCATTTTATAACATCAAATGTCCACTTTATTACATCAAGTAAGTTTAGAAAGGAAATTCTCTTTTACAATATTTCGGCGTAACTTTTTTATACTTGCACATATATATTTCACTATTTTTTTGTGCATTTTTCTATTTGTGCCAATCAGATTACTAGACATAGATTTAAATCTACACTGTTAGATATGTTAAACATTCTTCTTATATAAATTCATTCAAATTTAGACCCTCTCGTTTTATATTTTTCAACTTGTTGAATAGATTATGTTAAACACATGCAATCTCTTAAATCAAATTTTATGTCTTTTTATACAACAGTCAGGAAATATAAATGCAAAAACCCATCGACTCTAATTTCATACACCAATACTGAGCTTCTCTATATCATTTACCTCAGCTCAAATTTATTTATATATATAATTATAATATACCATAATAAAACTCTTGCCAAAGACCACCTCGCCATGTAAAATATTACTAGTAATTAAATACTACGTATGTTTATAAATATAAAGGGTACGTAATCTAAGAAAATTAGTACATGTTTAAATCCAATATTTCCAACACAAACTTCAAAAGTTAATTATTCAACCGTTACAGTTTATGATCAAAATATATGTACAAACTTCAGATTTGTTTGGTTCTTAAATATAGAGATGGATCAAGAATACTTCTTTAATTAAGTATCCTTGGCAGCAAGGACTCGATGTAAACGACTTAATGATTTTGGTGTTGATAGGCATCGTTAAGATAAGTGGTTTAGGTTGAGTATATTCAAGTTATTTATCTATTTCTTTTATTATTTTTATTTTTCTTGAAACTAAGCGTAAGTTTATTAAACTAATGGCTTCATACTAACACGGTATATGGTATCATATGAGCTAATCAAATAAAATTCCGAACCAAGTAACTAAACATATCTTGACCAATGGACGTTAAGTGAAACTAATTCCAAAGGCACTTGAAATGAACTAAGAGTATGCTTATAATGCGAAAACAACAAAAGTGCTACCCAAAAGACTAAAACAGGAAGAAATGAACCCAACCCAATGATCTACTTCTGATCACAACCATCAACATCAAACTTGTTAAGTACGGTCAACCGAGAATTGAACCTCAATCATTGCACCGTTGATGTTCTCAAGCCGTGAAAAGAACCGGATATTAGAAAACTTTAATAACTATTGATAGAGGTGACAAACAATAGTAAATAATGGTTGGGATAAATGGGTTTACTCCCTAATAGTTGATTATCTAAGACCAACTTATGGCGCATTTAGTTACGGAATGTAATTAAGAGAAAACAGAAGTGCATGGGTCATATATATCAGCAAGTGAAAGTATAGGGACCAAAGTTGTAAATATTTAACTAAAGTTTGTTAAGTTAGTTAGATTACTGTTAGAGCTGGTTAATGACGTTTATGATGTATATATTAGCTTAGGTCATTTTGTATCAATTGAGTTAAGTGAAATGAAAGTTGATTTCATTCTCAAAATTCTCTCTCAATTGATTGTCGTTGTTGAGCTTCTCTGGTATAAGAGCTACAATGGTGATTACGTGATTGATTGAGATCTGATCGTGTGAATTTGATTCGTGATTTTTTAATTGAGTGGGTTCAGTTCCTAATTAGCAAATTCAATCAAATTTCGATCGATTTTTTCCTCATAATTAGCTAAAGCATTGTGTAATTCGTGATTCTAGGTGTATATTGTGAAATTCGCTTCCGCGATTGAAAATGGAACCTAATTTTGTGTTTGTAAATCCGTTTTTTCTTCATCCGTCCGAAGGTTCAGGTTCACTTCCTGACTTCCAATCCAAGAAACGTTGATTGGAGCTTAGAATATCGATCATGGCGGAGATATGTGGAAATTACAATTTCGACAAAAAGAAAGTTAGGTTTCATCAAAGGTACTATCCCAAAACTTGTTGATCTCGTTCAATCTGAACAGTTTGATACTTGTAATAATATGGTGATTAGTTGGCTTATGAGTTCAGTATCTGATCAAATTAGCAAGTCTATAATGTTTCTTTGTACTACTAACGAAATCCGAAAACAGTTGGAGAAACTTTTTGCTCTAAGTAATGGTTATAGAAAGTACAAATTGCTTAAAGAAACCTATGCTATGGAACAACAAGGAAAACATGTGAGTGAGTATTACACAGTGATGAAGTGTGTGTGGGAAGAGTTAGATTCAATGAATTAGTTTCCTAGGTTGTCCACTATTACACCTGAAATTTCACTTTTCTTGACTACTACTGAAAAGCAAAACAAAGAACATAGCCTTTTTCAATTCCTAAATGGCTTAGATGAGAATTTCAGTTAACAAAGAAGTCAAATTCTGCTTACAACACCATTGCCTAATGTTGAAAGTGTTGGTGCCTAAATCCAGCAAGAAGAGTCTCAGATAGATGCTCTTAATAATCATTTGCTAATTGGTAAAACTACTGTGTTGCTAAGTAAAATGAGTCCTTAAAAGAAGTGTACCATTTGAAGTTACAAATGGCATCCGCCTGAGAAATGTTGGGAGAAAGTAGGGTACCCTACTTGGAATTATAAATATCAGCAGAGTCAAGGTGCTAAATTCAAGCTTAAAGGGAAGGAAAATCAAGGAAAAGTTACTGGTGGTTTAAGGAGGTTTGCTGGCAATCCTACTGCTGAAAATGCAAATGTAATGTTTACTGCTGACCTATTTGAACAACTCATGAAGAATATGTTCCGCGCAGAAAGCAAATGGTGGTGATATAGATGAAGAAATTGATCATCATTTTGCTGTAGGTATGACTTGCCTTTCTAGTTTTGCTAATATCTTTGAGGGTTGGATTTTGGACACTGAAGCAACTTATCACATGACACCTGTGTTTTGAATATTCCTAAAATCTCTCTTCCAAATGGACAAACTTCTAAAATTTCTCACATCGGTACAGTTTAACAACAAAATAATTTGATTTTGCAGAATGTCCTGTGTGTACCTTCTTTTCATAACAGTTTACTTTCCATTCCTAAGTTGAATAAGGAAAATAAATGTCTTGATATTTTCTTTCATGAATTTTGTGTGATTCAGGACTTGATCACAAGGAAAATAATCGGACTGGGTAAGAAAAGAGTTGGACTTTATTACTTGGTCAATGTTCCTCTGCATAAACTGGATGTTGGTTTGAAATCTTCTATTGCTTCAATAAGTCTAGATGATCCTTGTTTAGCTTCATCTTCTAAAAGTTCTTTTAATAATGTAGCAGTTAATTCTTGTGTATATTCATACAGTTTGTGGCATCATAGGCTAGGTCATATATGTGATTCAAAACTGAAACAAGTACCCTGTATTGATGTTACTACTGTGAATAAAAATGCTTCTTCTTGTCTTTCTTTTCCAAGGGCCAAAATCACCAAAGTTCCATTTCCTATTAGTGAGTCACATTCTGCTCAAGTGTTTCATCTAATTCATATTGATGTGTGGATATAAGGTACCAACAAATGAACCATATAGATATTTTTTTACTATAGTTGATGATTGCAGTAGAGCAACTTGGATCCATTTATTAGTGCACAAATCTGACTCATCTCGTGTGTGGAAATCATTCTTGAAGTTTGGTTGAAAGACAGTTTGAGACAAATGTTAAAACTGTACGATCAGATAATGCACTGGAATTTGTAAAAGGTTCATGTGGTAAATACTTAAGTGAGTTAGGTATAGTCCGTCAAACTACTTGTGTCGATAGACCACATCAGAATGGAAGGGTTGAAAGGAAGCGTAGACATGTCCTTGAAGTGACTAAAGCCTTGAGGTTGCATGCTTAACTCCACTAAAATTGTGGGGTGATAGTGTGATCACAACAACCTATCTAATCAATAAAAAAAACCTTCCCATGTACTTCAAAAAAACAAAAAACACCATGTGAAGTTCTTCTTAAAAATGCTCCACTTTATACTCACTTAACGGTATTTGCGTTTCAAGCCATTGCTGCAAATCCTTCTAGAAATGTTGATAAATTTTCCCCTAAAGGTGTACCTTGTGTTTTCTTGGGATATCCACAACATCATGGTTATAAGTTGTATAACCTATTATATCACTGCTCATTTGTCTTGAGTGATATAAAATTTTATGAGCACATATTCCCTTTCTCTCATTCAACTCTCAATCAATTTCTTCATCCATTACCTTCAGCAATGCCCTTTTATGTGTCTCTTACATTTGATGACATGTTTGTGTGTTCTACCAATCTTGAAATTCATCCAGTGTCACGCTCATCTACCTCTACTTCTACTTCCACTTATACTAGTAGAAATACTTCTACATCTAATTCTACTTCTGGTGGTTCTGTACCTCTACATGTATCTATACATCCTACAAGACAATTTACAAGAGAATCTAGATCACCTAAATGGCTCAAAGATTATGTTACTACTTTTTCCACTCAATCGAGAGCAAATTAAGTTTCTGCACCTGTAATTGATTTTCAATTTTATTCATTCATGTGTGCTCTTACATAATAAACTCATCCAACCTCATTTAAAGAGGCAGTGTAAGATTTAGGATGGTGTGATGCAGTGAATGCATAACTTAAACTTTGGAAGATAATGGTACATGGGAATTAAATTCTCGGCCCCCGAAAAATGAGCTATAATTTGTTATCGGATCTTCAAAACAAAACTCAAAGCAGATGGTACTGTAAATAGAAAGAAAGCTAGATTGGTTGGGGGAATTGAGAAAATAAAGGTGTTGATGTTGAGGAAAATTTTGCTCCAGTAGCAAAAATGGTTACTGTTAGGGCTTTAATAAATGTAGTAGCAAGTATAGGATCAGAGACATTTCAAATGGATGTTTCTAATGCTTTTTTACATGGAAACTCCAGATCTAGAACCTGGTGAAAATTTTTGACTTGTTAACTTTTTAAAATTACTAGCCATCATAGCAATCTCTTCAGCAAGAGACTCTAGATCACTTTCATCCTCATTAACAGATACATCAACTTCATCCCCACTAAGTTCTGAGGGTTCATCAGTTGTCTCTACAGTGGATGTAGAGGGGATATCATCAGCAGATGCCACTTTTGCCACTAAGGCAGTGTTGCTGACTTTGTAGGTCTCTGAAAGAGTAAGTTTCTGTAACTTATTTTGCTCTTTGCATAAAAAGGTGCCAAATAATGATTTTAATGTCATCTTTTCTATGTGACTAGTGTTCTTGAGGATATATATTCATTACATATGTAGGTTCTCTTTTTATTCCAGTTGTTTTCATATCATTAATTTAGCAATTGAATCTATTATATGTTTGAGTGAGACTTTCATTTTCGTTAAACATAAAAAGTTCATATTTCATCTTTGAAAGAACCCGTCTATTTTTAACAATCAAATCTGGTCCTTCATAATGAGTACATAAAGACTCCCATATATCTTTACCACTAGTGCACTCTATTACAGAGTGGTAAACAGAGTTGGGTAAAGACATGACAAGAAAAGATTGAAGCTTTGCATCAATGTCAACCAACATCTTATCCTCTTCAGACCATTGACTTATAGGTTTGACAAACTCCTAGATGTAATGTCTCCATCACTACCATCAGCATTAGGATTCACCTCAAGAATGGTATGAGGAGTGTAAGGACCTTCATTTAAGTTTTTTATTAGAAGAGTGTTTTGGGCCCTTAAGAATAGAAGCATACGACCTTTCCACATTTGGAAATGATCAACATAAAATAGTAATGGTTTTCCTTTGGAACCATTGTCAATATATGCATTAGTACCTTCAAAGTTAGGATTAGTAGCCATAACAGATGGATATTGATTATCTAAACTGCTCTGATACCAATTGTTGGTCCCGTAATCTAGTTTTATCTATTAAAACTAACAACAAATGTAAGTAATAACAAAGATTCAAGGTTAAATATTTTCTTTTATTGATTCAATTAAAGAATACTTTATAATAATTTAATGTGGAATAAGACATGACAAACTAGTCTCATTAAACTACACTTGTGACAAATTTACTCCAACAAGCTCACTAGTGAACATACGCTGATAGCTATCAGTGATATGCACTTAACATATAACTGAGGACACAATTCTCACTTACTTGTTGGCATATCAGCCGTATTCTATTAGTTGTGCCCGTGTGTGCGGGATTGTTGAATGTTGTGCACGAGATCGTAACTTGTTTTTCGTTTTCGCTCTAAAACCTTCATCTTCTATTTTCGTTGTTTGTTCGTGCACAGTCTTCGTAATTTCCTAATTAACAAAATAATACAAATAAATGTCATATTTGGATTGAAATGTAAATTATTTAATTAAAATGGGTAGGATCCCTTGTGTAAAAATGTGACTTTTTATGCGTTATCGGAGAGATTTTTGAGAAAAAGAATAATATTCTTAGTCAACCAAATTCTCGCTTACTTTTTATGAATCTGATGAGCCAACCAAATTCTAAGTCTAGAAAATATTCTTAGTGTTTATTTTCAGTCTGAAGTTAGTCTGAAAGTTTAGTCTGAACTTTATTTTTTACAATTAAGTCTGAAGTTTTCAGACTAGGAGTTTTTAAGAGTCCACCAAGTTTCAGACTCAACCAAAACAAGACTTCAGACTAAGAACATTTCAAACTTAGAGTTTTAGATCTAGAATTCAACAGTTAAAGATTTCACGAAAGAAGATAATCTTTACGTCTGACATTTGAAGGGATACAAAGATAACTAAAAATAATAGAAGATTTGTATTTCAATAATTATCTAGTTCCATACATATCGGTAAGGTAGTTACTTTCAAATATATTTGAGAAATAGGAGGATTCTGTTTCCTATCTCAAATACCTGTATAAATAGAGATCGTTAGACTATGAAAATTGTAACTATACTGAAGTCGTTCTACATCTCTATATACAAACTTCTGTGAACATCGTATACTACGAGTTATACATTCATATCCAATAATATACTTTGATTATTGAGTTCATATGATTGTTATTTAATTCCGAAAAATAACTCATATACTTAATATTGTTAATCAATTTATTATTAAACGTTTGAAACTATGTTTGATTATTGACTCCAAGCTTAATACTTTCAGACATAAAACTAACACCGAGAAATGGAAATGGATAGTGGTCGATGTAAGTTGTTCTGAAATTCTTTTATATATATGCACATTGAATAATGTAATTTGTTTAAGTTACTTTGTTACTTTGATTAGTGTTCCTAACAACAATCGGATTGGGAATGCGATGTTCCAAATGGTTATAAATATGCAACAAAACTTCCCACACAATGTAAGTCCTTACTTAGCTAGTATTCTTTGTTTAAATACACTCACAGAGTTATATCTTTTTTTGGTTAGTTAACTAGCTTGTCATTGTAAATTTTTATCTTGTAGATTTGGAACACAAACCAGCATTATACATCCGTAGGCTTGGACATGTTTATACTTTGGGGTGTACTAGAATTTTCAAAAAGATACATTGATGATGGTAATATATAACTAGCTAGGTGACATTTGAACATATATATCACTTGTACTACATACATATATACTAGCGTCGAATCCCGCGCACAGCAGCGGGTGAAGATTTCACATGTTGATATTGAGAGACAAATATTTAATGGTATCTTAATGCAATAATAATTGATACTTTTTTAATGAAAGTGATTTTTTATAATAGTTTAAATTATTATAATTGTAAATTTAATATTGTGATATAAAAGAAGAAATAAGATATTTAAATATATTATATGAAATATATATTAATTAAATGATTTATTTTATATAATTAATAAATTAATAAGTGAAGGGATAAGTGGAATGATAACATGGTAATTTCTGATATTCTCTTTTTAAGGATTAAGAAATAGAGTGTTAAATGCTTAATAAAGGTTATATATATATATATATATATGTTTTGGTAATCAGGTATTCATTTGGTTTTGGATATGCTATAACTGTTGTAGTTTTAGTATGGCGCCATAAATAAAAAATTAGAAACATATTTTCACCGCTCTAAGAGCAAACGAAAAGACCGTTCCTAAATTTTTACGAAAATATATATGCAATAAAATAATTATTTTTTCCCCCGCTCAAAAAACAAAAAAAATCATACCTAATTTTTTTTTATGGAAATATAAATACGATAAGATAATATTTCTAAAACTGCTCCAACAACGAAAAGGAAAACTATTCCTAAATTTTTATGGAAATATAAATTACAATTAATTATAAAACCGCTCCAAATGCGAAAACAGAAGTTGTTCCTAATTTTTTTTTATGAAAATATAAATACAATAAAATAATTTTTCTAAAACTGCTCCAAAATTGAAAAGAAATACCATTCCTAGTATTTTATAGAAATATAAATACAATAAAATAATTTTCCAAAAGTGAAAAGAAAAATCATTCTTACCTTTTTACAAAAATATAAATACAATAAAAGAAACATACTAAAACCGCTCCAAAAGCAAAAAGAAAAACCGTTCCTAATGTTTTTATGGAAATATAAATACAATAAAAGAAACATACCGAAACCGCTCCAAAAGCGAAAAGAAAAATCGTTCCTATTGTTTTTACGAAAATATAATTACAATAAAATAAATATACTGAAACCGCTCCAAAAGCGAAAATAAAAAGCATTCCTAATTTTTTACAGAAATATAAACACAATAGATTAATTATTTTGAAACCGCTCCAACTCATCTTTATAAACTATCCAAATACCAAATGCGCCAATTTCTCTACTAACGGACCGCTCCATATTAGACCTCTATTTTTATTTAGACGGTCGTTTAGCCGCTTTAAAAACCTTTCAGTTTTTAATAGTGTTGGTGTCTAGGGCGATCCGTTCACGTTTCATATGGTGTTTTTCACCACCATAATAAGCCGTTTGTGTACTAGTGAATGAAGCATTTTTCAGTTGTTTGTTTGAGACAGAGAATGAAACGAAAAATCAAAACTATATTCTCTTTTCCATTTATCTGTTTCCTTTGACAGAGTGAAGAATCAAGAGGAATGACAAATTAAACGTAGCTCATTTCCCGGTATCATCCTCGGTTAGAATAGGAGCACCTAAAAATACTTATAAATCACGTGAATTCGTCCATTCTACTGAATTTATGAAAAATTACACAAACGCTACCTCACTTTTCTATCTGAGGATTGAAAGGCTTCTGCTCCATCATAACTACTGCTTTCCTCGGATGTTCTTCAAATCGCCTCTTCTCCGTGCTCGCCTTATTAGGTTGTTTTGACTCGAAAACCACAACTACCTTCTCTCGTAAGAGGGATTCAAGGTAACAAGTCACGATTGAAACCCTAGCCGCCTCTTTGACTCTATTATAGTATTTAACTAGTTAGTTAGATATGTTGTTTATGAGTGTTTAAATTTCTTGAATTAATTTATGTTTGTTTTAATAAGTTACAGAACTTGGTTTTTGTTACTCAACTATATTTTGTTTAACCTGATGACGATATTGATGATGAATATAATGGTGATGATGACATGAATTGGTTTGATTCATGTTATTTCATTTATTAACCCTTGATGATAGGCAATGTTAAACGCAAAACGATTCTCTTTTAAGTTTTAGACTGACAAACCAATTGATCAAAAGCTTGGTCTATATTCATCTCCATTTAGGTGAACAGATTTATCAAATATGAGAATGCAGCCTGAAAGAGATGATGAAGCATGCAGGATTCCAAAAGTAAGTAAAAAGTTGAAATTTTATGAGTTCAATTTTTGTTTTTGAGTTAGTATATTACTCCGAATTTAGTTAGTTAGCTGTTTTGCTGGTGGTTGTTGATGTATTAACACTCTTATATGTTCTTTTTAGGACTAATTGTTGTATAGCATTTTGTTTTATCGAATGAGTTTATGGGTAGTCTTACTGCAGATTTGTTTTATTTGTTGATGAATAGTGTTTGTTAATAATAGTAGCATTAAGTTGGTGGCAAGAAAGATAGATTCCCCTTTTTTAAGTATTGGTTATATTTAATTACTGCATAATCAGTCCCGTTTCCGTGATGGTGCCCTGTGACTTATGATGGAGTCTAGATTAGTGTTTTATGATCTTATTCTCTAGTTAGTTGTCTCTTAGGTTATGGCAGTTCCTTCTTTGAGTTGTACTTAATATATTAGTAATGCGTTGTTTGGTAGTCTAGATTTACATCATTTGTTTAAACTTTGTTTACTCACTCCACTTGTGAGTTCTCCCTTCTCAAATTCTTACACTTCTTACAAGGAAATCATGCCTTATTGTTTGTAAAGATATCTCTTGCGCGCACACACACACACATACACATCTATTTGTATTTGTATATCTACACGCGCACAATCACTCACATTATTCTAACTAATGTAACTCATGTTCAGTTCCTAATAATTTCAATTGCTTCTATATGCAGCCGATCGATTTGGTCTCATCTGTCAAGGAGTTACACAAAATAGGTTCTCAGGAACTCAGCAAGCTAATCAGGGATGCGGACGATGATACTATTGAATGGACTGCCAGTGATGGATCACCGAAACAGGTTGTTAGAACGTTGAATCATATTATCTGTCATTATTAATTCATTTTTTTTCGCTTTGATCACTGCGTTCTGACTGTCAACCTTGATGTTTCAGATTGATTTGGAAACGCTAGCAAGATATTTGTCTTTGAACTTAATTGCTAAGCTTCTGGAATCCGAACGAGATGAAGAACTTTTCAGATACTTGTTAAGTGGGATTAAGCTGCTGCATACCTTGTGTGATCTAGCACCTCGTAATTCCAAACTTGAGCAGGTAAATTTGAATTAAATATTAAATCTGATTCATGTCACCATCTTCTTGTTAGGAGGATGAATCAGGCACAATAAGTAGGAGGATATATCGTGACTCTCTTATTGAATTTTCATGTGTAAACCAGGTTCTGCTTGAGGATTTGAAAGTATCTGAACAGATGTTTGATTTGATCTTTTTCATGATCATGGTTCTTTGTAACTTTAGACAGGTTAATACAGTTCTACTACTATCATTTACATAATTTTAGCCCTTCCTTTACCTTTGTTCTTTTGTGCTGACACATAGTTTTGTTGGACCAGGATACTCAACTTTTTCTGCTGCATTCAGCACTGTTGGCCTGCAGTCTATATTTGTTAACAGCGTTTGTTTCTTCACAATGGCATGAGCTTTCGCAAGTTCTGCTTGCACACCCTATGGTGACATGTTATGTGTAACGTCTATAATCTGTAAGTTATGTGTCAGCAATAAAGTTCTCAAAAAATTGTCATATGTATGACAGGTTGATAGACCTGTGTTTGGAGCTTTTGTTGCTGTTCACAGAGACATTCAATTTGTTCAAGTGAGGCTGTCAGCTCAATATACTGATGTCTGTATGCAGTCAAATCTTGCTGAAGTCAACCGTGTGTGCCAGCACTGTGAGGCTTCTCTACAGTTTCTTCAGTCACTTAGCCAACAAAGGCTCTTTCGTGAGCGACTCGTTAAGAACAAGGTTTTCCATCAGTTAAAGATGTGCATCTTTATCTAACGTTATCCTAAAGATGCTACAATTATTCCTTTCTAGAATTCTTTTATGTTGGAGTATCTAATGATGCAGTTTGATTATAATTCTTGTTCCTTCAGGATCTATGTGAAGAAGGTGGGATCCTTTTGTTGGCTCATGATATTATGAAATTGCCATTCTTTGAAGAGTCTTATCTTATGGCTGTGGTTTCTAGGCTGAAATCAAAAGTTTTATCTATTGTAAGATGTAGTTATAGACCATGTTTATTGTATACTTGTATACATTATGTGATGTCAGCTTCAAAATTTCACTTATGTTACTGGTTTCGTTAATAGATACTATTCCTATTTCTGCAGCTGCTGCATCTTTGTGAAGTAGAAAGTGTCTCTTTCTTAGATGTTGTTGCCAGCACTCCCAGGGTTTTGAATTTAGCGAAGTCTACAATATTCCAGGTTTCTTTCAATGTATCTTAAAATTTTTTAGTATGCCTTAGTTATTTTTATATCTTCTATCTTATAACATGGTTCCATGCATTATGTGGTCACTACAAAACTAACAGGTCCTGGAACTGCTGAAGACCATGTTCCGTGGAGATCTTAATGGGTTTGCTGCTTTCTCAGACAAAACCTATCCAAGGGGACTTCTGCAACTCAACGCAATGCGATTGACAGAAATTCTCTCTGATGACTCCAATTTTCGATCTTACATCACCCTGAACTTTGTAAGCTCTTTACAAGTTCACCTTATTATGATTTTTATTTTATTTTAATTATTATTATTTTTTTTTTTTTTGTGAATGACAATTTATAATATGTATATTGAATTAACAAAGTTGTACCTTTTCCATGCAGACTGAAGTTCTGACCACAATATTTTTGCAACGAAATGTGGAGTTCTCGTCTAGTTGGTGTTCATCTGAATCTTGGCCTTCTGAAGAAGATGCTACTCTGGATTTTGATCCATTAACAGCAGCTGGATGGGTTTTGGGTGTGTCTACATCATCAGATGTTCCAGAATCCACTTTCAATGCCTGCCGTGTCCCTAGGACATCGTATGCATTTCAAAGAACGTCTCTACTGGTCAAAATAGTTGCAAATCTCACTTGTTTTATTCCTGATATTTGTAAAGGTGAACACTTTAAACAATTTTGTTTTCTAAATTACACATTAGCATCGTTACCTGGTGTATGTCGCTTGTTCTCTGTCATCTTTGTCTATCTTGTCTTCTTAACCAAACTACTTTTGTTTCCCAGAGGAGAAGGATCTCTTTATTAACACATTCCTGCAGTGCTTGCGGAAGGAGTTTTATCCTTTACCATATGGACTTTTAAATGATATCAGAGCTGAAAGAGCTGATCTTATAATCCAAAACCTGCGTAATAATCATTCCAAAGCTTCTTTTGGTGATTACAAACATATGATCTTGCTTACATAACACATTGCTTTGTGTGTGCAGATTCCCTATTGGGTCACGCAGAATCTTTAATTCCTGCATTCCTTAATCAGGATGACGTGCAGTTGTTTAGGTAATTTTGAATAGTCTTCCTTAGCCTGTAAATGTGACTAACTGCTGCACGTTATTATGGATATAGGTATTCCAATTATTTGGTAAATACATCCCAGATGCTAACTATACACTAACTATACAGGCTAACTTGCAGTAAACAGTTGAATGTTTCTAATTGGGTTAAGTTATCTGACAAATTATCAAGTATCTATCTATACTTATTAACCAAGTTACTAGCATTTATGCTGTATGATGTGGTTACTTGAACTTAAATAGGAAACCCACTTTTAGGATATGTCCGTATTTGGAAATGTTAATAGTGACTTGCTATCTTCACTTTCATCTTCTTGGTCCGTGTAGGTTGTTCACTGTACAGTTAGAGCCTCTAATTACTCAGGAAATCATTATCGACCAAGCTACTGTAAAATTTTCATCCCTTGCCTTTGTTTATCATCAAGTTTTTACGCATATATCGGTCGTTAGTGTTGGTGGCAATTTTGACGCGTTTACTTATGAATGGGTTGATTCGGGTGATGTTCAGACCTGTAATGGGTCAAATGGGTAATTTTGAAACAATTAGCTAAAAAGAAAACTGTTTGAACTTCGTGTGTATTAATAATTACAAACTACCCAAATCGTTTTATTCAGTTTATTATTCTATTTTTCTTATTAAGTGATTATTGTTATATTTTTCTTTTTGTAAGGATATGTAATACACGTCGCTAATAAATTTTTAAAAAAAATGAAAAAACTTGTTTCCGGTCAACCTGACCCGTACCAAAAATTACCCGTTTTGACTTGCTACGCAACCCACCCATTTTGGCACCTTGAGACTTGTCATGTTTAAGTCAGATCGTGAGTGTAGCATGTTGGATTATTGTGATAGGAGAATAATGGTGAAGGTCAAGAATCTCAAGATGCACTTGGCAGCGAATTTAACCAGAACAAAGACTTAACTGAAAATATACCTTTGGAAGACATGAACAAGTTGAATCTCAATGCAAATGAAGATCCATCTAATGAATCTCCGATGCAAGATCAGAGGACAGATATAGCGGAAGCTGTTGCTGCTACAGGTGTTCATGAAGGTGAGGGAGATGCTCAGAATGGTGAAACTCATGGATTGAATTCAACAACCACGCAGCAGGTAAAGAATTCTGAATTCTTTAGAAAAAATATAGAACTTTGGATTTTTAATAACCAGTGATGACATTGGAGTTTTAAAAATGCGCAGAGTGAGGAAAAGCAGGTAAAGAAAAGGAAGCGTAACATAATGAATCATGTGCAAATAACCATGATGGAACAGGCTTTACAGAATGAGCCTGAGATGCAGCGAAAAGCTGCTTTGGTACATTCATGGGCTGAAAAAATTAGTCTTCATGTATGTAAGAAACGGGTTTTTAACTTAAGGAGAACATAATTCACATTTTTCTGAAGTAATAGCTTAAGTTCTTATTTTTCTTTTGCAGGGGTCAGAAATTTCTTCCTCACAGCTAAAGAATTGGTAAAGTGTCGTTTTCACAAAATTAGTGGGTTGGGTAGCAGGTCAAAATGGATATTTATGTGTATAGTTAGTATCAAATATGATTAGAGAATATATTTTCCACATTTTCAACAATTATTTAGTTCTTCGAGTAAAATGATTTAGGAGGTTTTATGCATTAAAGATGCACTTTCGCGACTTTCTTTCTGTTTTTATTGTATTTATTTTGTAAACTTTTGAGTTGTAAGCGTTTGACCCATCAGAGATTAGATATAAAGCCAAATTGAACCATTTGCAAGTAAATGGGATGAAATTGCCACCTCTACTCTAATATTGATGCATATATGCACATACATAGGTCCCTGAGTTTCTCATATTCTTTATTGTCAACAGGTTAAATAATCGTAAAGCCAAACTAGCCCGTGCAGCAGCTGCTAAGGATGTTCCTGCAACTTCTGGAGGAGACAATGCTGCTTTCACTGACAAACAAGGTGGTTCAGGAACTGAGCCCGAGAGCGCTGATGAATTCTTTGACCCAGGCCCATCTGCTGCCCAAGTCCCTCAAAGTAAATCAGAAGGTGGTATTGGTATTTGTGTAAAGCAGGAGCCAGGGCAATTAGTTGTGCTTACTGATATACAAGGAGAAGAGATTGGTAAAGGGTGTGTGCATCAAGCAAGCGGCATATGGTCTGGAACCAACCTCGATGAATCAAAGTTGTGTGTTGTGGATGTTACATATCTGAAAGTGGACAAATGGACGAATCTTCCACACCCATGTGATGCTACTGGTGCCTCATTTGGTCATGCTGAACAAATTAATGGTGTGAAGCGTGTGCTGTGGGATTCTGCCAAACTTGTGCTACAACAGACGCTTAGGTGACAACTGAAGCTGATGTGTGATGTTTTTCTTGTTGGTCAGTCAAACGCACAAGAGATAACTTGGTTTTCTAGTTCTAGATAAGTCCTTGGTTTGAGTCACCAAAGCAATTCTTTAGAGAAATATGCATATATAAAGAACTCTGTCCTTTGAAACTTTTTAAGATGACAAGCTTTGGTGGTGCGTGTTATATCTCTTTTGTATAGGTTGAAAAGTTCAAATGCCCACCAAAACCGAAAGCAATGAAGTACTTAGGTATCCTTCAGGTTCTACTAAAAATCATGGTGGAAGGATACCAGTAGCCTACTACTTTAAACCCTTGACGCATCATTAGGCAGAAACATAACCAATAACCAAGATCTATACCCCAGGGGATGTAAGAGCCGCGTACCCGTCACACATCGAGCCGCGTGCCTTACACACCGAGAGGCTATGGCTCTGATACCATATGAAACGCCCCTTAAAGTCGAAAATAATGGACTTCTTGGGTACCCTTTAGGTTCAACTAAAAACCATAGTGGAAGGTACTGGTAGCCACTACTTTAGACTTATAAATGACTCAAATTTCTTATCTCATACCCATGTGAAATAAGATGTTACAAACGTTGTCAATGTAATATAACCTATCAAGTTACTTGAGAGGATCATATTTCCTTTGGGAGTATGCTTACAAGTTTTTTTGATACTTCCTACTCTCTAATTGTCTTCCCAATATGAATTTTGGGGTGAAGAAACTTAAGTATGAGTTTCTTGTTAGATACTGTCCTTGTAAAATTTGATTTTTTTAGCTTACCTTTTACTACGTTGACAATTTTGACCCAATTACTTTAAATGAGTTTATTGGAGCTATATTTAATTTATAGTGGGCCAAACAAGCAAACTTTAGAGACTAACTTGAAATGGGTCAAATGGTTTTGAAGTAAACCGAAGTATATTTATCTCTTAGAAATTTTTGAAGTTTTTTATAGGTTCAATTTAGAGGGACAGGGAGTTATGATGCAGTTAAATTTGTAAGGATAAAATGTAGTATTATTGTGATTTAGTGTATGTTTTTATGATTCAGTAAATCTGGGCTGAAGGTTACAAAATTAAGGACCGGATCGTCTACCTCTAAGTCACCATCCCTCGTCCCACCTTTTTATTTATTTATAAAATTTAGAAACATACATTAATTAATAATATAAGTTATTTAATCTTTTTAACAATTTGTTTTGACATTGATCACTGTTAAAAGTTACTCCTTCTATAGCTACTCCTTCAGTGAGAACCCGCTTTGGATTCTCACCTGATAATGTCACGATCCCCGAGGCCTGCTCGATTCACCACCTTCACTTTTCTTCTTACTTCTCTTGTCTTTTCTTTTTTAAAAACGTATCATTATTAATATTATTTTAGATCTGAAGCAACTAAAACAAGTAGCCAATTGATCCGGGCTCAAAATGTTCTTGCCCGAACAGGACTAAATGTCTTCAACAATAAAAGGTACATATCAAACAATTCTAATATTTCTCTTATCTCACGTTCATGAAGAAACCAAACATCTTGTAATTATGATTTGTGAAGACCTTGCTTCCATGTACATGAAAACGAAACCCTTATAACATAAAAATGATGTGTACAGGTTGTTTCTCTTGTAACTTTGAAAGTCCCTTTGAACGGATCCAATACGGGATTACAACGTGTATTAGTTTGCAGAATGATATAATACACAAAACAACAATAAAACAAGTTAATTGCAAGTGTTTAAGGTGTAAGTTCGTAGGTATTCGAAGATAACTCTGTATATTCGAATATAACTGATTCAAAAAGCTCTGTAATGAAATATTACAACTTAGTTTTTATACCCAGTAAGTTCGTACGAACTTACTGGTCCTAGGTTCGTACGAACTTACATGTTCGTACGAACATATAGGTTCGTACGAACTTACAAACTAAAAACTAAAAAGGCTAAGTTAATAAACAATTTACATTATTAACTACAAAACTAATAACAAAACTAACTATTACAAAATAAGAGCTGTTGTCACCAAACGTGCACCAACAGACTCCCCCTTGACAATAGCTCGGTCAGTCTTCAGTCTTCTGGCTCTGTCGAATCTTGATTCTTGATCAACTCTGTCGACTCTCAGCCCATAAGCCTTTTTCAACACATACTTTGACGACCCTCTGATACTTTCGCCCTTCATGCCTCCAACTATCTCTGTATAAGATCTTGTTCTCATGAAGCTTCAACAGGTTATCTTTTGACAAGTTTACCAGATGTAAACTGTCATATACTCTCAACAGCTCCTTCTCATCAGCATCCTCCATGACTGCTTCAGCTGTCTTACTGTCCACATACCACCACTTGAGATTTCTCAGAATATCCTGTGGCATTTTCTTCAAAGGAACCCTCTTCAAGCACTTGACCGGTTTATAAACCATTTTCATCCACGGCTTGTTTGTAATAGGATCAATCCGGGTCAAATCGGGAACTCTTTTACCTGATCTTGGTTTTAAATCAATGAAATTATTCGTTCTTCCTTCACGCTTAATTATTCTCTCTAGAGTTCCGGCGTAAGGATCATTATTGACATTTACCAAGTCAATCCAGGCCAGTTCCTTCAGTTCGATCTTTGGTGACGAGCTTAAAGTTTTCAGTTTTCTTCTTAAGTACTGAATTCCATCATATCTTTTAATTATGAACAGTTTTAGTTCACTGTCATAGAACCAACTTATGATGCCTTTGCTCAACTTTCCTGCCCCTTTAACCCTTATATCACCTTTGTACTTTATCTCAGGTTCCTTTTCTGCCTTCTTAAACCATAAGGCTTTCAACTCAGCTCTGGACAGTTCTGGTTCTTCAGATGTCTCATCGCCAAGGACCTCATCACCATCAGACTCTATGTCCTTGCGATCTAACACTTTCTCACCATCTTCAGACTCGATAATCACTTCAGTGACAGGTTGCTTGGGCACGACATGTTCATCTATATCAACATCTATATCTTGAACAGTCTCCTCATCTGATTTCCAGTCTGCAACACCTGTACTGAGGATTTCTCCTTCTTCTAGTTCTGACCCATCACTATCAAATTCATCTAAGCCAAGCAGTGCTTCGATGGTATCAGACTCTGTAAGATCTATAGGGGTGCTCTCCTTATCTGCTTCGTTTTCATTCTTCTTTGCACCCCACCCTGATTTCTGGCTACCATCACCATCTGCCGCTGCACCAACACCAGACCCTGATTCTGTTCCCCAACCACCTTTCTGATCCGTTTTTTCTTCAATTTTCTTGCTCCAGTCTGACCCTTCTGCTTGTGCCTCACTGGACTCTTTGTTCCACCCTCCAGATGGTTCAATATCTTCTTGAGGCTTTGAAGCACCTTGTCCAGATCCGCTCACACCAGAACCTTGACCAGACTCCCCCTGAGCTATAACTGCACCTTGCACTCTAGATGAAGAGCCAGACAGCTCACCTCCTTTGGGTGCACTTGGATCATCGTCACGGTCATTATCAGCTTTGAGTCTCAGCTCATCTTCCTTGCATCCTGGTGTCTTATCCCCCCTGAGCGACTGGCGCTTCATTTGGAAGACAGTTACCTCATTTAGCCGCACTTGATCTTCTACCTTTTCAAGTTGCTTTACTAAGCGCTCATTAATAGCCGTCAGATTTGTGACTCGAACTTCCTGGCTTGTAACCACAGCAGTCAAGGCAGTCATCATATCCATCAAGCTAGTGATCTGGCCCTCAAGATATGTAAACTTATAGGATCTGAGAGAAGAGCAGCCGGGTTGGGAACAGATTGGGTGGGTTGAGTAGTAGGTGGAGCAGTAGAAGGTGTGGGTGATGTGTTTGTAGATGCAACTGGTGGTTGTTGTACTGTTGATGGAGCAACGGGTGGTGGTGTAGGCGTGATAATCGTAAGAGCAGAACCACCCGCTCCAATAACCACACCAGTTGGACGCTGGCGCTTGCGTGCCTGCTACCGGAACTGTTCCGGTTCAGATTCATCATCGGAGTCCTCGGGAACATATTCATCATCAAACTGAACCTTTCGCTTGCCCTTTTCCTTCTCCCGGGCGGCCTTAGGGTCAATCAACACCCCCTTGGACCCATTAAACCCAATCATAGGGCGGTCCTCGTCATCATCATCATCATTACCATCATCATCATCATCACCATCATCATCAGCATCAGATTCTGTAGTCTCAGAATCAAGAGCTGCATCCTTATCAGCTTTAGCAGCAGGTGGAGACCATGTGTCTCGGGCTACAGAGTAGTCATCAATGTCCTTGAAGAGATCATCAAAAGTGGGCTCAGAACTGGGCCCTGCTTCGCCTGAAGAACTTCCCTAACCAACTCAGCAGCAACATCAGCGTCAACACGCTCTCCCTCAGCAGGGTGCTCTATCTGGTGCAGGAGTTCTTCAACTATCTCCTGCTGTGGCTCATCAGCAGCCACCTCAGCTTAGGCCGGTGCCGGCTCTGGTTTTGAGCTTGAACCTCAGCAGCTGCCTGGGGCACAGGCACATCCAACCAGCCATTATCTGGTGGAGCCTGATAGTTTGCATCAATAATTGCCCCAAACAAAGGCACATCCTGTGGCCTATCAGCAACTGCACGTCTCTTGTTGTGGCTGAGACAGTGACCAAAGATCTTCTTGTCGACCGGCATCAAATGAACGACCGGGTCGATAGCTGGAAGATTTGGAAGAAGGGCGTTTATCACCATCATGACAAACCGGGGGTATAGAATAAAGTGCTCCTTCACACTCCCCTTAATCTGCTGAACCATTTCATCGAAAAAGTACTGCGAGAAGCTGTAGGGTTTGTTGTAGACAAAGGAAATCATCCCCGACTGCAGCTTATGGTTCATGGTATCAAATCCCGCCTTTTTTGGCCCGAATGACACCAGCAGGATATGCATAAGATAACGCCACTGGCCGTATACTAGACTCTTGGTGTATTGGGTGTGGACAACATCTCCCACATAGCCCACGCGTTGAAACGCGCCAGCACGCATATCAAGAGAAAAAGAAGTTGGGCCATTTTCCTGTTCTTCAGTTCCCAGATGCAGAACCTGCCTCAGAAAGTCGGCAGAAAACTCGATATCGACCCCATTGACAATAGCCCTTATGACCGGTGGCTGAGGCTCACAATCATGAATCGCCGTAGCCCAAAATTGGCTAAGATATGGAAAATATAGCGTTGGCGAGTGAGTAAGAGCATAAAACACACACGAGCGCATGAGAAACTCCAGCATGCCTCGAAATGGTACGGTTGCTGGATTTACGAGATCAAACGAAACAGCCACATTATGTTTGTTAAAGAAATCACGTACTTGATCAGCCATTTCTGCAAAACCAAAAGCAAGCACACCAAAAATAAAAAATAACAATGTTAGTTGAAGGACATAATTAATTTAGAACCCTGCAAACAAGATTCTACGATTAAAACAAGTCCGAAAAAATTTCAAAGTTCAAACCATAGTAGGTTCGTACGAACATATAAGTTCGTACGAACTTACTGCCCTTGTAGGTTCGTACGAACTTACTGTTTGACCAAGTCAAACTTAAGTTCGTACGAACTTACATTGGCTAGGTTCGTACAAAGATGTAGGTTCGAACAGATGAACTGAAAAAGCAACTTCAAAAATTTTTCATTCAAAAATGCAATCAAGTCATGGAATAAGTGGCGCCTAGGTTTGTTTTAGCATAAGGAACCATAACACATCAATTTTAATTACTTAAAGTTACACAATTTTGGGTTTAAGTTTGTTTTTCACAAAACCTAACTTAAATCCGAATGTGTTGATGTTTAACGCTTCAAATCAAGAGTAAATTACTTACAAAGTTTAGGAGTATGATTGTGATGAAGATTAACAGTCAAAAACACAATAACACAGTTCAAAATTGAGTTTTAATTCGAAAAATTTTAGCCGCAGGTAGGTTCGAATGTAGGTTCGAAGGATCTCAGTAGGTTCGTACGAAGCTAGGGTTCGAAGGTATGAAAGTGTGAAGGGTTTGACTGAGTTTTTCCCTTTTATACCCCAAGTAGATTCGTACGAACCTATATGTTCGTACGAACATATCCTTCGAACATACCTTCTAAGTTCGTACGAACTTAGAATTTTAAAATTAAAAAGTTTAACTTTTTCTATTTTAAAAATAAAGGCAATGATCTAAATACTTAGGCATTCACTTGAGCAAGGTTTGAACAATTTAAACAAACAAAATGTAAACATTTCCGAAAGACAAATAACTTTTATTCATTTATTTATTTAAAACACTTACAATATTTTTGAGAGAGTCACTGAAACAGAGATCGAATTAGCCATGATGAGAGCAGTACACAGTTAGGAATAGCATTTATTCCTTTGATTATTATTGTTGTAATTAATAGAACACAACGATTATTGGTATTGTTATCCACTTAAGCATTCGTCATTCAGAATTCTCAAGTACATATAAGATTATTGTTCACGATCTCTTGTGAATCTTACATTTGATATACCCTTAAGATCTAGACAGTCATGAAGAGCATGTAACGGATATTTTTCATTTTTATTTCATCTTTAAAGTCAAGTCTGTTTGCTTTATCAGCAATGTACATAGGTACATGTTTCAATTTAATGACAAGACTATGGTTAGAAACAAACAAATCTAAAATCAAACCAGTGGTGACAGGTCTGTACTTTCGTACAACAAAGCGACATAGTTTGACTAGAGACCTTGATAACGGTATTCTTGTTTCGCGGTCGAGTTTGTTCTAGATTTTAGGATACACTGGCTGAATCTAGGTCAACATATTTCTAGATGAAGCAGAAGAACCAGTCAGTGAACCTCCCAGATGATTTAATGTTATTTTATATCCGGTAACAAGCATTCATGAACGGTCCATCTCCTAAGAATTAAGACTTAAGCCGTACATCAAAATAAAGATAGCACAAAAGTCGTATTATTTATTATAGATTAAGTACTTGAAAACCGTTATGTCGCATGCCTACCAATACATCGTAAAGTGGAGCTATCAAATACGTTTGCTTTTTTAGGTACATTTACTGTGAATGTTCTGCATCTTAGAGCCACACAGATAAAATGTTCTAGGCATGGGTAAAAGTTTCATCATTTCTTTGCAATTAGTACAGAGACCCTCAAAATTTTTATTGGTTTTGCAAATAAAAGGTAAAATAAACTAAGAAATAGAATAAAAACATACTAAGTTCTTTGTGGAAATATTTACTCAGGATTTCTCATCCCATTAAGTTGGAGTAAGAGCTCAAACCGAGACCGATCAAATGCCTTTGTATAAAGGTCAGCCAGATTGTCATCAGATATGACCTTAACTAATTTAATCAAATGTTTTTCTGCACATTCACGAATGAAATGATGTCTTATTTCAATGTGTTTCGTCTTACTATGCTTTACAGGATTATTAGTTATAGACATGGTTGACTGATTGTCAATCATAATAGGAGTGTTAGTGAAATTCAAACCATAGTCACGCAGCTGTTGTTGTATCCACAATACTTGTGAACAACAACTACCGGCTGCTACATATTCAGCCTCACAGGTTGAGATAGCGACCGAGGTTTGTTTCTTACATTGCCAAGAGACAATGCGACCACCCAATAACTGACAACCTCCCGTGGTAGATTTCCTATTCAGGTTACAACCTCCATAATCTGAGTCAGTATAAGCAACAAAGTCAAAATTGCCTCCCGAGGGATACCAAAGACCTAACTTAGGTTTTCCCTTAAGGTAACGCAATATTCTCTTTGCTGCTTTCATGTGCGAATCCTTAGGAGTAGATTGAAAGCGCGCACACAAACAGACTGCAAATGTTATATCTGGTCTAGAAGCTGTTAGATACATGAGAGAACCGATAATGGGCCGATATAGAGTCGGATCCACATCTTCAGTACTTTCAGAATCTGGTCCAAGATTGTGATTCAATTGAATCGGAGTACCATATGACGAGCTTTCAGTCATCTTGAAACGCGTGAGCATTTCATGAACATACTTCGTCTGATGGATGAAGAATCCATCCTTCTTTTGATCAACTTGTAATCCTAAGAAGAAATTCAATTCCCCCATCGCACTCATTTCAAATCTTCGCTTCATAACTTGTTCAAAGTCTCTGCACATTTTCTCATCGGATGATCCAAAAATGATATCATCGACATACACTTGAACAAGTAGGAAATCTTCCTTTTGCCATTTGATGAACAATGTACAATATATCTGCCCTCTTTTGAACCCATTTTCCAAGAGATAAGTAGATAGAGTCTCATACCAAGCTCTAGGTGCTTGATGCAGTCCATACAGAGCCTTGTCCAATTTATAGACTCGGTCTGGATAGTCTGGATCACTGAACCCAGGAGCTTGTTCAACAAACACAAGTTCCTGAACTTTACCATATAGGAAGGCACTCTTTACATCAAGTTGATAGAGTTTGATCCTTTTATGTGCAGCATATGCCAGAAACAATCGAATTGCTTCCAACCTTGCTACTGGTGCGAACACCTCAGTGTAGTCTATCCCTTCCTACTGATTAAATCCTTGAACTACTAATCTAGCTTTGTTGCGAGTTACAACTCCCTTGTCATCACGTTTGCACTTAAACACCCATTTGATGCCTATTGCATATTCCCCTTTTGGTAGATCAACTAGCTCCCATACTTTGAGCTTCTTGAACTGTGCAAGCTCCTCTTGCATAGCTTCTACCCAAGAATTATCCTTAAGAGCCATTTGAACATTTTTCGGCTCAATTTGAGAAATGAAACAACTAAACAGACACTTATGCATGATTCCAGTATCTTGAATCGATGCATATAAACTGTTGCTATTCGATATTTCTCTGCGGGTCTTTACTCTAGAACTCGGATCACCAATGATATTATCAATCGGATGATACTTGTTCACACGAGTTGAGACTATAGAGTCAACCGGTAAGTCAGATCCTAGATTTAATCCAATCTCCCCCTGAGGTGATACTTCATCCTCTGCAATTTCATGCATAGGATCCGTAACCTTTGAAGAAGATGGAATGTTATTCAGATTTGAATCATTATCCGCAATAGGATTGACAATCGGTTCTTTCCCTTTATCATATGCATCTTCCGAATTTGGAATGCTAGATCTTGGTGCAAACACATTGTTTTCACCATCATCTAGAACAACTTGATCCAATCCCAAAGTATCAGCTTCACTTAGGAACGGAAGATTGAATGACTTGAAGACAACATTATAGTCAAATAACCATTCTGGTCCAGTTTGTACAGCTGGAGTATAAGATGTGACTTGTATGTTATACACAATCTCAACTCTTCCAGTTGTCTTATTATAGACTCGTTTGTTTGGAGATCCAGCCTCATATCCTAGGAATAAACCTTCGTCAGTTTTCTCCCCAAATTTGGAGTGATGTTTGGTTTTCAATAAGGTACATCTAACACCAAAAGGTTTAAGACCAGTCAGATTTGGTTTTCTACCATTTAGAAGCTCGTAACATGTCTTGTTTAGCTTCTTAACAGTTAAAACATTATTAAGTACATGACGGGCTGTATTTACGGCTTCTCCCCAGAAAATAACGGGAAGTATTGAATCGGCCAGCATTGTTCTAGCTGCTTCAATCAAGGTACGATTTTTCCTTTCAGCGACACCATTTTGTTGTGGCTCATAGGGTGTACTAAACTGGTGCTGAATTCCTTTACTTAAGCAAAAGACATTCAATACCGAGTTCTTGAACTCTAAGCCATTGTCGCTTCGAATTTTCTTGACTCCTCGACCAAATTGATGTTCAATCTGGGTAAAGAAAGTCATCAGCATTTCAGCTGTCTCATCCTTTGATTCCAGAAAGAATACCCATGAAAAACGTGAGAAGTCATCAGTGATAACCAGACAGTAATGTTTACCACCTATGCTCCTTGCGTTCACAGGACTAAATAGATCCATATGAAGAAGATCAAAGGTTGAGGCAATGGAATTTTGAGATTTTGACTGATGAGGCTTCTTGTGTTGTTTGCCTTTTTGACAAGGCACACATTTATCCTCTAGACCAAATCTCTGTACTAGAACACCTAGCACTAGTCCATTCTTGACTATATAGTTCATCTTTCTAAAGTGTAAGTGTGCCATTTTCCGGTGCCATAACTGAGAGTCAGACTCAGATGCAGTGGATATAAGACATGTAGACTCTAGGAAGGATTCAGTAACACTCATGTCCATCACATAAGTATCATTCCTTCTGGGAGCCCTCATGATTATCCATTCATCTGGAATGACAAAACCGGGTTTCAATATGAGTGCTTCTCTATTCGTGAAATGGACAGGATGTCCTTTGTCACAAATCTGAGATACACTCATCAGATTGTGCTTCATCTCCTCAACGAATTTGACTTGCTCTAGCTTAAACTTTCCATTTGTTACCGTCCCATATCCTTTGATTTGACCGCCTTTCTCTCCAGCGAAGTTTACATATCCTCCCCTCTTGTGTATGAAATCCACAAGAAGTTGTCTTTCCCCCGTCATATGCCTGGAGCAACCGCTGTCCACATACCACCAGTTGGTAGCACGCCTGATTAACTCTTGCACATAAAATTGAAAAGATTAGTCATCAAGGGGGACCCAAGCCATGACGGTCTTGGGTCTACCATTCTCATCCACGAATGTAAACTCTTTTAAGTATCCATTACTCTTTGTGTTAGAGGTGGATGCTTTGAGTGTCGCATTCGTTTGAGTATGGGAGGAATTACTGCTAGGCTGTCTTTCTGGTGACTTCTGAAAAAGTCTTGGATTTACAGGCCTTGGGTTTGATGTAGATCTAACCGTATTGGGATAGTTATAATTCAAATTATGATAATTCCTATTATAACTATTTGGGTTAGAAAAACGATTGTTGGGAGTATGAAATCGTTGTGGAGTTTTCGACCGAGATGTCTGTTCATGATAGTACCCCTTTGTAGGAGTAGCATTTCTGGAATAATCAACAGTCGTGTACTTCCCAGTTTTAGAAGTCGGTTGGGATCTCTGAGGACTCAAGGTTCTCTTAAATCCTAACCCGTTTCTACCAGAATTAACACTATGTTCCTTAGAATCTACAAGAACATTTGTAATCCTTTGATGAACCGAAAGTCTCTCAGGCATGTTTACTTTCTTGTCCTGAGAGGGACCAAGTTTTTCAGGTGATTTGTCCTTAATCACTTGAGGAACTTTGCCACCTTTCCCTTTTGTTGGGCAGATACTTGCCACATGTCCCTTTTGGTGACACACGAAGCAAGAACGTTTCACCGAGGCCCTTTTAGGAGCCTTGTGATCCGATGGTTTGTCCAACACAAGTAAAGATGTAGAGGAACTCAAATCTACTTGCTTACCTTTATCCAATTTAAGATTTTCATTTACCTTTTTAGGGTTGGATAAAATAGATTTAATGGATTCAATTGGCTCCTCAGTACCGGTTACAACTTCCATTGCACTTTCTTTAACAAAGGATATTTTCTTTTTAAGAATAGAAGAAGGTGCCTTGGAAGTGTCGGTAGGTTTTGATTCATCTTCAATACTTATTTCAGCTTTTGCAGATCTAACAAATTGTATTAGACCCGGAACTCCTGATTGAGTATCAGAATCATCAACAGGTAACATCTCAGTATCATCAGAAACACAGGAATAGTTGTGATTAAAGGGAGGAGGGCTTTCAGAATAACCCATTCCCTTGTGATCACCAGGCTTTTTACCTACACTAAGCATGTTATCTAAGGTTTCGTTAGAAAACTTTCTTAACTCTAGTTTCCTGTTAAGATCAGCTATCCTAACCTTAGCATCAACTAATTCTTTTTCTCTGTCAGCCGACAGTTTAGTCAATTCTAAAATGTGTTCATGAGCCAAGTCATTTATTACACTTTGCTCATTTAATTTTTCTTTTAAATATTTTATGTCAGCTTTATCATATTTTGCTTTACTTATCAATTCAGTGTTTCTGATGTTTAAAATGGTGTTTTCTTCTTTTAGGGTTTTTAACTGAGATGTTATAACATCAGATGACTCCACTAACTTTTCAGCCTGTTCCTGAAAGTTAGTACAAAGCACACAAGCCTTTACTACAAGATCTAAGTTAAGTAATACCTTTTGTCTATCTGCATCAAGATTTTCCATGTAGGCAACGAAGTCCTTTGAGCTCATTTCTCCAGTCGACTTCAGGGTCTTGATCCTTTCTTCATCAGCTGGTATATCCACTTCCATCTCTGTAGTAGTTTCTTTCTCAGAATTAGACTCAGCATTGCTCTGATACCACTTGAGAGTCCCCTCAGGGCTCGGATCTACGGGGTAATAACGTTTATATGAGTGCGGAATCCTCACATAAGCATAAACGATAACAAACGAGTATAAATATCACTTTTATTGAATGTAAACGAGGTTACATTCGAAGTTACACAGAGTATTCGAACCTAGCTGGAAAAACCCAGTTCCTAAACTCCTTTTCTTCAGTGATGGAAGCCATGAATGCTTGTGATTCCTCAGACTTTGTGCCCCAGTCATATGCCCCTTCTTGAGATTGCACCACCAGAGCTCTTGAAGTGTTATTACTTCCCGAGTTCTGATTGTTTTCAGAGGAACCTTGACTGTAGTATCTAGATCCATTCTGACAAGGAGTTTGTTCTCTTTTCGGTCTCTGACATTCCCTAGCAAAATGCCCGAAACCATCACAGTTATAGCATTTAACTTTGGACTTATCGAAACCTAGTTTGCTACTCACAAACTTTCTCCCAGTCCGGTTCATGAATCTTTGAGCTCTTCGAGCAATCATGGCCATTTGCCATTGAAGATCGATTTCTTCTAAGTTATCTTGGTCTAACTGATCATAATCCTCATTTGTTAATTCGGGATCTGTGATCTTTCCCTTGATGAAGTTTTCATGTGAAGCTATGAAAGAGGCAAGTAGAGCTACTTCCTCTTCGGCGGACTTGATGCTCATTGGCATTGATTTGAAACAATTTGTTGTCCCAGCCTTTTGTTTCCTATCAACTCTTGAGTCTTCAGATGAGGCTAAGTAACAGACATTACTACCAGAACATCTGACAGCCGAGTCTGTTTCAGCCTCAACAGTAAGGAATGCAGTAACACCACTACTTGTTGATGCAGTGGTATCAGTTCGTTTACAGTGGTAAACACTGGGATCCTGTACCTGATCAGATCCAGTTTCTTTCCTTTGCATGTTTAAGTCATAGACACGCAGTTTCCCGATCACTTCATCAAGCGTGAGAGTCTTATAATTGTTACTCTCTTTTATCATCAAAGTATATATGTTGTCACACCCCCAAATTTGACATTTACAGTTAATCATGCGGAAGCTTTCGGGGCGTGAAAAAGATCGAATAACAATACCTCGAGCGTATGATTATTGCAGAACATCTATATTATTAGGATGCCAAAATAGTTTTACAAACATTTCAGCTCATCGAGCCGTCAAAACGTCAAGGTTATCGAGTACATCGTTTTAAATAAAATACAAGTTCCGGGATTTAATAAAAATACATCAAGTCAATATTATAAATAAATCCCGTTAGTTTAAATATGGCATCCTAATCATCGTGGCAGGTACGGTCCCAAATATGCATGTGTCTTACGGCATAGCTAATTCCCCTGAAAAACATATTTTAAAAAAAAAGGTCAACATAATTGTTGAGTGAATTCACAGGTTTAATGACTCTATCATAAACCATCATTTATAAACATTTCATCAATAGATCAAAAGTGGCATCAACGGCCTATTGTGCGATTATTCTCAATTTAAAACAATAAAAGCAAACACTGACTGTGATCCCCCGCAGACTAGCTAGGTCCTGCGAGTTAATATGTCGAACTAAACCTATAACCAAACCACAACTCACATATAATTCGTTTGCCTTGGACCGGTTAAGTATACTCGTCCCCAAAGTGCGAAACAACGTCGCTAGTTAGCGCGACTAACTAAAATAAACGTGGGATGGGGATGTCAGCCCCGATAGTACTATCTGTATACTCAGTGGTTAGCGTCATCTAACTAATGGTTATAGTGATTGTCAGCAAGAGGACTTCTATGCTACAACATGAAGAATTTAGTCGCCCATAAAGATACGTTGTCAGGTTTTAATAATCGCATAAATCAGTTATATGTTTTTCACCCCAAATTTGAAAGCAGTAAAACGGTAAAAGTGGGGCTGTGAACTCACCTGGAGTCCGAGCGTGCTAGCAAAAACAGTTTAAATGATAATATCCCAGTAAGCCTCTCTACGTCCTAAACGTAAGAGCTTAAATTAAATAAATGCATGTAGACGACACCATGGTCAGTCTATGCCAGTTGTTCACTCAACAAGATTTGTAAATTTGCCATCAACGGGCATTTGCAAACATTTCACCTTTATTTAAAAAGAACGACACGTTGTGATCCCACCTTGTTTTCCAAATCATTTAATCATATCTAAGTCCACATTAAAATACCTTATTAAACGTATTATATTATTAATGTGTAACTTTCACTAAATCAATATATATATACTTTCACATAGTCATATATATATTTATATATTTCATTTACGTTCGATTTAGGGTTTTCATGATATATATTAACGTTGGTAGTCTTTCGTCATTATTAATGTCATCACGTTATCTATTTCATTATACACATATTTATATATATATATATATAAATGTATTCAAGTAAGCACCAAAATATATATATATATATATATATTTGTTTCATCATATTTATCCCATTTTAAACCTTAACATATATGTACATATATATATATATATATATTCTCATAAACATTTGTACGTTTTATTTATCACTATGATACATTTGACAAACATTATATATATGTTCACACGTACATTCCTATACTCTTATTAATACAGTTATACGTTTTTATAATTTATATTCACGTTTTCACGATACGATATTATATAATTCTATTTAATTTCCACATATAACCTAACTTTAGGTTTTAACATTTTAATTCTCGTTCTAAATATTTTAAGGCATGTCTAGTATTTAAACAATTTCTAATTCATTCACTTACCAATTAAATATCCAAATTTAAACGATTTCTATACGTTTATCATTTAATCAAATAACGTCGCGTTTTTAAATCGCGGTTTCGTTTTAAAATACTTGTTTAATATCTAAGTCTTGTTTTTACCATTTAAAGTTTATTAATTTATTTAAAATACTTAAAGCTTACTAGTTTTGCATAAAAGTCCCTAATTCCTATGTGTTTGCAAATTAGTCCCTAAAGTCTCATTTATTATATTTTAACACTTAACTTTTGTAACTTAAAGTTTAATAACCTACATTTTTGTCCTAAATTATTCTAACACTTGTTTTATATCAAATTACATGAAATACATCCATTTTTACATTAAAAGTCACTAACATATGATTTTAATCATTTTTAACCTTTTTAACTTAGTTAACTCATTTAATTAACTTTTAACAGATTCTGTCACAATTTTAGGTCAACTTTGCCTACGGTTTTGACTAGTCAAACATGTCCCAAAAATTATGAAAATTTTTATACGAGTTCCTCTATGTCTTAGCTTTCCAGAAACATAAGACTTGTAATTTTTGGTTGAGTTTAAGGGGTCCAAACGTATTTTTTTATCACACAAAGGTCAAACAGGTCATATTTTGGACAGTTAGTCATAGATCAGTTTATATCTCGAGTTCTACTTAACTTCACAACATGAGATCATACAACTTTCAAAGCTAACTAAATTTGTGACCTTCAGCAAAAAGAATCAACATGTTTGGATCTACGGTTTGAAAGTTACAATATTTTGAAGTTGAGTCAGTTTCTGTTCTAACAGTACAGCAGGTACACTTTCACTTAGAAATTCATTTTAAAAATAGTAACACTCATCAAAAAAATATGAATCCAGTGGGGTTTGATAGCTAACATCTTGAAATTAACTTTAGAACCAAGAAACACGTATTTTCATCAAGATTTGAGCAAGTTACAAGGCTCCAAAGTTAGATAATTTTTCTGACGTTTTTCAAAAAGCTTAAAAGTGGACTGTTTTGACATAACTTTGTACAAATCACTTATTAACCATGTAAAGACGATTTTTCTTGTTAGATCTTGTCAAAAGTGAACATCTAAACATAATACAACCATAAAACAAACATTTTATCATAAAAATTTGTAGATTATAGAAGAGAATGTCCTTACAAAGCACTAGGAAGCAAATTGAAGTGAAATGGAGGTGGATGAAGGTTTGCAAGAGCTCCTAGCTTCAAATCCTTTGGTTTATGGTTTGATTAACTTGGAAATGGTATAAGGATGGTATTGTGCACGTTTTTGTGGTTTCAAAGTGTAGGAAATGATGATTTATTGGTGGTGGTTCATGGTGGTGAAAGGGTGGTACAATGGTGGTTCAAGGAGGAGTTGTGGTGGTTGTTTGAGAGAAAAAGAGGGAGGGGGAAGGCTGCTGATTTCCAGCCTTGGGTAGAGAGGGAAAAGAGTGTGTTTTCTTGTTTGCAAAGTGAGGAAATGAGAGTCAAATGGGGGTTAAGGGTGGAGACAAGGGAACATGGAGGTAAAGTGCAAGCATGGGTTGCAAGGGATGGTCAAAAGGGATGGCAAGAAAGTCTTTGGGCAGATTTTTGGGTCAAGGGGAGGGCCCCACTTGTGATTTCCTAAATCTTGATTAAGTCTAGATATTTTAGTTATTAGGTGCAAGTCTTGATTACTTAGGTTTTAATTGTGTGATTGAGGTTAATTAAGGTAGATTGAGGTTAATTAGAGTAGTTCATAGTGACTTAATTTATTATAAGTCCTTTCGATGTCATACGTATGTTTTTGATAATTCGTTTATTACAATTCGTGATATCTCTACGTTTTCGCGTTAATTGAATTTGTATATTCGTTGATTCTATTATTTGAAACGTTATGCCATAACTTAGCATATTAATAGTAAATAACTACTATTTAATTATCAAATAGTTTTACGTTATCTATGAAAAATGATCACCAACGTTCGTGAATGTCGGTCTCTACCGATTGTTTGTGTAATTCTCAATGATTACGAATGCATCCCGCATTAAAAAAGTGTGCATCTCATATGCAACTGTGGGCTTTGTGCTAGACTTATTTTGATGAAAACGAATTCACGTTAATTAAGTAGGGAATTAGCCTAAATGCACGTAATTAAAATGTACGAAATTTACCTTAATTTGAGGGTTGTCACATATGTCCCACTTTGACGGTAGTGCTTCTAGAACTTTGTTATTCTTAACTAAATCGGTATAGCTAAGACCAACATTTTCCAATTCTGTCATTAGATGATAATATCCTGTAATGATATCTTCCAATGACTCAGATTTCATATGCTTAAAAACATAGAATTGTTTGGTAAGCAAATCTGTTCTTCCTTCCTTGATCTGCTCATTTCCTTCAAACCTCTTCTCCAGAGCCAACCATAGCTCTCTAGACAGGTCGTATTTCTTGAAGGTGTGCTTTATTTCTTGAGGAAGGCACATAGTTAGAGCAGACAAAGCCTTGTTTTCAGCCTCATACATCTTTCTCTGTTCTTCTTTCAGAGATGAATACTGCACTACCCTTTGTTTGCCTTCAAACTCATAGGTCGGTGCCTCGTATCCATCCATGATACAGATCCACATACGTACGTCATTGTATTTTGCGAATGACTCAAATCTATCCTTCCACCAAAAGTAGTCTTCTCCCTTGAGAAGTTTTGGTGGAGAGGCAGACTTACCTACCTCATGATCCATTTCAAGTAGCTTACTAATGTTAGACATGTTTATAAAGTCAACCAAATCCTAGCACTCCAAGTCAAAAGTGAAAAGTAGAAAAGTCAACAGAAGTCAACAGCCCTAGGTTCGTACGAACTTAGATTTATTCGAACTTGTAGGTTCGAATACTATTTATGTTCGTATGAATTCAAACGTTCGAACTTAGTAGGTTCGAAGCTGTAGGTTCGTACGAACTTACAGCTGGCTAGGTTCGAAGGCTATTTTAGGTAGGTTCGTACGACACTTTCTGATGTGTACGAACTTGCTGTTCTATCTCAAATCTGAGCCAAAACTCAGATCTAGAAAGATTCAACCATTGAAATTTGATGAAACAAGATGAATATGATTCACAAACACACAAGGAAGCCAAAAGTACAACTTATTGCTTCCAAAACACTTTCAAAAATTGTTTTTCTTGTGTTTTATCAATCCCGAACCCAACAAAAGCTTGTCGAATGCTCTGATACCAATTGAAAGTCCCTTTGAACGGATCCAATACGGGATTGCAACGTGTATTAGTTTGCGGAATGATATAATACACAAAACAACAATAAAACAAGTTAATTGCAAGTGTTTAAGGTGTAAGTTCGTAGGTATTCAAAGATAACTCTGTATATTCGAATATGACTGATTCAAAAAGCTCTGTAATGAAATATTACAACTTAGTTTTTATACCCAGTAAGTTCGTACGAACTTACTGGTCCTAGGTTCGTACGAACTTACATGTTCGTACGAACTTCCTAGGTTCGTACGAACATATAGGTTCGTACGAACTTACAAACTAAAAACTAAAAAGGCTAAGTTAATAAACAATTTACATTATTAACTACAAAACTAATAACAAAACTAACTATTACAAAATAAGAGCTGTTGCCACCAAACGTGCACCAACAAACTTTAATCTGCAAATACATTTGCAATCTGTTATTTTGGTAGAAGATCAGTGTTAGATGTTTGATGTAAGTTTTGAAACATCAATCTGTGTATTCAGATATATGCAAGCGAGCTCCTATCATGATCAGGCTGGGGCCGGCCCCGGGTAGGTGTTGGTGGTCTTTGATTGTTAAGATCCTACAATTTATGCAAACCGGTAAGCAGTTTGATATAGTCTCCCATCGAGAAATAAAAAAAGTGGCATAATTATAATTGGCTCGTAAAAGCTTTCACAGAGCTCACTTTTTATTGAAAATTGTAGAGGTGGCAATTTCTACCCATCTATGTGTAAATGGGTCAATAATGCTATGCGAGTCTCGGAAAGGTCATACTATTAAAATTAGTAAGTTTTAGCTAAAACGGACATGGGTCAAATGGGTTTGATGTCAACCAAAGTACATTTTAAAAATATGTATCCCGACCTAATCAAGTTATTATAGATATATTATTAACGGAATCAAGTTATTATAGATATATTATTAACGGAGAATGTTGACTATAGCCCTAATGGTTATGTTAAGCCTACCCTATTTAACTTAATTCAAAATTACCAAAATTAAATAAGGAAAGTCAGTATTAAAAAGGGATATTCATACTTTGTAGTTGATTCAACGGAGTTTAAAATTCGAAATATAGTAATCTTAAACGTAGCCCTAAGGGCTAAGGGCTAAGATTAACATTCTCCGGTATTAATTTATTTAATTTATTATATGAACACAAAAAATAGTGTTTGGGATAAACCAAACCTGGCTTGTTTGGTGCATACCAAAGTACCCATTTTGACCTCTTACCCAAACTTTGTTCCCATTTCAGGAAAAGACATAAGTTGATAATATTAACATTACATGCATCCAGTGGTGTTCTTGGACCGGTTCTGGAGATGTTTCTGGTTTAAGTGGTGGCGGCAATGGGTGAATCAATTTCGGAATAACCACCAATCCTTTGCCAATTACTAGTAAAGCTCCAGCATTATTTGCTGTTCCTGAATCCAAGCAGCACAATTAGACTAGTCATCTAACCCCAAATAGCTGAAATAAGGATCCAAAAGAGCCAAATCCTACCACAATAGTTTGTTGCAGAGAAAAGTGTAATCAACTGTCCCTGAGCAAATCTCTCAAACCCATCCATCACGCATTCATGTGCTCTTATAATCAGCTGAAGTTTGTTTCTTTTACAGAAGTCTGTAACCCTATCAGGCTGCAAGTAGTCGCAACTCATTATGGTATATCAAAGGCGGGTTAGATATGTCGGGTAATGTGTCAAAGTGGTTGACTTCTTTTTTTTCTTTCAAAGTTTTATTTATCATAAGTTAAAACAGGCTGGCTTGAGCAGCCAACACATACTTAAAACTTATAAATAATATATGATCACTAAAACTATATTTCTAAGATAAAAATCCGGAATTTTGAATTAAATGGTTTAGAGGTTGTTACTTGTAAACATATGGATACACTTCAGACGACTTTCTTGACCCATTTGACGCGTTTGACCCATTTCCCTATTAGCAAATTTAATTTATCTATTTTTGTTATTTTTATTTTACCTATTTGATCTGCTAATGATAAATTATAACTAAAATCAACCCAATTCTAGGTACATGGGTCGAAATTGCCATTATTTGGTATATGACTAGGTGGTGGAAAAAGTTAAGGCGAAACGTTTGAATGTTAAAGTAGATACCTGGCAAATTTCTAGGGATAAGTGTTTGGGAATGCTCTCAACTTGTATCCGATGTCTATTGTGTGTACCCAACTTAGGTTTGCTATTTTCATTGCATCCAACTTTCAAAATGTGTAAGGTGCCACGTGACATCCGTAGAGGTTGACACATCATCAAAAGTACTACATAATACATTAAAACACACTTTTAAGAAGTTGGATCCATTAAAAATATCAAACGTAAGTTGGGTACACACAATAGACATTGGGTACAAGTTGTATGCATTCCCAGACACTTATCCCAAATTTCTATTGCTTGAAGCATATACCCCGTGTTCACTCGAAGTCTAGTTTGGAAATGTATAAAATAAATTGAAGACTAAGCCATCTAATGTTAAGAAATGTATGCATACGCCGAAAGTGACAAGCCCAGGTCCCCTTGCATTTGGTCTCAAACCTTCCACACTATCATTTTCTGTGGGGTCAGACCTATAAGGAAAAAGATGCATAAATTAGTGACGTGGCAGAATGATAGGAGCTTTAGAAGAAAACCTAAAACTTATATGAGCAGAATTTACCATAGTAAATCCATCAAGACGACAGATTCAGCATCCATATTTATGGGTCTCTCTAATTTCTTTATCTGTTCAATTGAATGAATCGACCTTCCTATGCCACCATGCATACATATAATCTTCTGCTCAATAAGTGCTGCAAGTGGAAGATAGTTAAACATCTGATTGAACCGCTGCCATGCCCATATTCCATCATTCTCTCCCTGTATATATATCCATACAAAACCATAAGTTAGCACACTCTAGAAACTTTCATAGCTAGTGTTACAAAGTTTCCACACATACCATTCTTTCAATGCATTCAAGACGAAAGCCAAAAAGTGCATTTATATCAGCAGCCTCGTGATTCCCACGTATTAAGTGAACATTTTCAGGATAGCTAATCTGAAGACAGTAAAAGGGACAAATAAACTTGAGGTTATTAAGCACCTGTATCATAATGATTAGAAGTGGAACTATAAAGTAGTAGAAGCTTGCCTTTAGAGCAAGAAGTAAAGTGATTGTTTCCAAGCTATGTTGTCCTCTATCAACATAATCTCCGAGAAATAAATAATCGATATATCTGAATGGTAGTAAGAATGTTATAAAGCTAATGTTGGAAACACAATATATTAGAATGTCATCGGTTATGTATATCCAATAAAGGAACTACCGGTGAATATGTTAAAATAGTTGGTGAATATAAGAAGAGAGAATAAGTGGAATCAATGTGTCAAAAACTGTATGGTTAAGCACAAGTTTAGTCCTATATTTTTAGACAAATCTAGCATTACTCCTTACTTTGTTTGTAATTTTAATCGCATGTAGTTGAGGATTGAGTAACATGCTAACTTTAAATCATACAGTAGAATGTATGAGCTTACGTAATATCTCCAGCACTGGAAGGGAATCCATATTCATCAAATAGGCGCATCAGATCACTAAACTGTCCGTGTAAATCACCAAACACTTTGATTGGAACTTTCAACTCAAGAACTGTAGGCTCATTCATAAAGATCTGCTCAGCAGCATAACAAAGCTCTCCAACTTCATAAGCATCCAAGAAAAATTTCCTGTTAGCAGGGGGTTTCCAGTTTCTAGGCTGAAGCAAAGTAGAAATCACCTGAAAAGAAAGCATTACATTATCTATAGCTTGCATACTCCCAATTTTTTCCCATTAAATGGGTTGATTTATGTATGTATTATTTTTATTAATTATAGTTTTCTTATTATTTTGTTTTTGCTTATCTCAACAGGTCATATAAAACAAATCATCTAAAAGGGGAACATGTCAAATGGGTCGTAAAAATTCATATTATTGCTGTTGAAATATGTAGTCTTTTTTCTTCTAATAATCAAATATGCTGCACTAATCAATTATAAAAAATTTTCAAGGAAAAGAATGTGTTGGCGGGTCAATTTGGCTTAACCTATTACCCAACATACCCATCTTGCCACAAAAAGAAATCAAGAAAGATGAAAACAGCAACCAACACAGCTTCTAACACTTACCTTCTTATGCAAGCCTTGAGGTGACTTTGTCCTCATGTACCTTTTTGCAGGACATGATGACATGTCATTTGGAAACGGCATCATACGTCTACTTTCATAATCAAAATGCTCCAATGATAACTGCCTTACCAAACCACCGAGGTTTCCTATAGCTTCTCTAGCTATTACAACCTGCATCATATAGATAATATGATTGTTTATCCTAAATAAGAATAAAAACCACAACATAAACTTTAAAAACGCGAATACATACAGCTCTAGGGTGAAGTTGCACATCTCGGGGTGAATCAATACCCTCTGAAGTAATCCCTGCAGCTTGTGAATCCACATTTGAAACCATCATTTCTTTGGGAGTTGCAATATGCATTTGTGTAGCTTGCCAGGCTGAATTAGCAGCATAAGCTTCAGAATCTTTGTCAACACTGTGAACATAAAATCATGTTATGCTATCAAAAAGTTCAAAGCTAGGGTACAATTTTTTGCCTACTTTTAGAGTTGGTTGTAGGAAGTTGTGGATCCACAATTTTTTTTGCATACAATATTTTTTTTACATAACTTTACATTATCAAATAGTACAAACTTTTTAGCTATATGGCCCACCCATGTTTGTCTGACCAAGAAAAAAAAAGGGTAATAGACCCTTTGGCAACCCCAGCCCCCACCAACTGGTCCCTGATTCAACATGGGAGAGGTAAATCATGTAACCCACGATTAAAGGGACATAGGGATACTATTTGAACCCGTGATCTCCACCTTTATGCTGCATGTCCCCCACCACTAGACTACCATCGCCGGGACTGTATGAACTATTAGGGAAAATATGCATAACCTTAAGTCGGTAGGTAAGGGACTTTCAGGGGCATCATCCTGAGATATAGGATCAAACGGGCACCAATTGTTTGTCCTGGGAGTTGTGGTGTTTGAACCTCTGTCTGATGACAATCCGGGATTATTAGGATCCAAATGAAAGGGAGAATTCTCAGCTACAAGAAAATCATCTAACAACCTATCTGCAACATATGGAACAAATAACTTCAATCAGCCTCCATTCACCAAGGTTTATAGGCTTTGAAAGTTTTACAAAAGCAGAAGTCTTACCTCCCCTAAGACCACCATACACATATAAACGAGAACCAACAGATGATGTGGCATGCCTACATCGATGCATGAGGTCTAGAGACGGATCTTCAGTTTGCTCATTACCATTGTGTGAAGAAGTCACTAAGCCATGTCTATCTAGCCAAACTCCAGCAGCAGTGTCCAAAACTGTAAAATCATAACCCCATTCCAAAAATGCTATTTTTACACTTAAACATCAATTACAACTTATATTGAAAGCATTCCAGTTAGACCAATATTAACCTGCAACGGCTGCTTCACCATCTACCACACGCCCTCCTCTAAGAGCACCTCCTGTGACATGCAATCTAGTACCAACAAAAACCTGATGACAAAATTAAATTAAGAAAAGAAAAATATTAAGATCTTAACTACCAATTACCGATCATTCTGTTTGTCTTAGTCCAAAAATTTAAAAAGTATTTCATCAGAAGATACAATTTTTGAACAGCTATTACTAACCGCAGCATGTTGGTATCTTGACGATGGAGAAACTCCAGGTGCAAGAGTCCATTCCCATTGCCCATTTTTATGCATAAGCAGTGCATAAGCATCTGCCAACGGCTGTAGAACCACATACAATAATAAAACCATTCTTAGCACAAAATTTCAACTTCCCTGATAAACTTTTGGTACAAAATTTACTCGGCATATATACACATGTGTATGTATTTGTGCATTGAACGACATGTCTTAGTACTAAAACTTAAGAAACTGAAACTTAATTGTGCTAAAACATAGACATTAACATTGGGTCGTACCGTGCCTGAGGTGTCTCTTCCACCACAAAGCAAAAACATACCATCTGAGCGTGCACTAGCAGTAGCATACCTAAATACAAACAAATGAAAATGCGTATAATTTCCGTCCTAAAGCTACAACTTTTGAAACTATGAGAAAATGTAATATCATCAAACCCATAACACTTATTAAAATACATACTTACATTCTAGCTGAAGGATTATCTCCGTTTGGATTTAGCCTAAGCCACATATACGGTTTTTGAGCAGTATCCAAAGCCCATGTATCTGAAAGAACTTTCTTTCCTAGAGACAACAGATGCTATTATATGTTTATACAAAATATGATACTGATTGAAAATGACTAATAAAGAGACTAGTTGTACGAACTTGTCGAGTTATCATTTGGAGTCTAAAGTTGTGTAGCTTGTCTTATAAGTTAAATTTTCACAAAACTTGCTACAAATGTGATTATTACTCACCATCATTGCCACTAAAAGTAACAAGGTATCGTTGGGAAACTAAGTCCATGACATGGCCATAGCGCGGACCAGGACCCTGTCCTTGAACAACAACTCTGCACTCAAAAAGAATTAGGAACCAAACCATCATTTAAAAGGAAAAAGTATCATTAGAGAAGTAAAAATTTCTATACTTTCACCGGAGAAACTCACCGGTGCCATTTGTATTTGTCGTTAGTCATGTCGAGCACATAAAGATCATCGGTTGAATGCCCAGCAGGACCTATGCCACCCTAGTATTGCAACATTAAGTTGTTGTAAATCACAACCTTAAATACAAAACAGAAGAAAGAAAAAAAAAAGAATAATTCATTCTCATGCTTCTTTTTGTTTTGTTTTTAATGTTGTATTTTTAATTACCTGAAATACAACCATGGTTCCAACAGCAGCTGCGGCATGAGCAGCCCGCGGCGAAGGGGTTTCCCCAGCCGGTCGCATTCTGCACGACTCTTCACAAATCAAAATTTGATTTTTAACCAAATTAACAAAGCGAAATGCAAAAACGATGTAGAATTGAAGTAACCTGGTCCATTTCTTAGTATCAACATCGTACGAATGAACAGAGTTTGTCACCCCAGCTAATCCTAAAATCCAATATATGACCAAAAAATCTCATTTTACAAGTATTATAGAATGAGTTGATTAGCATGGTGGACATATTAATAATTTTACTCAGTGATGTCCTCTCCTTGTAACTATACATTTCTTAAATGGACTAATATGGTAAGAGGAATGCTACACTTTAAAAAAAAAAATTAATATAAAATCTTGTGATTTTTTTTTGTAAGTGTAGACTTTCTCATCTTAAGATTAATTGCTTGCATATGTAGCTTAGCACAAAATTACTAAACTAGTCCATTTCAAAAAAGTAAAATTACCATACATGACATGTCCATTAAGTTACGAAAAGCACCACCAGTCTAATACTGGTCCTAAAAATATTATATTCACATGTAGTAGGTTAAGAAAAAAGGGGTAATGATTACTAATCCCGGCGTTGGAAGATGAGGCACCACCCTCGATGGCAGTAGCGCCACCAAATAAGATTAATCGAGGACCGTGAGATTTTGTTTGGGCAACGGAAGTAAGCGTATGGCCACAACGAGGGCCAGGGGCATCATCATCTGTGTCCCAATGTGTCTCCTCCAATGGGATATAAGTTGAAGCCGGATGTAGCCACGGTTTCGAATCCATCAAAATCCAAAACTAAATCCAAAACCGCCAATGTTATTATTGATCACACCGGATATCACTCATGACAAATACATAACACACGAATGATATAAATGATGTGACTTGTGAAAATTGAAATCAGATCACAAACCACCACCGTGAGTCTGGTACATTAACAGGTGAATTATGTACGTATAGTCAGTTAGAATGAATGTATATACTTTATGGTAAGAGAGATGGAATAAAAAAACAAATTTTATTGTTGTTGTAAATGTTGTAAGATACAATTGTCTAATATGGTTGCTAAACAAATGTAAATAAGTACTCGATCCGAATTATAGTCCATATTTCCTTTTTTTGTTTGTGACAATGTAATTATCACATTCCATATATATGTGGATATAATTAATTAAATTAACTTGATTATCTCTTACGTATGAAAAACATTAAAAAGTAGATTGTAAATATTAATTTTTTTTTTAAACTGCATATTTTTGTCAGTAGACACTAAATTTGAGACGGAGAAAGTTTAAAATATATTTTGTATTAAATTTTCTTTTCTTTATCTTATATCTAATACGCAGTATCTAAAATATAATATGTTGAGTCTTATAATCTCGAAAGATAATGAAAATTACTAATTTATTTCTATCACACTCATAAATTGAAACTAAGGAAAGTTTTAATTACTCCAATATTATTAATCATTTGCATTTTGAAATTCTTTTAATCCCTTTCAGAAAATGAGATATTTGGACACGAATAAAGCATCTAATCTTTAATTACATACTAGTACATTGTTCTGTACAATGCGGCGTTATTAACCAGTTATATTTTACTTTGTTCTCTGCGATATATATTCGTTCAATAATCATAATAAATGTGTAAAAACTTATTTTTGAAAGAAATTTTTTTTTCCTAAATAAAGTAACTTTTATTTATTAGATTAAGAGCGGTAGATATGTAATTTTAATGTTTTTTTAAGATTCTCAACATCTAAAATGTTTTATTAATAGCATTAAATATTAGATAGAATATCTTAACATTTAAATTATATCTTTAAGTTTAATTTAAAGAATGAGCAAATTTTAACTTTTTCTCAAGACATTTTTACATTTCTTCATACATGATAATTATAAAATTTTATTTTATAATTTCAATTATTTATCAACACAAAGTATATTTGGTGAAATTAAGAATTTTTATTACATACATATTAAATTGTAAATAAATTTCTATTCTACAATGACGAACATAAAATATACACATCAATTACATAAGCATAACATGCGGTAATACATTTATACTTATTTATAAAGCATTTATCAATTGAAATATTATTTACAAATATTATATTACAAAGTACTATTTAAGGATGACATGTTATTTAGCAAACATACTATCATACATAATAAAAATAGTTAAATTAGTTGTCACTGACGTATCTCGCATGCAACATGCTACTATCAATGTATATTATAAATATCGAGTTTGGTTATCGGAAAACAAACCTTAACGTAAAACAAATAAGACAACATATCAACTGTCGGATGAGACTTGATGGAACTGAATCTCTACAACTGTGACACGTATAACTACAACTGCTTTTTGAAGTTATATATATGCATGCGTATAGGTTTTGCCAAATAAGGAACTAAAACATGGAGAAGAAAGTCACCGAAAATCTCTAAAAGGTTCTAAACGCATATATATGTTTTGATAATTCACTTCTAATTTTCCTAAAGCTTTTCTCTCTCTATTATGTCCATCAATTGATCACTTATTTGCTTATTTGGTCAAAGTTTTTAAGTTTTGAATTGGTCATGATGGTCGTACACTAAAAACGGTATAGTAACACATGTGCTTGGTTGATAGGAATGAAATTACCACTATAGTCATTTGCTATCTACGAGCTTAAAGGCTGAAGATTTTAAAGGAAATCCAAAAGCCGACAAAGTTACGCGATTTTGGACTGACCATTATAGTTCTAACCAGGATCAGACCTGGAAAGCACAAGTACACGATGGGTAATGCACTAATACCAACAACTACAGCTACTCTACTCTGACAGACGACTTTGGGTGATTTTAGGCCACTTTTGGAGAGATCCTAAGTCACCGATCATCATCTTAATCATTACGGAAGTTAGGATTGATCATCACGTTCAACATCATTACTCTACTCGATTAATTCTCATTTTTAGTCAAACATGAATTCTTTTAGGATTATTGTTGCTTATTCGTTTGAGTCCACAATTATGGGCTAAGTTCTTGATGTTCATCTAGGTTAATAAATCTAGATGTTGGATATATATTTATTTTATTGATATTGATTCGTATGATAATATGATGCTTAATAATTGAATGATTTGTATTGTCATTTATTTAATTAAATCAATTGGTGTTGCGTTTGTTTCAATGAGTGAAAACTTTGGCGTTTAATGTTACATTTACTTGATTATTAAATGAGGTCTTAAAATGTAGGTGGATCATGCTAAGAGAGGTCATGTATGATTGTTGATTTTTATGAGAGTAACATCACATGATTAAGTCATCATACTAGTCGAATTAACTACATATAATTGAGAGGTCTAAGGAGTCAAGGAGACTTGCATTTTATAATCTTGATTTAATCATTGCATTGTGAAAACAAGTAAACCAAATAAGTAATTCTCAAACTTTAATAATCAATCTAGTTCTTAATCAAAATGTCCAACATTAGGGGTAAAAAGTCTAGATGAACATGGTTCCTTAATGTGAGGTTAAATCATCCTTTATTTACTTTAGTTTCCTTTATTTGTTAAAATATAACCATTTGACAGATTGTCAAAAGGCACAAAAACCCCCAATATTTACTTACTTTTTTATTTAATTAATGATTAACCGTATAAACATCATTCAAAATACATTATCTGTTCATGCGATACGGTAACCCGAAATCTTATCATAGATATACTACTACTACATCAGGTACACTTGCCTAGTTGTGTAGTAGTCCATACTTTAATACTTTGCTTGTAATTTTTATTACTCGGTATTTACACCTCACTTGGTCGGAAGGTGGATAACCCTACTTTGTTTTGTGATAGTCAAAGTGCCTTGAACTTGGCTAAAAATTTGATGCATCATGATTAGACGAAGCATATTGACATTTAGTTGAACTTTATTCGGGATATATTGCAAAGTGGAAGATTCTTATTCAGAATATTGATACCAAGGAGAATTTAACAAACATGTTAACTAAGGTGTTACCGAGAGCTAAGTTCCAACTGTGCTTGGACTTGGTGAATATTCGCATGAGGTAGGGCCCGAGGGGTGAGTGGTCAAGAACGAGGATGTTTGGGTTTGTAAAGAATGGTGGAGTTTGTTTATGAAATCTAACGCTTTGATACATGAATGCAACATCAAGTCAAGGTGGAGATTTTTTGGGTTGTGACTTGCGTTGTGAGTTAATAAGTTTGGTTGTGGGAAGGAGGACGTTGGCGTGTGATGTGTCCGAGCACCATGCGAAGTTTGATCAAAAGTTTGGTCGCTTTGCGATGAGCAATGGTCAGTATGCGATGAGCATTAGGTGTGTTTTTTGGAGGAAAAGATCATGACGTGACGACCCATGGTCGCCACTCGATCGTTGCGTGATCAACAAGTTGGTTTTGGACTTGTTTCCTTAATTAAGCGATCCTACATAAATCTAACCCTCATTCAATGTAAACCCAAAACCAAGAAAGTTCTTTGTGTTATTGTCAATAAAAAAGATTACTCGGTTGTTGCCCGTGGATTACAACCAAACACATCGAATGGATTACAACCAATGATTAAGTTTAATTGCACTTGTTCTTATGTATTTAATCAATCAAATCAGGTTGTCTAGCAGAAAATTATATCCGAAGAGTCAAATAGGAAGGTTAATTTGCAGAAGAAGATCCTATCGTATCTTGTCTAAATGATGAGAGTTGAATACACATGGACAACTATCATCAAGAAATTAGAAAAAAAGAAAGGATGATAAAGCATTAATAGGTTCTTTTGGTTCTTAATGATGTTGACAATGATGAGCAGTCCAAGGTATAAGGTATGAATCTTGATTTGTTTGGTCGTGGAAGTATACTAATTGTAACCACAAGAGACAACTATGTTGTTGGGTGGCTTAACCTGATGCTATGTATGAGCCTCGGATGTTGGATGAAGCCGAGTCAATGAACTTGTTCTATTTGATTACATTTTAGCATAACCAAACAAAGTGAGGTTATGAGGAGGTGTCAAGTGAAGAAGTGAGTTGGGAGGCATGCAGACCGGGAGTTCTAACAGACTCGGCTGGCCATTTGAGATGCTTCGAAGGTGTACAAGATTGGCAATGGGCATTGAAAGCTTTGATGCACAACTCCTCATGATGATCAATGCTAACAACAAGTAATTTCATCATAATGGAATAGATCAATAGAATCATGAGAAATAAAAAATTATATAAAGTTCTCTTCGGCATAAATAAATTTGAATAATTTATTAATTCAATTACTTTGCGGCAGTATCAATCTAAGTAGAAAAGAAAATCCCATAATAATATTTGAAACAACTTCTGAATTTTTAATACGATTTCTAATACAAAAAAGAATAGACAAATCTTATATTATATTCCCCTGTTTTGTAATGACTCAAAGCCTCTAGTTCTTTGTTATTAGGTCTTTAATAATGCGTAAAAAGTCACGTTTTTACTCACGTTATCCTATCCAAATTAATTAAATAATTAAATTTTAAAACCAAATATTACATTTATTTGTTTTAGTTTTTTAATTAGGAAATTACAAAGACAACACAAAAAGAATTAACAAAAACGGACATATAACGAAGATTCTAGAGCAAATGCAAGTCACAAACAATTACGATCCCGCGCACGAAACCCCGACACCGCAAATACGGGCTAGCAGGGGCCGTATACGGCTCAACAAGCCCCATATACGGCCTGCAAGCCCCGTATACGGTCCATCAAGGGCCGTATACGGCCTTCTTGAGCCCTATACGGCTCGCGCAACCCGTATCGGCGTAAATCTTGCATGTTGGGACGGTTCGCACAATACGGGTGTATTTTTCAAAGGTCAAATATGGTTTCCAAGTCAAATATGAGTCCTGAGTTTTACTATAAATAGCATCCTTCATCCACCATTTTAGACAGTTTTCAATTAATTTTCAATTCCTCTTTTACACTTCCTCTCACTAAATTATTTTTCTACTTAATTATTAATCACTCATTAGATTAATAATTAATTAGGGGATTAGTTAGGAATTAGTTTCTACGGAGGTGCTCCAGATTACTACGATATTGAACGTTATCTACGCCTTGACAGGTTTTAATTATTATTCTATCTCCGGATTTATTTTAATATGCTTTATTACTTTCATATTAATTATTTACAAATGTTTAAAGTGTTCGCTATAATTGAAGTTTACGTTGGCGTAATCATGTAACGTATTATACTGTTATTCCATTTATGCAATAATAAATTAATAAGTGAATATACGAATCAAATCTTTTCATTTACTTACCCAGCTCATGTTGTGGTTGAAACTGTATCTATAAAATGAATGTAGCTAATTCATTGGTATAGGTCACTCAATTACTCCGTGTTAGATGATCAATGAGCTCGGCATGGCCGGTGTTCTCCACTGAAATAAGTCAGCCGGAGACACGGAACTTGGGAATAAAGGTAGGTTAGATTCGAATTTGTATAGTAATTATTTTTTAGAGAACTTTCTGAATAATTACAACTTAATTAATCATTCAAATAATTTAGTAACTTGAATACTGCCCATTTATATATCTATTGCATGTTCTTGTTTTATTTACCTTCTACCAAAATGAATGAACGATTAAGTCTACATATATAAATTAATTATTATATAATTAAATAATGTAGTATAATAGTAATGATAACCTTTATGAACGAACGGTGTCAATTTAACTGGCCGCTAAGACAAGGTCATCCCAACCTATTCCGGTGGGGTAATAGATGTTCATGTTATTGTTCATTCAACAATTCATGTCATGATACAGACGTCTTTGATGACGGAGAAATGAGGAACAAGATTCGAGGATAACCGTTAGTTAAATTGGTTACTACATTTGGGAGAACTTTTGGTGCTTAGTAACACTTCGTATCTACTATCCAAGTGACATGCCCTTAATTGATTATGGACAACTTCGTGTCAGATAAGTGGTAGGATCGTAGAAACAACTCGTTCAGCAATTTGGTTTATTCATTACTAAAGCCATAACAACATAATTACCATAACCTAACGTAAACCAACATCATAGCGGACACCCCTTTATCTATAGTATCCGAGTAACCTCCCCCCTTATTTACTTTCATTGTATTTTGTATAATTAAGATAATAGAAACCAAAAACCCAACCTTTTTAAACCCTAGCTAAATTAGCAAACATAATATATAAACCTAACATCCTATGCCCGTTATAGTTTAAAGACGACACCTGAGTCACCTTATCAGTTACCTACTCTAGTAACCCTACTTAGTGCTTGTATGTAAGTAAAGATATGGGATTTCCGGCACTATAAATATAAAATGCCCATTAATCGTGCACTGTTTGATCATCGTCCGACATCCACAACCGACGACACCTCACCGTGACAAAATCGACCATTCGGTGTGCCATCAGTCCTTATTTTAGCGATTGAAAAGAATGGATCCGTGCAATACAATTGCAAATGACTAATTTTCGTTTGTAACATGTTCGTTCAACAACATATTGTCCTACCAAAACATGAAGAAGATGATGGTATAGTATGTTCTTTCTGTAGATCATAACATAAGTGATTTTGATAGCTTAAAGTACTTTAGAACTAATTAATTTAGTCATTATATAAACTGTGATAATGTTTATAGAGATGATAATACATTATTTTAAGTGCCAGTACCATTAGCATTAGATTATGTATTACTTCAGTTTTGAGAAACTAAAAGATTTTATTAATGCTTTATAACAGAGTATGAAACTTTAGATATAAATATATGCTTGCTAATTGAATTAACTGATAAATAATAAGTTCAAAGTAATACAATCTCGTTTTGTGAAGTTTATAGTTACTAACTTAAACTATTAACTTGTGCAAAATATTAAGTTGATACAAGTCATCAAAGGTGTTCAATTTAGGAAACTAAAGGTATAAAGTGCTATTGATGGAAAGCTAGTAGTGTAGTAGTAGAAGTCATACATCAAGAAGTGACAAGTTCCTCAATGTTGAGGGTTCAGTTTGTAATATTATGTAGAAAATATATAAGTCACAAAAATATATTGGTGTGACTTAATATTTCATAATATTTTTTTTCTAGTAATTCATCTCTCTCGTTCTTTCGATCTAGGATTTCTATATTTGTCTTATAATTATTCATCTCTTTCATGAATAATTAGTGGTTTAGTATTCACTTTGTATTAGAGATTGAGTTTTTGTTTGTTATTCAGTCCTGTAAGTTTCTAACAAATTCTTATTCTCAATTTGTTTTAGTTTTTGAATAAAATCATTTTACACATTTTTACATGGTATCAGAGTTAATAGATTCGATATTACTGATCTATATATTCTTCTTAATAGATTGATCGGTGGTTTTTCAGTTTAAGGTTCTTAAATCATATTTTCTTTCAAATTAGGGTTTCGTTCAAAATTATAGTTTGGAACAATTTTTTAGGGGTTTCTATGTTTAGTATGTTCTTTAGTCTTATCAGGCTTGTTTCTGGGATTGTAGTAGGTAATTATGTAGTATTTGTATTTAGAAATTATAAACTGGGGTTTAGAAACCCTAATTTCAAAATTATTTGGTTTAAATTAGGGTTTTATGGTGTAGGCTTATTTCTTGTGATCTAAAACGTTTGAAATCTTTATTCTGCCGCTTACTTGGTTGTTTGGATCCTAAGATTTTTGTTGCTGACTGGACACCCCTTTGGAAGAAATTCATTCTCACCCTTCTCTGTAGCAATTAACTCTGGCATAAGAGAGCTCAAGTGCCAAGGAGATTGCCCTATAGGTTGGGATTCAAATTGTTTAAGTAATTAAATTCTTGTGTCTTTGTGCATTTGTCTTGTTGATTAATTGTTCTTTGATAATTTGCATACATCTGTTACTAACTCTTTCTTGATGGAAGGGAGAAATATTAGTTATCCTGGACTTGTCATCTAAAGATGTCTTGAATCTTGTCACTGACTAATATTTCTGTAGGTTTTTTCTGTGCTATTAGGTGTGAGTGGTTATGTTATTCTTTAAAATTTGGTTAAACTTGGTTGTTATATGTTTCTTGTTAATCTGTTTGTGTTTCTGTGAAATTTAACAAAATTTCTAACTCTAGTGATGAAACTTTAATTAGTAAGCTAGATTTTGGTGATCCACAATATTTGTTGTACATCCTAGTGATATTACTAGCACACCTATTGTTCATCAAAAGTTGATAATAACTTAAAATTATGGAGTATGGTGTCTTGCTATGACTTTGGCTCTCAAAACTAAAAATAAGTTTGGATTTGTTAATGGTACATGTCAAAAATCTAAGTCTGATGAAACTTTGGCTAAACAATGGGATAGGTGCAACTCTGTTGTTCTATCCTGGATTTTACGGTCTATCTTTGAAGAGTTGTATAATGGTCAATTTTTTTGGAAATAGCTTCTGAGGTTTGACTTGAACTAAAAGAAACTTATGATAAAGTAGATGGATCTGTTGTGCTCAATTTGCATCATAAAATAAGTTCTTTAACTCAAAAGGGTACTTCTTGTCTGAATACTATCACAAACTTAACATTTATTGGAAACAATATGATGCTATGGTTAAACTGCTAGAATGCAGTTGTAAGGTATCTAAGGAGATCCAACATCATAGACATTTGTTAAAATTGATGCTATCTTTCATGCGGTTAGATGCATTTATCAACCTGTTAGAAGTAACTCGTTAACTAGTGATCCTCTACCAAATCAATCAAAATTGCTTATTCAATTTTGTCAAGAGAAGAGTTACACGTAACTTCTTCTTATTCTATTTATGGTTCTACTTCTTCTAAAACTCAAGCTTCTACTTTTGTTTTCAAAACTTCTTCTAATGTCATCAATTCAAGTAATGCTGCAAACACTAATTCTAAATTTGGCAGAGGTCCTAACCCTAATTTGAAATGTACTAAGTGTCTTAAAATTGGACATACTATTGATAGATGTTATGAAATAGTTGGGTATCGTCCTAAGAGAAATCTAACTAATTTTAACACTAGAAATAATTATACTGGTTCATCATGGTCTAACAATTCTTGAAACAAGTCTTTTGTTAGCAACAATAGTGTTTTATATAAATAAACATCACTTCCACTCACTGAAGAGCAGGTTGCTCAACTACTTTCTTTTCTGATAAGCGATCTTTATCTTATGAGCCTAAAGCCAATATGGAAGGTATAGGTTCAAATTCTTTCAAACCTGATTGGATCATTGATTCAAGTGTTAATCAACACTATACACCTTAAGAAATCGGACTTAAAAATCTTGTTATTTCCACCCTCAATCTTGTTATTGAACATCCAAGTAGTTTAAAGGGAAAAATTGAGAAAATTGGAGATTGTGATTTAACATCTAATTTAACAGTTTTTGATGTGTTGGTTGATCCTGAATACTTCGTAAATTTAATGTATGTTCACAAACTTGCAAGAGATAGTAAAAGAAATTCATTCGTTTTGATGTATATCATTTTTATATTCAGGACTTGCCCCAAAGAGGGAATATGGGAAAGACTCTGGGGACTGGTAGTGTGCAAGGTAGTTTATATTTCTTTGATCATGATTCCGTGAATAAAATGCTAATTCATTTAATGCAAATACTTGCTGCTTGTCTAAACATACATGACATGTTAGGCTAGGGCATCTAACAGAGCCTGTGTTGCAGGTTCTTAAGTCTAAATTAAGTTTGGGAAATTAGTTTGTTTTGCCTTGTGATGTGTTTTGTAAAGCAAAACAAACGAGGGAACAATTCCCTCTCAGTGAGCACAAGTCCAAAGATATAGGTGTATTAATTCACTTAGATCTTTAGGGTCCCTATAAGCTAGCTAACAGGGATGAGTTTAGATTTTTTCTAGCTATAGTTGATAATTTCTCCAGAGTTGTTTCAATATACTTACTTAAAACAAGAACTAAAGTGTGTGTGTATATATATATTGTTAACTTTGTCATTATGTTACAAACTCAATTTAGTAAAAGTGTGAAAGTGGTTAGAAGTGACAATGGTATCAAATTTGTGAATCATACACACAAATTGTATTTTTTCAAGACAATAGTATTTTACATCAAACGTGTTGTGCTTACACCCCACAACATAATGGGGTTGTTGATAGGAAGCATAGGCATTTATAACACTTTTGTTTCAAGGGGGAGTGCCCCTTAATATGTGGAGTGCGTGCATTCTTACTCCAACTTACTTACTTAATAGGATCCTTCTTCTGTTTTGACTGGAAAGTCTCCATGTGGGCTTATTTATGGATTTGAACCATGTTTAAGTCATTAAGAGTTTTTGGTTGTCTTTGTTATGCTATTAAACTTAACAATCATGACAAATTTAGTGTAAGATCTCAAAAATGTGTGTTCATTGGTGTTCAAATACCACATGTTTCTAGTCTTAGAAGGTCTATTAGAGAGTCTGTTATGCCAGAAAGGTTTGATGAGTATACTTTTAAAGGAAATAAAGTAAAATATGGTACTGAGAGAGTTAATGGATACTTTAAATGAAATTTTGAAAAGCAATGTTTTACTTCTGCTTTAATAAATTTGTAGAACTTGCAAATTATTTTGAAGCTTTAGAAAGTCAAGAATGGGTTGATGCAAGGAACGCAGAGATAGAAGATTTGTAAAGAAATAAACTTGGATATTAACTGAATTACCTCATAATATGAAACATATTGGTAGTAAGTGGGCTTACAAAGTTAAAAATAAGTCAACAGGAGACACTGAAAGGTATAACGCTAGATTAGTAGCCAAAGGTTATAGTCAAACTGAAGGAGTTGACTACGATGAGACTGTTTCACTTGTGGTCAAAATGGTCACAGTTAGAAGTGTTATCACTTTGGCTTTTCATAATAGTTGGCTCATTTTTCAATTTGATATTACTAATGTTTTTCTTTATGGAGAGCTTGATGAGAAAGTCTACATGACTTTGCCTCAGGTTATTTTAATAAGGATGAAACACAAGTGTGCAAGTTAGTTAAGTCTTTTTATGCGATCAAACAAACCCCCTAGGAAATTGAATGGGAAATTGTCAAACTGTTTAGTTGAAAATGGTGTTGTTCAAAGTAAATGTGATTATTCACTTTACACTAAGTGCAAAGGTGACTTATTTGTGGTTCTACTTGTATATGTTGATTATATAGTGATTACAGGAAACAATTTGCATGCAATTAATTCTGTAAAACATTTCTTGAGTTCTCAGTTCGTGATTAATGACTTGGGGAAATAAAGTTATTTTTTTGGTATTGAAGTTGTTGATACTTCTAGTGGTTTGTGTTTATCTCAAAGAAAATATTGTTTGGAACTTTTGCATGAGTTCGGTTTGCTAGGTCGTAAACCTTTGAGTACTCCTATTGAAATGAATGTTTCATCTTATAAAGGGAATTCAAGTGAATCTTTGATTAGTAATATATCTATATACCAAAAACTTGTGGGCAAGTTGATTTAAATTACTGTTACAAGACCAGATATTAGTTTTGTTGCTCATGTGTTAAGTCAATTTATGCATGCACCTATTCATTCACATTTGAAATTGGCATTCACAATTCTAAGATATCTTAAAAGGTATCTATATAAAGGTGTGCATTTTACTAAAGGTATGGATTTAAAGCTTTTTTCTTATGTTGATTCTAATTGGGCAAAAATCTGGTTGGCAGGAAACAGTTTGATTTCTTGAAAAAGTAAAAAACAACCCACTGCCTCCAAATCTTCTTCTGAAGCAAAATATAGAGCAATGGTTGTTGTAACTTGTGAATTATTGTGGCTCATTAGTCTTTTAAATGATCTAAAAGTAAAAACCTTACTTCCTATCAATATGTTTTCTGATAATGTTCCAGCAATACAAATTGATGCAAATCTTGTTCATCATGAAAGATCAAAACAATTTGATCTTGATTGGCATATAGTAAGAGAAAAGGTTAAAAGTGGTGTTCTTAAAACTTTGAAAGTTGATTCCAGTTTTAACTCTACTGATAAATTTACGAAAGGGTTGACTACTAGTCAACATGATTTTTATGTGATAAATTGCAAATGTTTGATATATTCACAAGTCAAGATTGTGAGGGTGTGATAAAATAATAAGTTCAAAGTAATACAATCTTGTTTTGTGAAATTTATATTTACTAACTTAAACTGTTAAGTTGTAAAGAATATCAAGTTGATACAAGTTATTAGTCAAATGTGTTCAATTCGGGTAGCTAAGATATAAAGTGTTATTTATGGAAAGCTAGAGGGCTATTTGTGTAGCAGTAAAAGACATACATCAAGAAGTGACAAGTTCCTCGATGTTGAGGGTTCAATTTGTAATATTATTTAGAAAATATATAAGTAAAAAAATATATAATATTCATAGTATTTGTTTTCTATATATTCATCTCTCTCGTTCTTTCAATCTAGAGTTTCTATATTTGTCTTATAATTATTTGTTACACCCTTACATTTATCATCAAACTTTATACAAAAGCATAATCTTGATCCATTTGGACACTTACAAAAACATGGGTTCCATCTAACAAGTTCATGTGATCTCGGCTATGATTCAAAGAGATTAGCACTTGTAAACCTGTAACAAGTGCATATCAATCCTTCTCTAAGCATTCCCTTTTCCGTAAATCTCCTTCTTACCCAATTCACTTGTGCCTACAAATTATATACAACTAAAAGAGTAACCGAAACGCTTAGTGAATTCATACGCAATTAAACAAGTGAACAACTTAACAACTCTTGGATCAAATCGATCAACTTTCATTCCAACTCAGACAACTCATCTTCTAGTTGAACACAAAGTGCTCAATCATCCAACTTGGTATCAACTAGTCATTTAAAGACAATTAATATCTTGACTTCAACTACAACTTATCAAAAGTCAACATCTTGTCCACAATCAACAACTTGATCATATTCAACAATTTGAATGCAACTAACAATGGAAATCCTTTAATATCATTCTATTCAATTGATACCACATAATAACATCTAGTCAATGACTAGTTCAACATCAATTCTCAACATAATTCAATCATATGAATGTAAATAGCATTTGAAGTCTATCACACATTCAATCTAATCCATAATCACATCAACTTTCACATGAACATTCAATTTAGACCAACAAGTAAGTCAATTAGTGCAACAATCATAAAGTCAACAACAGTTGAAATCAATTATCAACTAGGTCAACATAAGTTAACTAACAACTAACATATGCAACATGTGCACAACTAATCCGATCTGAAATCTGCATCACTTTCTCATCTCATTTGCATTAGCCCAAGGCTAACTATCTCTACAAGGTAGAGAATCTGTCATGTGGCTCATTCTCAACATGAAACCAATCCGTATCACTTTCTCATCTCATCTGCATTAGCCAAGGCTAACTATCTCTACAAGGTAGAGAATCTGTCATGTGGTTCATTTACAACATGAAACCACTCTGTATAACTTTCTCATCTCATCTGCATTAGCCCAAGGCTAACTATCTCTACAAGGTAGAGAATCTGTCATGTGGTTCATTTACAACATGAAACCACTTAATCATATGTCAACTGGATTCTCTTACACGGATGTAATCCGGATCCATCTGAACATTTCAGCTGTGTGGTCCATATACAACATGGAACCACCTAATCATCTGTCAACCGGATCCTCTTACACGGATGTAATCCGGATCCATTTGAACATAACTCATTTAATTACAATATGAACTCACCTTGGTGATTTAAGGAGGATAACTTGCCACTTGAGCTCTCCACTTCTTTAACACCTATCAACATCACATAATCAATTTAACAATACAATAAACATGTATTAACATTCATACCACTTCTCTTATCATTAATCAATAACTAATTCAATTGTGCCCAGTTTGACTTTTAAAAGTCAAAATAGCATAATCTCATCATTCTAGCCCATGAACTAATCTAAAGTTTGATTGCTTCAACCACCACTCTAATCACATCTAATAGTATCAAATTGACTCTTTCAAACTAACAATTGAGTGGGTGATCATATCAAACCCGAATTTAAGTTTTCTCTTTCTTGGGTTCATAAGCTACTAACTCAAATTCACCATTTAATGGTTTGAAATTAACAATTACCAATCATAAATAACTACTAACATCAATTGAACATGATTCATGGATCAATTCATCAAATACTATCAATTCTACTCATGATCACCACCTTCCTCCATTTCTAGGTTAAAGAAGAAAGAATAAAGACTTACCTTGGATTAGAGATGGAGCTTATAGCTTCAATTTGACTTCTCTAGCTTCAATTTAATGATTGAGACCTGATTTCCTTCCTTTCCCTCTTCTTCTTTCTTGTTCTATTATGTACAGGGTGTGTATGTATGTATACGTACGTAAATGAGTATTGTGTAGAAGATTTTAGAGGTTTTAGTTAGGATATTTACATTTCCAACCTCCAAGTCTCACTTATTCATTTTTACACCCCACAACTTAATATTTAAGCAACTGAAACATTTGGGCACCAAAGACTAATGGTCATAGCCTCTAAAATGACCTTCAGGTATTTGAGTACCTAAGACCGGTAGTCAAAGTCTCTAAAATGACCTTCAGGTATTTGAGTACCTAAGACCGGTAGTCAAAGTCTCTAAAATGACCTTCAGGTATTTAAGTACCTAAGACCAGTAGTCAAAGTCTCTAAAATGACCTTCACTTCCTTAACCCACCTATTTACAAGGATGTCTATGATACACAAAATTTATACAATTAATAAAATAAAATGCATAAATACGTATTATTAAATTACCACGATTTTCGGTGTGTTACATTATTCATCTCTTTAATGAATAATTAGTGGTTTAGTATTCAGTTTGAATTAGAGATTGAGATTCTGTTCGTTATTCGTCTTGTAAGTTTCTAACAACTTATTCTGAATTTGTTCTAGTTTTCGAATAAAATTGCTTTATATATTTTTACATTAAGATATACAAGTATTAATATATTATCTATTATGCTAATTAATTAGTGTGATATAAATAGAATAAAAATGAAACTGATTAGGAATCATTGGTTTGTTCATCATCAATAATGAAAAGGACAAAAACAACATCTTTAAGCCCACAATAGCATAAAGTTTTTGCTTCTCATTTATAGAAAAAGGATATAGTTGATGGAGAGCAGAACATAGATCTCAGACTCCTCTACTGCTTTAATTTTTCAAAACATAGATCGTAACCTAGGATGAATGATTTGGTAATATACATATCAGAACATACATACATTATTTGGCTTTTTTTTCCTGTTAGAAGAAAGAGAAAGATGATGAAGATTGATCCAACTCAGATTTGAAAGCCGAGTGTCGTCGTAGTAGCTAGAAGTTCTGTATTTTTAGACCATATAGCCTTTCAGTTTTACAGATAAACGATAAAAGTAATTGAATCCAATATTTTGGTTATTTTACTTTAGCACACAAACTCTTCGCCTTTTATCGTAATTTTCTTCCATATGTAGTGATTGAAGACAATGTTAAGTTTTAATGTTTCTCTTAGAAAAAAGTGAAGTGAAGTGACACACCTGTTAAAAGTATGCTATGAATACTACTACAATCTTGAAGCAGAATGGCGCTGAGATGATGGGTTAATCTCGATCATTAATTATAAATGGTAGTTATAGGTAGTTATATAGAAAAAGACATGACTCTTCGTAAAGAGGCATAACCAAAGAAAGGATGCAATGGTTTGGAAAAGACATGAACGAATAGACACAACTATTCGAAGCACCTTTTCATTATGTATATATAGATATATGTTGGTACATGTTTTGTGACAACAGCTTCTATTGTGTAATAGATTAATTTTGTAATAGTCTTTGTTATTAATAAATGAATATTTTGTAATATGTTGTTTATTAATGTGTTAGAAATAATATTTATATATGTTATAAGTGTAGGTTCGTATGAACTTATAGGTTTGTACGAACTTAGAATTAAGTCAGGTACGAACTTATAGGTTCGTACGAACTTAGAAGCAGCTAAGTTCGTACGAACCTAGCTGCTTATAAATATAAAGTTCGAAAATATTATTTCTAAGCTTTCATACGAACTCAGATCAGTATATCAGGTTCGTACGATCCATCCTAGTTCAAATACATTCGAAGTAAGGGATTGTTAGTGAGATAAACGTGTTTTGAACACTCGTATCGTTTCTAAGAGTATTCCGCACTCTTACAAGCGTTGTTACCCCGTTGGATCCGTTCAAGGGTGACCTACAATTGGTATCAAAGCTTAGAACTTAGCGTTTAGGTTCAGGGTAAAGATATCGAGTGATTCTGAGAGTTTGGACCGTGGAAATTGTTGGTTTTTGCTTCCAAACTTATTTATTATCACTTTGGGTGTTGTGTTTCAATTTTTGGTCGGTTGAAAGTTACTCAAAATCACTAGATCTGAGATTTTGAGTTTGTTCAACAGCCTGCATTTGAACTTGTAGGGTTTTTGCTTTTTATTCAAACTTGTACGAAAAGCATTGTACGAACCTGTCTTGTTTGACTTTTGTTGACCCCGCATTACAATGGAAAATCTTAATAAAATGATAGAAATGGATCACAAGGTTGGTAAGTCAGCCTCGCCACCTAAGCTCCTCAAGGGAGAGGACTACTTCTGGTGGAGAGATCGGTTTGAATCATTTGAGAGATATCATGACATTCGCATGTGGCTATGCATTAAGGATGGGTATAACTTACCCACTTATGAGTTAAATGGAAAGACAAAGTTTTGTACTTATTCTGTCATGAAAGAGGAAGACAAAAAGATGTACGAGGCTGAGAATAAGGCCTTGTCTGCAATTACTATGTGCCTTCCTCAAGAGATCAAGCATACTTTTAAACGTTACCAATTCTCGAAAGAGCTTTGGGAAGCGTTAGAAAAGAGGTTTGATGGGAACGACAAAATTAAGGAGAGTAGAGCTAATCTATTGACTAAACAGTTCTACGTTTTCAAGTGTATGAAGGGAGAGTCATTACAGGAAATTATCACTAGATACTACCATCTGATGACTGAACTGGATAACAGTGGACTTTCATTCACTACCATCAAAGTGGGACATCTACACTTTGATGATCAAGGAGAGTGCTGATTACAAGACTCTGACTCTTGATGACGTGATAGGAAAGTTGCGTGTTTATGATTTGAACATGCAGCGGAAAGAGACAGGATCCGATCAGGTTCAGGATCCTAGCGTTTACCATTGTAAACGGCTGATTCCGCTGCTTCTACTAGTGTTGGTGGTGTTGCAGCTTTCTACACTAGCGAAGCTGAAACAGACTCGGCTATCAGAAATTCTGGTAGCAATGTTGGTCACATTGCTTCATCTGAGGATACTTGGATTGATAGAAAACCAAAAACTGGGACATCAAGCGGTTTTAAATCAATGCCAATGAGCATGAAGTCAGCTGAAGAGGAAGTAGCCTAACTTGCCTCTTTCATTGCATCTCGTGAAAACTTCATTAAGGGCAAGATCACGGATCCTGAACTTATAAACGAGGATTATGATCAACTGGATCAAGATGATCTAGAGGAAATGGACTTGCAGTGGCAAATGGCCATGATCGCAAGAAGAGGTCAGCGGTTCATGAATAGAACTAGGAGAAAGTTTGTAAGTAGCAAACTGGTCTTTGATAAATCCAAAGTTAAATGCTATAACTGCGATGGTTTCGGGAATTTTGCTAGGGAATGTCAAAGGCCTATAGGGAACAAACTTGAAACCATAATAATCAGAGACATTACAGTCAAGGCTCCTACAGTAACAATCAGAGTTCAGGAGGTAATCATACTTCAAGAGCTATAGTGGTTCAATCACAGGAGGGAGCATATGAGTGGAGTACAAAATCTGAGGAACCGCAAGCATTTATGGCCTCCATTAATGAACATAAGGAGGAAAACAATGCGGGATTTGATTCGGAGAAGGACACTAACACTGAGATGGAGATTGAGGTACCGGCTGATGAAGAAAGGATCAGGTCACTGAAGTCGACTGAGGGTATGAGCTCAAAGGACTTCATTGCCTACATGGCAAATCTTGACGCTGATAAACAAAAGGTGTTACTTAATCTAGATCTAGTAGTTAAAGCCTGTGTTCTATGTAGTAACTTTCAGGAACAAGCTCAGAAGTTAGTAGAATCATATGATAGAATAGCATCTCAAATGAAATCTTTAACAGAAGAAAACACTAGATTGACCATTAGAAACTCAGAACTATTAAGTAAATCTAAATCTGAGAAAGCAGACATAAAAAACGAAATGACTTAGCTCGTGAACAAATTTTAGAATTAACCAAATTGTCTGCTGATAAAGAGAATGAATTGGCTGATGCAAAGGTTAGGATAGCTGATCTTAACAGAAAACTAGAGTTAAGAAAATTTTCTATCGAAACCTTGGAGAACATGCTTAGTGTTGGAAAACAGTCAGGTGATCACAGGGGAATGGGTTATACATAAAGCCCTTCTCCCTTTAATCACAACTACTCTTTTATTTCTGATGATGCTGAGATGTCACCAACATATGATTCTGCTAAACAATCAGCAGTTCCAGGTCTAATTCAATTCGTTGAACTTGCGAAAGCTGAAATTTGTACTGAACGTGAATCAAAACCTACTGACACTTCAATGCCACCCATCTCTGAACTAAAAATAAAATTTGTAAAAAAGGGTGCATTTAAATAAGAGAGTGTCGAGGAGAAGTTAAAGAACACAGTAACTTCTGAATTACCCAAATCTGAAAATGAGAACGTAATCAATAAGGGTAAAAAGGTTATAACTTTCTCCACTCCAAGTTTGCCTGACTTGGATGAAGAAGCGATTCAAAAGGCCGCTAAAAGGGCCTTCATGAAACGCTCTTGCTTCACGTGCCATCAAAAGGGGCACGTGGCAAGTATTTGTCCAAATAAGGGCTAAATTGGAAAGGCAAAGGTGAAGAAAGACCAATCACCTGTAAAATCAGTGTCGCCTCCTAAAAAGAAAAATCCTGAGGCGACAAGTATAAACCTGAGGTTGTCCGGCGTTTTCATACCAGAAGTTAAAACTAAAGAAAATGAAAATGCCGGGAATTCTGGGAGAAATAGGTTGGGATATAAGAGAACTCAAAGTTCTCAGAGAACAACCCTCATTAAAATCTGTGAAGTTTTCATCCCATGATAGTTCTAGGAGCACTACCTCTTCTAGAGGAAGCTCTTATGGACAGTCTTCAAGGTCTAAGACTCCACAAAGATTTCAAAATCCCAACAACCGTATTAACAACCCTAATAGTAATAATAGGAATTATCAAAATTCAAGTTATAACTATCTAACTAGGGTTAGACCTACATCAAACCCAAGGCCTGTAAATCCTTGACTTTTTCAGAAGTCTCCGGAAAGAAAGCCTAGTGGTAGTACCTCCCATGCTCAAATGAGTGAGATTCCTAAAGCATCCAGCTCTACTAATAAGAGTAATGGATACTCGAAGGAGTTCACATTCGTAGATGAGAATGGCCGACCCAAGACCGTCGTGGCTTGGGTCCCCCTTGATAACTAAAAGTTTCAATTTATTGCGGGAGTTAACCAGAAGAGCTATTAACTGGTGGTACGTTGATAGTGGTTGCTCAAGGCACATGACGGGGGAAAATCTAAATCTTGTGGATTTTGTGCACAAGAAAGGAGGGTACATTAACTTTGTTGGTGCTAAAGATGGACAGATCACGGGAGTAGGTAATGTCACAAATGGGAAAATTATGTTAGAGTAAGTCAACTATGTTGAGGAGCTAAAACATAATCTCATAAGCGTCTCTCAGATTTGTGATAAGGGACATCCCGTTCATTTCACAGATAGAGAAGCATTGATACTGAAACCTGGATTTGTTATTCCAGAAGAATGGATTCTCATGAAAGCACCTAGAAAGAATGACACTTATGTAATGGACATGAGTGCAGCTGAAGCGTCTCAGGAAGCAACATGTCTGATATCCAAAGCCTCTGAGACTGAGTCACAGTTGTGGCATAGGAAAATGGCTCACTTGCACTTTAGAAAGATGAACTTTATAGTCAAAAATGGACAACTGCGAGGCGTTCCATTGCTGAGATTTGAGTTAGAGGATAAGTGTCTACCTTGTCTAAAAGGAAAACAACACAAGAATACTCACAAACCAAAAGCTCAAAATTCTATTGCATCAGCGTTTGACCTTCTTCACATGGACTTATTTGGTCCTGTGAATGCAAGGAGTATAGGCGGTAAACATTACTACCTAGTGGTTACTTATGACTACTCACGTTTCTCTTTGGTATTCTTTTTGGGATCTAAGGATGAGACAGCTGAAATGCTGATGACATTCTTTACCCAGATTGAACACCAATTTAATCGAGGAGTCAAGAAGATTCATAGCGACAATGGGCTAGAGTTCAAAAACTCGGTGATGAACGTCTTTTGCTTAAGCAAAGGAATTCAACATCAGTTTAGTGCTCCCTATGAGCCACAACAAAATGGTGTCGCTGAAAGGAAAAATAGAACGTTGATTGAAGCAGCGAGAACAATGCTGGCTGATTCAAAGCTTCCCGTCATTTTCTGGGGAGAAGCAGTGAATACAGCCTGTCATGTGCTTAATAGGGTTTTAACCGTCAAGAAGCATAACAAAACGTGTTATGAGCTTCTAAATGGTCGAAAACCAAATCTTACTGGTCTTGAACCCTTCGGTGTCCATTGTACCTTATTAAAGACCAAGAATCAACCTAAATTTGGTGAAAAGGCTGACGAAGGATTATTCCTAGGTTATGAAGCCGGATCTCCAAACAAAAGGGTCTTCAATCAGACAGCTGGTAAAGTTAAGATCGTATTTAACATACAAGTTTCATCTTATACTCCAGTCGTACAAACCGGACCAGAATGGTTGTTTAATTATGATGCTGTCTTCAAATCATTCAATCTTCCGATCCTAAGTGATAGTGACACTTTGGGATTAGAACATGTAGTACTGGATGATGGTGAAAACAATGGTTTTGCACCAAGATCTAGTATTCCGTGTTCAGAAGATTCAAACGGTAAAGGAAAAGATATTATTGTCGATCCTATTGCGGATAGTGATTCAAATTTGAATGATATTCCATCTTCATCAGAGGTTCCTGATTATGTGCAAGAAAGTGCTGAGGAAGAAGTCTTACCTCAGGGGGAGATTGGATCAAATCTAGGATCTGACTTACCGGTTGACACTACGATCTCGACTCGCGTGAACAAGTATCATCTAATTGATAATATCATTAGTAATCCAAGTTCTAGAGTAAGGACTCGTAGAGAGATATCTGACAGCACCATTCTATATGTATCGATTCAAGACACATGAATCATGCATAAGTGTCTGTATAACTGTTATATATCTCAAGTTGAGCCGAAAAATATCCAAATGGCATTAAAAGAGAACTCCTGGGTAGAAGCTATGCAAGAGGAACTTGCACAATTCGAAAAGCTCAAAGTATGGGAGCTGGTCGATCTACCAAGAGGAGAATTTGCAATAGGCACCAAATGGGTGTTTAAGTGCAAAAGAGATGATAGAGGTATCGTCACACAGAATAAAGTGCGGCTAGTAGTTCAAGGATTTAACCAACAGGAAGGGATTGACTATACTGAGGTGTTCGCACCCGTTGCAAGGCTAGAAGCAATTTGATTGTTTCTGGCATATGCTGCACATAAAAGAATCAAAGTCTATCAACTCGATGTAAAGAGTGTCTTTCTCTATGGTAAAGTTCAAGAACTAGCTTTTGTCCCACAAGCTCCGGGGTTCAGTGATCTAGACTATCCAGACCGAGTCTATAAATTAGATAAGGCTCTGTATGGACTGCAGCAAGCACCCAGAGCTTGGTACGAGACACTTTCTACGTATCTCTTGGAAAATGGTTTCAAGAGAGGACAGATAGATAGTATGTTGTTCATCATGTGGAAAAAGGATGATTTCCTTTTTGTACAAGGGTACGTTGATGACATCATCTTTGGGTCATCTGACGAGAATATGTGCAGAGATTTTAAACAAGTAATGAAGCGGCGGTTTGAGATAAGTGCTATGGGTGAATTGAACTTTTTCTTAGGATTACAAGTTGATCAAAAGAAGGACGGATTTTTCATTCATCAGACGAAATATGTGCATGAAATGCTCACTCACTTTAATATGAAAGATAGTTCGTCTTTTGGCACTCCGATTCAACAGAATCATAATCTTGGACCAGATACTGAGAGTACTGAAGGTGTGGATCCAACTCAATATCGGGCCATTATCGGTTCTCTTATGTATCTAACTGCTTCTCGACCAGACATAATGTTTGCAGTTTGTTTGTGTGCTCGCTTTCAAGCAAATCCTAAAGAATCACACTTGAAGGCAGCAAAGAGAATATTGCGTTATCTAAAGGGAAAATCTAAGCTGGGTCTTTGGTATCCCTTTGGAGGCAATTTTGACTTTGTTGCCTACACCGACTCAGACTATGGCGGTTGTAACTTGAACAGGAAATCAATCACAGGTGGCTGTCAATTATTAGGTGGTCGCATTGTCTCATGGCAATGCAAAAAGCAAACCTCGGTCGCCATCTCAACCTGTGAGGCTGAGTATGTGGCAGCTGGTAGTTGTTATTCACAAGTTCTGTAGATACAACAACAGTTGCGTGATTATGGTTTAAATTTTAGTAACACCCCTATTATGATTGATAATCAGTCCACCATGTCCATAACTAATAATCCGGTTAAGCATAGTAAAACGAAACATATTGACATTAGACATCATTTTATTCGTGACTGTGCTGAAAAACACCTGATTAATTTAGCTAAAGTTCCAACTTATGACAATCTAGCCGACCTGTATACCAAGGCGTTTGATAGGTCTCGTTTTGAGCTATTAATCCAACTAAATGGGATGACAAATCCTAAGTAATTATTTCCCAAAAAAAAAAAAAAAAAAAAAAAAAAAAAAAGAACTTTGTTTTTGCTTTATTTTTATCTTGTATAGTTTATTTTGTCTTTGAAAACAAGGAATATTGAGGTCACTGTACTATTGCAAATAAATGAAGAAATCCATTACCCATCCCAAGAACATTTCATATGTTTGGCCTTTGGATGTGGACCATACACAGTAAAAGTACCTAAAAGACAATGTAGTCTATAGCTTCACTTTTCGATGTATTGGTAGGCATTAGACAAAACGATTTTCGAGTACTCAATCTATACTAATTATGCGATCTTTATATTGATGTACGACTTAACTTTTAATTCTTAGGAGATAGATTGTGCCTGAATGTTTGTTATCGGATAAACTATTAAATTAATTCATCTGGGGGATTCACTGACTGTTTCTTTTGCTACATCTTGAAACATGCTGACCTAGATTCAGTCAGTGTATTCTAAATCTGGAACAAACTAGACTGCGAAACAAGAATACCGTTTTCAAGGTCTCTAGTCAAACCATGTCGCTCTGTTGTACGGAAATACAGACCTGTCACCTCTGGTTTGATTTTAGATTTGTTTGATTCTAACCCTAGTCTTGTCTTATAGCTGCAGCATGTACCTATGTACATTGCTGATAAAACAAAATGACTCGACTTTAAAGATGACATAAAAAATGAAAAATATCCGATACTTGACATTCCTGACTTTCTAGATTCTAAGGGTATATCAAATGTAAGATACATAGAAAATCGTGAACAATAATCTAATATGTACTTGAGAACTCTGCGTGTCAAATGTTTAAATGGAGAACAATAACTATAATCGAAGTAATCTATGATTTACAACAATAATAACCAAAGAATAAATGAAAATTCCTAACTGTGTATTGTGCTCATCATGGCTAATTCGATCTTTGTATCAGTGCCACTCTCAAAAAGATTGTATGTTTCCAAATATGAACAATTTCATATTTATGTTTTTACAATTCTTAGTTACTTTATTTTTTAATCAAAGTTCTTCGTTTACGGGAAATTCTTACATCTTGTTGGATTCGTCGCTCAAACCTTGCTCTATTAATTGTCTGAGTGTATTGGTTGTCGCAGAATGTTTTCAAGTTTGAAAAAGTTTGAATTTTGGAAAAATGGCAAAGTTTGAAAATTTTGAATTTTGGCTAAGTATCTAAGTTCGTACGAACTTAGATGTTCGAATGACTAAGTTCGTACGAACTTAGGTGGGTATATAAGGGGTTGACCGGGTCAAACCCCTTATGCTTTCTAAACCCTTCGAACCTATCGTCGTACGAACCTAGCTGGGGCATTCGAACTTACCTTCGAACTTACAAAAACTATCATTTTCGGACTTAAACTTGCAATCTGTTCCATGTTAACCAATTCTAAACCGATAGAAATCATCCCTATACTTACACGAATCTATGTAAGTAAACATTTCTTGATTTGGACCGTTAAAACATGTAAAATTTTGAATTAAAGTGGGTTTTTGATATAAACAACTTTAGCTTAAAAATTAGACGTGTGTTCATGGTTAAAATTGATTGGAACTTGTTGTGAACCATATATCGGACCTATGTGTATCCATTTCAAGTGCATGATCATGTTATTATGGCCAAAAAATTTTAAGTTGATAAAGGTGTTCATACGTTCGAACTTACGGGTTCGTACGAACATGTAAGTTCGTACGAACTTAAGTTTGACTAAGTCAAACAGTAAGTTCGTACGAACCTACTTGGGTTTGAAAAACACAATTATCATTTTAACTTAACTAAATGTTTTATAAAATGTATTTAATTGTTGAATCTTTCTTGCAGGATTCTAACTTGATTATAGCTTATCTCTAACATTATTGTTATCTATTTTGGTTTGTTTTTGTCTTATGTGCATAAATGGCTGATCAACGTGCTTTTTACAAAAAGCATAATCTTGCAATCTCTTTTGATCTTGCCGACCCAAACACTGTGCCGTTCCGAGGCATGCAGGACTATCTGCTGCGGTCCAGAGTGTTCTATGCACTTACTCACTCACCGGAGCTGAAATATGAGTTCTTAAGTCAGTTATGGGCGACAGCTGAGCATGATTGTCGTCCTAACCCTCCAGTTATCCGTGCAACTGTGGGTGGGAGGGTGATTGAATTCTCTGCTCCTTATTTGAGAATGGCACTGCATCTAGGGACTAAGGAACAAGAAGACGGTCTACGGACAGTGGGTTACGTAGGCGACGTAGGCGACGTGACTCATACCCAGTACACAAAGAGTTTACTCTACGGACAGTGGAGATACCTGATGCATATTCTGTTAGTCTCCTTTGGACCAAAGAAGGCTGGGTTTGACACTATGAACCACAAAATGCAATCGGGCATGGTTTCATTGGTATACAACAAGCCTTACAGCTTCTCTCAATTCTTCTTTGATGAGATGGTGTTGCAAATACAGGGGAGCGTCAAAGATCAGTTTATTCTGTATCCCCGTTTCGTGATGATGATCTTAAACGGGTTGATTCCCAATCTCCCGGCTGGCAACCCAGTTGTTCATCTGGTGTCAGTGGATAAGAAGATTTTTGGACACTGTCTCAGTCACAGCAGCCGTCGTGTTGTTGCTGACAGGCCGCAGGCTGTACCTCTTTTTGGTGCCCACTATCGAGCCCCACCGAATGATGGTTGGTGGGATGTACCTCAAGTTGCAGAGGATGTTGATGAAGAGAATGTGGCTGCAGAAAATGTTGCTGGGTCACCCTTCCAGGTTCAAGCTGATATTCCAAAGCCACCGCCTGTGGCTGCTGAAGCTCAACATGAGGTTGTTGAGGACATCATGCATCAATTAGAGCACCCCGCAGAGGTAGAGCGCGTAGACGCTGCTATTGCTACTGAGGTTGTGCGAGATGTTTTGCAGGGAGGAGCCAGCTCAAGTGTTGCGGCCACTGGATCACAACGACAGACTCTTGATGAGGCCTTGAGAGAAATTGACACTTTTTTCTCTTAGGGTGGAGCAGGGACTTCACCTGTTGATGATGCTGAGCCAAGCAAGCCATCAGATTCGGAGGAAACAGAGACTGATTCTGATAATGATGATAATGATGATGTTGATGATGATAATGATGATGATGACCCACCCATGATTGGGTTTGTTGGGTCTAAGGGAGTTTTCTGGATCTCAAGGCGGCCTTGGCCAAAGAGAAGGGTAAACGGAAAGTCTACGAGGATGAGGACTACATGCCAGAGGAAGAGGAAGTATCTGGCTATGAGGTCGGGGCTAGGAAACGCCAACGACCCACCGGCGTTGTCATTCGTGAGGGTGGTGCTCCTCCCCGGATCATCACTCCCACTCGACCCACAGTCCAACCTCCCACCCCCACGGCTCCACCAACCGTTCCACCACCTACCGTCCAACCACCGATCACAACTCCAACCACAACTCCAGAGACTACAACTCCTGAACCTCCAACTACCACTACCGTCCCACCTCCATCAGTTTCCACTCCTCCTCCAACTCAATCTACACCATCTATCCCCAACCCTGCTGCTAGTCTCTCTGATCTGGAGAAATTCACTTATCTTGAGGGTGGGATTACAAGCTTGGTTGATATGGTTACAGCCTTGACTGCGGTTGTTGCGAGTCAAGAAATCCGCGTTCAAACCTTAACGGATATAAATCACCAACTTGAAAAGAGAAATGACAAACTGGAAGAGATCCCGAGCGAAAATATGATACTTCTCTTTCGGTTGAAGCGCAAGGTAGCTCAGGGGGAGATGACGAGCTGCAAAGATGATGAGTTGAGACATAAGAAAGATCATGACCATGACGATGATCCCGAGGCATCTAAGGAAGGTGAGTTGCCTAGCTCTTCAACTGGAAGACTAGTGCAACAGGCTCAGGGGAGTCAGGTCATAAGGAAGGAGCGAGTGGTTCAGCTCAAACTCCTGTAAATCTGGATGAATATGACACTATCGAAGCGTTGCTGGGATTAGATGAGTTCGATAGCGATGGGTCAGAACTTGAAGAAGGAGAGATCTTCAGTACAGGCGTTGCAGACTGGAAGTCAGACGAAGAGATAGTTCAAGATACAGATATTGATAAAGATGAACACATCGTGACTAAGCAACCTATCACTGAAGTGATTGTTGAGACTGAAACTGGGGAGAAAGTGTTAGATTGCAAGGATATAGAGTCAGAAGATGATGAAGTCCTTGGCGATGAGACAATTGAAGAAAAAGAACTGTCCAGAGCTGAAATTAATACCTTACGGTTCAAAAAGGTAGAAAAGGAACCAGAGAGAAAGTTTAGAGGTGATATCAAGGTCATGGGATCGGGCAAACTGAAGAAAGGCATCATAAGTTGGTTCTATGACAGTGAACTCAAACTGTTCATAATCAAAAGATATGATGGAATTCAGTACTTGAGAAGAAAACTGAAAGTATTCAGCTCGTTGCCAAGAACTGAACTGAAGGAACTAGCCTGGATTGACTTGGTGAGCTACAGTAATGACCCTTACGCATGGACTTTAGAGAGAATCGTAAGGCGTGAAGGAAGAACGAATAAATTCGTTGATTTAAAACCAAGGTAAAAGAGTTCCTGATTTGACCAGGATTGATCCCACTACAAACAAGCAGTGGATGAAGATGGTTTATAAACCGGTCAAGTGCTTGAAGAGGGTTCCATTAAAGAAAATGCCACAAGACGTTCTTGCAAACCTCAAATGGTGGTTTGTGGATAGTGAAACTGCAGAGGCAGTGATGGAGGACAATTAAGGAAATGTGGTACTGAGAGTATACGACAGCTTACACTTGGTAAACCTGTCCAAAGATGATCTAATGAAGTTGCATGTCAACAAGATTCTCTACAGAGATAATTGGAGACACGAGGGCAGAAGATATCAAAAGGTTGTCAATGTGTGTGTCGAGAAGGAGATCTGGGTTGGAAGGAATCAGAGTTGAAGAGAAGACGCTCTGAAGACGTTAAAAAGACCGAAGACTAATAGAGCTATTGTCAAGGGGGAGTCTGTTGGTACATGTTTTGTGACAACAACTTCTATTGTGTAATAGATTAGTTTTGTAATAGTCTTTGTTATTAATAAATGAATATTTTCTTATATGTTGTTTATTAATGTGTTAGAAATAATATTTATATATGTTATAAGTGTAGGTTCGTACGAACTTAGAACTAAGTCATGTACGAACTTATAGGTTCGTACGAACTTAGGAGCAGCTAAGTTCGTACGTTTATAAATATAAAGTTCGAAAATATTATTTCTAAGCTTTCATACGAGCTCAGATCAGTATATCAGGTTCGTACGATCCATCCTAGTTCGAAAACATTCGAAGTAAGGGATTGTTAGTGAGATAAACGTGTTTTGAACACTCGTATCATTTCTAAGAGTATTCCGCACTCTTACAAACGTTGTTACCCCGTTGGATCCGTTCAAGGGTGACCTACAATATATAGATAAATAAATGTAACAACCAGATGTTGGTTAGTTAGTAGCTGGATTTATTTCATTGAAATAAATAACTTTGTATTTAGTATCAAACTCTCTCAATCATTGTTTAGAGTTAAAACAAAGTTACAAAACGAATAGATCCCTGTGATTGGGGCCAACCAACATGAGATACGGGGTTGATATTTATTACGTGCTGTGTTATACGTACATGCCTAGATTGAGCTTAATCAATAAGAAGTAAAAAGGAGATTAAGAAGCTTTTGTGTCAAAAAGGAATAAAGGAGGATATTAAAGGACTATCTATGAACAAGGAGAAAACCTCGAGGGCTAAAGCTACGGATTAGAAGTTCAGGGTAGCAAATTGTTGATTACATATATAATTATATAATGGTTTCTTATTATTATCAGGAAATGATTCACTTTTAATTATTCTAATATTGCGTGCTAGGATTTCGTATAAACAGACATTCGTATTTCTATAAGTTCTTGATCATATTGGTCATGATTTACACCCTGTTCCAGAGTTTTATTTAGGGGAGAAGAGAAAGTAACCGGAAAGAAAATAAGAAAAGATTTGTATTCTCTAGTTTTAGGAAGGAATGAGAAAAAAAAAATATAATTATTTTTTCCTAATTTTTCTTCTTATCTTTCCTCCCAAATTGGGAAGATTTGAATTCCTTTCTTTTCTTCCCTCTTCATTTCTTTTCTTTTCTTTCCTTATAAAACTCGAGAACAGAGTGTTAGAGTTTCTGATATAATGGTTTGGATTGTCATCATAATATATGATTATGATTCTATGAGATTTTGAGAGTAATTGTATAAAAGTGATGTTGTAATTTTCAGATTTCGTATTTTGTGGTTTAAATCATTTATGTTTTGGGATAAATTCTGTTAAATCTATGTTTCTCTTGAGATTCTTTAACTTCTTGACAAGACCATAATACCCCAATGTAGTTAATGGGTATTTTTTTTACTAGGCGTGTATTGTTGTACAACTTGTCTTTAATATCAGAGCTTCTTCTTTAAAAAAGAAAAAAAAAAAAAAAAAAAAAAAAAAAAAAACGAAAAACTAGCTAGCAAGCAACTAGGTTTCATGCAAGAGAAGAACAAATGCAAAAAACTCCGACTCACCGAGCATCCCAAAAAATACGACATTCAAACTTACTGTCAAAACAACTCCGATAAAATCAACACTCAAATATTAGTTGTACAGTTTATATGTAACACAAAATCATATTTTTAAAAAGCACACCGTCAACCCCTTCCTCTCTCCCTGTGTCATGGATGTACTAAAAGGTGTTCAAAATATAATATTAACTAACTTAAAGTATTGATCAAAAAGACAAAAACATGCATCAGCATCTAACACATCAACGTTAAAGACTTATGTGCTTTTTTTAGAACAATCCTACCACGTCATAACTCACATAATATATACAAACTACACATATTATATACACACTTGTTTCAAATGGGACTTGAACTGACCACCTCTTTGTTATCAGGCTAAAGGCCCTTTTCTGATAAATGTCATTTGTTTTACAAGAGTTCATGATCATCTTCATTATCGAAATAGGAATCATCAACGCCATGATCTGTATCACAGTCATCATCTGAATTGTCCGAGATGTCATTTAATTGATCAATACTAGAGGTGATCGCCGATGGGAGCTAGAATTTTGAGTAACTAACTTATAATCCACCACATCACTCTCATAAATCAAACGTAACCCACAACACACACGTAACCCATCATTTGAAACCGATTTACAGGGAAACTCAAGTACCACAGTGTCACCCGCTTCTACTGCAAGTGTTGTATCATCAAGTGGATAAAACAGGACCCGCATTGAACAATCAAAGTCAAGCTCCATTTTTTTGAGATGATGACTTGTATTTTTCGTTTTATTTATGATTTTAAAAGAAATGGTATGTATCAAGGAATTTCTCGTGATGGTTGCACATAAAAACATACCACAAATTTTCTTGTCCAAGTCCATTGGTGCCACAAAAGATAATATGTCTCCCTTACTTCGACAACTGCACCAGTCAGGAAACCAATCCCCTGAGCGGCGGATCACTAATCCCTTACTGAAGGGTGATTCCTGATGCATTCAAATATATATATGCATGTGTTAATTGCAAATGGCCTGCATACATATAATATATGAGAAAGCCGGTTCATTATAGGGAGGGATTGCATACCTTGCACACATTCATATGCAATGAAGCAGATGACTTCACATCTAATGACCGACACTCATATGTTCCTATATTTTTCAAGTTTACTGGAAGAAGTGGAAGCAACCGTAACTGAGAACAATAATCTAGGTTGAGGTCAACCAACAGAGAAAGATTGCTTAAGCTGTCGGGAAGGTTAGAAAAAGGGTTTATCGATAGGTCTAATTTCTGTAAAGACACCAATTTCCCAATTTCATAAGGTACCTGAGACACATTGCATCCACTCATGCTTAAATGACTTAAGTTCGTTAGTCCTGTAACCTTCATGAGAATTTGTGGATCTTCAGATCCAAGTTCTGGGCAGAGATGAAAGTCAAGAACTGTTAGAGATTTTAACTCAGACATGTTTGAAGGCAGCTTTAACAGATTTGCACAACCATATGCTTTAATGTAAGTAATGTTATGTGGAAGGTTTGGAATTGATCGTATGCTGGCATAATCTACTAGCTCTATTCTCTTCAATTCATGTAGTTGGAGAATGCAATGAAATTCTTGTAAAGAAGACTGAAAAGGATCGATAAGCTCTTCGGATACATCATCGGAAGTTCTACCAAGTTTAAGTTGTCGAAGAGATCTTAACTTTCCTATCATTTGCCAAGGGATTTTCTTCAATGGTATGTGTGAGTGTAAATCCAAGTTAGCAAGTTTTTGAAGGCACCCAATTGATGTGTGCAATTCTTTTAAGTTCACGCAATCAATAAAGTACAGTTCCTCAAGATTCTCAAGTCCGTAGAAATCGCCAGTCTTGGTTAAAAATCTTGACATCCTAACGTCAAGAATTCTTAGCTTCTTAAGACTCTGGAACACATAAATACATACATACAATATTCAATCATAACATATGTATTTATAATAATAAAACCACATGGCCTAAAACCTAGTGATATGATCAGGTTATTTTATCATATCAATAGGTTTTGGCCGAGGTCAACTCTTGTTTAAACTAAAAATGCATACATAACATGTGTAAGTTGTTGTATATAATTGGTAGTTGAAGGTGTATGAGTATTTTATCGCTTTTTTAAAAAAGGATCTGTATAAAACGCTCCAATCTAATTAAGCAAATGCCCACCCAAAAGTAAGAATAGAAGTATAATAGTGAGATTGTTAAGATACGGGTATATATAATGAAGGACAGGGGAAATTAAAATGGCAAGACCATACCTTAATTCCTTCCCAAAGTATTTCCAATTTGCTATCTGTCAATCGTAAAACCACCACATTACACATATCAATGTCGATGCGTTTGAAAGGGAAACCATGCCATTCCATGTATTTCAGTTTTTCAAATGAGAGGGAAGGCACGACATCCAAAGAAGAATCGAGAAAATGAATTTTTTGATACAATTGGATCAACCTCAAGTTGCTCATCTTCTTAAAAGCCTCTACTTGCACAACTATTTCTTCCTTCCTAAATGATCTTAATCTAATGCTTTCAACTACTTCCGTTCCCTGGTAAAGTGAAAAATGAAAGAGAAAATTATATGGAAGTCCATGTGGTTATATCAAAAGTTAAGAGATATGAGATCTTGCACGTGTTTGGAAGTGAAAGGGAAGACGAAGAGAAGCGATAAATGAAAGAAATAACCTCAACCTATGTAACAAAGGTAAAATGAGAATACTACCGCCTGTGTAACTTCATTTAACAGATCTCTTTAACGACCGATAGTCTAAAAGACCGTCCACACAACATGTTTCAAAAATAAATGACTATCGGCATAATAAAATATTTAAAGGACGTAACCATCCAGGATAAATACCACAAGGACTATCTGTATAATTTTCTCTAAATGAGAATAAAAAATAAATTGAGGGTGAGAGTTATAGCTCGTTTCATAAGCACAAGGAATATCATACCGAACATTTTGTCAATATGCTCATCGCGTCAGTTTCATCCCACACTCTAGTACGTTTTCCCGGCTCATCTTCATTTTCTTGTCGGACAATTTCTCGGGCCATTTCCCTAATGGCATGATGCATTGACAATAGAGATTCTGATCCAGTTATTTCAACTAGAAATTTATCAACTAGATATTGAATTTCATTATGTGGGAAGAATGCCGAGGGTTCGTCCATTAATACTTTGATAACCAAATCTTTCTCCATCCCATCGAAGAAACAAGCAATATCCAGCAATAACTTCTTGCCTTTATTCTCAAGTGAATCATAGCTCATCTGAAGCTGCTTTTGAATATCACCATGTGGAATTCTTTTCAGCGTCTCCAATACGCTTGGCCATTGTTCCCTTTCGTGATGCTTAAAATGGCGACTCCAAACCTTAACAACCAAGGGAAGCCCTCCAGCATGACATACTACATCTTCTACAAACTTAGTTTTCACAGGATCATCTCTCCCAAACATAAGCCGAGTGAAGAGGTTAAGAGACTCCCTTCTATTCAATAACATGGTGTGGTAAGATGCATGTAATATGTAACCAAGGGACTGTTTATCTCTTGTTGTCACGATTATTCTACTTCCACTATAGAACCATTCAGGGTAAATACCTAACACTTCCAACTGCTGAAAATTATCAACATCATCCAGAACCAGAAGAACCTTTTGACGGCTTATCAATTTTCTTATCTTTGTGACGCCCTCATTATGACTATCTATGATTGGAAGTTTATCATTTCGGGTAAGGCAAGATATGAGCTCCTTTTGCAATTTAATTTTCCAATTTCTTTTCCCACAAATGTAATGGATATCCGCAAGAAAACAACCAGCATCAAAATTTGCAGCAATTATGTTATAAGTTTCTTTGACAACAGTCGTTTTACCTATACCACTAATTCCAAAAACTGCAACTACTAAAACATCCTTGCATTCTAACCTTAATTTCGAAATTAGTTCTTCTGCCCGAGATTTAATACCAACTGGGTGGTCTGTAACATGCAGCTCTTGTGGACTTTGCATCTTCCCAAGTTCTTCAACAATTTTCTTAACAAATTTTGTCTCGTCCCTGTCAAATTTCCGTGATCATGAGAATTTTAATACCTTGTACCTGTAATCTTTGAAAGCCGATGACTTTTATGTGTTAGTAGTTTCGTTCAAGATTGCTTATGTTGAAGGTCAATTTGCCTAACAAGCTAACACCATCAACCTTTACACAGCATATATACGTAGTTTGTTTAAAGGTTATTCTTTAAACAATCAGTTTTATCTTTTTTGACTCATTAAACCAGATAGTTAATTAGTCTTAAACGCTCGACTACTGTTCAATATTGTTTTCATTAGCTATATTAATTCTTAGGGTCTTCTATACAAGATACATGTTAAGTAAGTCTAGTACTTGTACTAATTAGTGTTGGGTGAACATATTCAACTTTGGACACGAATAAATATGGGCTCGATTGACCTATATGAACTATATGTTGGTGGGTTGCATTCTCCTGGGTGGGAGATTCTTAACAAGCTAAGATATAGGAAGGTGGATGAAAATATGTATTTTCAAAGCGAGGTGTATGCATTGATCTTGTTCCAATTATCAATTTCTTTTATGTAGGGGTTGTTGGAATCTGTTTGATTTTGAATGACAATTGATACTCAAGAACTTGAATAGTTAGTAACGTAACGGTGTCTAATAATGATCACTTAACAGATTTAATGATCATTATCAAATGATTTTAACACTACCAATAACGACCATTAACGAATCTGATAATCATGATTAATATCGTATTTTGACCACCATTATGCATGTGGTAGGTTAGGAACTTTTGTTTATGTATACATAAGACATTTCATTGGCAAGATGATGAGAAAATCCAACAACCATTTCTCTCACAAACCTTGCACCCTTGATATTGATATATGAAGACACGTTAGCATACATTCATTCTTTTCTAGTTGGCTTAGGGCCAGCGGATTTTGGTCAGCATAGTAACAAACATTCGATTCTCTTACAAAGAACGATCTTTGACAATATGTTTAGGCAAAGGGTTAAAGTCTGGCAGTATTACCGATTCGGCAATTGTATCTAGGAAAACAAACGACGACTTTGTTTTAAAAGAACCGTGTCAAACATGGACATCGACTGTGTTTCTATTCTTTTCATTGAATATGTGATAACTATTTTATGAACTGCTTATTTTGTAATTGTATCCTATATTCATATTTGATTCGTTTTGATAATGAATTTGTATTCATTTAAAGTATTATTCCTACAAATAGAGGTTCTTCTAAAATAGTACTGTTTGTTCCAATCGAATTCCATCCGAATTCCAGAAATCACTTCACAATACATAAAAATTAAAAAAAGACCTCCAAAATATATGCAACAAAAGACAAAGGTGAGATGTTTAATAAGGTTACCTATTTTGCAAGGTTAGACCAGAATATTGACATGCGTCTTCTAGGGCTTGCTTCCATTTTTGAACTCTCTCTGGATCAACGTTGGGCAGGTGAGCTTCGAGTGCTTCCATGAAAGAACCTTGTTGACTTCTAACATGAGATGGTTCGACATTATAAAATATTGGTACAACTTTCCTTTGATCAAGTTTGTGATGGCAATCCATAATGTAAACCAGCTCATCTAGACACCTTAAAGAGAAAGTGTAGTTGATGGAAAATACAAGAATATATATCTCAGATTCTTGAATAGCTTTCAAAAGTTCTAAACAATTATCTTTACCGATTGGGAGCATGGTGTGGTCCAATATGGTAAAGCTGTTTTGTCTAAGGGCTCCTCGAAGGTGGCTTATGAAGCTGTTGCCGATATCTTTAAACGAATAATTCATGAACACGTCATTCTTTGGCCTTTCACATTTTGGTTCGTCAAAAGAATTTGAATCTCTTTTCCTTTTAAAAGAAGGAACGAATGCCATAGATGATGAGGATGAATACATACAATGCAACGGTGGTGGAAATGATATTTAAGATTTTAGTGGCAAGAGGTGTAGTAAGTATGAAGCTTTTGTACGTTCCATGGGTTATGTATGGAGTTCTATATATACTAAGTATGAAAACAATAAGATTAACATTGGGTTTATGTTCTACCGGTACGTGCGGAGCCCATTAAAAGGTTGTTAATTCAAGTTTTGTGAGAGACATGTACATATATATGTAATGTATATATATATTATGTGAAATGTGTTAGTTGTAGGAGTAAGATTGCAGTTTAAAAAAGAGTAAAACAGTAATTCAAAAAAATTAGATTAAAATATTTATACAATATGAACGACTAGATTTAATCTTAGAAAAATTTTTAGCCGGCGGTTAGCATGAAAATTACTTGTTTGGTATAATTATCTAAAGAAGACTATATGCATGGAACGATAACTAAAGTTTGGAAATATAAATAAATGAAAGCCTGAAAGGCCCGTTGTCATATGGTTTTTTTAACTCGCTTCTAGTACACCGACGTCATTAGTTAATTTGACACGCATGACCTCGTTTCCAAACTCTCATGACAAATCCATTCTGACTCTTAGAATTTATTTTTCTTATTTTTCATATCCATTGAAATATTTATAACTAAACATGTTAAGTACTAAACATGTTAGAGTGCATTTAGTTTTAAAAAAATAGATTTTGCAAAGGTAAAAGTGACGTAGACTATTTTCAATCCTGACCGTGTTAGTAGCGTGTCAATTAAGACACGTCAACACCTCCCAAACTGACACACCCTTGCCAATCCACCCAGGGTGTGTCACTTTGACTTGGATCTCACACACGTTTAAATAAAATAATTTAATTCAATTAAAATTAAAAACCTTACATTAATAAATTAAAATAAAAACATTACATTAATTAAACAAATTAAAAAATGACATAGATTAATTAAAATAAAACGTTACATTAATTAAACAAAATAAAAACTATATAAATTAATTAAAATAAAATGTTACATTAATTAAACAAAATAAAATATTACATAAATTAATTAAAATTAAACATTACATAAATTAAAATAAAACATTACATTAATTAGAATAACAAACTAAATTTAAAATACTATACATTACGATTACGATAATTTGGAGGAAGGTGTAAAATGTGTTCGATTACGATTATTTACTTCCAATGGTCAGCGGAAAAAAAATATAAAAATAAAAAATAAAACGGGAACACATCACAAACCGACCGTCTTTCTTTCCTCCGTCGCCAAACTCACTCGTCAACTCGACACACTGAACCGACGCAACAATGCCAACCCCGTCGGTCGGCAGACGTGTGTTAGTGGCAGTGGCGAAGCCAGAAGTTTAGGTTGCTGGTGGCACAAAATAAGTATCAAAATATTACAAAACACTAACTTTACAAAGAAGGTACAATTCAGTACAAATATTAGAAAAACAAAAAAAAATGTACATTTTAATACAAATTGTGGTACTTTTCTTCCTCACTGAATGATACTTTTCTTTTTAAAAATCTTACAACTTTGGCTTGCATATAGAATGCATAGTATGATAATAACATAAGAGACGATGCATAAAAGATTGAGACTACTAAACTGACATGGCATTATTATGTATTAAACTAATAAATTTTGGTACTAAACTAAGTATAGAGATATACACACAAAAAATATTCGGTTAACAAAAATTACTATTATAAAACTAGATTATCGAACTAAATTAATTATAAAGCATAAAACCTAAAACATTGTAAACCCTAAGTACTAGATTTTTTATAAATAATCAGCTTGAGTGAACTCCAAAGATCGAGAGTTTTGATATTGAATGGCGGATGACGAAAATTGAGTTTCAACTTTCGAATCATTTGTCAATTGAGTTTCTACGTGAAAATCATTAGAAAAAAACAGACCCTTACAATAATAACTAACGCAATTGCTTTCGTACATGTAAATTGTTATGTGTTATTGGACTATTAAAAGAAAATTGGACCTATATAAGATTGTAGTCAAGTTAAGTGACGTACTATTTGGATTTTGAAATCTTGGGCCGGTGTCAAAAGTTTAAATTGATGATGACACAAATATAAAACACCAAACTCAACAACAAACTGCAGATGAAGAAGAAGAGGTGATAAAAGAAAAAGAAGTGGCTATTGATTTGATCTTAGCTTTGGCTAGATCATTCCGCATAATTGGTGCAACTTGTGATTAATAAATTCACCATTAAAACTATTTCTATTGCATACTTTGTTATTTGTTTATGTACTCAACTTCATCCTTTGTTTAATCTTCAAGTGATTTAAAATTGTTAAACAATTACTTAAAGCTTTAATAGTCAAATTAAAGTGAGAAATTGTATTCACTCGTTATAATTATACATTGTGACTTCAAAACACTTAGTCTATAAGTGATTATTGAGATAAACAAAAACTTAATCATCACTTTTTAGTGTTAATCAATATTATTAAAACTTTAATATTGTTAAATTCTTAATAATAAGGACCATTGCTTATTAATTATTATTAGTAAATAAATCAAATATAAAAATGAAAAGATAAATATATTAAAAATAAATATACTATAATATTACACTAATTATTACAAACAAATAAATGTTACATAACTAAATGAATTTAAACTTGAAAAGCTCTTAAAATATTGTTTAAAGAAAGATGACTTAAGTAGGATAATATAGTATAGAGTAATGTTTCTAGAATAGACGATTAAAGGAGAGTATTTTTTAGAGAATGAATATATAGAATTTTTCTTTATTTTCTATATATTTAAAGATAGAGAGATAGTTCGGTTGGAGAGAATCTAATATTAAATATTTTCTATTTCACATTGTCTGCACCTATCATATAATAATAATTGTTGTCTGCTGCTTGATCAACACGTTTCTAACGTACGGTCTTATACGTTTAATTATTTGCCACTAGTAATAATTTTTTACTGCGTACCCCACACGACCAACTCTATAAGTAATTATATATATACATAGAGAAGATACATATACATATGTCTAATTCATTTAACCGCGTGGTTTAAGAATTTTATATGTTGGATTTTAATAGTCAAAGATAATTATATAATTAATATTACTAATGATACATGATTTTATAGGATCACACTAATAGCATTAAACACTAACTGATTAATTATAAGAGTTTGATTTTTAATAATCATCAACAATTCTTATATTAATTGGAAATTAACATATAGTTGAAATATTAATGTTCCAATAGCATTAACATGTTAGAAGCCTTTTGATATGAATATTAAAGTCATGTACACGATTTTGGACACAAAATGTTTAATAATTAAATCTTGTACACAATTTAGTGTATTGTAGAACATCAAAAAGAGGGCCCTCCCCCTCCCTTTTTGGTTTGGCCGGCCACCAAAGGGGGGTGGGTTGCTTGCTAGTTGGTTGATGAACCATGTTTACACATCCATACTTGCATGCATCTCCATGTATGGGACTCTTATGACTTTGTGCAAGTATGTGTGTATAAGACACAAGAGTTATTCATACTTCTAACTAGAGCATTCTCATCTTACTCTCTTCTCAATATTCTTACTAATAGTTAGTAGTTGAAAGTGTATATAATTAAAGCTCTCTCTTAAACAAATTGAGATTTGTTTTAAGAGCTTAAGAGTTGGTTACTACTAGGAATGGCAATGGGGCGGGGCGCCCATCCTCCATCCCCGAACCCAATTATGAAAATGTGCCCTAAACCCGCCCTATGGTTGATTATCTTAATTAACATGTAAATGGATCTTGGTGGATTTTGTAAAATCGTTTTATATTATGATCAATTTAATTTTACCTTCCGTTATTATTAACTTTGTTTTAAGTATTATTTTGATCTAATAAACCTAATAGTATATTCTTCGATTCTATCTTTAGAATTGACCATTTCACGTATCTCAATGAGTTTTCTTCACATAATTTCCTCTCCAGTCAATACGAATACCTTTTAGAGAAAAGGCATCGACCCGGCCTCAAGATGAGGAAGTTTCCGAATCAAAATATTATATCTTTATTATTTTAAATAGAATAAAATATTATATGAAAAAGACTATAAAGGATTGGTGTTTGGATGGGTTTAGTGTATGAGCTTATTACTTATGGTTATTATTTAAAGCTAATAATTAAGTTAATTTATTTGTAGTGTTGCGTTAAGCTTATTACTAAGGAGGTTATTGTATTCTACGGCAAAAATAAGCTCTTAAGCATATGTTAATAGATTGCAACTTATATGCTTATATGTTAAAGTAAAAAACCACAAACAATAAACTCATCCAAACAACACCTAAATATATATTACAAAAAGCAACATACCAAATTAAACTAATAGAACTAGCAACCCTAAGAGTAACAATCTCTAACTCGATACTACGTACGTACGGTAAAAGTAACTCTCAAAACGGACAAGTAGGCAAACCCAACGCACCTCATCTTCATATTTTTTGCTTTCTATATATAGCTAGGTAGGAAGTAGGAACATATTGGACCGATATGCACTTCAGCAGTTTGGGGCTTTGGGCTACTCATTGAGGTTGAGATAATGCTAAAAAGAAGTTAATTTTTCCTCTTTCTAGCATTGCAAATACATAATAGGTCGTTGGTTTGTCGTTCTACTATAATAATAATAATAATAATAATAATAATAATAATAATAATAAAATATGCTTCATAAGATTTTCAAGTAATGATAGGGTAAGGGTTGTTTATTTAATTTGAAAAATGATTGATAAAGTACGGTTTATAAGGGTATTTGACACTTGTAGTGATGTTTAATGAATTCCAAATTTTTGTGCATGGGATGTTCAATTGATTCAACTCCACAGCTCTCCACAGCTACAAGTGATGATTTTGAATATTAAACTTTGCTTGTTACACATTTGTACTGCAACAACGCAGCCCCATGTCTCTTTGCTCCCCAAAAGAAAGTTGCTTTGTGAGCCCACACAGTTCCAAGAATGAAGCTATTTCCAGCCCACTTTTTATGACTAATTCAATTCATATGAAACTTAATTATAACAACAATTTTTTATTGAAAGCAAATACTTACCAGATGTCTTTAACGATCATTTTCCTCCAGCCTATCAAATTTGAAACAAGATGAAAAATTAATCTACACTAACTGGCTATGTCTTGGGCATATTTAAGTGATCTCACTTCTTTTTTATTATTTACAGAAAAACCATTCAATGAATTTACAACATTTTATTGAGTAAATATAGAATCATCTACATGTAATAATCACTCATCAGATATTATAAGAAAACTAATAGATAACAAAAGGAATTGCTCACATATGAAAGGTTTACGATGATGATACAGACAAAAAGGAAGAAGAACAAGAAACTTGATTCAAGTCTGGCCATTTATTAACACAGAAAAATCATGATTTTGAGCATAAACATCTGATTTTTCTGTGTTAAGTTTGATCCCAATCAACTAAGATGTAATTAAAGGTCAGTTTCAACTAAGATGTAATTAAAGGTCAGTTTCATCGTATTGATTAGGCTTATAAGTTATAATACCAAGATGTAATTAAAGGTCAGTTTCATTTTGAATGGCATGATTTGGTTTCAATTCAATTAGAAAGATCAAAAACCAATTGGTTTAGTTTGATCCCAATCAACTAAAAGGAAGTTAAGCATGTTCTTATTAAGTTGAGTGAAACTTATAGGTCTTGCGTTATTATATAATCGTCCATTTTAGCAATGATTTTATCCTTTGTAAAAGAAAATTAATAAAACTTTTGTTTTATATAGAAAAAGTTCACCATGTAATTCCAGACGATATATGTGATTTAAGTTGATTAATTTTGCAGCATAATGACTTGCAATGAACTTAACTTTTTTTTTGTTTCCTTAAGCACAAAACGAAACATTGCAATTACATGTAATCATTTAGTAGAAAGTAACGAACACGAATATATTCCAGTTGCCACCCAAAGTATTATTGTTGTTATTAACTATATACAATGTCTAGCTTTTCAATATTTGTTTGAAAGCAAAATGCCAATGACTAGGGCTGAATAGAAAAGTACATGAACTTCGTTAAACCGCATCAAAATCGTTTTGACGTATATAAACTGAAACTACGTATATAACATCTAACATATTAGATCGACAATTATGGTTTCTAAATCAATTGATGGTTGTTGCTGTAATATCATTTTACAAAATAGTTATATCCCATAAACTAAAACTGTAACCAAAATGGATCTTATTTCTTACCAAGTGTACTTTTTTTTAGGCTGCGAAGTAGACATATGTAGTCAATTAAGTCATAAAGTCACACAGAGTGAGCTGTTAAAGTGCAACTTCACATGTGTAACTAAGGCCTTCACACTTATAGCATAAAGTTAGATTTCTAAAGCAATTTAACCACATGACTCAACATATACACAAGCCGTACTAAATGAAAATGACACTTTAGAAACAACTGAGTTCCTCGTCTTTTGGCGAAACAAAAAAACAACTGAATTGCTTATTCATGCATCCTATCCTAACAACTAAAAAGACACATAGAATTCATAAAATCCGAAATCTCACATAAGATTGAAAAAAAAATTACAACGAAGACTGGTTCGAACTGGTCAACAACTCAATCTTTTGTAGAACCACACAATCATAATCACGTATGCCCGTTAAATACAACATTTCTTAATACTAAAATAATTTTGTTACAATAACTAATATTAGAGTTCGTGTTCACTCTCTTTTTTAATATATCTAATCTATGTAAGTCTTGTATTACAAGTACCCAGTAACAAAACCATAAAACCAATGGAACATCAAAATTTGTTTATTACCTTTCGGGGAAAACTATGTAATCTATGATCTTTTGAATTTTAAAACTATATTTTAACTACAAAAAAAAGTAAAAGGAGCCCATTCCTGACACCGTCGTCAAGAGACCCTACGTACTAATTAGTATAATCCCAAAACTTCTTCTAACAAAAAACGTATAATCCCAAAACACTATTAGCATATTACTTTCATGGGTCCAAAACAGACATTACTATCCCTAATTAACAAAACCCAAATATACCCTTAAGTAGCCATCATGGGCCACCTAACTACTACAGGTTAGCTGACTTCCAAATTGCAGCAAAGAATCTTCAAGTATTGTATCTTCAGGGAAATCTACATTAATATATTCCAAAGAATCAATTTCATTAAGGAGAGCATATAATTTCCTTATAACAAAACAAGAAAATCAATCAATTGAAGCTTTTTTCTAGCTAGTATTGTGGAAGTTTAGGAAAGAACAATGATAACCTTAGAGTTATATCAGAACAAGCACTTGAATCTGACCAAAATAATGCTTCCAATCTGATGATCAAGATAGAGTCATATGAAAGTATCAGATCGAGAAAACTAATTTAACCCAAAATAGAACAATTTAAGAAAGTAGAACATAGAAAAAAGTTAAATTTTCGCGAGGGACACTAGTGCTTTTCATGTATCTGTGTCCTGTCAATGGCAAAGAAATCTGAATCAAGTTGAAATCCAAGTAATAATAAGTATAGATTTTTTTACACAAAAGCACGTAAATATCAACCAACCAACATTAGAACTAGTAATCAGCATGATTTGTCCAAGATCTTCAGATCTTCATCATCATCATCATCCGACGTACCTAACTACAAAGATCAAGAACAAAAGTTTTTAAAAACAGTCGAAAATCAAGGAGGTGATTGTTGATACATTAATATCAGCCATCAGAGATGTCTAGCCCTGAACCCGAGAAGTTCACATCTTTGACTTTATTATTGACCTTCACTTTCATTGATCGTACCAAAATGTTCATTAAACAATTCTTCCCAGAATTCTTCATCAAGTTCTTTATCTCCACACTCAAATTCATCAAGATCATTAGGTACTTCTTGGTTCCTTTTTGCTCTACCAAATCCTTGCATTTCTAAAGCGAGTTCATCCAACTCAGACATTTCAAAACCAGAAGGATCCCCCCATTCTTGAGGCTCATCTTTGATAAGCGTTGACGCATGACCATACTCGATTGACCATTTCCTTTTGTTCAAAATAGTCTCTTCAAGATCCTTTCTCTTACCATGCAGGACCAGCTTCTGGACAAAATCGGGATTTTGCATCGCTTTTGCTAAGAAACTCATCATTTTTTGCTGCTTCTTTTCAGTTCCTTGTAATCTAAGTTCCATTGCTTGAAGGTGGGCCCTCGTATTCTGCTGTTGTTGTCTGAGTTTCACTAATTCCATCATAAGAATCTGTTTGTCACGTCTCAAACGTTTGACTTCACCATCTATTCCATATTTTCCAATTTCCACACATGGACTGATAGCTTGTTGAGGAATAAGAGGCTGTGAAGGTGCCTTTCTCCGTTTGATGTTCTTCAAATTGTGCCTATGGCCTCTTAGAAAGCCTTCATTTGCAAATTCCCATATATCCGGATCGATCTTTCTAAAACCCTGCATTTAAAATTAGATTTTCAAAACTAACAAGGTTCAACCACATTGAATATCATAAATGTATGTGCTATATGTGACAAAATAACATTAAGTCTCACATATGTATATATACATACATACATATATATATATCCCTCTAACAATTGGAAGTTGTGTGTTTATATTTGGGCAAATTGCAAGAAAATGAAAGTATTTTTCACATTTTACTGGCATATGCAACATACTTTCTATTAACCATTTATTGCAACATATAGAGACCATACCTTCAAATAAATATGCAATTTGCAACCACTTAAAGCAACACACATATAAAAGATTTTAACCATTTGCAACCATAAATTACCATTTTTCTAAGGCATGTTTGGGGGAATTAACAATTATTTAATTGAAATGACTAAATAAATAAGATGCATATATCCGAAAAATTAAAGTTGAATAGTAAATGGCATTTTCTTGCAGTTTGCCCTCTAGTTTTCAGCAACATTAAAACTGTTGACTTTTTCTCAACTAACAACATGCCACATTAGAAAGGGGAATTAACAGTCCAATTAGGCTCAGTAATCAAACTAATACTAAGAAACTTATGAGAATCAATTGAAAACTTATGCTAATACAAAGAATATGACACCAAAAGAATCACATACATCAAATAATTGCAATAAGTTCACCCTTATAAATACATCAAATTAATGAAACCTCCATGGCTAGTTTCAATCGTATATCAAGAAACTTGTTGTGAAATGGAACTTACATAAGTATTGAGTTGCCTTACAAAGCTAGAGAAGTTGTTGTGCTTGAAGTATCTAGGAAGTAGATTAGTTGAAAAAGCATGTGGATCCCAAACAACAAAGCTTTGACCTTCTCTACTCCAAGAAACAATGCAATCAATACTCTTATCATCCACCATATCATATATTTTAGTCAAAAAAGGTGGAGGTCCAGCATCATGCAGACCTTCCATTGGTTGTGGCATGTCATCCATCATAGGCTGTTTCGTTTGAACTGTTCTACCACTAGCACTAGAAACAGATGAAGGGTACTCTTGTTTTACATCTGGGTAGTAAGGATTCATGGTCAAATCCTCAAAATTAAACAACTTTTATTTTGGGTCACAATCTTTTCAATCAAAATAGTCAAATCTAAAATGGAATCATCAAATCTAGAAGTCAACCACAACACCCATATGAAGATAAGATCAGTTAGGAGCAAAATATTTAATCTTTTTTTATGGGTATGGGCTTTTAATGATTCTTTAATAGGATTATCAAATTTTGAAGTAAAAGTAAAGCAAAGAAACAAGAAAATCAAGAAAACTTGTTGTGGAAAAAGGGTCAGACACATAAAAAGAGGAAATTCAAGTAAGATTTGGTGAGGTTGAGGATCAGTTTGAAGTAAAAACAGATGACATGAAAGGAAATTGATGAAAGAAAAATGACAGTTTGCCAGAAAATCTTTAGATCACTACTTGGCTTTCTGCTTTGGGAAAGTTCCTTTTTAATGGTAAAAACATGCGCCCATGGTTTCAGCACCTCAAGAAGCTTCTGGAGACTTGCAACTTGCATAAATTTGACCATTTTATTTCCTCTTTCTTTTATTATTAAGGGAATTTGTTGGATTTTATTATGGTCCAAATTGAACTTATAATTAAATTAATTAAATAAATACTCAATACAAGAAGATCAGTATTTCTCTTATTCATGCACATTTTTGATTCGGGTTGAATCCAGCGACAAATCTAGAAAATTTGATCAACACAAAATAATTTATGGATTGTTTCGTTTGCGACACACATAGGCAAAGTTTATTTCAAAATTGAAACACTAAAAACTCATAAGCCTCTAGTAGTAAATTGGTACGAAACAAAATCTGCTAGGAAATCTGCACTTGCATACTTGGTACGAAACAAAATCTTCAGCAATTAACCAAAATATATACATATCCTAAAAATTATGAGTTACAAAATGGAAGACTTTATGTGAGATGTAATTTAAGATTTAGGTGTTAGTATGTTTTTTTAAGAGGCTTTTGTCTGAAATTTTGAAAACCATAAGAAAATCACCGATTATAATAAGAGATGCATTTGAAGTCTAAAAGCCGAATAATATGAAGTTATTTATTATTTTCCATTAATACGTTTGAATATTTGTAATAATCTAATTTATCATATTAAAATTAACGTGTTACATTTTTACATTAAAAATAAAGTTGTTTATAAATGAAATATCCTTTTGAATGACCATCGGATTGCATTTTCTTTAAGTGAATTCAAATGAGTTTATAATAGGAAAATGAAAAATGTAAAGAATAATGTCATACATATACATACGGGTATTACTAAACATACCTTTTTAATAAAAGATATATCATATTAAAAATTGTAATATTATATCAAAAACTGTATCATGTAAATGTTAACTAGTAATTTTAGTAAATTTAATTAGTATATTGAAATTAAACTGTATCGAAAACTGTACATGTACATATTATTATTACATATTACAGGGGAAAAAAGGAAAACAATCATTATAATATATACACTTTTCCCCTTTCCCAATTAAGCCATCTTTACTCATCGTTTGGTCTTTTCCTTCCCAACAAACCCACCTAACCACCGTGACCTTCAGAATAGTTTTCTACTCTTTTTAGATCTCAATATTTTACATTCTCCTAACATATCCAAATCATAAATAACGGAGTAAAACAAGCTGATGTTGGTGAGGGCAAGAAGTTAGGTGATGCCGGCGACGGAGTGAAGTTATCATTGGCGAGAAGGTGATCTCGGCAAATTAAACCAGTAGCACCAATGATGTGGGATGTGGGAATGAGTAGATTGGTGAAGATGGAATATACACATGTGTTTGTAGTTACAAAGTTTTTCAGAGTTTATAAGAGGTTGTTTTAGGTCTGAAAAAAATTAGAGGTTTCTCAGATTTAAAGCTCTGAATGAATGTAAAAAAACAAACACCTCTGAATCTGAAAACCCTTTACTGAATCAAAAGTAAGAGGTCTTTAAAAGGTTTTTTGCAAAACAAATAACATCTCAAGTAGTTTGTGAACTGAAAATCGAAATAGAATCCTTAAAAACATGTGAAATCTAGTTGGTGCACAATTTTTACACTATTAAAATTATCCAAGTAAGCTAAAGTTTACATCATTTAGGCGTTAAAAATAAGCTTTTACAATAGAACATATATAGAATAGAAGCTAAATATTAAAATGTAATCTTAAAACGTTCTTATAAATCTTAAATTCTTTTAGTATTATACGTATCCTAATGAGTTCAAAAATCAATAAACAATTCAGTATATGAAAATCAAAATTATACTCTAATATTTATATTTTTTATTAGTATAGAGCTACTAACAATATTTAAATAGTTCATAAGAGAGAAACATTAGAAGTTGTATTAGTGAAATACAAGATATAAATAGTTTAACGGTGCAGAATGAAAATATATATATATATATATATATATATAGGGGAAGGTTCCACAGGGAAGCTTTAAAATTTGAGGAAGAAGGGAAGTAAATCTTAGCCCTTGATTTTTTAATTAAAAAACGTTTTTAACATTCATTGGTGATGAATGTTAAATTTTAAAATTTTTTGTAATTTTTAAAATTCATTTATGATGAAATCAATGGGTGAGATTTACTTCCCTCCTTCCCTAATTTTTTTGTTTCCCTATTGATCCCCACCCTATATATATATATATATATATGTTTGAAAAAAAGTCTCAAACCTAGGACACTTCATTAGTAATATAGTAGATATCCGCAAAAAGCAGCGAAATTTAAAGTTTATTTTAAATGATGTTAGTATTTCGTCGATTGTAATATCCTCATTTAATGATTTTTATGATAGTAGTAAAAGAAATGAAACTGTTATAGATATGTTTGACTTTTCATTATTCTAATATGGAAGATGTTTTAATTTGTTGATAAAAAGGATAATATGAGAATTTCGCATTTCTAAACTTTAAATTTAGTAGAAAACATATGTAAACTTTTTATAAGGGTGTTAAAAGTATATGAATAATAATATATATATATATATTTAGTTTTTATTTAAATATAAATAAATAAATTCAATTCAATGAATGCACTGAAAAATAAAATCGTTTAGCTTGAGTATTAACAAATCTACTAACAAATATTAGAACTATTGCCTATTGATCAATTTTATTTCAGAGAAATAATAATTTCTTATAAGAAGTTAAGGAAAAATAAAAATAAATAAAAATTGTTTTGTGGTACGTTGGTCCCATGGATATAAGTGGTAGGAATACCATACCATACTTTGGATCAAGTGTTCACCCAAATCTAATTGGTTGGCGCGTGGCCCCTACCTATCATATCAAGATTAAATTAAATAGTCTTTAAATATATTGTAGCAATTTTTAAAAGGAAAATATGTTTTCTTTATGCACCATTTGTCGTTTAGAGGATGATGTACAGCAGACATAATCATAACTATGATCCACATATGTTTGTATAACCTTAATTAAATACTAGTATTAGCTTCATATTTACAAAAGTATGTTTTGCGATTCACTATCTAAAACTAGTTATACGATGTTCTTGTGTGTCATCTTAAATCTTAAAATACTTTAAGAAATTAATTAATGATATCATAATTTTAAAGTTCAATTAGTCAATTACAACTCTCAAATAGAATACTTAAATTTTATATTCTTGAATAAGCTTTAACATTCCTATTTTAATTAAAATACCATCTCATGCATATATTTATTGGTTTTTCTATTTTTTTCTCTTTTAAGATTACTTTTAATCACTAAATTAAATTAATTTTTAGTGACAACCAAATATTTTATTCTCATGTTCAACGATATTTCAATTTTAAATTTATTTATCTTTTAACTAAATATTATTCTTTTCTTAACGCTTAAAAATTATATTAGAAACGACTCACTAGCAAGAAGCTAGAATGAAACAAATTACAAAAAATATTAAGTATTAAGTTTTGTAATCATAATGACTAAACAATAATAATTTTACTATTCCTAACTGAAAACCAATCTAAAGAAGTAAGCACAATAATACTACTAAAGAATAGTGATTATAAAAGTTTGATCAACAATTTTCTTTTAAAAATACTTGAAAAATAACGTTGTTTAATAAATAATTTCTTTTTACTATTGTTGATTTATTATATAATGACTCTGATATTCATAGATTAAAAAAGATTTTATGATTTTAATGTATTCTTCTGCGCATATATAAAATTTTATCTGTTAGGATCGATTTTTTAACATCACACGTGGCCTTTGAAATTTATTTGCCCGACCTATACATACTACCTAAAATAATCTAACTTAAAGCCTTCATCCCATTTCCTTTTTTATTTACATAAGACGATCGTTTGATCTTAAAGTTCAGTTGGATTAGAAAAAAACTTGAAAAATTGAGTATTTATCTATTTGATTTCTTTTTAATGTAGTAAATTCAATCACAGATCCGAGTCATGTTTACAATCTTGTCATATCTATTATCTACTTATTCATGAAAAATAAATATAATTAAGCAGACTGTGTGTATAAACTGATTTAAAGATCAACACTGTTATGAAATATTACGGTCATTCTTGTAATTAAGGGTTTTTTGATTGTTTAGTTAAGTTATCATGACAACATTTACCTAACTCTTATCTATAGCTGGAAACTATGCGACACAAATATTAAGAGGCGTTGCTCATAGTCGTCACATTGATTTAATTAATATAGAACTTAATTTAGTAGTTCTTCTAGGTATTATCTAATTTAATTACTTCCGAATCATTGTTTCACACGATAGTATCTATATTTTGAATAAAATAAAGATAGCCTGCCACATGTTTGATAGGAAATCAAAGAGTTAATCATAGTTAGAATTATTATTAAATCTAGGCAATCCGCTTACCGATACATGTCGTGGCAGCAGATGGAATGTTTATTTTTCTTTTCTTGGGGTTTTAGTCACAAATCACATGGGGATTTTGATAAAGAATGAATTCTTCGTAGGTTTGTGACTTATTATTAGTGACATGTAACACAGATTCTGGAAATTCTAGACACACAAACGAATCATGCTATACTAATCCAATCTTACTCATTACTTTAATAGACAGTAGTTGAAGCAGAAGTTAGACGAACGTTTAAACTGAAACGTATAAAATAAAAGAAAAAGTACAAAGTTTTAATTATTAAATCTAATGCTAATTTTTCATTGAAACTTTCTTGTAGCAAGTATAGAGAAGTCTTCATAATGCTTATTTAGAAATAACTTTGCATTTGATGAAAAAATAAATTGTAGGCGCTTGAAATACAAAAAGAAATAAAAGAAACTACTTAGAAAATTGAATAAGAAAATAAAAATAAATAAATATTTAGAACAGAAATCTGAGATCAAAGAAATAATTAGCATTAAAGATATTTCCTTTTTAAAAATACTATTTTTAGAGGGAATTAATTAGGATTATGAAAAGAAAAAAAATAGTATATTTTCTTAAAAAAACAAAGAAGATAAAAGGAAATAAAAAAATTAGTAAAAATGAGTAACAGATTTTTTTTTATTTTTTTGGCAACGGCTTCTGACAACAAGTGTCGGTGCGTTGTGGCAGCAGCATAGGTGATAGGTGATTTCAGTTGGGTTTTGCTCGTAATTCAATTGCGAAGGCAATGTTTTATGAGGTGATAGCATAGGTGATAGGTGATTTCAGTTGGGTTTTGCTCGTAATTCAATTACGAAGGCAATGTTATATGAGGTGAGATATCCCTCTCTATCGAAAATATAGCTGTTACGACAAAAAAAATACACAATATTCGGGCAGAAACTTGCGGCGGAAGGTGAAAACGCTAGGAACCTCCGTTTAAGACGATTCAACTCAAATTTTTCTCTAAATTTCAAGAACTAAATGATGGTGATGGAGGTGAGATTAAAAGAAACTTAGATCGAATTAGATCCAAATAAAAAGGGTGTAGTTCTTATTATTTTTCTTTTATTATTATTATTAAATGATAGCGACAATTAGGGTATCGTCAAAAAATTGTAAAAAGAGGGAGTTTGACGGGAGTATAACGGCTAGAGGCAGCGGTTGGCCATAAAGTGAAGCTCAACCACCAAGAGAATATACCCACTCTAATACCATGATAAGCAAGGAATTCCCCGTAGGTTATCACTTATTGTTGACGATCAATATATAGAACACAAACCCTATAAACCCTAGACCCACAAACAGGTCGGCCTTTCTAAAAATGCTCTCTTCAAATTCCCCTTTCAATAAAGTCAAATCGTGATAATTCAATCAACCAAAAACACCATGCACAATCCCATTTTCAAATTGCCGTACGGTTTTCCCAAAACCCAAAATTATAATTTCAAACAAACATGGGGCATTAACCATTAATCCTCCCCCCCCCCCCATCGCTATAGAGCGAAAGAGCTACCCTAGTGATCCCTAGGTTGCAGCACATTCAATCATTAACTCCTCGCGTCGTTGCCGTCGTATATGACCAACATTGCTTGTCATATAAAAAGATTCAATGTTTTCAAAATATGGCATCCTAACTTCGTGATGAGCGGGTGGTCCCAACATGTATGCAAGTTCTTACGTCAATGCTAATTCCCTGAAAAACATATTTTAAATCGTCAACAAAAATGTTGAGTGAATCCACAAGTTTAAGACTCTATCGTTAATGATATCGCCTAAATTAGACATATTTATAAGGTGATATCGGTCTAAATTGTATATTATATTAGTCATTTTATAAACTTTTCATACTTAATTAGTCTAGTTTAGTTTCAGGTTAATAATCGAGAAGAGTTAAAGAAAAGATAAAGAAATGATTGATTTTTGCAGCTTTTGCGAGGCTCCACGGTTTTGGCCATTACTCCCTCATACGAACTCCGATTGAGGTGATTCAAAAGCCCAAATTCTTGGAACTCAGAGGGCTACATATTTCAAAAGAAAACTTAAGGCTAAAAATGGATATTACCTGCCGGGTAGGTCAAGTACCCACCGGGTACTCATCAAATTCCAGTTTGGAGGCCTAGCCGGGAAAAGGACACTCATCCGAGTAGGGAGGCACTTGTACCCACTTGTTCCCGCCGAATACTCCCATTACCCGCCGGGTAGAAGGATCGGTTACAACTTTTTGGCCTTAATAATCACCTAAACCCTAATTATCATTAACCATTTGATTACCAACTAATTGAGGACGATTGGAAGCCACTTTAGAGTGCTTTTGAGGACACCCTAAGTGATTCATCACCATTCCAATCATCATAGAAGTTAGGGTTTGTAATTCTTCATTTGAATTCTTATTAGTTTATGTTTAGTTCATTGTTTTAATCAATTATGAATTATTCTTGGATTATTATTATTAGTTTGATTGATCATATGACAATGGGCTAATTCCTTTATGTTCTTCTAGACTAATAACCCTAGATGTTGGACTTTTAATATATAGATTTGTTTATTTGTATAATTTGATGTTTAATTGAAGAACGATTTGTATTTAATTATTTAATCTATTCAATTTACGTGATGTTTGTTTCAATGAGTGAAAACTCTTGAATTTAATATTACATTAACATGATTATGAATCTTGTGCGTTTGATTGGAGACAATAAATGAATTAAATTAGGTTATTGAATTATAATATGGGTGAGTCATATTTAGAGACATCTTATATGATTAGTAATCTCTCGGACAATAGGATTATAAAGATTAAATCATCAAGTTAGTGGAATTGATTGATCATAGTTGGAATTGATAACTTGTCAAAGACACTTGCATTTCATCATTTCAATTAAACGATTGCATTGTGAAAAAAAGTAATTTAGATTAGCCATTCTCATACGTTTAATACATTTCTATTTATTGTCCAACTCTAGTGGTGAATTGTCTAGATGAACATACTTCTATCCTTTGGTTGATCAACTGATTTACTGTTTTAGTTTCTTTAGTTAATTTAATACCCTTTTGACTGCCTGTCATTAAGAGGCACCTTCCTTATAATTTAACTATAGATTTGATAAATAACCCTCAAAGTACATATAAACTATTCATGTGAGAGACTACTCGGTAGACTTATCACTACTATACTACTATTCGATTAGGTATACTTGCCGAGTCGTGTAATAGTTAGCTTTGACTTTGTTTTACTAATTTTATAACTAGATTAATACACATCAGTTTAACCATGTCATATATCATTCGTTGCAAGCATAAACCTTTGCGTTATCGTATACAATTAGTTGAATAAATCAAGTGGGAAACAAACAATGACGGTGATCCCTTGTAGACTAGCTAGGTCCTAAGAGTTAATATGCCAAACTTTAAGCCCATAGCCAAACCACGAGTTAATGTGTATAACTTTCCTTAATGAACTCGTATGATAGAATATACGCTCCGCGTTTGGAACCAAAGTCGACAGTTAGTGCGACTAACCGAAAAGTGGGCGGGACGTCACCCCACTAGTACTATCCGTATATTCCGTGGCTAATCACTATTAGCTAATGGTTACAGTATGCATGCAGTCGCACATAAGGATTCTTTGTCATGTTTCCAATATTGTATAAATAGTTCATATGTTTTTCACCCTATTTGTAAAATAGTAAATGTAGTAAAATACGGGTTGTGAACTCACTTATAAGTTGCGTGAGTGCTATTGTTTTAAAAGTGAATCATTTTGCCCAAAGTAGCCTCTGAGCGTCCTATACGCATGAGTTTGTTTGTATAAGTAGATGGCTCTCTGCCCATCTATGCTAGTTGTTCACTCAACTAGTAGGATTAATGTGTATCTCATTTTCAATTGTGCATACAACCCGTTGGTGATAGTTTTATAAGTAATAATTTCTGTAATTCCCCTTTGAACGGATCCAAATGAGATTATAACGTGTATTATAGTGCGGATCCTTTAATACACAAAACAACAATAAAACGAGTGTAACACAAGTGTTTTAAGCCGTTTGTCAATATAAGTTCGTATGTATTCGAACCTATCAGAGTATATTCGAATATATCAGTTGAAAAAGCGTTACAAATGAAATATTCTAAGTTTGTATTTATAATCAGCTAAGTTCGAACGAACTTAGCTGCTTCTAGGTTCGTACGAACTTACATCAATACAAACAAAACTAAGTTAATAAATACAATTATTAACTACAAAACTAATTACAAAACTAACTATTACAAAATAGAAGCTGTTGTCACAACCCAAGTGCCAACAATTTCTCAAAATATTAGTGTTCTCGTATCGCTTTATACTTATACTTAAATGTTTCTCGAAAACATAGTTATTTTGTTATCAAAGTATACTTTAAATGCTTATACTTTAAAATATGTATCATTTGTAAAAACGCACTTTTAAACCGTTCAATCGTTCTCGTTATAGTTTGTCTAAAACGTTTCGGTTAACAAGTTCCTTTATTTGTTCAAGATATAAACCCATTACACAAATATTTCCATGTTTAGTCCTTTCACTATTTCTGTTTATTCATTTTAAAAACTCTAGTTTAAACCTGCTGGAAATAAGGATTACCTGTCCGGGAGACCTAGCCACCCGTCCAAGTAAGGCTAATCAGATCGGGTGATATGTGATCCAACCGGGTGATTGTTCAACAGAAGTCCAAACAGTTTAATTCAATCGTCCGGGTAATGGTCCACTCGTCCGAGTAAGGCCATTTTTTGGTATTTTTGGACAGTTTTTAAGCAAAGTTTCAAAACACAATCTTTTGCTATTTTTAACATCATGTTGCATATATGTTTCAAGACTAACATATTTATGCTAAAATATAGTAAAGTTAAAGGTTACTGTACCCGTTTTAAACCTTACATTTTTCTTTTTCGATCTTAATGTATTTTCACGGTTTCGAGTTGTTTTAACAAGTTTTCACCATTTTTAACCATACACTCATTTTAACAAGTTCAACCACCTCATAATTTACTTATAATGAAAAATCACACTTTTCTCTACTCTTTTCAAGACTTTAAAATGTTCTTTTTCGTTTTTAACTCTTTTTAGTTCATTTCAATCGTTTAACTTTTAAATCAAAGCTTTTGACATGTAAATAGACGAGTTTTTCGTGTGAGTGAACATATTAACATAAACGTACATAAAATCTATAAAATGATGAGATTAAGGGGAAGTTTCCTTACAAAGCTATCGGTTAGAAAAGAAGAAAAGGAAAGAAGAGAACTTGATCTTCAACCGAAACTCTTCGTAAACCCGTTGTCTAGCTTTTCCTCAACAACTCCCAAGCTTAAGAGCGTGAGTTTTCCAGAGATTTAAAGTGTGTGTTTCTTGAGTTCTAAAGAGTGTAAAGCTTGGTGGAAGTGCTAGCAAAGTGTGATGGTTTATGGTGGTTTTTCTTGAAAAAAAAAGAGAGGATGAGGAAGGTGATGAAAATGGCGATTTGTAGGGAGAATGAGAAAGAGAGAAAATGCCGAATTTTTGAAGGGTGTGTGTGTTTTCCTCTAGCTTGCAACAACTCTCAACTAGTTAGGGGTAGTGATCACATGTGCATGGGGATGGGAGGAAGTAAAGGAGGGGATGGTGAGGGAGTACGGTGGTGCAAGGATGGCCGGGGGGGGGGGGGGGGTTTGGGGCTTTGTGTTCTCACTAATCCACTAATTGGTTAATTAGGTAGAATTAGGTAATTAGCTTAAGTCTTGGTTAGTTAAGTGTTAAACACGTAATTAGGGTTAATTAGAGGAAATTTAGGGTAACTAAAATTTGATTAGAATATTATTAGCTGTTTCGATAATATTCGTATGTTACCATTATCTTGCTTAGTTAATTACGAAATCTCAACGTCGTTGTACTTAGTTTAAATCGGGTAAATGTTAATTAAACATTAGTAAGCGTTATGCTTGTATCCCTAACATAATAATATACGATAAATAACTACTATTTATTATCAAATAGTTTCGAGTTATTTATGAAAGCTTATCACCAACATTCGTATTCGTCGGAAATCATCTGATTATTTTGCATAATTCTCAATAATTACGTAAGTGAAATGCATCATGCATTAAATTCGTGTGCATCAAAATATGCATCGTGGGCTCGTGCTAGACTTATCTCAGTTAAATCAAGTTTAATTTCCAGTTACGAGGGAATTAGCGTAAGAATGTATGATAATGGCGTACGAAAATGTATCAGTTTTCGAGGGGTGTTACATTATACGTATAACTTATAATATAGCCACTCAGTATATATACATATATTCTATTCTATAGTTCTACTATGGTTTTCAAACGCTCTTACTGACATGTAATTATTTTTCTCTTACTTACAAACAGTTTCTCTACCCTCGAGTTGAAATATGATTGTTTACATCTAACCTCCCCCATACCCCGCCAATGACGGGATTGGGTATTGTTGTTGTTGTTGTAACGAAGTTGGATAAGATCACACACTTTTGTAGTTTCAAAGACCTAAAGGTTTCTTCAGACATGCTTGTTGGCAAAATGAGTTAAAATTTCACTTTTTCCATACTTTGGACCAAAATACGTGTATATATATACATACACGCTCGCTCGCGCATACACACACACACACACACACACACACACACATATATATATATATATCTTTATAATATTTTTGAGTGAGATTTTATAAGATTATGTTGTCTTTGACAAGGGCTTCGAACGGTATCAGATTTGTCCAGAGTTATATTGAGATGAATGAGATATCGAACTTTTGACTGCGGTGGTTGATGTTGAAAGAAAGAAAGTAACAAATGGGTTTGGGTTTTTCTTGACCCGACCCACATGATCTGATTCAGACTCATGTCCTTTCAGTTTCATTTTACTAGTTGATGTATCTTAATGGGTACTGATCACCTTGTTTAATGAAGTTAATCGTCTCTTATTAATGTTTCAATTAAACATGTGCGGTATAAAATCCACCATCACTTTCACCAATTACTTAATACTACAAAACCTAAAATATTCGCAGCAAATAGACACATTTGTTTACTACATTTTTAGGCAAGTTCAACTCCTGTTGTACGCAGATTTAGGTCGTCATACTCTGAGAAACATACTCGTATCTATTTTAAGAGAATTGTGTTCAATACAAGCTTCATCTGAGTTAACTTTTCGCTTACTTTTCCTTTGATTTTTTCCTTATGCAGGTTTATTGTTATTATTCTTAAAATTAGTTATTATTGTTCGGAATCTGTTTTATGGTAACTATTTCTAGGATCAATTATTATTCTTAGGCCATTCCCATTCGTGACTGAAACTGACCGGCCAAAACTGACTGAAACTGACTAACAACTAACTAAACACTGCCATTAGTGACGGTCATTTTTTTTTCCCATTATTTAATTATTTTAAACACAATAATTAAAATAAAACACATTTCAATAAAATAAAAACATTCTATTAATTAAAAAAAAAAACATTACATTTCCCAACAAAATAAAAACATTACAATAATAAAGAACACACTAAATAATTAAAACGTAATCTAATCGGAACTCGATTCTTCGTCTTCGACATCGACTTCGTCTTCTTCTGAATCGACAGTCTTAAACATTGAACCATACATTTTTATCACATATTTTCTAGCGGCTTTAATCATTTTTAGTTCCTTTTCTGAAGCACGCTTTGGTATTTTTTTATAAAGCAAATTCTACGCTTTGAAAGCTAACTTTTTTGTCGAATTTTTTGTGATCGTTTGTATTGCGGTTTGTTGGAGGCGAGCGGTTTTTTTTTAACTTCTTCAAGGGCTTCAAGCTTTTCGTCTCTTAAACTTCTTGATGAAGTAGCCGCGTCCGATGAACGTGAACTTTTTTGAGCCTTGCGACAGGGTGGATGACGTAGTGGGTCGTCTTGAAACAACCTTTGTATGTTAGCTTGTAGACTTGCGTTGATCGGTTGGGAGTCATCTGCTTCTAGATTGACGGTTTCTTGGTCAGTTTGAAAATGTACGTTTGTTGCTCATTACCCCCGACTCTATAAAAAATTTCGGGTAATGTTTTAGTACATTCCAACATTGCTCGTAAATAAATTTACGGTTATTGTTTTGTTGCTTGAAGTGCTTTCGGGCAGCTTCTAAAATGTCTTCATCTCGCGAACCGCTTTGAGAGTAAAGCTTGGAATAGTTTTTGTATAGTGCGTTTATTTTTTTTACGTCGGGTGCAATCTTGTTCCATTTCCCTGTGAGTTGATTAAGATTACGTTTTTCGTCGACTAAAGAATTATAGTCTTTTCGAATTTGTTTCCAAAAACTCGCGTCGGTTTGCGAGTTTCCTTGTACGCCATTTTCCGAACAATGTATCCACCGTTCGGGTAAAATTCGCGCCTCCTCGTTGGTCCACAGAACTTGTTTTCCTTTTTGTTTTTTGTCAACTTCAACTTCGTCGGAACTTTCTTCAACTTCGGGGTTGCTAACGGGGATTTTAGGTTGTTCGTATTGGTTTGCGAAGTATGGATTTGGTAGGTTTGAGGTTTGTGAATATTGTTGTGTTTGTTGGTATTGTTGGTATTGTTGAATTGGGAACCAACCTTGGTGAGCGTAAGGGTTTGACGTAGGTGCATATTGTGAAAACTAGAATTGTGGAGACGTTTGAGACGGTGTTGGAAAGTTGGATTGAGCGGAGGATGAACCCGATGGTGAACTTACGTTTGGGATTTGTGTGTTTATCAAATTATTCCACATATCTTGGGATATATTCGATGAAGATGTTCTTTTGTTTTGGTTGTTAGACATGTTTGTGTATGAAATGAGTGTGGTTTTGTGTGGTTTTTGTGTATAAAATGAGTGTTGTGGTGTGTAGTTTGTGTATAAAATGAGTGTTGTAGTGTGTAGTTTGTGTATGAAATGAGTGTGTAGTTGTATGAATTATAGAGAGAAGAGAAGTAGTTGTTTTAGTGTGAAATATAGTTGTGAGAAGTGTGTGTATATATAAGAATTAATGTGTATAAATTTAGTTGGTAAAATAAATAAATGAATTAATTTAATTTTTTTTTTTTGGGTATGGTGAAGAGCCGTTGCTGCCCACCCCCCTCCCCCCCCCCCCCCTTTTTATTTTTGAACTTTTTACCGTTGGCCAAAAGCAAGAAAACAAAAAGAAAAAGAAAAAAAAGAAACGAAAAAATTAAAAAAAAAAAAAAAAAAAAACCCGGTTTCGCACGTCGGAAATCCGAAGATTTCAAACCGACGGAACCGACAACCGACGGGGCAACTGACGATGCCGTGACATCGGTGTCGGTTCCGTCGTTTTCAACCGACGGACTACTGGCGAAACCAATGGAGGGCCCTTAAGAATCTATTATGTTGTTATTATTTTTCAAAATCGGTTATTTCATTATTATTCTTCAAAACTCAATATTCATTATACTCAGTTTTGTTTTCCAGAACATTTTCCTACAATGCTGGGCTGCATGTAGGCAACAGATTAACGTACCCATCGTTGAGTATGGCGGATCCCATTGCAAATATGATTCTGATGTTTGCATTTTGCTTGTTTACATTTATATGACTTTCTTGCCTGTTATCACTGGTAACTTAATTTCTCATCGTGTACAATGGTAGATGAAATTCGCTTTTCTATCCTAACCTTCTGTACCACCAATTTCATCACCATCTACAGATGAAGACTCTGTGATCTTGATGGTCAATCAAGGGTCCAACTACATGAAAATCTTAATCTTTTATCGTGCCCCACAAGACTCTTCCCACCATTCATCATCATCACTGTCAATTGCCAACTAATGGCATTTGTTCTAAACAGCATGTCTTCTTAGTATGAAAAGATTAAACTAATAACTGACTATTTCCTTTTTGGTTGCCAATCAAAAGTTGCTCCGAATTCAACAAATTTCTCGTGCCCTAAAGATTCTTATAAGTTCAACCGGGCTTCATTAACATGCTGTTGAAAACATCACATGAAACCACTGTTCAGACATTTGCACTCCGTTTTGGCAAATATCTAGTGATTTTTGTATCTAGTGAGACTGCAAGTAAAAGTTTCAGAATAGACTTGCAAAGGAGGAAAATGAGACTGCTAAATCTGTTGCGCAAACCAGGAATGAAAAAAAATATGCTAAACTGTCACTGAAGAGATATCAACATAAAAGGTGGAAAAGGAGTTCAAGAAGTTTGAGAACAAAATGAACAGAATCTAATTTGAGATATCTGCATTGACGTTGGATGAAGAAACTTGATATCAGCAAATAGTAAGAACATGAGCTGGCAGCATTCTAAAGGTACTAACAATATCTTAATTTTAAGGTAATCGTTGGAGCAAAATATTAGTTTGATTTATGATATTGTTGCACATGAGGAGCCGGTAAAGGCCAGCCATTTCTGACTTTCATACGTTGATCATCAACCAACAACTTTCACCACATACACAGTCATGGATACAAAAAAGGATACCAGATAAATAATAACCAAAATATTGGAGCAATACTATAGCTTCAACCAAAAGACCAAGATTCAAATTGTACATGGTCCTATTTGCTATCTCAAGAGGTCACTAGTTAAACCTCTGCTATACCCCCCAAACCTGCTCTTCTATTCAATTTGTATAACCTGCTATAACCCTTAACCTTTTCAACCAAAAGAAAACTCAAATATACTGTTTGCTTTCCAAAAAAAAAACAACATCTAAGAAAAAGGAAAAACAGACTCAAAAATCAGAAACCAAAAATTTAGCTTTTTGCTCCATTCGCTCTTTTAAGATTTAGCAAAACGAGCAATGATCCTCCTCTGAATTGGAGTCCTGCAAGACGGACACTCCTTCATCCCTTTCTTCTCATGGATATCATTGCAACCCACACAGAGAACTTGATGACCACAAGGAGCAAAAACCAGAGTCATCTCTTCACTCAAACACATCACACATTCTCGATCTTTCTTCCAGCTCGTGTTTCCATTTTTTACCACATTTCCACAAAGTGCTGACTGTGAAGTCCCTTCAGAAGGCTGCCAGTTCATGCCCATTCTCATTGCTGCAATTTTCTTCCTTTCTGTCTCTAATCTCAATGCAGCAATCTCATCTTGTATTCCCTTTATTTCACTTTTAACTTTCTTCAACTCATTCTCAGCCTTTGTTATTGCTATCTCATTTTCTTTCTTCACCAATGCTTGAAGACGTTTTCTTTCACTCTTGATTGAATCAACTTGTCCAAGAAATTTTTCCGTCTCCTTTTTCTCTTTTAATAATCTAGTCTGAATATTTTCAATTGCATTAGTAAACTTATTATTAATAATACAGTTCAATTAAAGCATTAAACTCACTTTGTAAGTAAAGACAAATAAAATAAAATAAAAAGTACCTCAGTCTCTTTAAGACAACGTTTAGCCTTCTCCAGATCACGTTGCTTTGGAGCCACTTCCAGTTTCAGTAATTTAAGTTCCTCCTCCAGTAAGCTCTTTTCAGACCCAAACGATTCAGACATCTTCAGAGCTTCCTGCTCTTTACGCAGAGCTTCCTCCAAATTTTTAGCTGCATTCAAGCTTCGAATTTCAGCTCTTTCCTTTTCCTGTTTAATGACTGATTTATCAGACTCGAGCCTCAGAACACTTGAACCAGCCCTCTCAATATTGTAATTAGTAGTATCCAAAGCAGCAGTAATTTCCACTAGCTTCTTAACTGTACTATTCTCCATTGCCTGTTTATCTTTCATTAACTTCTCGACTTCCTCCTTTTCAGCCCTCAACTTATTAAGCTCGGGTCGATCATGACTAAGTCTTCTGGCCACCTGCATAACCTTCAAATTCGCCCAATCATCCCAACCTTTAACTTCTTTCTGCAACAATTGAAGTTTAGCAACTGCAGCCAGTATCATTTTATCTTTGTCATCTTGAGGCACGCGTTCACCCTTAGATTCATCAAACGGCATTCCAGCCAAATAGTAATCAGCAGTTTTAGCCGGTTGGGGTGGGACCACTTCTGGCTTTGGTATAACCTTCGCTTTCTCTTTGGTTTCATTGAAGGGTAAATCTGTAATTTTCTTATTAACAGAAGATGATTCGGATGTCGATGGTTTCTCCTCCAGCGACAATTCACCCCAGGAAGCAATTGTTGACTTGAGGGCTCTTTTCGACATCCGACCCTTATAAGGCTTTTCAAAATGAAACGACTTTTGTCTGCTGTTGTTTTGTCTGTGCCCTAAGCATCTTTTGTTACAACATTGACATTTTTCTTCAATTCTTTTCCCAGTATACGAAGGTGATTTTTTAACATCCGGGGGTACAGCTTCAGCTTCAGCAAAAGCTTTAGCTTCAACTTCAGGTTCAGGTCCATTTTTTGCCGATGAGCCCTCATCTTGAACGCGTTTAAGACTACGTATCGAAAATTTCTGAGGGTCTAAATCTGCCTCACTTGCATCTAGTACATTCAAATCACATATCAACAGAGTCCACATTGCTTCACGAACAGACAAAGATGGCCTAACTTCTCTAAGCATAGTCACCATCTCGAGTATCATGTACTCCACCAACCTATCTAAATCTTTAAACTCATGCCATGTTGCAACATGACATGGCTTGTTGTTTAGAAATTTTAAAGCACGATCAACAATCGATGAAACCATGTCTGTGATGCCATAAAAAGGACCACACTTCAAAACCGTAGACTCAGTCACCTCCTTGATGTAACCACTTTCAACAATCTGTTTTATAGCGATTTGAAAACATGTATGTAAGCCGTCTGATAAAAGCTTTGTAAGATCAGCTACAGTTGAACTATCCCAACCAACATCATGAGCTGGTGCTTCCATATTCTCCTGTGACACATCAAGTCTAGCCTTCACTTTATCCATGAATCTTTCTTGAAATTCGTCATATTTAGAATTTATCGTTAGAAGTAATGAGGAAAAAACCGGGCAACATTTAGTCTCAATGTAGAGATACACTAAAGGGTTGAACTTTTATAACTTTTACTGATAGCATCCACATAAAAAAACACACCCTCCCATATACGCATACGTATAAGCACCGAGAAAACATGGAATTTACGAGAATCAATTTTGAAATAGAATCATAATCTATAGAAGTAAACCAAAGTAATTCAAAGGGACTAACACAATGCAGAACCATCTACAATGATGTTTACTATTTTATTTGTAAGAACAAACTCACCATCAACCATTAAAACTGCTGGGAATCGAACCCAGGGCAACTCCAAATCATGATTTTTGACAAATCAACAGTATATATGTTCAACTTCCAAAGAAATTATAATACTATAATTTTATTGGGAAAACAAAATTAAATAGAGTAAATGCAATTGAAATAGTCATGACATAAGATCAGGATCAATGCTAAAATGTATGCATTCATTCAGATTAATTCACAAACTGACGGTAAAAATTGACCAAAAAGTAAAGAAAAACCTTACCTTTAATTGAACCTTTATTTGATATATCCACTTCAAGCAGGACCTGAAAATCAATTGGAAAATACAAAACCTGATTAGTTCACAAATAAAAAGTTCATTCTGGAAATTCAACAAACACTTGGAGGGACATAAAAATAACCACACCAGCTTACACAATCTAATAAAAAACCAATAACCCCAATTGAACTTATCAAAAATCATCAACAATATCATTAAAATCAAGAAATCAAGAAACATACCCATCGTGCCATCAGTAGATTATCATCAACAATATCTTGTTTTGATTAAAAAAAACCTCGAATTTACTCAACAACGCAAACGATGGATTCATATATTTGATGAATTGAAAGTGATAATGCGAATGAAATTAACAAAAAATCCAAGTGAGGAGAATAAGATTGGTTTGTGCTGAATTTAAGAAAGGGGAGGTTTTGGAGCAATTTATAGGGGACTATGGGAGACCCATTTCTCCAGGGTTTATGATAAAAGTGACAAAAAGGCTTCCTTTTCTGTACTTTTTATATTTTTCGTTAATGGGATATATATCACGTAATAATATTATAATTAATTTAATTTAACATATTAGCAGGAGTTATTTTATTTTTATTTGTTACGGTGATAATAACGGTGATAATGATAAGACTAAATATCTTTATTTTCAATTTCTATACATTTAAAAAAATAATATCAAAATCATTATAATTTTATTATTTATAATATGAAATTAATTTAAAAAAATAAATATATGATATAAAACTTAAATTTATATATCACAACTTTTAACTGTGATACACATTAAAAATTTGTAGTGTGTATCACATATTTTTTTAAAACCTTTTATCACATATTAAAAATTATAAAATTCTAATAATTTTGATATAATTTTTTCATAAATAATTATTTAATTTTATAATTAACAATAAAAATATTCAATTCTACTATTATATCATAACAAACAAACTATTGAACCTTCTCTTTAAAACCTCGTACTCAAATGAACTCCAATAAATTAATTGTTTATATTCGGTCAAATGATCAACGTAAAGATTTAATCGCACAATGATGTTTAAGACATTGCAATATTGGGTCAAGTGAAAAGTGTTTATTTCATACAATAAACGCATATTGTCAATTTGTGGATCAACTTTCTAAAACAATTTATTACTATTATTATTACTTTAGGTAAAAATACAATAAACCAGATCGTCTAAATCTAATAACGTTACGATATCTTGAGTATATTCATATAACATGATATATATTTTTATGAAAATATAAGATTTAATGTATTTTCAAAGTTATAATATAAGTTTATCATTTAAAGTTACATAGAAGATGAATAAACAACTAAATAAATCATATCATAAATCATTCAAAAGAAGTTTATAATTACATAAGACAAACATTTTCCGTTACATATTATAAATCGTATCAATCGATTAAAGTTTAATGTTTTACATTAGAACTTTTTACAAAAATTATTTACAAATTCTTTTTAAGGTAAGCACGTTTAACAAAGAAGAAGAAGACGTTTCAACTCTAATTTAACTTAAAATTTTAATTTAATTTAACTAGTCAGTCAGATCCGTGCGTTGTACACATATTATATAATTTTTTTGAAATTTGATGTTTAGCATAAAGGGTAAAAATATCGATAAAAGGGTTGTTGAAACTGTCAATTATAACTTATTAATTGATTGGGTCGGGTCGGGTCGAGTCACACCAGCTCGGTGTTTACTAATAGCTTGTGGTACGATTTTCAGTTCAATTTACGTACGCCGTCTGCTAAGTTTTATCTGGTTTAATAACAAGATATTTACAATCGACGGAAAATAAAATTCAAAAACACTTTCAACATAATTCAAGATTATTAATCGAACACAAAACCAAAAAGGAACTTTTGACTAATCCTTTAAATACCTCAATCTAATCGTAAACAACTACGGTTAGAGTCTCGATTAAAGATTATATTACATTTGACAACTTAGACAAAAAAGGAATTTATCATTTTTAAAACTATTTGACTTGATATTTTAGCATTGTTGATAAGTATTTTTAACATGATATTAAAAATCTATAATAAATAAATTTGTAATTATACTATTAATTGTTAACATTAATGATTTTAAATTCAATTTTTATATACTTGTATTATTATTTATTTATATCTATATTTATATTTATGTTTATTATATACTACCATTTATAATATTTGTATTTGTATACTAATATTTATAATTTGAAACTCAACTTTTAATATACGTATTGAAGATTACTTCACAATTGCAATCTTGTTATAAAACAATTTGAACATATGAAGTTATAAAAAAAGAATATTAATTTCATTTATAAACAACTGAAGAGATAATATACTGCAATACGGATGAGTGGAGAAAGAAAAATAGGTCAACAATTACTTCGAAATACTTTAGTCAATACCAATCAAAGCTCTTTCATGGACAATCAGTCAAAGTATAATATTTATATATATATATATTATATTATATATAATAATCCATCAAAGTATAATAATATTATATATATATATAAGGTGGAGATTAAGAGGGAAAAAGATAAAAAAAATAAAAGAGTTAATTTTAACTTTTTATTTTTAAGACGTTCATTTATGATAAAATACATTCACTTATGATAAAATTAACATATAATATGTGACTCACTAACGAATTGCTTTCTTTTATTATCTTTTAATAATTCCGGTATCGGTATAAGAAAATATTCACATGAACAATTTGATATGGGTTAAGCTAATAATTATCATTTTTTATATGAGTTAAGCTAATAATTATCTTTTATATTAAAAAAGTATGATTAAATTTTTTTATTAAAATATCATTAATTTTATATAATCCAAATAAACTAATAAAAAATAGATATATTGGTGTTAAAATAATAGAACAACAATAAATGATTTCAACCTTTTCAAACGCAAAATACATTTTTATTTTCATATTTATTTATTCAAACAGAGAAGAACTAACAAACAACAGATTATTTATCCAGTGAAAATTTAATTTTATCATCCATTTATCAAGGAAATATCATCAATTTCCAAATGGGAACTTTTAGTTACATCGTCAATAAATAAACAATTTTATGCCTATAATAAACTTGTTAACAAATGACTTTTACTAGCTAGTTTGACCCTATATTGCAACTTTTTAAATGATCATTATGGTATTAAATTCTATATTAGAAAATTAATCAAAATAACTTAAGAATACATCCATTTTGAATACATTCATTTAGTATTATACTTTAAAAAAGAAGTTCGTAAAAGCCTACCCTTCGATGCAAAGGCAAAGAGGGGGACGTAAAAGGCAAATTGTGTGCGTGAGAAATAGAGCCCGTGATCGGGATCGTCACAGATCGCTTCTGGAATTGTCACAAATCGCTTATGAGGTCGTAAACTTTTTATGTAATTTTCCATTTTTCACCCGTTTTCAGTATGTTTACAACAACTTAAACATTTTATTAGATATTAAAAACATTAAAAGAACAATACAACACAATAACTGAAATACTAACCAAGAACCTAAAACTACAAGTGTGGAATGTTTAAAACGTGTTAACCGAGTGGAGAAAAGGAATGTGCGTATGAAGGACCGGTGTCAAAGGAGAAACGACGAAAAACTTTAGTGAGCAACATGTCATAGGGCAAGGGATTATTGGTGTGGGTAACGACATGTTCCATTATTGATGCTATGATAAAACCTACATCAAACTGAATGTTGTTTTTGGGCCAATAAACCATGAGAGCCTCAATGGCATTAACAAGATGTGGCTTTGTGGATCGACAAGAGATATTATGACTAAGAAAATCAAACATTGTTCTCATCTCTGGTTTAAAATCAAAGACTTCAATAATGCTACGCAAGTTACATCTACTTCTACTACTTCGAATGCAGATATCGTCAACAATTTTACTGCGATGAATCATTCTAAGATTAATATACCCTAGCTCTTTTGTGGGCAATAGAATTGAATTCCTTTGAAAGGAAGTTCGAAGCACAAAGTGAAACTCGAAAGATCGAACAGAATGGGTTGACCATATAGTTTGAATTCAACAGTTTTGAAAGAATGGTCAAAATGAAAGTTTTTATAGAATTCATTAACACAGTTTGGAAAGATTCGTCCTAGAAGGTTGAGTAGATTACCCGAGGAGCTTTCCTCGAAGCTACTAATACCGAAAGTTGAAATAATGTTGGAGTACTCGATGATTCTTCCTTCTTCAATTTCACTCTCAGATGTTTGAATTTCACTAGAACTTGGGCTTGAGATATAATCTATTAGTCATCTTGTAGTAGTGAATTTGACATAGAAAATGATGATGAAGGAGATCATAAAGTTTGTGTGATTATGTAAATGGTTGGAACTGATGAAATAAAGTCGTTTTAAACTCCAACAAATGTTATCCAGTTGCGAAAGCCTTATCCGGAAAAATCTAGAATATCTAATAAAATTCTAATAAAATCTTATCCGAAAAATTATCTAACACAACAAAAAAAACACATCCAAGGACCGAAAACTTTGCAGTTTGCGTGTTCTTGTCGAAAAAATGCCTTATCTAAAAAATCTAGTTTGGATAAGATTTTATTCGATTTTTTGAATTTTTTTCGTATAGGATTATTTATCTTAAAACCATTTTATTTCATAACAGAAAAATCTCATTATCTTTAAAACAATCTCACTTACCGAAATTCATATTTATTTTGCTGAACAAGAATCAATAAATTGAATAGTGAATTTATTAATCACAAACTAGACCAAGTATCAAATGCGGAATAATCTAGCTAAAGCTTAGATTAATTCAGTATAAAATTACAAGTTACTGTAGCACTCGCTGTGAGAATAGTATAATCTAGCCAATGCTGAAACTATTACTCACTTACTAGAATTTATACTTTGAAAAACTTTATCACTAACAAGCATATGATAGATGCAAATCGGTAAATGTCTAAGTACAATATGTTACTCTATTTATAGAGAAGATATTTACGGTAAAATCTCATGAATTCTAGAAAATAGAATGTCACGTGTCGCTGTATGATTGGCTTCCTTCTAACTGACAAACGGTTAAAAATGAATATTCTGTGGTTGCCTTCTGATCTTGCTTCTTTTGTGTGTTGGTTTTCCACCAATCATAATTAAGCTTGATGTAACATATTCCATCAATTTAACACTAAAGGTTGCAGACGCAGTATTGATCAGGGACCTCATACTAGCGAGTTGAGTCTTGAACGATGCTTTATTCTTTTATTTATGAAGTCGCTGGAGGAGTAATAAGCTTCATCACTCAATGTGAGCTATCATGCTCTTGTAGAGTGATGATATCGCCTAAATTAGACATATTTATAGGTGCGATATCGGTCCAATTTGTATAATAATTTAGTTAATTTAGGAACTTTTGGTACTTATTTAGTTTAGAATTAATTTCAGGTTAATAACTGAGAAGATCGAAAAAAAGAATGAATAAAGGATGGGTTAAAATGAAGAAAAGAGAAAAAAAGCAAAAAGCAGCAGAAAGCTGCCATTTCCCGCCGGGATCTAGGAGTACCCGCCGGGTACACACTACCCGGACGGGTAAATTACTGTCATCCGGGAAGATTGGAACATAACTTTTGCTAATCTAGGTGAAGTGGGATGGACGCCGTACCCTCACATCTCACCTGGTGAAAAGAGGTGAGATCATGGATACGGAAGGATTTGAAGTCTGTGCCTCAGTCTGCGATATGACTGGAGCATTGGCAACTTTTGCTAGTATGTGTAAGGAAGTTTCAATCTGCGAAACGTGAATCAAGCTTAGGCTTGAGGTATAGATGGGTTAGGTCATATTTAGTGGAGAACAGAGGGGGTTAATTGTGTCCAGGATTGGGACATCTTCAATGCATACCACATTTTTATGCGTGGTAGCAGTAGTGTGGGAATCTAAGCTTGCTAATCTAGGTGAATGTTGGGTTAATGGTGTAGCCAATGGTACCTAAGACTTTCGAAGAGCTGAAGTAGATTGAACTATTGCACTGGAAAGTGTCTCATGGACATCAAGTTACATGGATAAATTTTCCACTTGTGCTTTAATATCAAGAGGGTTAGAATCTGACCAGTTCTCCACATTAGCTGCTAAGTTAATGGGATTGGTCTGTGGAGATTCAATCATTTTTTCAATGGATAAGGGTTGGTCAAAGTAAGTATGGGTTTCTACACTCTTTCCCTTAGAGGTTGTAGAAGCATACATGAGCCTTCATGTGAAGGAGATCCTCCAAATACAGAGGAATTTGAGGTTGTTGATGATGATTCTGTTTGTTGGTTAGCATAGGGACAGGAGTATATGCTTGTTGGTTAGCAAACAATGTATATGCATGGGCCCCAATGGCATCTTTAAACAATGGAGATAGGAGTCTTGTAAATGGAACATTAAATATCCTAACTGGTTCGTTTAATAATTTGATTAAATAATTAAAAATAAATGCAGCAAAATTTATATTTCTTCCAGTAATGAACAAGCTTAAAATTGTAGTTTCAAACTCATTAATCTTTCCTGTACTCCTTGTTTTCCCACCCAGACTTCTAATAATGCCATATACTATAAACTTCCATCTGGAAGTGATAGCTGAGTATAAAATAGCCCCTTTAAGTCTATTATATCTAACTAATGAGGGTGAAACCCTTGCTTAATCTCTAGTTGGAATTCCCTGGAACTTATTTCCCCTTGGAAAGTCTATGACCCTTCTTACCCTATCTAGATCAATGGTAATCACCCTGCTAGCATTGTCAGTAGTCCCAATAACATTTGTATTAAATGACAAGTGTACCACCTCTCATTCAACATATCAGGGTAAATCTGAGGTGAAGTGCTAAAATATGTTCCCATCGGAGGATGGGCATTCATAAAAATAGTTGATTCCTCAAAAGCTTTGCCAATTTTATTTGTAGGAATCTTAGTGGTGCCACCTTAATTGCTAATACATTCCTTTATAAGAAGATTATTTTGGAATGGTTTAACAGGTGCAATGTTTGTCGATGCAACATATATCCATTGATCACCCACAATTTTGTGTAAAGAGAGTTGAAGTTGGAAAATCATCGATTGTAGGGTTTGGAAATTCTTTGTGACGAAGTTTGATCGCAAATAGTAGAGAGACAAAAAAACATAGGAGTTTAAATATGTAACATTGAAATTTCGTTAAAAGTGAACCTTAGCGTTACTTTTGACAAGATTAAACTTAAGTTTTTATTGAGTATGTGAGATAATACCAAAATAAAATTAAAGCTTAATCTAAGAAAATAAAATCTTTTTGGTATTTTCTAAATTTTTAAAAAAAAATATATAGGAAAAAATAAAAATAAAAACATGTAGTTTACAAAATTTACAAAATTATCTCAGTTTGTGGTGTTTTATAAGTCTGTATCTGTTTGAGTCTGTGTGATGTCATATAGACTCAGACTAAACATAGGCACAGACTAAGACTAAATAACTTTGATTCATCTTTTTGCTTAGGGATTGAGCATCCGTAACAGAGCTCGTAGATAGTAAAATCGATATTCACTCAATGTTTTAGTGAAGATATTTGCTAATTGATCATTTGTAGCAACAAACCTTCGTACCACTTTAGCTATTTCTATACAATCTCTAATAAAGTGATGTCTGAACTTAATGTGCTTGGTCCTTGAGAAGAATATTGGATTCTTAGTTATTGCAATAACACTTTGATTATCACACATGATGGGAGTTTTGGTAAACACCACATCATAGTCTACCAATTGGAGTTGCATCCATAATAACTGAGCACAACAACTACCTACAGCTACATACTCTACTTCTACTCTGGAAGTAGCAACAAATTTTTTCTTTTTACTTGACCAACTCACAAGCTTCCTGATGCGGCCCAAACGGTCGGTCGCGGCGGTGTTGTTGTATGACCGAATGAAGCGCACCAGTGGTAGTTTTATTATTTTTATTTGCTGGGTACCTAAGTATACTATGGCTAAGTGAAGTATAGTTATAAGTATGACCTAGGTCCGTTCTTCAAACTACAATGAGCATGGGAATTTTGGAAGTTTCGTTATCTTTTGTAATTCGGCTGGGGTTTTTGTAATAGTTGGATATGTAGTTGTTTTGGTTTTTATCTAATTAAACTATTAGAGCATAAAGATAAAGGGGAGCTAACATTTATGTAACACTTAAGAATAAGGAAGACGTGGTTCACCATGATTTGGGATAGTGTATTGCTGGGATGATATTCACTATAAAGATAATCGGGGACATTCCTAGATAAAAGCCATATAAACTATCGGTGTAAACACTAGTACCCTACCACTTTAGTCCTGTTTCAAAATTGGTATCTCACTGAGTACTAGGCTATCGTGAGGCTGATAAGATCAGGTTGTTTCAACCCCCAGCATTGTTCGGTTAGGACTAGCGACCCATCTTGGATAGATATCCTGGGTGCATGAATAAGGTAACAGACTGTTTATAGTATCTAACATTTCTTAACACCTAAGTCTAATTGATTTTATTAAGGCATGTGCTAATTGTCTAATGTGTATGCTAAACTGTTAGTCATGTAGAGTTAAGTGGTTTAAGCATCTTAGACTACTGTTGGATCTTCGCTTACATTTCTAAACTCCATTTCAAACGTTTAAAAGCTCAACTACTTTGGTTATGGGCTAGACCCTCCTTTGCAATCAATTGTTCATCCCTAAATCTACTTGCCATGAATCTAACATTTACCGGCATATTCATAGCTTTTGTCTTCAGACCATGTCTATAGCTGACTCCTAGGTAATTCACGACGTACTATACCTACGACCTTTCCTTGGCTTCCACGATTGTACTACACTCAGGGGTGTTTCCATCACTAAACCATGTACTTAATATATTTACGGTAGTTACGTTGCTTCATACAATAACACAGATAACTACCTACCGTAATTTAGACTTAAATATTCTAAAACTAAAGTGATAGCCACGTGAAAAACTGGAAAGGGTAATCCATAAATTAAGTCTTGTGCATGATGAGTTTAGCCAGATACACAGCACAACAATTCCCAATTATATAATTAAAATATTAGTTTTAAAATCATCCCTAATTACAACTATTTAAATCATGGCAAACATACAAGCAACAACTCACAAAGCATGGCAATAAGCATTTTTAATATTAATAAATTACAAACATCAAACAAGAACATTATGAAGATTTAATAATAGAAAGGATAAATATTACCTATAATAATTGCGAGCAGAATAACAACTTGTATTTCTTCTGAATAATATCCCAAGCATTACAATGCTGGCTCCTACTGATTACTATTACATAGCTAATCTCATACTTAACTCTCCCTAAATTATCTAATTAAACTAATCTAGAGAGAGAAAGTAGAGAGAGAAACAACTAACTAAGTGTGTGTTGGTGAAGGTATATGGAGTGTGTGTAGAATGGTATATGGAAGGTTTGTTGAAATGAGGAGGTTAAGGGTGGTATTTATAGGCTAAGGCATGCCCAAAATACACCCAATCTTCATCATACCCGTATGGAGGTGTCGTATAAATTTCAATCTTGCACTAAAATTCGACACCCTACAATGACACCCTTTAGAGCTTGGGTGTATTCACAAGAACAAATCAGGAGCGAAGATCACCCACAAGGGGGTAAATACACCCATTTGGGAGGGGGTAATACACCCTAATGGTCGTATACGTCTTTTTGGGAGGCCGTATACGCCCTCTTGGTGTGGTGGTGTGAGGCCTCGTGCGATCTCGTATCTTCTTCGTTTCTTGTCCGTTTTGCACGATTCTTTCTCCCACGATCTCGTAATTACCTGAGGAACATTACGAAGTTGATTAAATTTAATTTCCTATTTTTGAACCTTCAGGTGCTTAAGAGCTTGTGCGAATCGAATGTGCTTGTTTTAGCTCTAGTTTACACGTTATTTGAGTCTTTTTGTTCATTTTTGAAATATCGTCTAAGTTTTAGCCCTCTTGATAGATTATGTTCATAAAACCTTGAAATTATAAGAATATGTCAAGATCAGGGTTGAAATCGGGTAAATAATGTACGTAAAAACATGACTTTTTACGTTACATCACTTCCCTCCAATCAGTTGACATCCACCAGATGTACTTTTCCTATCTAATTTACACCTTGCATAATTTTCATATGTGAAGCCAATTAGATCAAACCTTGAGTCTTTGAGATACCAAAGACCAAGGTTAGGAGTACCGTTTAGGTACTTAAAAATTCTCTTTAAGCATGTGGCAAGCATAATGTGGAGTCTACTAGCAGTTAAATACAAAATAGATCCAATCATACCTATGTAAGTTTTTTGACAAATAGGTTTCCCAGATTCATCATTGAGCAACTTATCATCTATACTCATGGGAGTTTTCATTACATAACAGTTATCAATGGAATATTTTTTAAGTAAATCATGTATATATGTTAGTCCACCCATCATACTCGTTTAATTTTGTTTTAGACATTAAATTTGAAAACCATTTGCATAAATTTTCATCCACATATATCTAGATTAAAATAACATGACCCTTATCCTTTTCAATAAATAAGGTTTTATCAATTGATCCTCTAGAGAATTTATTCCCTAAAAGATAATTTGATAAAATGTCATACCAAGCTCTTTGGAGCTTATTTTAGTCAATATAATGCTTTTTGCAGTTTCTTTACATGTGTTGGAAATTTAGTACTTACAAAACCTAAAGGTTGTTTGACATACCCCTCTTCATGTAGATATCCGTTCAGAAAATCACTCTTCACATCCTTCTGGTAGACTATGAAATCTTCATGAGTAGCATAAACTAGGTAGAAACTGATAGCTTCTATTCTGACTACAGGAGCAAAGTTCTCATCAAAATCTATCCCATCCTCTTGTATGTATCCCTAAGCTACCAACCGAACTTTGTTCTAGATTATCATTCCATATTTGTCCATCTTATTTCTGAACACCCATTTAGTTCAATTTATAGATATATCCTTTGGAGAAGAAACTAATGTCCAGACTTTATTCCTCTTAAATTTTGTCAACTCTTCTTGCATTGCTTCTACCCAATCATCATCTTGCAAAGCCTTTTCATCTTTCTTTGGTTCAGTGAGTGATAGAAAATTGTTGTAGAACAAGAAGTTGGCGGCTGATTGATCTGAGACTTGAGTTCTAGTCTGTACACCAGCTTCAAAATCTCCAACCTGTTCAAGAGGATAATCCTTGTGTTGTTTAACACCTTCTGGTGACTCTTTAAAGTGCAGGCATGTCTGCATCTGTAGAATAATCATCACCACATTCAACATGTGAATCTGTCCTACCAGACTAAACATGTGAGTATGTGTTGACTGATTGTCCATGTGATTATGTGCTTGAAACTTGAGGTGTAGGAGAAACATCTTCAGATATTGTTGGTGACATCTTCACTATCAAAGTCAAGTTGATGAATTTCAACTTTTGAAGTCCCATACTAAGACCCAACAACAGATAGTTCTTCAAGTAAATGAATGTTAGACTAAGAAGTCTGCACATTATTTATAGAAGAACCATCAATTGTAACATCTATGGTTTCTTCTATCTTTCTTCTTTTGTTGTTGAAACTCTAAAGGCTATAGACACAGATGAATAACCAACAAATATTTCTTCAACAGACTTGGGCTCTATATTTTCTAGTTGATCCCTTCGGTTGAGAATGTAACATTTATTCTCAAACACGTGAAAGTAGTGGACATGGACAGTTAGAACCTTGTTGTGATATATCTTATATGAAGTCTTAGCATGTCTTTTCACAATGGTAGATTGATGTGCTAAATCCAGTTATAAAATTTATACTAAGAAATACCACAAATAGATTATCAAACAACCGACAATGTACCATGTCGTGTAGTAGTATAGCTTTGGTAAATTCGATTTGAACCAAGAGGACTAAACAATCCGGAGTATCTAGTTAATGTATGTTAATCTAAACAAATAAGTAAATGGTGTGTGTTTTGCAACCGAATTGTTGCCATGCAATTATCACGAAATAAAAGTAAAATAAAATAAAAATAGGTAGTGGGATTCAAAAGAATCTGTTTAGAATTAATCAATGTTTAAACGACATTCAATTGGACTAATTTACTAATAACTTTGGGGTGTTTGTTAAAACATGTTTATCTAACATTGTCTATCAAATTGAATTCAGAATAGGATTCGCTTTCACTCCTCCAAGTCGAATGATTAGAAATGATCTATCACTTTTACTCCAGGTTTTTAACTACTTAATCAAAATTCAATTCGTTAACTCATGATCTAATCTTTTAAATTACGCTTGCAACATTACTGAACTTAATTTGATTTCTCTAATTAAGTTTAATGAACCCGTCCTATTTCAATCTTGCGCTCACAATCAATCAACCATCATTCATAGACAAACAATTCCAAAAAACCATTTAAAATGTAAAAGCGTTCACTATAAACATCAAATGACTTACTAATAAAACAAATCAACAATGAAAACTCAACCACAATTGGTTCTATGATTAAACATGAATTAAACAATTGTAAACATCAAAGAATTAACACCCCTAATCAATAGATCATATCAACCAAGTGCATGTAAAAATACTGAACCCATAATCAAGCTAATCAGAACAAAACACAAAAAGAAAATGGAATTAAACATTGTGATGGAAAAACTCCAAATACCGCCCAAAATCTCCCCTGGACCAAAGGAAAACGGCCTTCCAAGCTTCCTGAGAAATTAGGGTTTAATTTGGATTAAAAGTTAAAAATCATGTATCAGCACACTACCCTGACAGGTACCACCCTACCTGGCGAGTACTCTTGTAACATCTTTTAAAGTTGTAGTTCTCTGATTTCCAAGAATTTAGGGTTTTGAATCACCTCAATCAGAGTCTGTTTGAAAGAGTTATGGCTAAAATCGTAGAGCCTCGCAGAAACTACAATACTTCTCCTTTCTCGATCTTTTCTTCAACGTTTTCATTCAATTTCTTCTCGTATATGTTCCTAACAATAATAAAAAATTCAAAGAATATTAAGTATATAAAGTTCATTAAACTAATGACAAATACGGATAAAACGAGAGACATTGCGCAAGATAAATATGTATAATTTAAGCAATATCATAGATCAATTATAAGTACAACATGCAGTGTTAACTGCTTCTGCCCATAAATAGATTTTTATGTTGGCTTGATATAACATGGTTCTTGCAGCTTCAATGAGGTTATGTTTCTTCTTTTTGTAACCCCATTCTTTTGAGGAGTTCTCATAGAAGAAAACTTCTGCATAATACCCCTATCCTCACTGAATTCAATAAGTGTAAAATTCTTGAACTCGGTGCCATGATCACTCTTGAGATTGCTTAACTGGAAGGCTTTTATGTAATTTCTCTCTCTTGATCAAACTAATAATCTTCTCTGGTGCATCACTCTTTGCCTTCAGAAATATAACCCATGTATAACTTGTAACTTCATCCACAATTACAAGAGTATACTTCTTTCCTCCCAAAATGCTTGTGCTCATAGGACCAAATAAGTCTTGAGCAGCCACTACCTAGATACTATTTCTTCTCATTCTGCACAAGACAAACAAAACATATCAGTTGCTTTAGGGAACCCACTGATAAATGGGTCCTTGGGGATGACTAATAGTCTTCCTTTTTGATGTTTTATTGTTTCTTAATTTTACATATTCAACCACAATCTTTCTTTTAATCTCCTAATATTATGAGTTACTTACAATATACACCTTCATGACCTTTGATAAGAAATTGTAACAGGATTTGTTAAATTTTGTAGTTCTTTTTGGTCTCTGGTTGTAATTATAAGAATATCTATACTTAGGTTGTTGTGTGGAATGAATAAAACTTTTGAAATCTCAAGTTAGTTGTAGCAATTGATAACCAAGTCTGTTGACTTACAAACTGAGATATAAAGTTAACAGACTTAGAGTTAGATCTTACAAACTAAGAGTTAAATTTCACATAATAATATCTATTAAAATCCTTTTTGATTTGTTTAGTGCCTTTAGATTTAACATTAGGCACCAACTTACTTGTATTAGATGTTTAGCAAAATATTTTCTTGAAACTTTTGGTTCTAACTTTTCTGTTTACCTTATTTGAATTATTTGCATGTTTTACAAAGGTAGAAGGTTTATTAATGCTTTATTTGTTATCTTTAGATTTAGTGTTTATACAGATGTTTTAGTACTAGTATCCTTTACCTTTTGCATTTGTTTTGCTTAATCTGAGTCTGGCTTGTTAAAGTCTTGGCTATCACAGTCCGGGATGTCACAGTCTATGTCCCCAGACTCAGTCTCATAAACAATTTCAGTTTCTAAGTGAAAGTCCCTTGTGAATTGATCCACGAGGTAATAATGTGTATTAGAATGCGGAATCCTCTAATAAACGAAACGTTAACTAAACGAGTGTTGTAATCTATAACACGAAATAAGCTTTGTAGAATATAACTTGATTTATATTCGAACTTAAGACAATATTACAAGAGTATTCGAACTTAGTTTGTTGAAACTCAGTTCCAAAAACGTTACAAATGAATAATTTTGAACTTGTATTTATAGACAACTAAGTTCGTACGAACTTAGCAGCTCCTAAGTTCGTACAAACCTACCTGTAAGTTCGTACCTACCCTAAGTTCGTGCGAACATACAGGTTCGTACGAACCTACAAAAATACATAACAAAATATTTCATTTAATTAACAACATAAACAAATTACAAAACTAACTATTACAAATAAGAAGCTGTTGTCACACAACATGTACCAACAGACTCCCCCTTGACAATAGCTCTATTTGTCTTCAGTCTTCTTGTTGTAGTCGATCTTGATTCTTGATCAGCTCTGTCGACTTCCAGCCCATAAACCTTTCTCAATGCAAACCTTCACCACTTTTTAATATCTTCAACTTTCATGCCTCCAACTATCTCTGTACAAGATTTTATTTGCATGAAGCTTCATCAGATCATCCTTGGACAACTTTACCAGATGTAAACTATCGTACACTCTCAGCAACACCTTTCCTTCACTGTCCTCCATAACTGCTTCGGCAGTTTGACTATCAACATACCACCACTTGAGATTTACTAGAACGTCATGTGGCATTTTCTTCAACGGAACCCTCTTCAAGCACTTGACTGATCTGTAGACCATTTTCATCTACGACTTGTTAGTAATTAGATCAATCCTGGTCAGATCAGGAACTCCCTTCCCCGACTTTGGCTTTAAGTCTTAAAACTTGTTCGATCTTCCTTCACTCTTAACGATTCTCTCTAAGGTGCAAGCGTAAGGATCATCTCCAATATTCACCAAGTTTAGCCAGCCCAGAACCTTCAATTCTATCTTCGGTAACGAGCTAAAGACCTTCAGTTTGTTCTTCAAATACTAAATCTCATCATATCTTTTCACCTTGCCCGATCCTCTGACCCTGATGATGCCTTGTTTCAGCTCGCTCAATCATCTGACCCTGATATCACCCTTATACTTAATCTTTGGTTCCTTTTCCATCCTTTTAAACCATAAGTCTTTCAATTCAGCTGTAGATGGCTCTTTGGTTCCTTATACTTAATCGTGAATTCACTTTACTTGTGTGTTCTTAGTCTACCTTGTGTTGATTGATGATTGATTTCCATGACGAGGTCACACTATAGTTATGTAACTAAGACCCATATGATAGAATACTTTATGAGTCTATTTTGTTGCTTTATGGATATTACTATCATATATATTGTTATCATCACCTAAACCACGAGTTTTAAATTTCAGGAAAACAAGATGACAGTGACTAGATGTGGGAAGGAAATTGTTGTCCAAGGGCAAAATAGCCAACGAGATGGAGTTGAAGCTAGTATCACTGAGGGTGTGGGTACTCAACCACCCCTACCACCCCCACCACCACTCTATGAGCCGGTAAGAGAGCCAGTCATCCAGGAAAGAGGTTTAAGAACTATGATAGCTGAGGAGATAGGTCGGGCTCTTGAGGCCGTTATACCATACATTGTCTATCAAACTCGAGAAGTTACTCAAAAAATGATACATGAGGGGTTGACAGCCTTTCGAAGGACTGAGGGTATTGCTGAAAATGTTATAGCACCAGAACATGGGCAAATTGATGAAGTGAACGAGCAGATACACCAGGAGCAAAATGTTGATCAACCAAGGTAGCCTATAGTTGAAAATGTGGTTCCCCGGGTGGAACCAAGGGTTGGAAATGATTTTCAAGTTGCTGCTCAACCAGAGCGACAAATGGTGATAGCTGGAAGGAAGAAAGATGGTTGTTCTTACAAGGATTTTGCTTGTTGCAATCCACCACAGTTTCATGGGGTTTCTGATCCACTCGTTAACATGAGGTGGGTCAAGGAAGTTGAGGGGGCGTTTCGCACTAGCAAATGTGCAGATGCCGATAAGGTTAATTTTGCAGCAAATATTTTGAGGGATCGAGCTAAGTATTGGTGGGAGGTTATGTTAGAGACAACGGGGGAAGAGGAAATGTATAGTATGACATGGGAGCAATTCAAGGAGAAATTCCTTGAACACTATTGTCCGCAGTCTAGGATGGATCAGATAGCCGAGGAATTCCTTAAATTGAAACAAGGGAATCAGACAGTTGATGAACTCATAGGAAAGTTTTTGGATAAAGCGCGATTTGCACCAGATTATGTGACTTCTAAGAAGATGAAGATAAAGAGGCTTTTGTTATGCCTAAATGATGAAATTCGTGAACATGTGGTTACTAGAAATCCGAAGACTTTTAATGAGTTGATTGAGGCGGCTCGTGAACGAGAGCAAGAGATTGGGAGACAAGCCGAGACTGCAAGAGAGAAGAGAAAGTGGGAATTGACTAATACCTCTTCAAAGAGGCCGAGGACCGAAAATCATGGAAAGAAGTTCAAGAAAGGTAGTAATAAGAGATTGGACTACCCAACTTGTGGGAATTGTTTCAAGAAGCATCTCGGGCAATGTATGATGGGTTTCAAGGGTTGCTACAAGTGTGGGAAGGCGGATCATTTGAGTCGGGATTGCCTAGATCCGTTGCGGGTTTGTTACAATTGTTATGAGCCGGGTCACATGAAGAATAGTTGCCCAAAATTGAAGAGTGGAGATGTCAAGATTGAAGCAAAGCCTTTGAGGATTAAGGGAGACGACAAGAAGAAGTTTGAGGCACCAAGGCCTAAGATACGTGCATTCCAGATTACAGCAGACGAGGCTAGAGTGACACCCGATGTGGTCACAGGTATCTTTCTTGTAAATTCGTTACCTGCACATGTTTTATTTGATTCTGGAGCCAGCAAATGTTTTGTGTCATATGCATTTAGTAAGGAATTCACAAACCCTGTTAGCAAATTAGACGATCCACTTGAAGTGGAAATTGCGGATAGCAAAACCATTTTACTTACGGATGTATATCAAGATTGTTTAATCAAGATTGATGACCATGGATTTTCGATCTCTTTGATGCCAATGACCTTGGGAGAGTTTGATGTCATTGTTGGTATGGATTGGTTGGGGCAACACAAAGCCAACATACTATGTGACAAAAAGATGATACAACTCACTGCTCTGGATGGAAGGAAAATTTGTGTTCATGGTGAGAAGAGAAAAGGTGAAGTTGCGATTTGTACGTTGATGAAAGCAAAGAAGAACTTGGCACATGGATGTCAAGCTTATCTCGCTTATGTGGTTGATGCAATCAAGGGGAAAAAGATTATAGAAGATGTCCGCGTTGTAAATGAGTATCCCAATGTATTTCCCGATGACTTGCCGGGTTTGCCACCCGAAAGACAAGTCGAGTTTCAAATAGCCTTGGTTCCAGGGTCAGCTCTAATTGCGAAAGCACCTTATCGTTTGGCACCTACTGAAATGCCAGAGCTTATGACCCAATTGCAAGAGTTACTTGATAAGGGATTCATACGCCGTAGTAACTCGTCATGGGGTGCTCCAGTATTGTTTATAAAAAAGAAGGATGGCACTATGAGGATGTGTATCGACTATCGTGAATTGAATAAAGTGACAGTCAAGAATAGGTACCCCTTACCTAGAATTGACGATTTATTCGATCAGCTTCAGGGAGCAAGTTATTTCTCCAAGATTGATCTTAGATCGGGTTATCACCAATTGAAGGTTCGAGATGAAGATGTTCAAAAGAGAGCTTTTCGAACGAGATATGGGCATTACGAGTTCTTAGTGATGCCATTTGGACTGACAAATGCACCGGCAACATTTATGGATTTGATGAATCGTGTTTGTAGACCGTTCTTAGATCAATCGGTGATTGTCTTTATTGATGACATTTTGATTTACTCGAGTAAGGAAGAACATGAGAAACATTTGCGACAAGTCTTGGACATTCTGCGGAAGGAGAAACTTTATGCGAAGTACTCGAAGTGTGAGTTTTGGCTTCGAGAGGTGCAATTCTTGGGGCATGTGGTTAATGAGAGTGGGATCAAAGTCGACCCAGCAAAAGTTGAAGCAGTTATGAAGTGGGATCCACCAAGGAGTCCCACTGAAGTTAGAAGTTTTCTTGGATTAGCCGGTTATTATAGAAGATTTATTCAAGACTTTTCAAAGATAGCTTCATCGTTGACCAAGTTGACTCGAAAGAATGTGAAGTTTGTTTGGGGTGAAGAACAAGATTTGGCATTTCAGTTATTGAAAAGAAAGTTAACCGAGTCTCCCGTTCTTGCCTTACCCGAAGGCATAGAAGACATGGTGGTATACAGTGATGCATCTTACCTTGGGTTGGGATGTGTGTTGATGCAACGAGGAAAAGTTATTGCTTATGCTTCATGACAATTGAATGAGCATGAGAAGAACTATCCCACCCACGATTTAGAGTTGGCAGCAGTTGTGTTTGCATTAAAAATATGGAGACACTACCTTTATGGCACGAAGTTTATGATATACACTGACCATCAAAGTCTCAAGTACTTATTTGACAAAAAAGAATTAAATATGAGGCAGTGAAGATGGATAGAGTTTGTGAAAGATTACGATTGTGAGATTCATTATCACCCTGGGAAAGCGAATGTAGTAGCTGATGCCCTAAGCCGTAAGGAGAGACATGAGCCGATGAAGATTACATCTATGAAGCTGGTAGTGACTTCTGGATTATTCGAAAAGGTTAGAGTTGCTCAATTAGAAGCTTTGAAAAAGGAGAACTGGAAGAAAGAACGAATTCAAGGCCTTGTGCATAACTTGGTGGATGATAGCAGGGGGTGAAGACTCGATTTGGAAGGGTATGGATTCCAAATACTTGTGAAATTAAACTGTGTTACTTGATGAGGCACATAAGTCTAGATATTCTATCCACCTGGGAAGTACAAAGATGTATAGAGATTTGAAAGAAGACTATTGGTGGCTTGGAATGAAGCGGGATATAGTAAAGTATGTAGAGAAATGTTTGACTTGTTTAAAAGTCAAAGCAGAGCATCAAAAGCCTTATGGAAAGATCCAACCCTTAGAGGTTCCAATGTGGAAATGAGAAAATATCACAATGGATTTTGTCACTAAGCTGCCAAAGACGTTGAGGAACCATGATACGATATGGGTTATAGTGGATCGGTTGAAAAAAAGTGCACACTTTTTACCAATACGCGAAACGCTTAATGTTGAAAAGCTTGCCGAGTTATATATTAATGAGATTGTATCACGACATGGTGTGCCACTTACCATTGTGTCAGACAGAGATAGTAGATTCACATCAAGGTTTTGGGAAAGATTCCAACGCGAGCTTGGCACTAGATTAACCATGAGTACGACATTTCATCCTCAAACTGATGGTCAAAGTGAAAGAACGATTCAAACTTTCATTGATATGCTTCGAGCGTGTGCTATCGATTTCGGTGGTAATTGGGATAATCATTTGCCGTTGGTCGAGTTTTCGTACAACAATAGTTTCCATGCAAGTCTGAAGATGGCACCTTATGAAATGTTGTACGGAAGAAAATGTAGAACACCCGTTTGTTGGGGTGAGGTTGGTCAAAGAGAGTTAGGTGCAACGGATATCATTGTAACCACAACTAATAAAATTGATCTTATTCGTGAACGTTTGAAAGCAGCTCAAGATCGGCAAAAGAGTTATGCCGATAAAAGGAGAAGACCAATTGAGTTTGAAGTTGGTGATTTTGTGATGTTAAAAGTGTCACCTTGGAAAGGAATCATTCAATTTGGAAAAAAGGGAAAGTTAAGTCCAAGATTTATTAGGCCTTTCAAGATTGTGGCAAGAGTTGGTGCGGTTGCTTATCGATTAGATCTACCTGAAGAGATGAAAGGGATTCACAACACTTTTCATGTATCATACTTGAGAAAGTGTTTAGCGGATGAAGATACTTTTGTGCCAATGAATGACGTAGTTATCGATAAAAAATTAAACTACATTGAGGAGCCAGAGTTGATACTTGAGCGAAAGGTGAAAAAGTTAAGAAATAGGGAGATTAGATTCGTCAAGGTACAATGGAAGCATCACAAGGGTTCTAGTGCAACTTGGGAACGTGAAGATGAGATAAAGGAGAACCACCTAAGTTTGTTTTTATAGATTTCGGGGACGAAATCCTCTTAAGGAGGGAGTAGTTGTAACATCCCTAATTTTATAAAATTATGAAATTATTATATAAGAGTTATTTGACATTTTTAAGACTTGCTACGTAGATTTATTTTAGTTCATTGGAATGTTTGACATATTAAATAAAAGACTACAACTTCAATTTACATAGAATGGTACTCATTGTTAAAACACTATTAACTAAAGGGTAAGAATGTCAATTAGGGTACCTAGGTATATTCTAGAAACCCTAAACATTCTAGTATAAAAGAAATTATTATATAAGTTGTGAGAGTGTGGTAGGCTGCTGGACCTAGAGACCTGAGATTCAGGCAGCCACTTTCCGGTGGTCGTTTTCCGGCTAAGTTTTCCGGCCAAATACAAACCACTTGGTAATCACACATCCATACTTAGGTTCTTTCTAGATCTAAGGAGGGAAAAACGAATAGAGAGTAAAAGTGAAGCTTAGATCAGTAAACGAGGAAAAGTATTGAAGAACACAGCTTGTGGTCGTTGGTGGCGTTTTCCGGTGATACATTTCCTTTTTCTGACAAGGTAAGAAGCCACACCAAAATTTTTAGTTAAGCTCTATAACATTAGATCCGTTGCTTATTAGCTGAGTTTTGCTCATTGCTTGCACAAACGAAAACTAACAGTGACACACCATAGATTCTGGCGAGTCCAAGATTTTCCAATAAAGTGGGTTTCGAACTTTTAGGCGTTTAAGCAACGTTTAAGGTACCAAATCTTGTCTTCTTATTTAGTACATACGAGTTTGATAGTTAAAACTGGAAGAAATACATGTCTATTGTGATGTTGGTTGGAATCCCATTTTTGGGGTGAAGGTTTCTGGTAACGAGGAGTTGCCAGAAAGGTGGTACTACTTCTAGTCCAAGAAACATGGTAGCCTTTTTATAATTTCAGTTCGAGTCCTCGGAGTTTTATAGAAACTACACACTACCCTTTTGGCATTAGTTAAATAAATTATGTTTTTAACATTGTCCTTGATAACTAGCTTTCAAAAGAATGAAATATCTATATCTTAGTCTATTAATGGAAAGGGTCATCAAAATAAGCTACGTAGTAGGATGCAAGTCTAGCAGACAATTTTAAAACTCCAATAATTAACATGATAGTGTATTTAATAATATTGCCAAAAATAAGTTAAATGACTAACTAAATTTTAAGTAAAGGAATTCTAGCGTTGAGAATTTATGTTAGCTACTTATGAGGGTATTAGTAAAAATAGTGTATTAAACATATAGTTGTTAATTATAATACATTTGTATTGATCTTAGGTGAACGAGTGACTTTAGCATTTGATACGACTCAAGATATACCTAAAGAGTTTCAAGGTGAGTTACACGATTTTTCTCAAAACGGGGACATATATCAAAATGTGTTTTTTGTAACTATTTTATCTAAATGTTCGTTAAATATATTGTTTGGTAGTACTAAGTGCAATTAAGTACAACTAGTTCACAATTACTTGGTTAGTGTTGTTGTGAACTATTCGATACTTAGGTGCCTTGGTGTGATCCAATATTAGTGTACTAAGTACCTTCAAACTTGACAAGTTGACGATCTCGTTTAGTTATTTGATTGTGAACTTGTTGTGTTTCTAGTGCTTAGTATGACTTAGCTATGTGGTTTAGATTGCATGGATCCATTGCATATGTGTTAGCATGTTTGTAGAATATGTGGGCCTCCCCCACCGAATTATAATGCGTGTGTGAGCTTCCCTGCTCACCGGGCAAACATTAGTAATAGAAATGTTATTTAAAGTTTTAGCTCTTGTTTAATTAAACAGTTTTATAGTACTAATGTTGAGATTTCTGTGATAAACCCGTGTACTCACAAGGCTTATTAGCTAACCCCGTGTGTTTGATATGTGTCCTTAGGCAAGGATGTAACTTGGACCAAGTGGCAAAGGAAAGGAAGTTGCTTAGAGTGCGAGATTGACGAATTTAGAAGATAGCTTCATACATGTAACTAGTCATAGTTAGTATAGACTCTTTATTATAGTAGTGAGTGTTGGTTACACCTGATTTTAAGTGACTATTTATTTTAAATTCCGCTGCTTTGATATGTAAAACTTAAAACAGGTTGTTCGAGTATTATCTACATTTATAAAATTATTATATTTATATTTAGAAAAAAAAAAAGTTGCAACTTAAAATTTTGGTGTAACATAAACCACCTCGTGTTGAACCTCAGCCGCCACTTCTGGTGGCGCTGAAATATTAGCAGGAGCTTGCGGAGTTGGTTCTGGAACATTTTCTTCACCTGCTCCTTGGGGCTGTGGCACATCCCACCCGCCATCATTTGCTGGCGCCACATAACCAGCATCTAATACGGGCCCGAAGAGAGGTACTGCCTGAGGCCTGTCAGCAGCAAGTCGACGACTGCTGTGACTTAGGCAATGCCTAAAATATTTTCTTTTCTACTGATGTCAGATGCACCATTGGATCCACAGCCAGGAGATTTGGGATTAACCCGTTAATGATCATCATTATAAAGCGCGAGTATAAGATAAATCTATCTTTCACACTCCCCTTTATTTGCTGCACCATCTCATCAAAGAAAAATTGAGAGAAGTAGTAGGGCTTGTTGTAGACGAGTGAAATCATGCCAGATTGCATCTTGTGATTTATCATGTCAAACCCGGCTTTCTTTGGGCTAAAGGACACCATCAAAGTATGCATCAGGTATCGCCACTGCCAGAAGAGAAAGCTCTTGGTGTACTGGGTATGGGTGACGTCCCCAACATATCCCATGCGCTGGAAAGCGCCAGGACGCAACTCTAAAGGGAATGAGGTCGGGCCATTTTCCTGAGCTTCCATCCCCAGCTGGAGAATTATCCGAAGATAGGCGGCAGAGAACTCAATATTGACACCATTGACAATAGAGCGGATGACTGGAAGTGCTTGTCGATAATCATAAACCGCGTTCGCCCAGAATTGACAGAGATACTTGATCCTCAGCGTCGTCGAATGGTTAAGAGCATAGTAGACCCTCGAGCGCATTAAAAATTCCAAGATGCCTCGGAACTGCTCAGTAGCGGGATCAGCCAAATCAAACGAGATTGCCAGGTTGTGCTTGTTGTAGAATTGACGCACTTGATCAGCCATTTCTTCACACAAGACAAAAAAAACACACCAAAGATAGATAATAATAATAATAATAATAATAATGTTAGTAATAGACATAATGAATTTAGTACAAGTTATTACACATTAATTATTAAAAAATTATTTTTTTCAAACACATGTAAGTTCATACGAACTTACAACTCTGTGCAGGTTCGTACGAACTTGAAGTTTGACCAAGTCAAACTAAGTTCGTACGAACTTACACTTGGCTAGGTTCGTACGAACTTAGTAAGTTCGTACGAAATGTACGTTCGAACAGACGAACTGAAAATCAAATTTTGAAATTTTGGTAACAAAAACATGATCAATCAGTGGAAAAAGGTGCGCTATGGTGCGTGTAAGCTTAAGAAGCAAGCTATTGCAAGTTTTAACCATAAACACTATACCAATTTTGATTTTATAGTTCGGTTTATTAAAAACCAAATAAATTCAAATTTTTATATGTTTAACAGTTCAAAATGCAAATGGCTTACGTACTTAGATGCGGAATAACGTTTAGATGATGGTCAACGATTTAGAAATTACAAACACGGTCCAAATTTTGCTTTCGAAGTTGAAAATGATAAAACGGTGGCTAGGTTCGAAGGCTTCAGCAATGTTCGTACGTATGTAAGTTCGAAGGGTTTTAAAAAGTGAGAGGGGTTTGACTGGTCAGACCCATTTATACCCGTCAACCTAATTTCTTACGACTATTTCTTTTCCTTTACTAGTTGAGTCTTATAAACATGGAACACTCGATCTTGGTGCAAAACTATTATCATCACCATCATCCAGTATTACGTGTTCTAATCCTAAAGTGTTAACATCACTTAAGATAAGAAGATTAAATGATTTGAAGAAAGCATTGTAATCAAATAACCAATCTGGCCCAGTTTGTACTACTGGAGTATAAGATGTGACTTGTATGTTGAACACAATCTCAACTCTACCAGATTTCTTATTGAAGACCCCTTTGTTTGGTGAACCGGCTTCATAACCTAGGAATAATCCTCCGTCTGCCTTTTTACCAAATTTTGGTTGATTATTGGTCTTTAATAAGGTACACTGAACACCAAAAGGTTCAAGACCGGTTAAGTTTGGTTTTCTACCGTTTAAAAGCTCATAACACGTTTTGCTATGTCTTTTGATGGTTAAAACCCGGTTTAATACATGACAAGTTGTATTCACTGCTTCCCCCCAGAAAATGACAGGAAGCTTTAAATCAGCCAACATTATCCTTGCTGCTTCAATCAACGTTCTATTCTTTCTCTCAGCGACGCGATTCTGTTGTGGCTCATAGAGTGCACTAAACTGATGTTGAATTCCTTTGCTTAGGCAAAAGACGTTCATCACCGAGTTTTTGAACTCTAAGTCATTGTCGCTTCTAATCTTCTTGACTCCTCGACCATATTGATGTTCAACTTGGGTAAAGAATGTCATCAGCATTTCAGCTGTCTCATCCTTTGATCACAAGAAGAATACCCATGAAAATCGCAAGTAGTCATTAGTTATAACCACGCAGTAATGTTTACCACCTATACTCCTTGCATTCACCGGACCGAACAAGTCCATGTGAAGGAGTTCAAATGTTGAGGCAATAGAGTTGTGAGTCTTGGACTTGTGAGGTTTCTTGTGTTGTTTCCTTTTCTGACACGGCACACATCTATCCTCTAACCCGAACCTCTACAATGGTACACTTTGCACTAGTCCATTTTTGACTATGAAGTTCATCTTTCTAAAGTGCAGGTGGGCCATCCTCTTGTGCCACATTTGTGACTCACTCTTAGAAGCTTTGGATAGCAAACATGTCGACTCATGTGAAGATTCAGCGACACTCATGTCCATCACATAAGTGTCATTCTTCCTTGGTGCCCTCATGACTATCCACTCTTCTAGTATGACAAACACGGGTTTCAGGATTAATGCGTCTCTATCTGTGAAATGAACGGGATGTCCTTTATTACAAATCTAAGATACACTCACGAGATTATGCTTCAGCTCCTCAACATAGTTGACTTGCTCTAGCACTATTTCCTCATTCGTGACATTACCTAATCCCGTGATCTGTCCACCTTTCGCCCCTGCGAAATTAACATATCCTCCCTTCTTGTGCACAAAGTCCACAAGATTCTGCCTCTCCCCCGTCATATTCCTGGAGCACCCGCTATCAACATACCACCATTTAATAGCTCTTTTGATAAACTCCTGCACAAAGATTGAAAACAATTAGGATTAAGGGGGACCCAAGCCACCACGGTCTTGGGTCGGCCATTCTCAACAAATGTAAACTTCTTCAAGTATCCGTCTTTCTTATCAAGTGACATGGATATTTTGGGAGTTGCATTCATTGAGGAATGGGAGGAGCTACCACTAGGCTTTTGCTCAAGAGACTTTTGGAAAAGTCTCAGATTGACAGGCCTAGGGTTTGATGGAGATCTAACCCTAGATGGATAGTTGTAATTTGAATTATTATAATTCCTATTATTACTACTTTGGTTAGAAAAACGAATGTTTGGGGTTTGAAAACGCTGTGGAGTTTTCGACCTTGATGATTATCCATGTGAGCTTCCTGAGACAGGAGTAGTGCTCGTTGAACCATCACTAGTCGTGAACTTCACAGATTTTGAAAGTGGTTGAGATCTTTGAGAACTTGAAGTTCTTTTAAACCCTAACCCGTTTCTACTCGAATTCCCAACATTTTCTTTAACATTCATTTTAAGTTCTTTAGTGAAAATGCTTGACATTCTTTGATTAACGCTAGTCGTCTCAGGTGTCAGAATTTTCTTATCTTGAGATGAACTAGTTTTCACAGGTGATTGTTTACCTTTGTTCGGACAAATACTTGCTACGTGTCCTTTCTGATGGCACACAAAGCACGAACGTTTCACTAAGGCTTTCTTATGAGCCTTTTGATCCGTTTGATTGTCCGAACCAGGAAAAGTTAGAGAGGAGACATTTTCTACTTGTTTACCTTTATCCTTTTTAATATTTTCATTTTAATTATCAAATGTGGGTGAAACAAATTTAATCAATTTATTAAACTCCTCTTTAACACATTTTTCTTCCATTACACCATCATTTTCAAAACTTACTTCTTTTTAAGCATTAGTGTCGTGGAAGTCTCAGAAGACTTTGACTCTGGTTCCATAACAGTCTCAACTCTTACTAGTTTAACAAAGTGTATTAACCTAGGGACTTCTAGTTGATTGATTGAGTCATTCACAGTAGACAGCTCAGCTTCATCAGATATAGAATTATAATTATTATTAAATGGATGAGGGTTTCAATGTATCCCATTCCTCTGTAATCTCTGGGCTGTTTTTTCACACTTAGTAGATTATCTAAACTTTCGATTGAAAATCTTCTTAGTTCTAATTTTCTATTAAGATCAGCAATCCTAACTTTAGCGTCTGCTAATTCCTTTTCTTTTTCGGAAGATTGTTTGGTTAAATCAGACACATGTTCACGAGCTAAGTCAAGTATTTGACTCTGCTCGTCAACTTTGTCAGTTAAAACTTTGAAATCTTCTTTATCATATTAGGATTTAAGAGTTAACTCAGAGTTTCTTTGTTTTAAAGAATTGAGCTAAGCCGTCATCATTGCAGATGACTCTATTAGTTTCTCAGCTTGTTCCTGAAAGTTAATACACAAAACACAAGCTTTAACAACGAGATCTAGATTAAGTAGTACCTTCTGCTTCTCAGCATCCATATTAGCCATGTACGCAATGAAGTCCTGTGAGTTCATGTTCTCAGTCGACCTCAGTTGCACTATTCTCGTTTCTGAAGTAGGTTCCTCAATCTCTATCTCCATCTCTGAGCTCTTGCCCAATTCTGACTCAGCTTTGCTCTCATCCTTCTCTTCTTCAATGGAGGCCATAAACGCTTGAGGTTTATCGGTCTTTGAACTCCAATCATATGCCCCTTCCCGAGTTTAAACCACCAGAGCTCTGGAATTTGGATTATTCCCTGAGGTGTGGTTACTTCTAGAGGACCCTTGATTAAAGTGCCTTTGTCCATTCTGGCTTAAAGTTTGTTCCCTCTTCGGTCTCTGACATTCCCAAGCAAAGTGCCCAAAACCGTCACAGTTATAGCACTTGACTTTGGTTTTGTCAAAACTGAGCTTACTACTGACGAACTTCCTAGTGGTCCGGCTCATGAACCTCTGAGCCCGCCTTGCAATCATGGCCATTTGCCACTGCAAGTCAATTTCTTCTAAGTCATCAGGGTCCAGTTGATTATAATCCTCGTTCACCATGTCAGGATCCGTAATCTTACCCCTAATGAAGTTCTCATGTGAAACAATGAAAGATGCAAGCAGTGCAACTTCACCTTCAACAAATTTAATACTCATTGGCATAGACTTGAATCCACTAGATGTCCCAGATTGTGGTTTCCTGTCTTTCCCTGAGTCTTCCGATGATGTAATGTAACAGACAATGCTACTAGAACTTCTGATAGCCGAGTTTGTCTCAGCATCACCAAAGTTCTCGAGAGAAATGGTAGCGTTTAAAAGTATGTGTGATCTCTTGTGGAAGACACATCGTAATAGCAGATAACACTTTGTTTTCTACTTCGTACATCTTTTTGTCATCATCCTTCAGCAGTGAATAAGGACACAGTTTCTATTTTCCCTCAAACTCGTATGTCGGTGTGTCGTATCTGTCATTGATACATATCCACATATGAATATCATGGAATTTAGCAAAAGATTCAAATCGATCTTTCCACCAGAAGTAATCTTCTCCTTTAAGAACTTTCGGTGGTGAGGCAGATTTACCAACCTCATGATCCATCTCGATCATTTTACTAAGACTTGACATTTTTTCAAAAAGTCAACAAAAGTCAAACTAGACAAGTTCGTACGAACCTAGGTTAATTCGAACACAAAGTAAGTTCGAAGAAGTCAAACGAACTTGACTACCAAAAAGTACTGTTCAAACTTAGGCTAAGTTCGAAGGCTTTAAGTTCGTACGAACTTACAACTGTAAGTTTGAATGATATTCCTGGTAAGTTCGTACGATGCTTTTCTAAGTTCGTACGAACTTGACATTTTCATATATAGGTTCGTTTCAACCTGCAACTTCGAATCTCCTTTGCAATAAGTGATATAAAACACCAATGGAAGCTAAAAACACAACTTCTAACGTCCAAAGCACTTGCAAACACTTGTTTTCTTAACATTCTCTTACCCCGAACCAAATAAATGAATCATTTCAGCTCTGATACCAATTGAAAGTCCCTTGTGAACTGATCCACGAGGTAATAATGTGTATTAGAGTGCGGAATCCTCTAATAAACGAAACGTTAACTAAATGAGTGTTGTAAGTATGTTTATAACACGAAATAAGCTTTGTAGAATATAACTTGATTTATATTCGAACTTAAGACAATATTACAAGAGTCGAACTTAGTTTGCTGAAACTCAGTTCCAAAAACGTTACAAATGAATAATTTTGAACTTGTATTTAGAGACAGCTAAGTTCGTACGAACTTAGCAGCTCCTAAGTTCGTATGAACCTACCTATAAGTTCGTACCTACCCTAAGTTTGTACGAACATACAAGTTCGTACGAACATACAAGTTCGTACGAACCTACAAAAATACATAACAAAATATTCCGTTTAATTAACAACATAAACAAATTACAAAACTAACTATTACAAATAAGAAGCTGTTGTCACACAACATGTACCAGCACTAAGACTTTAGAACTTTTTGTTCTAACAAAAGCACTAGTTAACAATCTTTTTGCCACCAACTGTATAACTAAAGTATTAGGTGAAGTTTCACGTACAAATTATTTTGGTTTTGAGTGTGTCTCTTGTTCCAGATGGGACTTAACATCAAAATCTTCACCAAGAATAGCTTGTACGTGACTAGGAATTTGTTTTGATAAGCAATCTTCATTCTTTAGAGAAGCGATGCACTAGGAATTACAAATATTTTCAAAATGCTCAGTTTTCTTTTTAAATTGGTGTTTAAAAAGCTGAAAATTCTGTAAGCTATAAGCTTCTATTTCAGCATTTAAATCATCTTTGTAATTGATATGGTCTAATTTGAACATATTATATAGATATATTCCCATGTTTATTTCCATGTTATTTGTAAATATATATTGTGTTTCGTACTTATTTTGTTAATATTTACATTTATGATTAAATATGGAAGTTAGAAAGAAAGGAGTTGAAAATGGCATAAAGCGAAGGAAATCAAGCAAGTTCATATTACTCACAAAAACACACTATCCGACGGATAGCTTCATGTTATCCGGGTGACAGGGAATCCTAACTTTCCAAAAATTTGGCCAGTCTTCACCATTTTGGTCATAACTTCCTCATACAAACTCCAAATTACATGATTCAAAAGCCCAAATTTACTAGAATAAGAGAGCTTCCTTCTCATGCACAAAGACCACCTATCTGGAGGATAGGGTATGTCGGCTAGTTTTCTATTTAAACCAAATTAATCTAATTAATTGTGGATCTTTACTATTAACCCTAGTTCGACTAAGGCACTTAGAAAAAAGGTTTTTTATGGAGTTAGAGCATTAGAAGAGTATGGATTGAAAGGATTCACCCGGGCTACGAAGATTTCATTCTTGTGTTCAGTTTGCGTTAATTTTACTATCTTGTATTCATTCATGTCTATGTGTTTGGATACTTGTTTATATTTAATATTTTCTGCAACCTAGAATTGGATTGAACCTTTTTATATGTGTATTTAAGTTGTTAATCCATTAGATAAAGATTTTATGAGTTTACTTTGGTGTTACGAATTTTATTATTATTATTATTAACGTTTATTTGAAGATCCATGGTTTTACTTAGTGTTTAATTGTTGAGTCTTAACGTGATTGGTAGATCTATGTTATAACTAGTGTTTGTATAGGTTTATTAGTTACTTATGATTATTTAAATTATTAAATAATTGTAACTTGAGACTGTAACCAGTAATAGGTTAAGAAATTCGCAATTAATAATCTTGAATGCACATGATAACTGTACTTAAGAATAACTTCCAAGTATAACTATTAGACACTCGTTAGCACGAGGTCACTAGATTGAATCGCTAATAATGGTGAGAAACTTAACGCATAACTTGTGGTGGTCACAATAGAATAGCTTCTTACATACAAATTAATTCGTAGGGACTTTCCAATAGTTGTAGAATTAGAGGACCTTACCGGAATCCTAATTAACCTTAGTTATTCACGATATAATTCATCCAAAGTAATCAAACTCATATAAGTGGAATCTAAGTAATAATGCATCTAAACATATACATCTTCATATATCTTAACTTCGAGAATCTCTTCTGTAGTTGTTTATCGTAAGTTGGTGTGTAAATATCCCGTAAAACATATTAAAAACCTTTTTACCCGTATTTACTATTAGTTAGTTTAGATGGTTAAAAATAGCCACCGTTCCCCAAGAGATCGACATCCGAACTTATCATCGCTATATTACTATACAATTAGGCGCACTTGCCTATATTGTGTAATAATCCCTAACGTTGGTAAAATCTTTTTATATAAATTAAAGCTTAGATTTTAGACATCGGTAATTACATTTAGCAAGAATCTATATACAATTTAAAGTTATGTACTTTGTAAGCATTGACTCTATTCCAACTTGAACTACAAGTAGATCTTTATGCCTCTTTAACATCATAATCAAATTGGCTTTCAGTAATAGCCATTAAGCACATGTCTTCTTACTCATCTTCATCTTCTTATGAAAGCTCTTCATTTAACCACTCTTCTGCATATAGAGCCTTTTACTGCTTCTTAGGTTGAAACTTGTTCCCACCCTTCTTTAGGTTCATGTACTTCTTTATGTACTTCTTGGCTCTATCAACAACTCTGGAAATCTGTGAAATTTCACTAGACTTGACTTTACATATAACAGCTATATGACCTATATTGCCACATCTATAACATGTACCCTTCTTTGGATCAAAGGTACTTCTTGTTTTAGATGCACCAAGCTTCTTCTTTTCTAGCCTTTCAGTAATCAAAGCGAGTTTAGTCTGTAGTGCCCTGGTTTTTTCATCATCCGACTCATCACTTTCTGAGTTTGTCATTGGTAGTTGATAGTCTACCCTTAAGTATAACTCCATATTCCTTCTACTAGTAGCACTTAGAGCAACTTTTGGATCCTTAGAAATCCTCTTGACATTTAGTCTTTTCCTCTCCTTGGATTCCTCATTGATCATGAGTAATCTATATAAACTAGGAAGATCATAGTCATCCAGTTTATCACTTACCACCAAAGATGTGATAACCTCAAAGAATGAATCTGGAATAATATCCAGAAATTTATGACATATCTTTGCTTGACTTTTGATTATCTCTACTTTTTCCAAATCATTTATCGGGATTTGAAATTTGGTGTGTATATCAATTAAGTATTCTTTTGATGTTGCAAATAAATTTTCATCATTCCTTATTAGATTTTTCTTTTACTGACTTTTGACTATTGTTACTCCTTCATAATAGACTATCAAGGAATCTCATATCTGCTTAGCAGTTTTACAACTGCCAATCTTAGCGAAGATTGTTTCAGATACCGCATTACCAAGAATGCTCGTTACTTTAGCATCTAGATTGTATAAAATTTTATCCAAGTCTGACCGTCAAGTTTTAGGAGATTCAAAAAACTTTTCTGGTGTAATAGTCTTCCCTTCAGCATCTACAACATCGTCAACTATCTTCCTAGAATTATTGGTCCTTCTCTTATCACTCTGAGCATCTCATCATGGATGTCAGCAAGATGCCATTCTGCCTTTAATTTCCAATCAGCAAAATTGGTTGCATTAAAGATTGGAATTCTTTTTCCTACAATAACTAAAAACTATTGTTGTTGCCATTAATTGATTTATGTTTTGTGTTTTAAATTGATTTTCTGGGTATTTACTTAGATCGTTAAAGATTAATATTAAACAATTAAATCTTTATTTGCTCTGATACCAGTTGTTAGGTCTTAAAGTAAGATCCTAAAAAACTTGTTAACAAATTATCAATTAATCAAGATGAATTAATCAATATAAATTAAGCATTTAATGTTTAATATCAACGTAATAACTATTAAAGTGATACTGCACTTTGCGGAACAAAGAACAATATAAATCACACAGATTATACGTCGAATGTTTTACCAATTTAATTATCTCATTCATTCTACCGGTTATACAGTTTTTATGAGACATATAGAAACTATTAATACATAATAAGTAAGTTAGGAAACACAATCCTACCGTATCTCTAACTAATAGAGTTCTACGTTACCCATCTACGGGTTTTAGATTAACTTTATTCGCTAAATACTCTTGATTGTATAGTCCTTTCGATTCGATTCGGACTTATTGTAACTATACTACTACTCGACAGGGTAGACTGTCCGGTTATATAATAGTTAATTGCGGTAATTCCTAGTATAAATTTAGTAACTAAATTTTACTCATCAAACGGTAACGCATTTAAAAAATTGTTTCAATAAAGCTTTTAAAAAAATTACAATTGGAGAAGCTTGGTGTAAGGTTTTATAAAGACTTTAACAAATTAAAGGTTTTTATATTGGAGTAAGAGATTCTACCAATAATAGCTTGGAAAAAAAAAAGACATAGGTTACATCAACTTTATAACTAATTAGGAGGTTTATTAGAAAAAAATTTATGTTTATAAACACTTTTATATATAAAAGAAAACACATTGGGATTAGGGATGCTCTAATACTTTTTTATCCAAAAGCAAGTTCGCCACCAGTTGTGAATTAGGCGTTAATGAAACTTTTCACAATAACCTTTCACAAAATTCTATTATGAATAGTTCGTATGTTTCTAGATAACTAATTACGGTAAGAAAACCCATTTTGGTACTAAGGGTAGGTTTGTAGATTAATTTTATTTAATAAAAAAAATTGTAATTATTATATTTTTTAAAATGTATATTTTTGTCCGTAAATAATAATTTTAGAACGAATGGAGTAAGTAAATAAATACCCTAACAAATATACTTGTCTTGAAATGAAATGGGATATATATATATACGTGTCTATATAGGGGGCTGATCGAGAGGGAATAGGTAATCTTAGAGGAAGGGAGAAGTTAATCTAGGCCGTCCACTAACATTCATCACGGTGAATGTTAGTTAAAATTCATCACGATGAATGTTAATTAACATTCGTCACGACAAAATATTTTTCAATTAACATTCATTAGATATAATGATAACTAATATTCACTGTGATGAATGTTAACGGACGACTCAGATTATCTTCCCCTTCCCCCAAGATTACCCCTTCCCTCTGATCATCATCTGTATATATATATATAATATCTATCTATATATATATATATATATATAATAAGGTTTAACAAGCTTATGTGGCAATCTCTTAGTGACTAAGCTGATGTGGCAATCTTTTACTAATTAAGTGATTATTTGTCATCTAATCCTCTATGTCACCTCAACTTACTCTCATATTAATTTGAAGTAACCATTTCCACATTTTTCTTTAAATTTAAATATCTTACAAACGGTACATCAATAAATTATAAAAATTACATTATTAGAATCGACGTCATTTTATCTATGAAAGTATAGCTTGTGGGATCTTTAATTAAAGATACAAAATCGCTGATTCCGAATATGTAATTTTTATAATTTATTGACATACGGTTTGTGAGATATTTAATTTTAAAAGTTAAAGTGGAAATATGTTTTGTAATAAAATGGAGCGATCATATTAGTTCTCCAATTACCTACTTTTTTGTCATTGTTATTTGAAACCACCTCTTATGGTTTAATCCAAACTGATCATGAAGAGTTTTTGAATAATTTTAGTTATTTAGTATTTTTTTTTGTTAGCCAATGTCTACATGTGACTTTTGAACTCTTCCAACCTATGTTTAATTTAGTACGTCAATAATTTCAATGCCTAGGTTTTACTGTTAGTAGCAATGTAATCCCATCATTTTTTTATGTTGATGTTAGATACAGTCTATTGGTAATATGATTCACCTTTTGAATATCTTGTTTGGCATGGTCACAAATGCCTACTTTTATTTACATACCTGTTGAAAATGAGATAATCAGTTTTGAAATTTTATATGCCTTGATTTAGGCAAAATTTTGGTTGACCGTAGGTATAAGTTCCACATTGTTAAATTATTTCAATACTAAGTGATTCTTGTTTTTCGCAATTTTATTTAAGAAGCGTAAATTATTAATTTTAATAGTAACAGTACTCGTGTTGCATTATCTTAGCATGTTAGATTAATTGTGATTTTTGAAGTTTAAAGGTTGTAAATGTATAAAGTTTGTATGTTTACATGATATTATGATGGTTAAAACCACCTAAATCATTATCGACCTTAACATGTTAAAATCATCATTGACATATTTGTTATTTATTAAATTGTATGAAATCGTATTTTTTAAAAGGCTATGCATCGAACGGGTTTAAAGTTTCATATAAATATAAATATAAATAAACATGAAAGTAAAATCTGAGGTGAACCCACTTCACGACAGACACAGATCACGCATCAAACACGTGAGCGAGAGAGTCACTGAGGCCATGGAGAAAGCTACAGAGTCTGCAAATGGCTCACCGCCGGCCAAAAAATCATCGGCTAAGGTTAATCCCCCTCATAATTTCATTTATTTTTATTAATACACAAGAAAACTCAAAAGGCCTCTTTTGTTTACTTTTTTCCCTTAGGGTTCCGTTTGAATTCTGGGTTTTATGTTAACCTGAGGTATACATGTTGTACATGTGTTTATATCCGATCTATCATATTTTGAAGGATTCCTTCTTTTTTTTTTCTTTTTTTTGGTTTCTGCATGTATAAATTATAACCCTAAAACAGCTTATATAATTTCCTTATGAGATGTTTTTGTTGTTTTATGTTTGAGTGTTTAAACTTTTTAATTATTGTAAGTGCTGCTAACAAATTAGTTAGTGTTTAGTTGGCAGCCTATATCAATTTCTGCACATGATAGACATGTTGTTTTATCTTTTATGTTTTTTCTTATTTTAATGATAATTTTAAAAAGGTGATGTGGGGGTGGTATGGGTTTCAAAGGAATGAGTTTTTGTTTCTTAACTGTGGTTTTTATTGGTTATTTTTTTATTGTTAAGAAGTTAGTAGTTTTGGGTTATCTACAGGCTGTTTCTATATTTTCGGGGTGTTCGGATTAGCTTATTTAGAGAGCTTATGGTTTTAGCTTATAAGCCTAAATAAGCCCCAAATTAAAGCTTATGTTTGTTCGCGTATTCCTTAGTAAAAAAAAAACTCATAAGCCCATGAAAATAAGCTTACCAAAACACTTTATTGACCTTAACAGCTTTAGCTTAATAACCTCAACCTATAAGGTCTAAAAATTAGCTAATCTAAACACCCCCTAAATCTGTTGTATGCAGAGTCTGTGGCCAAAAAATATACCTTTTTTTTTGTAAGTAAACATGTATCAAGACTGATTTTTTCTTCTTTTTATTTGGGTAAGTAGACTTGTATCAAAACTGTATTTTTCAAGTGTATCTATTGTAGTTGTGTGTTTATCTTGAATTTTTGCTGTAATGGGTTTGTGGGAGTGTGGTATGAGTTTCAATATCTAGGCTGAACAATCAATGTGAAATATCTATATGTTTTAGGTTCAAAGGTTGACTAGGTTTAGTTATCTACTTACGAAAAAAAGTACTTTATCGTTCCAAGATGGAGCAGAGAAGTGAAAGTACATATTACTAATTTATACCGAGAGCTTTAAGGGGTGTGAGTAAACGATAATTATGAGGATGCACATGCAATCAAGTTATCAATTTTTTAGTATTTAGACACGAATCATGTTCAAGAACATGTAAAACTAGCTACATTTATAGTTTTGTTTACTTTCTAGGGCGAATCCCAAAAAATGGTAACAGAAGTACCAAAAAAGCTCAATACTGAGAATGAAAGTTCATTTGCACGTTTAAAGGACTGTAAGTTCAATTATGCTCATAAAAAGGAGTGAAAGTTCAGTTTTATCAACAAAAAGGTAATATAAAAATCAAAACTTGGTTGCCTACATCGGGCTTTCATTTTATGTTACCTTTTCATGAGCAAAATTGAACTTTCACCTCCTTTTAACTTGCAAATGAACTTACATGCCCTATATCAAGCTTTTTTGGAACTTCCATGTTGCCCTACTTTCTAGGGTATTCTCATGCAAAGTTGGAAACTTAACAAGATTTTCTTTAATATTTTATTTACCAAATTTTGTAGAAATCAAGGGGACCACCTCAGAGTTCTGTTGATACGTTTGCTGTGCAATGTAACGACTGTTTCAAGTGGAGGACATTAGCAACTGAAGAAGAATTTGAAGAGTTCCGAAGCAAGCAAAGTGAAGATCCATTCATTTGCACCAAACTGGAAGGAATTGTGTGCGATAATCCTGCTGATATCGAGTACGATTCTACTCGCACATGGGTCATGGATAAACCCAACATCCCAAAAACCCCAAAAGGGTTTCAGAGAGTAATTGTTCTGCGAAGAGACTACTCTAAAATGGATGTGCAGTACATCACTCCTGATGGATCAAGGGTAAGAGCTGCTCCAGGAATCATCGCTTATCTTAAAGAGCATCCGGAATACAGCGATGTGTCTCCAACTGATTTCTGTTTTACGTCTCCAAAGGTAATGAGTGACACAATACCTGAACATATTGAGAAGAAGAGTCAGAGCAATAGTGTCAAGAAACAGAAAAAAACAACTTAACGCAGGTTTCTTGAATCTTAGGGTTGGTTTCTTGGTGTGTCTTAAGGTTTTTTTTATTTGACCTTTTATTATGAAGTAAAACGAGGATCCCATCCTATGGTACTTGTATGTTAAGTTTTGTGTTTGACTTTTTATGGCGCGACTTATCTGAATTGGAATCTTTTGTAGAGTGGCTGTAGTTGTGGCCGTGACTTATATACTATCTGGAGTTTAGCACACAGTTGATTATGATGATCTTGCTTGATGTTGTATGTTGTTTTGTTTCATGCGTTAATCAAACAACTGTTGATTACTGAGCAATCAAAACTGAAAATTGGAGATGTTTGAATCAAGAACAATTCTTTGAACTTGTATTCTATGAGTTCATAATGCATACAAGTATGATTTCAAACTAATTATACTGTATGCATACATACTTTTATGACCTGTACATTCACTAAACCTACAATGATATCCCTTTCAATATTAAAGAAATCAAGTTTGTTCATGGAACATGTTACCAGAAGAGCATCCCTCTCTGTCTCTCGTATTCAAGAATCTGTATAAAATAGTTTATGGCCAAACCAAAGTGAGCACATATATAAGACGAACTCGATTATTTCTGTATAAACTAGTTGTTTTGCATGCATTACTAGTCATGCTATCGTCCCAAGTTTAGTCTACATATATGACCAGAAATGCATAAGTTCAACATACTTCAAGTAAATTTAAGGAACATGAAAATTGTGTTATATAAGTCTACGTTACAGAAAAAATGAGTCGATGAAATCTTCAATGAAGTGATGTATATACAAAGATGTCACAAGATTAATGAATGGATTAATACACTCTGTCTATCTCTTACCAAAAATGCTAAAAATAATGTTTGGCATTTACTGTAATGGTTAGCAGTTATAGTTAGCATCTTCTTTCACTCAAAAAACAACAGGTTATCCTTAACTTTCTCTTTGACTTTGTCTTTCTAGCGTGCTAGTCAGGGTTGGTGTACTCTAGCAGCATGTGCGGTGACCTGTATATTTTCACCAAGGTCCAGTACAGAACCTCCTCTACTCCGAGCTCTCCTTCAGCCCTAGCAGCATAAATATCCTCACAAATCGCAATCAACCTGTGCAGTACACCAAATCAGTTTCAGAAAAATGCAAAACATAAAACGATAAACATTTTCAATGTGAGGGGGAATGATAGCATGGCGTGCAACAGAACCATATAGCTGTTATAGAAGGTACCTGTCACAAGAAGGAAGGTTCTCAAATGGGATTCTCATTCGAAGATCAGAGCACTGAAGCCGTATGAATCTACCAACTGCTAACACAAATGTAATATAGAGACCCCATATACTAAATTTACTCAATGTCTCTCCAAGAAAACCCTCTGAAAAACAATAAAGAGAAACCCAAAATATCAGTCACCACATAAAACACGCAACTTCACAAACCCACCATTTCACACGACACTTACGTGGTGTTTCTTCGGACACAACAATCGCCATGGGCCCCATCAAATCTCCACACACACTCGAGTTCAGCAAACTAATATCATAAAAAGACCACCATTCCGACTCCCCACGGTTCAGAAAAAGCATCCCATCCACGCCATACGCCTGACGGAATTCATCATTTCAGAATTCAGATAATTCATCAGTCATCGCAGATAAAAAACGGGTTAGAAGAAATAAATAAAAAGAAAATGATATACCTCCTGGTCTAATGCCCTAACGTCCCCAGAACCCGTGACGCGAAAATACCGAGGATAGGTGTTGTTAATCCGAAAACGATTAGTAGTACCATCAAAAACTTGTTTAATGTCGGAAGGATCAGGAAGATCCGAATGATCTAAACTTTGCCCAAACATCACCATTTCCTTATTCTTAGGCCTATCTCTAGTGAGTATCCAACTGAACTTCATATCCATGTCTTTATCGATCGATTGACTGAATTTGCTTTGAATGACATTTGGAACAAGCCACAAACTGGTGGCATCTGCTTGGCAGCATATTAGTTGGATATCATATACATTATATGATTCAAGATAACCAAGAGGGTCAAGATCAACTGTAGAATTGAAATCCGACCATGGGGTTATTGTGCAGAGAGTTGTTTGGTACAACATCAACCTTCCACCATTGGTTTTTATGTCAAGCTGAATGCTAGCATCGTTTATGGGGTTCGCAATGTTTGTTGGGTTCCCGCTACTGTACATCTGCCAAGAAGCATAATTACAGTTTTAAGTAAAATTAAAATCTGTAAAAACTTTCTTTATCATGTTATAAGTGCAACAACGATCAATATCTTACAAGCATAGGAGCCCAGATGACGATGATTAATATAAAGAATAAGCAAATCCCGTTGGAAAATTTAGTCATTCTTGTCTGCTTTTCACCTTGCTTATGACCAGCTCTATTCAGAACTGAATCACATTTCACGAGGTACAAGCTTGCATTTATGTCCTCCAACTACAACAAGAAAAAAACGACAAATAATACTTAGATTCGTAACTTGACACAGGAGAAACGTTTGGATGTGTTTCTGCTGTTTGAAGTTGTAACAACTACTTGTAATAGTTATGAGTGTTCGGTGATTTCTGACTATTTAAGTAAGGTATAGATAATATGACTAAACAGAGGGGTAAGTGTCTCCAAATTAGGGTACGTTAGGGTAAATACGAAATTTTACTTTTCCCGTTGATAGTCAGTTTTGTTTCCATGTTTGTAATAATTGATTATCCAAGAGTGATGATTTAACTCTTGAAAATACAGATCCCAAGTAGATCACTTTTCCCACACACTAGAAACTAACTTTTATGACTTCAAGTCGTAATAATCAGATAATAATTTTCAAAGCGTACCTTGAGCCAGTCATACATTGTCAACGACGTGGTCGTGCATGACCAATCAAGCACACATCTCAACTCATAAAGGAACGGTAGTGCCCGGTAGAGTCTATACCCCAAATAATTAACTCTCGAAACACTACTGGTCAAAAACTGCCTGTATAACGTGCTCTTGTGAGGAACCCCTGATCGTATCTGTGTTGCTTGAAGTGAGAGAGAAATCGCTTTCGTGAGATAAATTGCACGGAGTGCAAAGCCAGCTGCATTTTGCTGAGTTGGTTTTGTGCTCCAAGCATAATCCGTGACACAATAAGTGAAAAGAATGAGGCTAAAAATGTAAAATATCACCTTCCCGGTAGCGAATGAACACAAATATATAATCCGATCGAGCACGATTAAAAAGAAGATAGCCATCAGAATGAACACGAACTCCTTTGGAAACTGATCTTCGAGTTGATAAACATCAAGTAATTCACTATTGTTTTTTATAACAGATTGGTAGAAGATTGCAACCAAGAAGAAAACAACCAAATCTGCACCGAATGTATACGCATAAAGATCAATTTCTCTTTTGCCTCCACCAATTACCGAGATGATCGAGTACGGAAAACCAACTTTTTCAAAAAGATTTGTACACTGTGCTTCGGTAATCTCCTTTGCTACATCCGCTGCTGGGGTTAATGATTTGTACCTTTCAGTTAACGTGCATTCTTCCTGTGGTGACGCATATACCACTTCGAAAACTGCTAATGCAATCTTCGAGTTTTCTTCACTCCTTTCGATGCTTTGAACTTGAACAATACTAGGACAGGGGCAAGCGGTTGGGTTTGATTCCTTACATCTTGCATTATGAACAAATCTAAGAACTTGGTTAACACCCGATTCGATTCTTTCTGGTTGGATTCCATCTTCAGGCCAGGCTCGAACGTCCATCGACAACTGCACGAAATATGGGGGCGATTCCGCTTCTTGGGTTAGTGATTTCCAGTATCGAGTACAGTTTCTGATGATCAATTTTGCAAAAAATTTTGCAATTTGAATGACTTTTAGCGTGTTTCTTCTCCAATTCGAAGTCACAAGAAGCTCGCTTTGATTTACGACTCCACCCTTAAGACTACTGAACTCTGTTGATGAAACCAATTCGCTATCTTTTGCTGTTATCGAGCTTTGGATTAGGGTAAATAGGTATACTAGAAACAGAGGCAACAAACTGATAACAAATGAAGCTGAGATCTTTTTTGTAGGGAAACCCCATTCAGAAAGAATAGCTGATTGGATGGTGAAACCGCAATGTTGAATGATGATCTGATACATGTACTGAATCAAGATGTACAACTCAGTGTAGATCAGCATTACGACCCAGAATGTATAACTGGGGCCCGTATTCACACAAAGTGCGTACAAGAACAGAGCTGCAAGATACACCATGGAAAGCAAGCTGAAGTTCCAAAGGAAGACAATAAGAAAGCAACAATAGCATACAACATCGTTGTTTGATCGCATCTGAGCCCAAATATGTCTGAAGATTTGGGCAATGTGTATTCTTGGTGAATCACTTCTATCAGATTCCACAGAAGTTGACCGATTGAAAGCCATGTACCCCTCGTTTTGGTATTCACTTTCAAGTTTATCCACTTTTAACGATGAAGAAGGAACATCTGAATCTGAATCTGCCTCCAAACTTTCATGCGGGATATTAAAATAGTTTGCTAAATTCGAAACTGCCTGATTTCCGATTGATTGTACTTGTGAAACACCATCACCTATCAACTGCACAGCAGATTTCAAGGAAGTTGCCCTCTTAGGGGCTTTGCTATTCTTTTGCACATCGGAAGCATCCTCTTCAAACTCAGTGATTTCAGATATCGATGTTTTTTTAGGAGAATCAAGTGCCGACAAACTTTCAAAAGGAAAATAGGAGTCAATAAAAGCATCCGATTTTTGTTTTCTGGGAGTCATGCCTTCGTTATCAAGATTCAAAGATGTGGGATCGATACTTCTTCGTCTCCTTAAACCTTCACACAGAGGAGAACAGTCAGCACTCGCGGTAGGTGCCGGTGCTGGCGCTGGGTCTGTGCTGTGGAGTTGGATTTGTAAATTAAGCATCTCGGATTTCATCTTTTCAACTTGCAAATTACGCAGCCGTTTCATCTCCTCCGCTTCACGGATATACTGCAATTGTGCAGTTTTCCAAGCAGCCTTCTTTTCCTGTTCACGTACAATAGCGCCAATTTGCTCAGCTTCAAGATAGCGGAAAACGTAATCAAACTCCTCAGAAGCAAACATATACGATTGCAACGATACTAGTATGAAAATGATGATCTCAACTAATGCCGATCTGGATGTGATATGAAATCCATAATCATACTTGTAGAATCCGATAACCTCGTAAATATAATCCACCGTCTCACAATTCCCGTCATTGAAAGAGCCGACGAACGGAGATTGATATGCCAGAGAGAGAACGATAACAGCAAAGTTGTAAATCCGCAACCACTTAAAGATTTTGTTCTTTTTCTTTAGTATCGTGAGCCTCATCCGGAAGAAAATTAGAGCAAAACCTAGATAACCGAGGTGTAAAATATCGTACTCAAGAGTTCCGGTGATTAATATTAGCGCAAGAACAAGATCTAACAAATGACAGTAACAGTATAGTCTGAGGTAGTCAAGAATAGTCCACATTGATTTAGTTTCAAAAGAGAGATCTCGCCACACGAAACTATTCTTCCGTTGAGATATCATTTGTCGGTAAGTATATGATCCAGAGAAACTACCGAACCGATCTGCTCGGAGCTTGAAACATGCAAACATGAATACCAAAAAGTAACTGCTGAGTACTCTTGGATCGTCAACAATAAGTCCAAGCCAACAGTCACGGCAATAATCAAAATATTGACTAGAATTCCGCCAGCAATCATGGCAATTTGTGGTGGTTTCCCGTTCACTGGTAGGGATTTTGTTCCTCCAAATGGCAAAATATTCAAGTACAAGTACAGAAGCAAACAAGAACACGAATAACGGCCATGCCTTGCGTATAAGCTGGCGACCTAAGAGTACACACGCAGCAAGAGATGCAATAAACAAAATCGATATGGAATTAAGAAGTAAAAAACTCGCAAGAAGCAATGCAATCATGGTGATCTCAAGCCCAAAAAGGATGAACATGTTTTCCATCCAAAACTTCAAGTATACTTTCAATGAAGTTTTCTGCATTTCGAATCGTTCTTTTCTCAATGCAAGAATTCGCTTCTTGTTCCATTTATGGCTCTCGTTAATACTCCCCAGGAAATATCCAAGCAGGTATCGTCTACTGCTACTCTCGCCAACATCTGGTTTTGTCCCCGAATCACCAATTGACGGCCATGAACTACTGCTTTTAATCCCATTTTTCCCAACACTTGAATTAGATGTACCATTGTTATCTACATTCGGTAACACCTCTTCTTCAGAGAAGAACAATGGGCAAGGTTCTCCCCATTGACCAATACCCCGAAGCCAACTGGGCATCATCTCAAGCCAATAAAAGACGTTATACTGAAGGGTACAAGCAGCAACCACCAGCACCTTAGCCCGTAACCCGTCTTCAATCCCCCAAAACCCAAGCTCATATACCTTGAAACCAAGAAAAACCGACAAACTATAATATTTTTGACCCGGGAACATACCCACTTGTCCACCCAACATCTGAAATAAATACTCAATCGTCACAAGAAATCCTGTGTAAACCAGAAACGATTTTGATGGGACCCGTGAAGCTTTTTGTAAAACTGAACATAAAACAATACCAAGAAGATACATAAACCCAAACGCACTAATTGGAGATATGGCAGCATAGAACATAGCAGCAATCAAGATCTTTTGACTGTGCCATATTAGAAGCCTTCTAATAAATCCAATAACCCCAAATTGCATTCTGTTTGGATCCTCTGAAATTCTATACCTGCTTTGTCTTCTCTCATAGCTATAAAGTTGCATCACAATCGTTATTGCCAAGGATTCGTAAACATTTTCTAATAGTGAGCCTTCAGGATTGTAACCAAGATTTGCATAAAGATTAAATCTTTGGGACACCCATGACTCAAAAGTTGGAAAGATGCTTAATATATAGCTGAGAGTAAACATGGTGATCGCGTATAATTTCAGAGGGAACCAAAGGCGGCGTTTTGTCTTCTGAACGAGTTGTCTACCGGTAATCCAGAATAGGAGAAGGAAGATAAATCCAAATGAAACAAAATTCGGTCTTGCCATATAAACTGTGACAACTATCGTTACAAAAGCAATGTATGTGCCAAATGATCGATATAATGATAGAAACTTCTGCCCAGTTGCACTCAGATACGAAGCCACTTTTCTCTCTGAACGAAGATCAAAAACAGATGAGTACATACTTCGGTTTATATTTGGATGGTAAAGGGGTGTAAAGACGTGCATTTCCAAAAGTGATCATCAGGAATAATCTCAGTTCTTTAAAGCTAGGTATGATCAAGCAATTTTACGTTTATCCCAGTAATCAGTTTTCTTACAGCTACAACTTCACTCCATCCAAATTTGATTATTTGACCAAATATAATCAGAAATAATAATCACAAGTAGAGGTGGCAACTTCGACCCATATCCTTATGAATGGTCGATTTGGGTTATGTTGTATCTCAGACATGTCAAACGCGTTAAATAAAAGAAATTAGCTTAAAAGGAAACTGGTTGAACGGGTCAATGGGTTGAGAGTTGCTCAATGTGTATTTTTAATGTCTAAAACCTCCCAAGTCCTTTATTTAAAAAAGCTCATTTTATTTTTAAGAAAATATAGTTTTAGCAAACAAATTTGCAAAAGCAACTCTTTCATATAAATATAAAAAGAAATTAAACAAAAAAAGAGTATCGGGTCAACCTAATTAGGACTGCACAAAATGACCTGTTTGACCTATCGCATTACCAACACACCCATTTTGCCACCTTCAACAATAAGTTTACCCAAGCACTTAAAATCAATTATTCTGATTATGAAAATGCATTAATCAGTTTAAATGCATATCCAAACACCCTTATTTGGTCATTGGGATGTGTTTTTTCAAAGTTATTATGGCCATCTGTTCAGAATCAGAAAACAATTTACCTAAAGCTAGTGATAGGTAATTCTACACCATGGTCACCAAATGGTTTTATGACAGCTATCCTTCGATGATTTTCCAAATCTTAATACATTAACCATTATTAATCAGGAATCATAATCAGTTTACGAACAAACTCAAAACTGATTATTGTGCTTTGGAATCGCATAAATCAGTTTAAATGCACATCCAAACACCCTATATGTTGATTACATCTGATGCAAGACAAGTTATCACCTTGGGATGGAATATCATTATTGTTTCTGGCAGTTCCCGAGGCATAAACAGACAACAAAACTGATTTATTCAAACCCGCCTTCAAGATGCTGAACCCAACTGGAGGACACGGTGTGTGCTGCACAATTGCTGAAAACGAAAACAGCAATTTATACCCATGTTTGTGAATGGCACAGAAGCACGCAAGCAATGCTATCACCACAAAATCCCACGGGCTATTATGTTCATAGAGACCTGTTGCAAATTAGTCCAAGTTGTTGCAACATTAGGAACACCACAAATTAGAAGAAAGCATGGTTGGTTGAATAGCAGATTACATCCCACAAACACTTCTTAGTCCGAATTTAACGTAAAATTAGTGGTTACTGTAAATCTATAAAAGAAGCATTTTAGAAGGTTGTATGCCTTATAAATAGACTCTGGGTGTCTTCCAACCCGATTGACCCATCCCCTATAGCTAATTTTTTTTATATGACCCATTTGAGATAAAAGACAACCTATAGACCCATTATCAGTAAATGGGTTAAAAATAGACATATAGCCACCTCTACATGTAACCAAAAGTAAGTTTAGTCAAACAAACGTACCTAACTGAGATAAAATTTCCAAGCTTATGGAGCCACTTTTCTCCAACGCTTGAGACACAAGCGTTATTTTAAGAGAGTACAACAATGCGAAATGTATTTCGCACAGAAGAAGAAGAGTTTGCCTTACTTTGTAGCTGATATTATGGCTCAAAAGATATAGGAAAAAGAATATCACTGGAACATAATTTAGAGTTTATTAGTGAGGTTTTCATGAATTGAATTTAGTAATAAGCAAATAATACAATCGAAATTGACGTACTGTATACAGCATGGATGAAACCAGGTTTCATTGCAACAAGGAATATTAGCACTAGCATGATAGCCCGAGAACATTTCTGTAGTCCCCAAGCAATAGTAGCCACAATCAGCACTTTTGTTTCTTCTTTAACTGCAACTATAGCCACAGTTACGTTGTTAAATAGGATCAGAAAAGGCTATATGCGAGGTTAGATAACGATAATAAGATTGATGATTAAAACCAACTATAAGTCCCCGTATAACGGCTATTTCTGCTAACTAACAGAATCAGAAGAATTGTGAAGAAAATTGGGAGCGCATGGTAACAGGTCACGAGGGTAGTTTTTGGTACGAGTAGGGTCAGGCTGACCCAGAACACTTTTTGTCCACTTTCAATGCGATTTTTTTTATCATACTAGTCTGACCCGATAGAGCTATAAACATAACCTGATACAACCCATTTAAAAGTAAATAGGTCGAACTTGCGACCTCTATATAAATTCATACATCAAAAAATCCTCACCTCCCCCCTCACGATTTATGGCTCGGCTACTGGTATAACTGACAATTTGTTGTGATCAAGAGGCTTAAGTTACATTTTTTACATTATTATTCACTGTCCCCATTCTGTGGGTCCCAACATAATTTTCAAGTAAATAGAACCATAGATTCAGATATCCAATTCTTCAAAAACATATAAAAGAGACCCGAAAATTAACTGCTATTGCTTCAGCACTAAACATAAAAGAAAAGACTTAGTAACATATCACCTTCAGGAGTAGCATCTCCATTAGACGACTGGTGGGCCTCCTCATCAGATATATAAAGGAAAACTGAATTGTTCACAAGATTACCGAGGGCAACCAAAACCCCGAGACAGAACTGAGCGAGTATAAAAAATCCAGGAATAGGATAATGCCATAACCCCACCATTTCCCAAATCTCCATGTCCTGCTTATCCAATTTAAAAATATATACATATAAATAACTAATTAAGAATATCGACATCAGTCTTTTTCACTACAAAATGAAGAGCGAAGTAAGGAAACATGTCAAAAATAGTTTTGGGTTGGAATAGATCCATGGCCAGGACAGGTTGGTTGACCCACTAACACTTCTTTATCCACTTTCTAGAAAACTGTATATGAAGAATGAATTAACTATGATTACAAAAAAGAATATACTTGCAAGTAAATATTTGAATAAAACAATTTAGGAGGATGTATTCAATGACGCAAGACTTTGTGTCGACTTTCAACCTTTTTAAACTATTCTTCTTTCAGCTATACTTCTTTATTTGACCCATTTGAGATAAAGCATAGCCGAATAGACCAGTTTACAAGTAAATGGGTTGAAATCGCCACCTCTAGCAAAAAGAAGAAATTTGGGGGGAAAAAAGAAAAAGACATTATCTCTGATAGAAATTACCTTTCCAAGATCCCAATTGAGGTATGAAAATGCCACATTGAAGATATATGTACTGACAGCCCATAAGAGAATGAAGACAAGGAGTGACCCATTTAGCCGATGCAAACGAAACAGTGAAGGGAAAGCATATATAATGTAACCGACATATACAAGTAACCCGAACGCGCATACGCTTGCAAAATAAAAGCTCCATATAGCAAGGGCAAACAAGGAGACCTGTCAAGTTCATCACTGAAAATTTAACAAATAAGCCCAAATATATCTGATACTGGACTTAAACTCAAATGAGACTTTAGTATTTAGATCAAGTAAACAACAATGATGACAAAGAATACAAAGTTGATGCTAGCTTAGTACTCTTTTCTCTTCTTCTTCTCTGGAAAGGAGGGGGACACCTCCTTTACTTTTGGGCTTGCACGGATGTCTGGATGAGCGTTTTGAAAAGGATTATTGAATAACTTGAAGAGTCAGAAGGAATCAGAAAATCAATTATTTAAAACCAGGGATACGCAGCTAATTCTACATTTATCCCAATAATCATTTCCCTCCAGCAACTTCTTATCTGCTGCTCCAAACATGATTTATCTGACACTGAAGAAAATCATGATCACTTTTACCCAGACGGTTAAAATAATATCAATGCAACTTCAAACAGCAATGATCAGTTTAAAACACATCCAGACACCCCCAAATCATCAATTACAGTCGAATCTTAAATAGATATGGAGAAGCAAGTTGTCCTGAGTTGACTAAGTATTTTCTTGAATAAGATCAGCCATATATCATTCTCTCAAGAAGCTTGAAGGGTAGGTAGTGGGAAACTAGGAAGACTAAATTTATTTTGCCTAAACCTACATAACGAATGCAAAAGGACAAGCCATAAATCTACAGGTAACAAGTAGGTACAGTTTAAGGATATGTACCGGGACACCATATGTGAAGAAGTTAATGCTGAATGTCCGAAAAACCGCACCTCGTAATAAAACATTGGTGTGTCTTACGCCGGATCTGGAAATAACATCACATTCACTTAAGATCTCCAAAAATCTTTTTGCAAAGAACACTATTATTCATCGTTTTAAAAAGAAGATAAGAGAAACATAACAGGTTTACGTCATTTCACATGTTACTGACCTTGATTCACGGACGAAAAAAGAGTTCTGTAAGGGCAAAAGCTGCTCAGTCAAGTTGCCTTCTCTCATGGACATAAAGGAATCCATTTCTTCCAAATCATACTTGACAAAAGATAACTGTGCAGAACATCAACAAATGAAACAAAATTTAATAGCTGGGATAAAACAAACAGGAACATATTTACAACCTTTTTGGAAAGGGGTTACCATGAAGCAAAATATAACCAGTGAAAGACCAGAACAGGCTTGTGTCCACTCTGAGGTTGTAGAAATTTTATACAAGCCAATGAATTCACCTATCATACTAAATAACTTCGGGAACCCTAGGGGGAGCTGATAGACATATAGCAAGAAAATACTGAATCCCGCATACAGCCAAAGAGGTCTCCACCATCTTCACAAAAAAGTACATATATATAAGCCAAAATGTGAGTAACAGCCAGTAAAGCGTTCAAGATTTTTTGAAGTTATAAGGTATTACAGCGGGTGTTAGGATGTACGTCTTAAATGATTACTGCAGTTTTCAATTTTTGGGCATAAACTAATTGTGGTTCTAAGTTTTTGATTGTTCAGGGTCAATATAATCAAACTAGGAGAAGTATGTTAGGAGTTGCTACAGTAAACTATTATAAGATCCTTAACTCTAAGCATGTGATTATCTGAATCTGATTTTTCATATCACGAAAATCAGGTTTATATGTTCAGCAATTCTCTTTCAATTTTCTGATTATTTTACGGTCAAAATTATCAAATTTTGAGAAGATAAAGAGTGGTTATATAATTGAAAGTAAACAAAATAATTATTGAGAACATAAGAATTGCCTACCTATCCTTAACCAATTTTGGTTCTTCAAATTGCAATAATCAATTTTTTAATGTATGCCAAAAACAAATTATGATTCTGATTGTTTAGAATAAAAGATAACCAGATTTAGAAAAGCAAGTAATAAGTTATTGCAATCAAAACTGATTGTTGAGATAAGTAGAGAATTACCAAATGTCATTAACTTACTTGATTCTTATCTCTTAACTCACAATATTAACTTGAAAATCCACATTCAGCACCCCCATAATAGAAATACTATTGACTTCATTGTGATAAGATTTAGGAGAAATGAAAAACAAGGATAATAAAATAAATTCACCTGAAGAGGCCATGGAAGTTGCTTGTTAAGGACCAATCCACAAGACCCACACAACTACAAATAAAAAATGGCAAAAAAACCCAAGAAGAGTAACTGATTCCCACAACCAATTGAACAGCAGGCAACAGCAGGCAGAAAGCAACCTTCACATGTGAACCTTCAAAATCGAAGCTTTATAAATTTGGGAAACTTTCAATAAAAACTTTAAGACTGGACATTGCAGTTTCAACCCCTTCACTTATGAATGGGTTGATCTGGTTCGTCTTTAAAGCGGGAACAGATCAAGCAGATGAAAGTGGCACAGAGTCTACTTTAATGTATACGAACGCCTAAATTTTTTTTATTCAAAAACTTAGAATGATACTTAAATTATTTTGTTTTTGTACCCATCGTTAGCGGATTGATTACTTATACGAGTTCATAAAATAAAGAAACAGCGCTCACGAGTCAACCCAACCCAGTCCTTTTCGACTTGTACCAAAATATGACTTGTTTCAACCCGGACCCGTTCTGACTTGTTACCCAACCCACCCATATTATCATCTCGTCTCTACTGAGAATACAAAAGCAAATTAATTAATCACTAACCTATTCGATCAAAAGCTGATGAGAAACTCCCTAAAAATGTAGACGCCTGTCTAAATAAACCTAATCTGCTTTCATGGAGTTCAATAAAAGCAATGGATGCCACTAAAAGTTGCACAATCAATAGATATATCACTATGGGCGATCTCCATGTTTCAACTCTGAAAAAGCATATAGTTCATCAGTCTGCATGTTAGAAGAACCATGGAACATACAGATTATACTAATATTAAGCTTTCGCTGAAAATTAGATTAACAAACTCACATCATGAATCCTAACAGTTTTGCCCACCAAGGTATATCTGCATTGCAGTCTCCACACGCAATGGCCCACGTCACAAGAAATGTTACTTGTGAAAGTATTACAAGAAATGAAAATAGAATTATGAACCATTGTAGTGTTGTCCCTCTTGAATGGAATCCTGCAAAAGAAAACATAAAATGTAAGTACTATAAGATACAAGTATGCAAAATTCAAATTTTAATGATAAGATAAAAGAGTAGACAAAACTCTTTACCTCTTTTTGGAGGAGTGAATAGTATAAGTAGAGAAGCTAATAAATTGACAAGAGAAATCAAACTCCAATTGAGTAAAGCAGCTGCAAAAAGCAGAAAGGATGAGGATTTATCTCAGGAACAAATACTAGAATGAAACAGATAAATTACATAAGAACAATCAGAACTCTAGACTTTTCGCATTGTGTCTTGAAAGTGATTGTGTGATAATTGAAGTTATGATAACAATCATTTGGGCAATAAGGATTTACACGTAAAAGGACCTGAAATGACTATTATCAGAATCATTTTGTTGCAACTACTTACTACTCCTAAACTGACTATCCATATGTATCTCAAATTGTTATTCATTTCAATAAACAGATTAATAATACTCCAATAAACATGGTTTCTACTCTAACAACTTACAGTCCATCGAAATGTATCTATTCCAATAATAATAAATGATCATCAAGTAACAATAATAACTAAAATAGTACACATAAGACCTTTATTACAGTTGACGTGTACCATTCAATTAGTGAAACATTTATCAACATAACAACTTTATTATTCTAATTATCTAAATAAAGTGGTAAAATCTCCACACATTTTGAGAATTAAAAAAAAAGTCGAGTGAAACTCGGTACTAGTTATTAAAATTAACTAGGTCTAATGAATCTGAAAATATGATTAATTACCTGTCAATAGGAGTGAAGGCAACACAAAGCCACCGAGAAATCTCCCCATAATTCACGCAGATTCATATCATCACCATCATAATACTCACCTGATTAATCACACTTGAAGCTTAGTAATTAATAAGTATATGATGATTGCGTTTTCGTCAAGTAGCAGTAACAACAGAAAGTCAAAATTCGAGTGGATCTTGAATTTGAATATGGAATTGGAATTCAAGTGTGTGTCAGTGTGAGTGCAATTAATAGGAGTTAGGTTTTATGAATGAATATGAATCCAAAAATGTGACTAGTAAAATTGGGTACCGTTGGCAAGGGTTCAAGATTTACTATTTATACGTGTGTGTATGTACGTATCGGTTAGATTTAGTGCACTTGTGTGGGTGAGTTTATTTCTTTGTTTGCAGTAGGCCCATGGCATGTGTTTTTTAAGCTTCTTAGACCGCTATTCATCGAAAAAGTTCGTTCAAAGCTTCTTCAATCACAACTCGATACCACATCAATATTTCTTTACAAAAATTGAACACGGACGATGCATTCACCAATAATAATTTTACTCGGTGATGGCTCCAGGGTAAGTAGTTTACAGTCAAGTGCACTCTTAGACCGACTGATATCACTTAATTAATTTAATGGTGTCACTAATAGAAAGCTTTCAAAAAATTCACTACTCGGTCCAAATCATTAGTGGCACGAGACATTGATGCTCATCAAGTGGGTCCACCTTGATGTTACTATGCACATAACAAACACACAAAAAAGAAAAAGAATTTGAGCCCACGGTTGGACCGTCTTCCACCTTCTTAGTCAAAAAGGAAACAGAAAATGAGGGACGGATAGGGAAAGACGGCGTCATGCCCACCGAAGATGCAAAGGAAGACGGACAAAGAAGCTCACGGTTGGGTTGGCACTACTCTAATTTTTATTTTTATTTTTATCTTTGAAATGAAATTTTGTTTTTTATCCATTTTTTGTAATTCTATCGATCTCCCTCTCTAATAGTGTCAATGTGGCGGATTTTGATCTAGACCCGACTCATCCCGCCTCATTTATTTTACTCGATGGATCGAAAAAGTGGATCTATAGACCCAACACAATGGGCCGATCCATCTAGATGGATCTTTAGTTTGAGCGACCAATGACCTAGTTCCCGAGTCCAATAATTACTCAAACTTTTTATGGGCTATTACTAGGAGTAAAAAGCACTCCGCCACAAAATTTACATCATTATGATTTTTGTGCCATTAATCATGAGAAATTTAGAAAATCATGTTCTACTTATCCAAATGACTTAGAATATTTACACAAACCTTAAAATAATTAGAAACTGCGGTGGTAAAAGTTTCATGAATTTTTATGACTGTTTACTATATTATTTGAATTTCTTCAACATTTTGGACATAAATAAAGAATAAATAATATACAAGTCTAAAAATCTTCAAATTTTTACAAGATGTTCACATTGCCTGTTTGGTTTAAAAAATAATTTTGGAGTTAATCTTCATGTTTTTATTAAAATATAATTACAAGACATATTATAAACTTTACCAATTAGTAGGAATAACCAAATAATCTTGTGACACTTTATAACTCAATTGTTGAATAAGTATTTAAACTAGATGAGAATCTCATTAGAACCTTAGTGCTCAAACTTTATTGTGAGTATTCACAACCCCTTTTCTACTGCTTTTATGTTTTGGGGTGAAAAACATGTTTATCATATTGCCTACTATTTATCTTGATGTATGCATTTATTTATACACAAATGTTGTATGCTTGAGACTCTATATTATGTTAAGTCTCCGGTATCTCTACACAACGTGTTAACTCATTTTGAGCCGATGATCATTATGGATAGCGCTATTTGGGATTGACACTCCTACCCCATGTGACAACCGTCACCAAATTAGGTTAGACAACTTTGACTACTAAATCAACGTTTGTCGTCTAGTTAAACTTATGTGCTTACTTGATTCCCGAAACATTGAAAATGAGAAATTCTAGAAGTTAAGTGAGTTATCCATCTTATTATCTCTAGTTGTATTAGTCTTGAGGAAATCTCTAAGTATTCACGTTTTTACGAAAATGTTAAATTGATTTCTTTTAACATGTCCTTAGGCATTGTAGATATCTACCGAAGACAATATATTGGTGATTAAGCCATAAATAAATAAATTAAGTCAAAAGTGTTACTTTCTAATAATAATAATGATAACAATGCAAGAATATAACATAATATAATTTTTTTTAAATAAAAAAATAAAAAAATTTATATATTTAAATATAAATCCGGTGCAAATAATAAAAAAATAAAAATAATTCAAATCCTTAATCTCTTTTATTCAAATTTAACCTAAAAATATATTCTAACTCTTCTAAAAACCCTAACCATTTTTTTCTTCTCCTCCTCCGTCCTTTGGCCGTATTCCAAACCTTAGCCCCAACACAATATTTTTTTCTCATCAAACTCTCAAGAACAAGGTTAATTGATCCTCTTTTCAAGCTTTCAGTAAGTGTTCTTATTTTCATCATTTATTTATCTCTATTTTGATTCTTAATGTGACTCGAATTGATGGAAATTAATTATGATTAAAACACGCCTAAATAACATGTTAAAAACGAATTTGATGAAATTATGTCAAATATATAATTATAGATATGATATTCTAGGTTAAAAGACGTTGTTTGGTTTAGACGAGAATCTGAACAGAATTTTGTATCCAATTTGGAAGGCCATGTCTTGGTCATAACATGGAGTTTTTATACGAATTTTGAGTCTAGCTTTAAGTTCTATGAGTCTACTTTCTATTCCATGTCGTTTCATGTCAAACCGACAAGTTTATGTCCTTCAAAAGGTTATTACAAAACAACTAGTCAAAACTGTATCTGCTGATCAGATTTTTGGTCGACTTTAGGATATCATAACTCACTCAATTTTACGAATTAGATGATGATATTTTTACTAAGTATAATTATATATGTCTACTCATTCCTGTATAAATTTCATAATTTTTCGAGACTTTAAAGTATTTTAATAAAAATAGAACTTTCTATTGCGCAAACATAATACTTTTCTGACTAGTTGGTATTATGAAATTTTATTAAAATAGTAAAGAGTTAACAAAAATCGTGGAAAAAATTCTGAGAATACTTAACACATTGTAGGTTCTGTCATTTAAATTTGGAACCCTAAATCACTTGTTTAAGGTATTTGAAAACACACAAAGTAACCCTAAAATTTTGGATAGGAAATCAAATATATAAAAGTAAGGGCAAATCACCAATTACATACACCAAGGATTTAAGGGCATACAAATTAATATTCATGATAAATAGTTCATTGGGAATACAAGTTGAGAGTTGAATAGTCTTCTTCGATTAGACTCATAATAGCCTAGTTGCTCAGTGACATACTTTTCGAGTAATCGAACAGTAGGGAACTAGTGCTTACACCATGAATATCTAAGATAAATAGAATATAGATATTTATAAAGACGTTTTCATACTTTAAAAACATCATCCTAAAACAAGGCTAATGAAATCACAACAAACACCCTCCTCCATCCTAACTATTATCCACCTTTATTATCGCTTACTATAGTTTACTTAAATCTCAAAAACCAACTCCTAAATATTTTAAACCCCTTTGCTAAATTAAACCGATCGTCCGCGAATTCTTTGCTTCACAATACGTTTGATCTCAAGAAAAACCCTAGGTCATACTTATAGCTATATTTCCCTTAGCCATAGTATACTTAGGTCTCCAACTAATATAATTATAAAACCCACCGACGTGTTGTCCGACGGTCGCGATTCCCCATAGATTAGCTTCGAGGATTCCTTGTGTCATTGATCACCTGTGGGCCCCATGTGATCTTTATCGTTCATCAAAACATATCTTAGAAGAACGAAAAAATCTTAAAAGACGAATCGACGTCATTTGATCCAAAAAGGCAAGAACGGAAGTAAGCCAAAGAGTTCATATGATTTTCTAAAATTAGATGTGTGTAAGAAGACAAAGATTTGGAATGAATGAACACCCTGCATTTGCACCAAAGGTGCATGTGTATGTGATCAAGTTTATGGATATCTTTGCTACAAAATTAAAACAGAAAAGAATCATGTGTGCGAATGTATCTGCAAGTGAAAACATCAAGTTAATTCTCAACCTTAATTATGTTTCAACCTCTCTTCTTGTAGTTAAGTTAAGTTAGTGATACTAGTTATTGAATATGTAGATTATAATGTAGAAAACAATGCATAGTGAAAACTGTTTAAAGGCTAATATAGATTCTCACTTGTTTCACTTAACTACCTATAAAAGTTCTATAGTGATTAATTAACATTGACATCTAAACAGCTGAAGTCTAACTAATCACGAATGAGACCTCTAATATCTTGCTTCAACTGCAAGGAAGCAAGTAACTGAATGTGAATAAAGTGGTAAAACATGAATGGGTTTAATTTAGATTTTCTCAAGCAACACTGATGCCCAAATCTGAGGTGGATTCGCCTCTATGTTCTTCCGCTACAAGAAGACGTCCTCGTTGGGCTCGAGGAGGTAGATGCTTTATGGGTTTTCTTGACCCACCTGCCCATGGTAAGAAAACACCGGTGCCCCCAGTGCCCCCACGAGGTAATCTTCTTGGGCTCATTGCCATTGGTTGAACGGGGGCTAACATAAGTAGTTGTGGAGCACGAAGGACACCCCATTTGGGAACCACACCTGTTGTATCAGCGCTTTTAAGGACTGGAACATGGTTCGGCTGCCAAACTGTCATGGTTTGTGTCATAGGAGCTGTTGGTAATGAGTTGGTTTCAGACATTTCTATCTTGACTTTAAAAAATGTGATACTGATTCTTTTAGTTGGAGATTGACACATGACGTGGCGCGCCATATCAGCGCTGTTTCCCCTCATCACTAAAAGTGATCTGTCAAATTAAGAAAGTTATTTATACTGATTGAACTGTGGGATTAACATGTGTTTCTTTTAATATGAAAATAAGCTTACCCTTTATTTAGAGAAAGCATAAGCGGTCCTTTGTAGTTTCCATCATTATCACATAGTAAAGTACGCCCAAAAGCCATTGTTGATTCAGAGAGAAGCAGAGTGGAGATAAGTTGTTCCAAATGAGGCGGTTTTAAGAAAGGCTGTGAAAATTCCCCCTGCATTACAAAAAGGAATACTGACTTCAGTTTATGCATTATGCTTAGAGGTTGCCCTTTTACTTAAATGGGTTCATTCAAAGTTACGTCTATATCTAACAGCCTAACAGCTTAAAAGGGTACAATTTATAATAATAATAAAAAAAACTGCTCAAATGAAAAAAGTCATCTGGAGTGTATTTCTAATGCATAAACATTCTAAAGAATTTTATTAGAAAAAAAGTAGATTATTATTGAAACATTTTTCTATTTGTAATCATGTCTGACAGGGGAATTATATTTAAAAAACTGTTTTGGTCCAACTGACCTGACCGATAACAAATAGTTACCATTTTGACCTGTTACCCAACCCACCCGACCCACCTCTATTTCTGCTTGAAAACATGTGAAGCTTAAACTGTATAAACCCAGATGTTGTGGATTAAAATAAAAGATTAATACCTCATCGAAGAAGCTTATAATGCAGCTGTTTGGTTTTCTGTTTTCAGAAATCAAATGATACTGAATCAGATGCTTAATGACATCTTCAAGAGGAGCTGGAATTGGCTCTATATGGCCTATAAACACATAAATATTAGTCTTAGAGTTATATATCAATATATGAAATCTACATTTTTAGTATCTTAATAAATCTAAGAGTTGTTCACTGAGGATGCTTACTATCTTGGGATTTAGTTGAAACATCATCTTTTATTTGCCCAAATATAGGAGCTCCAAATTGAATAAGTTCTCTCTTGATTGCTTTTGACTGCTGGTTGTACTTGATAAACGTCTCACCTGTTTACAGTTAAAAGTTATCAAGAATTAGTATTTCAAACTGCTTCTCTAAATCAAATTTCAAATAAACAAATAACATATTGTTTCAATATATTTTGCGTTTGTTTATTTATTGGATTTGGTCTCTTGCATCAGTTGTTCTGTTTTGGTAACCTTTTCTTTCACATTTATAAGAAAAACAAGTATCAATCACTTGGAAACAATCTTTATTTATTTTGGTATTTGGAAATATTTTCGGAGATTATCATGGAAAATGAGGTAATTGCAAAGGAAATTTATTTGCAAACCTGTTCAACCCCTTACTATCTCACAACTGCAGTCCCAAAAGGAAAGAACTAGTTTAACTATAAATCATCACACGGGATCCACCTGAGAGTTCTCCGTTCTGGCCAGCAACTCGTAGTTCGTTCACATAATCAGTTAATGTAACTAGCTCGGTATCATTAAGTATGTCTTCATACAGCTTCAAACCTCTTACAACATTCACCTGTTAGTCAAAATTCAGTATCAATATGATATGGGTCATGAATTATGTTAAACTTATTATCGTACAAAACAAAGAACTCGCCATATGTCCTTTTACAGACTCCTTGGCTACGAACGCTTTTGTCATCTTAATTTGAGCACGCCGAGCTTCCCAATCTACTTCTTGGTTTGAGCATATCTCATTGTTTTCTGCTAATTGAACTTCTTGAGATCCTGCAGTCAAATACAGAATCAAATCATCAGAATTATTATCCACAAAGAACACTGCAATAGATATACACATATAAGTAACCAAACATTTAAACATTACTATACTAAACTAGAGATTTATTTATATTTTCTAACATATGGTTGTAACTTTTAAGAGTAAATTATAGTCTCATAAATTTTATCATACTCAGACATATTGAGATTATCACATAATGTAACTTTACTTAGAAATTAATAGATCATTATAATTCTTACTATTTGGTCACATAGAAACTTCATGTTAGTAGAGTTGGTGTGTCCAAATCTAAATCTCACTTAATAAAAATGCCTATGTCTGGATAACATATGGGATTAATTGTTTCAAAATGTAAATAATTGTGCGTTGACTTTTAATTTGTGTAATTAATAGAGATTTTTATTATGTGGACGTAACTTTTATTTATTATCATTTAATGTAATTTAATTTGTGTGTATTCTATCAAAATCACAACGTGGCGTCCATATAAATGTCCACATCAAAATATTACTTATAAATAATAATAAGAAATAATCGAAATTAGAATACATACGATGAAAGTCGATTTTATTAATTACACTACTGACGTTACTTAATCCTAATATATTCAGTTTGTATAGTATTATGTAGGCTGTATAACAATATTAAGCAAATACTTCCTTTAGCTGCAGGCTTTATTAGAAAAACAAAGGCACAGTTAAAAGCTTCATGGGGAAAACAAACTATATTCTATTATTCTTCTTTAAAGAAGAATCTTTTCTATGTAACAGTGACTAGTGAATGAGCTACTTGGTTCATATAAAATGTAGTACTCGGTAGTAAAATACATCACCTAGAAATTACTCGTCGCATCCAATGCTAAAATCAAAAGAGTCCCCAAAAAGCAAGTCGCATGTGGTGACGTCCGTTATAACGGATCTACACTTATTGCCCTTCACTAAAACACATTAGAAAGTGGTATTTTATGTCATCATTAGAATATATGTTCAAATTTAAATAACATGTAGTATATTAAAATATATCGCCATGTGAATCTGTTTTTAAAAACTAATTCAGTTAAACTAAAATACAGCCGAAGATTTCACCAGCATATCTGGCGGAATCTTTAGATATAAAAATATTAATTCCGTGAACACGAAATACTCGATGTAATTGTTTAATTTGGGTTTAGTTTAACTGGACCTACATACATTTGATATAATCATCATCGGTTAGGGGTGTTATTTGACAGATTATTCGATTTTTGAATTACTCGAATTTTGAACATATCACAAGTTAATTTTTAATTCAAATCGAATAAGAAATAAATTAATTGAACAATTTCATTTTAGTGTTCGGATAAAAACGTGTTCATTTGAATTAGCTCACATTGAACGTGTGATATCAATTGGGACTAAATTTAACAAATGATATATGTTTAAATTTTCATAAAAACACTATACCCACCTTTTAGTACGAATTTCTAAACCTTACTTTCTTATGTTATAAAATTATGTAAGTAAATCGTTAGATTTGATATTATATATATATACATATACGTCTACATACATTGTAGTTTTTGGTTCATTCAATATTTCAATTCTTTGCAAGTTTGCATATTACCTATAAAAACTACAAAGACATTTGAGCAAGTCATAAATAAGTTGCAAGAAATCAATTATCTAATAAACATAAGATGTAATATTAGATCAGATTATAAGATTCAAATTCTAGCTATCAACTTCTAAACAAACATCAATTAATTATTTAAACAAACATTAATATATGATTAAAAATATATTATTTAATTTACTCGAACCTCATTTGAATTATTTGGATATATTTAAAAATTTTAACTTTCATCCATTATTCAATCCGTGTAATCCATTTAAGCAACTCGTAATCCGAATAATTCTATCCATTCAACTTAACTCGGACTTAAATCGAATAGAGTATTAAGATATGGATAAAAGTGACACCTTTATAAATTTTATCCATCAAACAATAATAACAACTTAAATTTATATAAAATAAATTTAAGTTTTCATAAGCTTTTATTATTTGCCAAACACACCCTCAAATAAAAATTATATCTTTCCATTACTATGTATATTGTGCTGCGAATAGAGTATGTACGGATGATATTAATGTGAGCTACTAAATATATTGGATTGATAAAAGAATGCAATCTTGAAATTTATGTAATAACCTTCAAAATTATGATCATATGAGTAGTATACCGATAAAATTAGTAAAAATATTAGTAAATTAAATTTGACTCTTAATTAATAAAATTAAAAAGAAAAAATTACGTAGCAAGCGAATTTCTGGAAAAATTAAGGAATCTTCTTTCTTGCTTGCATTTATTATTTATTATTTATTTACTTTACATGAATATTATAATAATTATATTGACAAAATCAATCAAGTTACATGGCTCCCGTGATAGGTGCCGTTGCACTTAACTTTCCGTGCAAAAATTCATCTCTGGATCCACGTAAAAGTAAACGATCATTAACAAATAAATGTATTTGTTTGAACATATAAACAGGGGACACTAATATATAGATCTATATGTTAACGTATATATGCATAATTTGAATAACTGAATATATAGATCAAATTCTAACTGCTCAAGTTTTTATAATTGATTCATTACGGTTCTTATAATTTAAACATGCTTACATTACCTGTATCAGTGAGTTCACTGTTCGGTGAATCGTCAACGTCAACTACCTCAGCATCAACATTATGAGCGCACTCGATCAAATTCTCGCGGTTATTCTCATTCACAAGCGAAGAAACGATAATTTCCTCGATTTTATCCGTTTCTTGTAATCTCGTCTTATCAGCCACCTTCTGGAGCTCAAGAGTAACGTTAGCAATAGAATAATAGTTTTGCATCTGAAGAATTGGGATCCAATTCATTCTACGTTGATGTATAGCACCAAACACTGACTCGTATTCACATCTTCCGTTTTCTAATTGTGAAAGGTGACCACACAAGGCGTCAATTATCGCGTTCGCAGCAGCAAATTCGCCTCGAAACCAAGAGATAATTGCGTCTTTTGTGAACGAATCCGGCATCATTACAGGCGCCATGCCTCCCTCTCTGTTCACCTAAATGAATTGAAATTTGATTTAGAGAAAAAGAGAGAGGAGGAAATATATACAGAGGGATCTGTATGTATAAGTGCACCTGTGGCTCATATGTGTATGTAAAGTGTATGTAAAGTGACCAAATGGAAAAATAAAATGAGAAAACAATTAGTAATAATAAAAATCATAAGGTATTGATTATATTAGTAATTATTATATGTCCGTACGTGCTGGGCATCATGCTGAGTTGTCAAATAGTGATTAGCTTATTTTAATGATGATGTGGAAGAATGTTGACTATATTAATCATGTTTAAGAACAAGGGTTAGGTGATTGAATAAAGTTAATTAATTATTTATACATGCAATGTATATTTACTAATTAAATAAAACCTAATTCGATTACAAAATATGTTCAATAAGCGAAAAAGAAACGTGGGAATTTGTGGGTTAGCTATGTTATTGTCATAATTCTCACGTTATGCTATTGAATAAAATCTTATTGTAAGTAGTACATGAATAATATTGGTACGTAATTTTTGTAGTCTTCGCTCGATTAGTAACTTAATGGATCGGTGACACTACCATACTAGACTAACTGAAAACGCATGACAGAAAGTAAAAAAATATAGGCTTACTTTTGTGTCCAATCATCGATTTTCCACGTATAAATTTCACTTATTTTCTCTCTTTATATCAACTAATTATTTTAAAACATATGTCAATTATATTTTTAGGTCTTATTGTAAATGCATAAAATTAGGCGCATCAAGTGTTTTAAAACTAATTGGAACCCGAGATATGATAATATAGAAAGTGAAATGGGGTTGTGAGTGGTGTAAGTGTTATATTTGATGAAATAATGGAACTTATAAAGTTAGTAATAATATCAACGTAGTTAAAGTTAATATGTTGTAAATATAATGCATAAATATATATGGAAGAATATTCAAATGAAATTGATTGTTAATGTGGTAATGGTATGATTGAATAAGAAGTGATTAGAAAATTCATGTAGTGATTAAAATTCGCTCTTGGAACGCCGAAATCTGATAGTAGCTGTCGGAATCTTAGAAAAAAAAAACTTCAAATCGGCGGTCAAGATCTTCTCCCACCATTACTATCATAAGCAACTAAATTACAATAACCTTCCCATATATATACATAATAAATAAGTTAATTATATGTAAAAAAATAAGTTAATTATATGTAACTACGAAAAGTAATTATTAAAGTATATTATAAACATTGTTATGTAACAAATATTTTGATAAAGTTTAATATATAAACTTTAAGAGTATTTACAGTATTTTTAAAACTTAGTCTAAAGTTTTTTCTTTAAAAGGTTTTATGTTTCATTGAATTTTATTCTTATTTTTTTATGAAAAAATAAAATAAACAGAAAAAGAGATTATTAATAGTTTGATCAAATCATATTTACATAAAAAAGGTTGCTACCACTACTCTCCTTTATACAAACTTACACACTCTATCAACTAACAAAACTTCCTTCCTTATTCTTACTTTTAAAAATCAGTCCTCTTTCTCTCTAGAACATACGCACAATGTTTCTAGTGTTTTTGGTAACTAGCTTGTTGAAAAGAGCTTGTAGAAGGTGACCAAGAAAGGAGGCTCTTACAAACACATTCGGTTGGAGACTTTGGGTGTTACCGATAGAGGGCTTCTATTTTGGACCCTCCGTATCTACCACTACTCTCTAAAGATTTTCATCTCCTTCATCTTTGTATTTATATATTGTTTTTTTGTTATTTGTTTATTGTACATGTGATCTTTGGTGGAGTATGATTTAAATGTTTTGTTAAACGTCTTCCGCTACGTCCAAATACTTTGTTAATATGTTTTGGTCTAACCATACTCTAACAATCTTTTCTAAAGGTCTTTTTTATGTCGACATGCCATTGCAAAATGGTGTTCGCTACAGGCCCGCATGTGTTGTTCAACTGTGACGACAACCCAGGTCCAAACTTTAATTTCCTCACAAAAACATAAATCGAAATTAAATACCTTAGCGACGACATGCGTCGTCACTGAAAGTATTTTTTTGTTTTTTTAATAAATACTTTTGCACGTGTCATCTCTAAAAGTCACTATTATATTTTAGTTTTTTGATGTTTTCAAATTTCTCTGATTTTTTGCTTTTTCCATATTTTTATAGTTTTTCGCTAAAATAAATTGTGGTGCGAAGCCGGGGGGTTTTGGTTGTGGTGAAGAGGTGATTTTTGGTGGTGAATGGTGGGTTTTGGGTTGTGGTAAAGGGAAACGCTTTAGAGTTTCTCTCGATCATTCGAATGTTCATATATGGTTGACGCTTTAACCGAAAGTGTAAACGCCTTAGGATTTCTCTCGATCATTCGAATGTTCATATATGGTTGACGCCTTAGGGTTTCTCTCTACGCTCAAATCTTCTTCTCCTTTATTTCTTTTTAATAATTAATAATAAAGAATAAAATTACACTAAAAACTTTAAATATAATATTGATCGAACACTTCACTTGAAGCCCTCTCTTTGTATGACCAAAAGTGAGTTGTTACTCATACACATGAAAAATGTTAAATATAATCCAGATCTATAAAGCTACAGTTTGTGTTAAGCAGTAAACTAAACAAGGGAAGTGGTTATGAAGAAATTGTGGTTTAGAGAGTGAACAGTTGATTCGATTCTAAGTAGCAAATTATTAGTATGTACAATTGATTAGAAGATTAAACAGTCTTGCTATAAAATTTAGAGAAAATTATTAACGTAAATTATTAACGTAATTATGAGTATGTATGTTCATGTTTGCATTGTTAGTTTAACGTCCTGTATAGATTTCAAAATAATTAAGGGAAATAACGTGAAACGCTAAAACCAATTTTTGCATTGTTTGCATTTCAAAATAGTTTAATGTCCATGTTTCCATTGTTGTCGTTCTTCATATTACATTAGATAGAATTTTTAATACAATATAAGACAAGATACATTAGTTAATTAATTGATCCAGTAAATAAATAGAAAAATCGATACGATCTTCATTTAACCCTTTATTTTGTTTTTTTTTTAATAGCTAGATTCCCATTTAAAGAAGTTTGAATTGATTTGCTTGCTTACAAAAGATATAAAGCAAAAACAGCTAACTAGAAATTTTTGATCATACTACCTTCATGGAATCATGGCCTGAAACTAAAGAAAGATCGTTAACATTTGGGCCATGTGGCCGAAAAGTAGAAAGGTTATCTATAGACTGTCATATTGTTCGGGGTGGATTTTGTAAATTTCAGTTTAAATTAAATGTGCTATTTGTTAAATAGAAACGTGATCGAAAAAATAATATATATTGTTCACTTGTACATGGATAATTGTAATTTTGGATTCTTATGATTAAAAACTGGTTTTTGCTAAGAAAAACAATTATTACGCTTTTTGATATTCTTTTTGTTGTTTCGTACATGTGATAAGCAATACTATACATGTTTGTGCCTTAATAAGTGAAAAAATTAAAATTCATTTTCTTTGCAAAGTATAGGAATGACACTCTAATAGTATTTGTAGCAGAATGAGGTGGTATTTATTCTTTTTCCAAAAAGAATGAATAATTTTAATCGTATCCCACTGTTATAATGTGAGCTAAAAAAAAAGTTAAAAAATAAAATAAGATACCTTTAGCGACGACATATGTTGTCTCTAGAGGTCGAGCGAGAAAACTTTTTGTTTAGCTAGAAAAAATAATTTAAATACCTTTAACTAAAAGTTACGCGGGAAAACTTTTTCTTTTAGAGCCAAAAAGAAAAATGTCAGTCGCAGAATAAAAAGCTTTTGACAACGACAAGACAGCACGTGAAGAGATTATCATGTGTGTACCAAATGATGTGGCACAAGATATTCCACTTTACAAATATAAAGATACATCTTATGAATTGTGGAGATCACTTGGAGAGAGCTACGGAGGAAATGATAAACAGCAAATTCAAAAAGATCCAAGCATTGAAATGCATGATTTGAAAGTTAAAGTTTCAAATCAACAAATTGAAATCGACAGTTACAAGACTGAAATCAATTTAATTCGCAAAGAAAAGGCTGAAGCTCAAAGTGAAGTTTTAACATATCAATGCAAGCTCTCAAGTTTTGAAGCATCTTCCTTGAGGTTAGATCAACTGCTTCATTCTTGTTCCCATCCACCACCTCACAAATCATATTGGTGGATGGATTCACCATCCAACCCCGTGATTTCCTATTTCTCTTACCAATTTTGTGCTCGGCATATTGTATAACAGGTGTTTTAAGTTCCATTGCAGTGTTGCGATGTTTGTAATACCATTGTTGTACCGAGGATCAAAAAAACTCCAACAACATTGTTACAGGGAGTCTCCTTTCATGCTTACTCAAGGCGTTAATAGACTCAGCGCTATTACTTGTCAAGTAAGCATATCTTGTACGGGTAGCATGATGCCTTGACCATCTTTCCGGCCCAACATCTCTTAGAACCTTGGATGAAGCTTGTAAGCGTCTGGAAATCACACCAAAATGGTGATCAAAATCTGATTAACGGTACGCCTTACACAACTTCCAGTAATGCCATTCGTAGTGACTTACTTTGGAAGATCTGCTTCGCAAGTTCATCAACAAATGCCGACAGCATAGTGCATGAAATGGTTCTGGAAAGACCCTTGAAATAGAGATTGTAATTGAAGGAGCCTTATCAGAAATGATGGTCAGGTTTTCTACACAGAAACCAGCAGATTCGAGGCTGTCACGTAGGTTTCCCAAGAACCACGTCCAAACGTCGTTTGTTTCTGATGCCCCGATTCCATAGGCCAGTGGCAAGATGCCGTTATTTCCATCCATAGCAACAACAAGTAAATTAGTTCCCAGGTAACCACCTTTCAAATGTGCACCATCTATGATAATTAGTGGGCGAGTATAGTTGACAAATGTACGTATCTGCAATAACACAAGATAAATATAGAGTTCTGGCATAATGTGTAAACATATATGAAAACAAATTATAGGGACTTACAACTGCACCAACGGACATGTAACACATTAGGAATTGATCCTTTTCGTCGGTAAGCAAATTTGTTTTGCTCCCCGGGTTATGTAGCTTCAAGTTGTGTAGGTAAAGTGGAGGCATTTGAAATGAAGTTGCGGGACTACCTCCCAACAACTCAATAGCATTACACTTTGCTCTCTAGGCTTGGTTGTATGAGAGGCTGATTTTAAAGCGCTTTGTCATGTCGAGTTTTATTTCTTTTCCTCTGTATACATGCCCTTCTAAAGTCATCAACTCGCTTAATATGTGACCAAGCCCCTTCTTGCTTGCATGTCGGTTATTTGACATGATTTGTGTACGGGAACAAATGTGAACGTCAACTAACTTCCTAACTTGGAAGTTGTGACTATCTTTAATACGGCGTGCAGTTACCTTCCATTCACAACCAGGCAATATACATGTTGCTGTATACCTTGTCTTGTCCGACTTTTTTGGCTTAATCTGAAAACTCTCTTCAAGACACTTGGTATGCAATTGAAGAAGAAACTCCTCTTTAATTTCCAATGTTTGTCCAATTTGAACCCTTAAAGAGGTTTCATACATTGTAACTGGACGAATCGTATCTCATAATGGGGCGTCAGTCTAAACCATAACTCATCGGGCTCCTCAAGTAGCAAGCTAATCTTTGGACGATCACATCGTCTCTGAAGCAAATTATGAACATATCCAGGGTCGTTGTCCAAACACTAGACATCTAACCAAGACCCAAAACATGTACGTCTAAATATCATCTTTTGTTCGTCTGTCAACAACGTATTAATCTCTTTAATTACCGTCATATGGTTCTTCATTGTTAATGAAGCTTCGAATAAACCCTGAAATCAATCAATTAAACTAAGTTAACATAAGTCAACACAACTCCACAAACAAGTCAATAATCAATCTAACTCATTTAAAGTAAGAATAGTAAACCTAAGTCAATTTAACTAAAAATTAGTCAACCAAAGTGAAAACAAGTCAAAAATATCAACAAAAGTCCATTCAAACCAAATATAGTCAACCAATGTCAATTCAAGTCAATTATAGTCAACCTAAGTCAATTCAAGTCCAATATAGTCAACCAATGTCAATTCAACGCAAAATTAGTAAACCAAACTCAATTCAAGTCAAAATATATCAATCAAAGTCAATTTAAGTCCAATATAGTCAAACAAAGTGAATTCAACACAAAACTAGTAAACCTAAGTTAATGCAAGTCAAAGTGAATTACTCAACCAATGTCAATTCAATTCCAAAATAAGTCCACATAACTCATAACTACTAAAAAATCATCATAATAAGTGAAACGGGTCAAAACAACTCCTCACAACTCAAAACAATAAAACTAGGTCAAAAGTGGGTCAACCGAAGGTCAAACTAATCAACACGCTTATAAATTGGTCAAAATAGTCTAAGTGAGTCAATACGGGGTCAAATTAGGTCAACTAAAGGTCAAATTGGTCAAATTTGTCAAATAGTCAAAGTGAGTCAATAAGGGGTCAAAGTAGGTCAAAACACTCAAAGTGAGTCAACACGGGTTAAACTAGGTCAAAACAGTCAAACTTGGTCAAAGAAAGGTCAAACATTTCAAATGGGTCAAATCGGGTCAAAACATGGTCAAATTGGGTCGTAACGGAGTACATTCTCGGTAACGACTTGAAATTCTCGACCATGGCCAAGAATTTCAGGTTGTGGCCGAGTACGTACTTGGTAACGACTTGAAATTCTCGATCATGGCCGAGATTTTCAAGTCGTTACCGAGATCATACTCTGTAATGACCCAAACGACCCCGCAAGCCGCACAAACCTATTACGATCTCGGTGAAACTCAAAACCATCGAACAAAACACATTCAAGATGCAATTTCAACAACAAACTACACTCAATAACACATATACAATGATTATATACCAAAATACTAACATTTAAATCATAAAAAACAAAAATATACAATGCACACCAAGTGTTCGATAAAATGCCAAGTATAAATCTCGAAAATTTTAAAACAATTCGGAATGTAAATGTGTTTATACCTCATAATTTGTCATTTTGATGTTGAATATCGAACAATAATATGTTTTGGTTTTTTTTCGTACGAAATACGCGAAACCCGTTTGTGTTTTCTTTTTGCGGTTCCGGATTGCGGTTTCTGTTTGTGGCGAAGGGAGACTGAGGTGGTGGGCTGGAGACGGAGGTGGTGGCCGACCGTGTTGGGGCGACGGTGGTGAGGTGGCCGACGGTGGTGGAGATTGGGTGGATGCGCGCAAGGGAGGTGGTGGCCAACATTTTTTGAAAGTTTTCAAAGTTTTGAAACTTTTTTTTTTTTTTTTTTTTAATTCAATTACCCGGGTTGGTCTCGGGTATTCGGGTTATTAATTTAATTTGGCTTATTAATTTAATTTTTGACAAGAAACTCTAATCTATATTGTGAAAACATAAACTACCTATACATACAATATTTTAATCAATGTGCAATAATTTAAAATATGCTTAGTTGAACATAACTATAAGGGTTAACAAAGACAATTCTTGAAATCATTAAAGCTATAAATAACAAGACAATATATTTGCTAAGAACACAATTTCCTTTTTATACTTTTTGACTTTGTACGTCCACCGCACTATGCGGTACTTTTTGTATTTAAAGTGTAAGGAAAATCAAGCAAATAACCACTTCCAAATAATTCTTTTATGATTTGTCAACCACCAAAAAACATATAACTGAGATTTATTGATAACTAATAAATAATAAATAATAAATAAATAAAAGAAATCGAAGAATTCTTGCCAAACTGATTATTATCCAATAACTGTGAGACAAAATCATGGAACATGCAAATGCGTGTCGCTTTTCATTCCAAGTTGTATTATATGAAGAAAAATGATTCCGGAACAAATGTCATCAATCAATAATTATTCTTTGTTTAAAAAAATATGTTGACGGTACGTTCATCCATGAAAGTTGTGATTGCATAAAAACACGGGAACTGATTATACGATATTCAGTTTAACATTGAATTTAATACTGAAATTGAAAGTTAACTAGATTTATTTTGTTCATGCGTTGCGATTGTATTTTTGAAAACATAATTATGAAATCTTAACTTGTTTTCTTTTCGAATAACTTTATAAAAGCACAACAAATAATGATGACTATAATAATCTAACTAACAATATATAGTATTCTGTTTAATAACATATGTAAGTTTTAAATTTTTTTGCATCATTTCAACATTATGGAATTTATGTAATTTCCAAATATTTCAGGAGTTAATATGCAAATTTATTAAGTTTCAAAAAAAAGAAAGGAAAAAAGGGTATTATAAAAATATGATGAACTTGTATCTTTTTATAATTAAATTAGCCGCATGTACTTTAATGGTTTGAAAACACTGTTTACAAAAACTTGAAAAAAAAATAGAGATGTAGTAGTATTTACTGTAGCTAATACTTGACAAAAATAAAAAGTTAGTTGTATGTATTCCATTGTTTAAAAACCATTATGGAAAAAAATAAATAAATATGCTAAGACTTGAATTCAAGGCCAAGAGTTTAGTTGGTAACTCTTTTAACCATCAAGCTAAACAACTTTTATCAATTATTTTCACACATAAACATATTTATTAAGACAAAAAATATGGATTAAGAAAAGACAAACAACTTACTATACATAAGTGTTTGGTAATTGATATTAAGGGATAATGTATCAATTAACACTTAGCTTTCAGTGTTAATCATCTTTATTTTTCATTCTAAAAATTGACATACTTAATTGATAACAAATTTAAAACTAATAAATAAATTAAATAAAAATCTGTTAATAAATAAAAAAAATGCATTATATGGAAGTCTTAAAAATCAAAAAGCGCATTAAACAAATTACATAAATATAGAGATAATGATTTAAAACAAACTACAGACGATTCCTCCAAGTATGCTCCACAAGATTAGATCAAAAATTGTGGTGCATGTCTCTATCACGTAATTACTTTCTTCTCTTCTTGTATACGTAACACCTGTTGATCCAGGTACGTTGGATGTTCTTACTCTTCATTTTTGACAATATTAAAACTATTGTCTTACGTAATCATGTTATGCAATATAATGTAGGTATACATGATTCTTTTTTATAGCGTTAACGCTATAAGTTATTGTTGATTGTTGTATTATATACCGACGGCCTTGTAGCACACCAAATATCCGCTCAACATTGATAATATGCAAAACTCACGTTTTTATATACGTTATCTTATTCATTATAGTCAAATAGTTAACATAAATATTCGAATCATACATTTATTTGTCATATTTTGTTAATTGGGAGATAACAAAGACGGTGCAAAAAGAATCAACAAAAACGGACGAATAACGAAGATTTTAGAGCAAAAACGAGGAAGATGATTTACAATCAGCACACAAGTACTCACGATCGTGCACACGAAGAAAAATGAATCGCTCACGCTGCTTGTACCACCTGTATACGGCTACACAACCATATACGGTCTGTGTATGTTACTATACGCTCTGTACCAACCGTATTTGGTTGGTGTCTGCCCATATATGGAAGCAGCACGACCGTATACCGGTGGTTTTGTCCGTATTGACGTAAAAATTTGATCTTGATTCAGGAATGACCGTACGGGTGAGTTTTGGATGATTTTTGGTAGGAGAAGTGTGTAAATCTGGGCATCTATCTTCCATTAAATATATCTAACTCCACCAACTTCAAACACACTTCAATTTCATTTTTCTTTCATTTTTCAATTAGTTACTTCTCTGTCTGGATTAATTATTAAGCTCTAGATTAATTATCAATTAGCTTAGATTAGTAATTAATTAGAGATTAGAAAGTGAAGCATTGTAATAGCTTGAATGTAACTTGAATGTTATTTAAATACTATTTTTATTGAACATTATATACAAAAATGAATTGGTTCAAACCGTCAAACCGGCCAAATCAAATCGGTTTCGATTCCTTTGGATGGTTATGTTTGACACATTAAATTGGGATGTTTGGTTTGAGAAAATGTCAAATCGTATTTACCGGTTTGGTCTAAATTTTATGCTTAAATTGGCCAAACATGACCATGAACATCTCTAGGTTGGAGTACGCTCAGAATTTTGCTCTTGTAATCTAAGTTTATTCCAACTTGTTATAATCTACGGTTAATTCTCTCCCTATAAATCCTAATTAAAATGTGTGTTATTAATCTGATTATGATAGACTTAGGACTTCCCGTGATTAGTTAGTAGTTATCTTTCATGTTTGTTGTGCTGTAGTTAGCTAAATATTTATTGGATGATGTTATTTAATTGGAAACTTAGTGTTTTAATTATGCTTTTTATTTACTGTTTTTAAATCTTATTATAAACTATCGCATTTTCACCGATGAACGTGATTACAACTTTCCATTAAGACGTCGTGAACCTTAATACAAAGTGTTGAGTGTAGATTCCTGATCTGGATCAACGAAGTTATAAGCTTAATTGAATGCGGAATCTCCAATTAAACACAACGACAAATAAATGAGTAAACACGAATACTTAAAGATCACAATTAAAATGCGCCTTTATTGAATATAACGATTGATTACATTCAACCTAAGACAAGAACTCTTTCTTTTAGTTTCTACGAATTTGCACTAAACTTTTAAAGACTAAGTTCACGAACTAACAACTTGTCCGATTTACATACGGACTTGTGTATATAAAGAGTCCAAGTTTGTATGGGCTTGGGCCCTACGAACTTGTCCAACATGAAGCCCATGTCCTTCCTAAGTTCGTACCTACCTTAGTTCGTACGATCTTACACATATACACATACAGAACTAAAGTTAACGATTACAATGATTATCAAATTGACTACATACAAACTAAATGTTGTTGTCACAAGAAATGCACCAACAGACTCCCCCTTGACAATAGCTATAGTTTCACCGTCACACAAGATGTACCAACAGACTCCCCCTTGATAATAGCTCGAGTTTCACCCGAGATGTTGTCACCCGAGTTGTCTTCGATCTGGATTCTGTTAAACTCTTTTGACTTCTTGTATCGTCTTCCTTCTGGACCGTCTAGTGAGTATCATTGCCAGAATCATCATCGTCATCTTGCAATATATAATCATTGTCTTCATTCAGCTGATGTTTACCAAAACAAGACCCGGAGTGATATCTAAGTATTTTTAGATCGAGATTCATCCAATGGTGGAATATCATCTTCATCATCACTTTCATCATCACTTTCATCTTCTAACATGTAGTAATACCTAGACTTTGAACAAATCTCGTTCTAGTTGTTTCTCCAATCGTAGAGTAAAACAATCAAAATTAATTATTTCCCCATCTAGTAAGAACTTAAATTGAAAATAAAATAAAACATAACAAACAAATATGAAATTATTCATATTAAAAATCACATTCTTTTTGTGAGAGTCACTGTTACGAAGATCGTATTAGCCATAATGCGTACGATACACAATTAGGAATTTTAATTATTCCTTTGTTATTATGCATGTGACCAATACTTCAAGACGATTATCGGTATTGTGATCCACTAAAAAGACAACACGCGGAGTTTATCAAGTACAACTATGAGTTATTATTCATAATTATCTATGGGTCCCTCACGTGTGACGTACTCTTAAGATCAAGATAAGTCAAGTCACTCTACAAGAGCATGTTAGCTCGCAGTAAGTGAGGAAGCTTCTTTGTCCTCCAACAACTCTAGAATTAAATGAAATAAGAAACGCTCAAGTTTAATTTGCTATGCGTGTGAAGTCCCTGGTCAACATTACATCAGCAACCTTCAAAGTCACTGCTACGAAATCTATGACATCATGCTTTATTGTGATGGGTGGAAATACAACACACAAATAATGCATGATCAAGTAAGGACCACAAAAGATTCCTTTCACTGTTTATCAGTTAGAAGGAAACCATTCACACAACGACACGTGTCATTCTATTTTCCTGATTTATAGGAGATATTTACGAGAAATACATTGTCTATTAATAGAGTGACATATTGTAATTACACGTTTATTGATTTGTAGCTATCACTTGAATATATTCAGTGATAAAGTTTGTCTAACTACAAATTAGAGTCAGTGAGTAATAGTAATTCTGTTCTCACACCGAGTAATAAAATAACTTGTAATCGTATTGAATTAATCTTTAGCTTTGGCTTAGATTATTCCGCAATTTAATATGTTGATGTAATTTGTTTTCAATAAATTCATCATTTCAATGATTAGCTTTCTTGTTATCAGCTTTCTTACATTACAGTATATACTCTGTTTATTGTACAATTATTTTAACATTACTAATATCTGTTAAGAATTTTAAAATATAATAAGTAAAATTGTATTCACACCCCTCCCCCCTCCCCTATACAATTCTAGCTATACAATATAACTCCATATCACTTATATCAGTAAGTGATACTTGGGTTTCACAAAGTAATTAGATATATGCGTTAAAACTATGGTTTAATTACAACACTATGCAATCATCTTGAAGTACATAGTACATTACTATGAGAACATTATAACTGGAATACATCGTAACTATTATGGAAACACTATGAACAACATCGTGAAGTACTTAAAGAATGGAACAACTATTCAACAGTAAAGTACATTATGATTTATGAATCACCATAGAATATTTTCTAAAAATGGTCTGAGTTTGAAACTATGAAAAATGCTATAAGCAGAATACCTTGTCAAAATTTTTAGGGATTCATGTCATAATACAGACGTCTATGATGACACCACGATTTAGTCAACGAAAAAGAAAGTTTCTCATGAGTCGTGCATCGATGAGTCTTTTTTATCAGTGCAATGCGTCTTCTTTTCAGACATACACCAACTGTTCTCAAACGCGGATATGCAGAAGTTGGCTCTAAACACGTTAACAGAAGGACTCGACTTCAAAGAACAGAAGAAGATTTGGTCAAGGAAAAATTGGGGGGGGGGGGGGGAACGGAGATTCCTTATCTCATGAGAAGTCGGGCGACGAGATTATATTTTCGGACTGATGCGCGCCAACAGTCGGGTCCCGGGGCGTCGTCGGAGTGTGTTGAATTTCCGGATGCTAACCGAAAGGCGCAATCAGTGGAGTGTTTTAATATTTATAATTGTTGGGGCCTGAGTATACTAAAACTAAAGGGATTATAGTAGTTGATACGACCTAGTGTCGTTTTTAAAATCAACCGAATTGAAACAGAGAGGTCGGGGACGATCGGTTCGATTTAGCAAGGGGGTTTAAAATGATTTGGATTTGGTTTGGGTTTTTTAATTAAACTAAGTAAAGCAGTAAATAGTTCTTAAAATCAACTTAACTGAAACAGATAGGTCAGGGACGATCGGTTCGATTTAGCAAGGGGGTTTAAAATGATTTGGATTTGATTTGGGGTTAATTAAACTAAGTAAAGCAGTAAATAAATTAAGATAAATGATGGTTCGGGTAGATAATAGTCAGGATATTAGAGGGTGTTTGTTGTGATTTCATTAGCCTAGTGTGAGATGATGTTTAAATATAAAAACGTCTTTTTCTGAAGATTTGTATTTATGTATCTTAGATCTTTGTGGTGTAAACACTAGTTCTCTACCGTTCGATTACTCGAAAAGTATGTCACACGAGAACTAGGCTATGGTGATTCTGATCGGAGGAGACTGTTCGACTCTCAACATTGTCCTTTTACGGAACAGTGACCCGTCTTGGAATCCTTACGATCCTGGGTGCATGAATAGAGTAACAGGCCCACTAACGGTCCGATCGTTCTTAACACCACATTAAGTTAAGATCTAATTTGAACAAAACATTTAAGTTTAAAACTTGATTGGTGTCTGATTACTTTTCATTTAAGGGTTTTGTAGAGTCTAAGGATGTCACTATTATTAATCCACAAAATAATATATCCAACGACTTTTTCCGGGCTTCCACAATTGTACTTCACCCCGTGGTGTTTCCATTGCTATACCAAGGACTCAGCCGAATTGCAGTAGTTACGTTGCTTCATAATAATTCCTTAGATTCATAAACTAAGTTTGTATTAAGATCAAAGGTTTCCCACTATATCATTAACCAACCCATTCACTTGAAAGTGACCAATAAATCCCTAGTTAATCCACATTGTACTTTACGATCTTGAGATAGTAATTTCATAGAGATGTATTCTACGATCTAAGATAATAATATTTCCAATGTGTCAAAACCAGACCATGTTCATAAAATACACTAGGGTTATTAACAAGAAGAACAACTATTAATTAGTTGTTTCGTTGCTCAAGTACTGCGCAATGTCGCTCATAGCATTTTTTCCATGATATATTTCCAATAGATTACCATAGTAATCTACGATGTACTTTACTATGATTGCATGACGTCATAATCAAACCATAGTTTAACATAGATAATTAAATACCAATTGATTAAGGTTCGCGACATCTTATCAAAAGGTTTTAATCACGTCGATTGGTGGAAAGGCGATTATTTAGGTTTAGATCATAGTTGAAAAGTAAAACAAAACACCATTAATAATATCAACATCCCAACACATTATAGCTAACTACATCACAACAAATACGCAGGGTAACTACTCACTAATCATGCAATTCCTACTTCTAGCATAATAACAATCATGAGAAACATTGTAATTAAGATAGAGAGAGAAATGATAGAACTGTAAATAACGCGTAGCTTGTAATAACCGTGAAAGAATTGATAAGGCGGAACTCCGAGTATCTTCCAAAATATTACAATATTGTCCTTCTAATATTCTAGTTAAGTATTAGTTAAATACTTAACTAGAAACTAACTAAAACTAACTAAACTAACCTAGAGTGAGAAAGTAGAGAGAGAAGTGTGTGTGTGTGAAGGTGTGGTGAGGGATTAGGATGTGTTAAAATGAGGAGGTTAAGGGTGATATTTATAGGCCAAGAGAAACCCAAAATACACCCAATTTTCATTTCAATCGTATGGGGTGTAGTATAAACCCAATCTTTGCACTAAAATTTGACATCCCACATTGACACCCTTTGGAGCTTGGGTGTATTCACAAGACCAAATCAGGAGCAAAAATCACCCAAAGGGGGTGAATATACCCATTTGGGAGGGGGTAATACACCCTGATGGCCGTATACGCCCTCCTAAGAGGCCATATACGCCCTCCAGGTGTGGTGGTGTGCGGCATCGTGCGATCTTCTATATTCGTTTGGTCATATCCTTCTTTGTTACACGTACGTTTTGCGCGATTCTTTCGCCCACGTTCTCGTAATTACCTAAGGAACATTATGAGACTAATTAAGAATAATTTCTCATTTTATAGCATAAGGGTAGTTTTGAGAGTGGCGAACCGAGCATTGAGTATTTTGCCTTGTTTTGTACGTTATTTGGTTGTTTTTATTGATTTTTAATGCATCATCATTATTTCAACCTTTTTATGATTGTAAGTAAATAATCATTTAAATTAGACGTTTTCATAAAGATTAGGGTTGAAATCGGTGGAATAATGTACGTAAAAACATGACTTTTTACTTTACATCACGGACATACTTAACAGGGATAACAACAACATCAACCAAGCTGGCCTCAGTGTTACATCGGCCTAGGGGCGCCTATCCCACCTCGCCACAGGCTTGTCATTCGGAATATTTACTTGTTGTGCCATGAAATATATAAATTAGAGGAAGAAGATGAATGACTGATCATGAAGATTTGAGGAAAAGTCGTTCGGAACTTCAAAAACTTGGTCGGGAAGTATGAATGATCGCCGGAAAGCTTTGAATTTAATGATCGTGTAAAATTAAATCCAAGGACCAAGGGTTGGTATTTATAGTAAATGCCGCGATGGGTCGGGGTTATGGGCCTCAATGGCAACCTTACATGTCTAAGGCTATAACGTGATATGAAAACCAACCGTTTATATGCCAACTTGCATAATGATATCACCAACACGACATGCATGCTTCGGTCCTTTCAACTGACACACAGACCTATGAGATGACGTGCATTTAATGCCCATCCGGTGCGCATTTAATGAGAGCCCTCATAATCTCTTTGAAATTTGCAGAGCCGGAAACAACGCGTTCCTCAAAAATTTCTTACGTTTGGCATCGCATCCCTACGGAATACAATACTGAAGGGGGACTTAATGATGGGTATAACATCACGCTCATTATAAAACTGTTCTCAAGCAATATAATTGAGTCGAGTTGAACCGGTCCAGCTACGCCGTATCGTATCTTGGACCTCGGATATTACTTTTCAAAATGCGTTCCCATTGACACTATGGTTCTTCTTCTAATAGTGCAATCCGCTTAGCAACATCGGAGCTCAAATGTCATCATTCCTAAGCACGGTTAACACATACTTTGCATGATCTTCCGACAACATCCGACAATAGTACAAAAGATCCACCCAACTAACTTTGTCGGCTCAACTTATTGGTCCATGTTAGCATGGATCTCAGTATGGATATTAGAGAATTTCTACATTCTCACACCCTATTTTGACCTCCTTCTATAAGGTAGGGTTTCACTATATAAACTAGTATTTTTCCTCATTCATTTCAAGCACCCCATACAATCGAACTTATCTCAGTATAAATTTGAGGATTAATCTCTTGATCACCCTCAATTGATATAATCTCAAACCAATTTTACACATATATCAAAGTGTCAAAGATTAATTAGTAACAAACTCCTCATTATTTTGCACTTGATTATGGAACAAACAGAAAATAAAGTTAATACTAGTTTACAACTAAACCCATTGTCTTTCCAAGTTTTTATATTTATTTATTTAATTTGAGAGTATTAAATATATTTACTGGAACCTTTAGCATTAAATTTAGAATGTATGAAAAGTTATTACAATTACAATGATTAACATTTTAGTAAAAACGTTTTAGAGATGTTGTAGATACTATAGAACACGATTTTTTAAAAGCATCTACAACATTCTAAACTTCTTTGTTAGATTTCAAATAGCCTCATCTATAACTTTTTATTGGTTACTTTGGAGTCTTGAGTCCGTCATTTGACCTTGGTGACATTTCTGATGTTCTACAGATAATATTGATGGCCAACCTCAAGTAATCATCGAGCTCTAAAAACTGGATAAAAGTTCCACTCTCTAGAAACATTAGCTTTACATATATGAACATTTACATATTACATAGGACTCGCAGAACTCAATAAAATTTCAAGTAGAGACCTTGTAAACTTGAACTTAACTCGTTATATTTTCCAAGCTCGTTTTTTTGGAATTTTAGCTCAAACTCGATAAAGTTCGATGCTCAAAGATGAGGAACTTGACACATATAACACTAAGATATTAACTTTTGTACAAAGAATGAGACAAATATTGGTTCAAATGTTGGATCTTTAAACAGCGAAAATACCCGTCCTATCATCTGGACTACCTTCTCGAGTTCCAACTTGACTACCTTTACGTGAAGACCGTTTTGTAGCAACTATATGAAAATCATCATCATCATCATCGAAATCTAGTAATTCAACCTCCCCACCTTTAAAGACCGGGTGTATATAAGCATCCTTCAGATATGCTTTTAGATCCAGTTGTGGTTCTGTTGCCCTTTCCAATGTATCTTTGATCATCGCATCCTGTAATCAAGCTTAGAATGTTACCCTCGTACCCATAAACGGTAGGTTTGTATTTACACATGGGTGTGGTATGACCGAAATGCTTAGGTCAGGTAACCGGTCAAAATGGTCAGTTCTTGGTTTGGGTCAAAACAGGTCGGGTTGACTTACAAACACTATCTTTATTTTTTATTTTTAAAATTATACATAAATATCCCAACTTTCAATTGGGTGAACCGAACACCATTTTTACAAAGAAAGAAAAAACAGAAAGAAAAAAACTTATAAGTTCAATTTTACTAGCGAAAAAGACCATTTGGGACTGAGTCAGTTTAGATCAGTGATCAGTCCCTGCTCAGTTCTCTTTATTTGTATTTTCCAGTTTTGGTTCGTTTTCCGTCCTGTCTGGTTTCAACCCAATGAATAAACCAAGGTATTAATATACATTTCTAACCTGTAATGGGAACTTCCGGAACGCAGATTCAAACCGATTCTTGCAAAACCGATGGAACCAGAAAGTTAAGAATGGGAGTACGAGTAGGAGAGGCGTCGAGTTTTCCGCCTCTTTTGTGCTCAGTAATCCTAACAATGTAATTTGCGAAATCACTAAACCAATAAGAATACGCCGATGAACATCTGGCCAAAACGATGCTGCACTCTCGTACTTCTGGTTGTACACATTGATGATCTGACACCAACAAATAATTAGTGTGCAACAGAATGACCGAAACTATGACCGTTCAATAATAATATAATTTTACGAATAAAATCTTATTAAAGGTATTATGCTATAAAAATACACTATGGGCAACTTTCAACCCATTTGACCCATTCGACCCTTTTAAATCGTGTTACCTGATGACGGAAAACGAGATAGGCAAAAGCAAAGAAGGTGACTATGAAGGGGAGGAGTATAGGAGTGACCGTAGAGTAGACAAGTCCAAGCAAGAAGTACAACTGTAAACGAGGCTCAGTTATGGGCCAAGCCAATGAACCAGGGTCCATTGCCTGCTCTCTGTCTTTTTCGGTTTTCACCAAGAAAACGTTCTTCAAGTGATACATAATCAATGGAACCATTCTGAAGATCTCCGCGGCAACACCGGACCAACCATCGACCATGATGTATGTAATGAAAAACGTTGCCTTCATTGGAATCGACACACCCACGGTTTTTGGAATCCTGCATCAAAATAGCAAAAAAATTTCAAGATTAGGCTGACTACATATTAGAGGTGACAATTTCAACCAATTTAGCCATTTGGGTTACATTTTCACTCCAAAAGTCATATGGCCCAAACTTAAAACACTTAGCTGAAAATGAAACAGGTCAAATAGGTAGAATGGGTCACTCAGATTGATACTGACCCAAATCGATATAGTGGCTCAACCCAACCTGACCCCTCCTGTCTTATAAATTTATGCATTGTGACCCAAAACCCATTTGACCAATTACCCAAAACGCCCTTTTTGAACCCCTTTTCGACATATAGAGCCATGAAAACTGAAAAGAGTAATCACATACTCGGATGGTGATTGGTTCAAGAACTCTTGAAGTTGCTGGAGAGCAGTTCCTGTGATAATGCTTCCAAGAAACACATTCACGAGCAAAAAAAGATGGTATTTTCCAGCTGATCTTGCTTCCAAAGCGGAGACTGCAATAAACCCCTCTATTTTAGACATTTCCATTAGAATCATTGGAAGAACGAGAAGAAAGATCTTCAACACGATCCCTGGAAGAAAACCTTGAATGAAAGACTTGACAGATCCTCTGTAGCATAATCAAGAATTCAAGATTCATTTAATAAATAATTATTTTGTCATATATTTTCTTGATCGATAAAGGTTTACAGTTTTACTTACTTATTGATAAGGGGTTTCAAAAAGGGAAGAACTTTTCCAATGGATTCAATGTTGGCCAAAGTTTGAACAAAGGCAATTGGGAACATGAAACAGAAAGTAAGACCAAAAAAGGCAACAGCCATGACCAATTTTCGCACGTTCAGCTCCAAGAAAGGTATGGCTAGGTTGTTCCAATAAACATCGCGTGGTTCAGGAGCCCAATCTGTGAGCCAACGAGTTGGATTCTTAGTTTGTTGTGTTTGAGCACAAACGGCTGCACCCCATCGTGATCTGAACGAAACAAATGCAGCTGGGACCACAGCTTTCGGGTCAGCAATCACCCTTTCGCGTTCGGCTATTTCCTAGTTTAGAAAATCATTTGATGTGAAAACAGTTAAATGCGCTGGTCCGGTAACAGGTTCAGATAAAAACCAGTTAGTTTCTTAATAGAGTTCAAGCTTGGTCAGTTTTCAGGTCACAAGCACTATTTTATCCTATTGTTAGAACTATCTGATATTTTGAATACAATTAAGTTACATAATTGTAAAAACATAATTTTTGAATAAAGCAATCCCGAAGGTTAAGCATTTGAAACTTTGAATCCTGTTTGACCCACTTTAAAAATATACAACCAAAATCGACTTACTTTAGATAAATATAGAGGTGGCAAGATGGACTGGTCAGGTAACTAGTCAAAATGAGCTTAGGCTTGGTCGGGTTGGGTTGACCCAAAAACACATTTTGTCCAGTTTTCAAATATTTTTCTATTGATTGAAACTTCTGAAATACTAATGATTACATAAATACTATTATCATAATCATAATGTATAATTCTGTATAGAATTATTTTAGAAGGTCGTATGCATTAAAGCTTAAAAAAAGACTTTAGGCTACTTTGAATCCGTTTGATCTGTTCGGCCTACTTGGCTTGTTCCCCATTAAGCTAATTTCTTTAGTTGACTCATGTAATATTAAACACAACTCAGATAGACCGATTCATGAGTAACTGGGCCAAAATCTTTACATCTAGGAAAATAATAGATTCCAATTGTCGCCTATATTATAAACTTGACATCAAATTTTGGTGCAAGAAGAAAATGGAGAAAGTTCTGATGATGCACACTTACTTCTTTGCTCAACTTCTCAATTTCTTCAGTATAGTAATCTATCGCATCAATCTTCTTACCCCAAAGACCCCAAAAACCAGTCTATACAGATAAAATTAAACTATAAACTTCAATGCCATTCAAAAACGATATTGTAAATTTGAAAACAAGAGGTATATGAAGAATGTCTATCCCCAAACCTTGGTGGTTGGCCTTTTATCAGGTCTTCTCTCGAACTTATTGCTGTAGTAAATAAGTCGATTATGCAAATCCTTCTTCTGATCCACCATTTTCGAAAGCTTATTTGCATTGTATACAACCTACAAATCAATAAGTAGATATCTAGGTTGCATTTCCTTACTGAATCAAGATAACTATACAATAATAAGCACTTTCACTTCGTATCCAATATGGTTACCTTTCGAAAATCCATAATAAATGATTAACAACTATCTTACTTTTTAACTAGTAAAAAGGGACAAAAAAGCAACTTTGGTCTGATTTCCGCTTTGGGTAAACTACATATTTTAGACCCACAAAAAACCATCAATGTTTCAAAAACTTTGATTTAACGTAACTATCTAAGATAACCAGCTTCATGCCCCCATAAAAAAGCTATCATGATCAAAACCTACTGACATGTCAGTTTCCACGTCATCATTTTTATAGTCATAGACACCTTCAAACAAAATATTTGAAAGTTGATTACCTCAAATTCAGGTTAATTAAAAATAAATTAAAAAATTGAACCAAACTAAGTTAATGCTATTAACACGAATAAAAACCATTCAACTTCATCAGCAAGTTACAGGTTTATTCATCAGAAACTCAGAGTTATAGAATATAATCAAATGTAAAGTCCAGTGCCTAAAATTAGAGATAAAATGCAAGTATGACACTCTTTACTGATCGGTCAATCTGTAAAGTGCATTCGTCAAGAAGAATACAAACCTTATGTACAAGATATTGATCGGGGTGATTAACACAAAAGAAATGTTCAACATGTTCACTGATGGATTCATCAGGATCCGGGGGAACGTTTCTCACAAGGACCTAGACAACAATAGAAAAAAAAATCCTGGTTATTTTTTTTCTAGAAAACAGATATCAGCACTCAAACTTACAGTAAATTGATCTGGACGACGGTTTTGAGAAGCAAGGAAATGTAGCCTCATGTCAGTTACAATTTTGTATTCCTTGTAAAGAATATAGCACGTCCAAAATGTAAAGACGTACGCCATGACTATATGTGCAGCTAACCTGATAAATATACCATCAATGTTTCAAATGATCAAATTCATATACACGGAACCAAAAAAGGGTTGCAATCTCATTATCCCAAAAAAAATAGTTTGACTATATTTAAATGAAATAATTCAGACCTTTTTGATGCAGGCGGGACATTGGATATTGAAAACTTGTCTATCTCACCGTACGTTAAATCTTTCATACTAATGCTCATTTGGCTGAAATTTCCACCAGTATAATTGACAGGTACCAGCACACCGAATGCAAGTATAGCAATAGGAACAAATATTTTCAAGCTGCATAGAATTATCAGCATTATTGAGAGACAACATGCAATGAAAGTACGAAAACACCAGTTTAAGCTAATTGGTGAAATATATGAAAACAGGTCAAGAAAACTAGTACTAACCCGAGAAGATAAATTCGAATATAGACAGCCGAATCGAGGCCAGCATGATCTATAAGCTCAAGTTCAGGCATTTTCAATGCTGCAGGCACCCAATTTAAGAATCTTAGATACATTCTAACATCGAGATTGACAAATTTCTTTACAAAAGGCCCCGAAGTGCTTGGATTTTCCCGTATGCCTTTGAGATACCATTTCGGGAAGTAAACTCGATCATTTATTGGTTGAAGACGAAAAATGGCGAATGCCAAGAGAAATAGTAACGCAGATAGACTGTTAATGGCAGCTGACACGGTAATATCCGAAATATTAGCCATTTTCTTTCTTGAAGTTCAACTGCTACCTACATTCCAAGTGGTAAGGCATGAGATTTGGCCTTTAGATTGGTGTGAATAAAATTTAAAACAATCTTACTTGCAGTTTGATCATTTTTTTAAATACACTCATCCTTATAAACTACTGTATTCATTTCGCATTTGACAAGAAGGATTATTAGTGTGCAAGTATAAAAAAATAGTGATTCATAAAATTAAACAATATGAAATTATGAAGCATGGTCTAACAAGCCCTGAACTTTTACTATAGTTCGAGTGCTTTTGGCAAAAAAGCAAGGAAACAATGTCTTCTTTTTGCAGCTTCATATTCAAAATTATCATAAAACAGTTCATTATTACATACTAAAGTGTCATCTTCTTGCATTTTTGTAAGAAAGATGGTTAGTTTGCAACAAAAAAGTAAAAAATAAAATCGGTACAATGGCTGAAAGGTCAATTACTTATGAAAAACTGATACAGGGTTAATAAGCTGCAAAGTTCGACAGCAAACACTATGCAAATATCATATTCTTGTTTTATAAAATCACGTTAAAAGTCAAAATAGTTCAAGTGCAAAATCAAAGAAACTGATCAAAGCGCACAATTGTACAAAAATCCAGCTGCATAGTTTCATTAGATTAAAACTAATCCATTTACCAGATCACATGATAAACTCAAATTACAGCTCAACAAAGAACAAATTATAATACTCCAAAAAAGTCCATAAAGCATATGTGCTAAAAAGATTAAATTTTTAAAATTTATTGATCAACATTTTATTGGGTTTAATCACAATCTCAAAAAATTAAACCACTCAAAGAAATTAACAGGTTCTTTGTTTTTTTAAGCTAAACCAAAAATCTCAATATAAGTACTTTACACGCCATATTCATTCTTCAATTTCATTCAAATAATCAAAGAAACATAACAATAAACACAACAATATAGATATACAGATATATCACACATTACCCATGAATCAAGTTGACAAGAAACCCCTCAAACTAGAGTTGAAAAGTGAAAACCCAATTTCCAAAAACCCTAAAATCAACTGTTACATACATCATACACTCAAAATAGACCTGGGTTTACTGGTATTATGAGCAAGATTTTTATGGGTTTCAGATAAAATCAAAATGTTGAAAGAAAAAAGATCACTTTTTTACCTTATTTTTCTGTCAGCTAAAAAAGATTGATTGAATGTAGTTGATTTGTTACGGTGGTGGTGAACCACGGAGTACGGCTGAGGAAGGGCGGCAATGAACGCGGAATACACCGACTGCGTGTGTTGTGTGTGTAGTACCACCAACGATGTTCTGTTAGCTTAAGGATTGCGTAGGTAGTACTGTAGTGGTTGCTAATATTTTATACAGACAAATATTTAATATACAATTTAGATTTTTGAAGTTCCCTATGTCTCATTGTTTTATATTTAGTTTATCTTTTTATTGTTATTATTAATATTAATTGTTAATAATTGTTAATATTAATTAATTATTAATTATTAATATTAATTATTAATTATTATTATTATGATTATTAATATTATATTATTATTATTGACCTAAATTCAATTTACTATTTAATTTTATTAATTTTTTAATCTAACAATTACACAATCAAAATTTTTAAAACAATATTCTCTTATCAAACTATTATGTTTAATAGTTCTGTAGTTCTGTTATTATCACATAGTATTAAAAATAAAAAAACACAAATAGTAACCAATACTATAATGGTCGGTTTTACTAGAGGTTTTATTTTTTCTTTTTTTCATGCTACGTGTTGAATATTATCATGTAGTTAAATAATTAAATAATATAATTAAATTAAAGTCAATTAGAGTCAATGTGATTAATCCAATTTAATATGAGTATTAGCTATTCGATCAATGTATTACTTTCATTTCTTTAATAATGCTTTTCTTAAAGTATCTCCACCCGGAACTTTTTCTAGACCTTTTTACCATTTGTAAAAATTTTAATAAGAATTTTTCAAATGTTAGTATAAATATTAGTAAAACTCGAGATATATTAAGTTATAGGTGCCAGACGGCTAAATCTCACCCTTTTACATTATTATATGTTTATTATTTAGTTATGTATTGAACTTTACAATTTTGTGTACTGTATGTAATATTTACATTTTTGACCATTATAAAAAAAGAAAGTTTTTCTTTTTGTCAAAGCTAAAAAAGGCAACTCAACATATAATATACGAAAAAATAAAATTTGATACATAAAATAACACTTTTCAAAAGTAATTACATATAATAGTAAAAAATATGAAATTCATTATATAACTAAATAATAGATTCTTATTATATTAGTCTTATAATGGAACTTAAGTGTTTAAAAGCTTTTTTTCGTCGAATAAAAAACATTTTACAAAAATGCTTTTAAGATGTTAATTTTATATCTTTGCATGACAATAATTATGTAAAAGTAGAGTAGACATATTTATATGCAGTTGATAAATTCGTATTGCCAGTATTTTAAAGATTAAATAAAAATAGTCATGCAAGTTTAATAGGTATGCTAACTCTCGTATTGTCTGTTTATATTTATGTAGATCAAGTAGTTATGTAAACGAACCGAATAAATACAAATGAAGTATATTTATGTTTGTTCATTAAAATTTTAACGAATATACAAACACATTTTCTTGTTCATATCCGTTTATCAAAAAATTATGTTTGTCCATGAATATACAAAAACGCAAACGAACGAATATAGTTTACATGATTCATGATTAATGTAAACTTATAAAGTCAAGATTAATGTATGTAGTCAAACTTATATAGAATTACCTTAATATGAATAGCATTATTCAAGAAAAATATGAAATCAAAATATTTATTGAATTTTCAGTTCGTTTAAAAACCTAATATCAAGTGTCGTACCTTTTACATTGTTTCTTGTAATTACAGAAAATAATTCACATAAAATATGCCGTTAACAAATGATGATTTCAAATTAAATGTTGGGATAAAGTATAATTTGTGTTTTGTAGCTGGAAACAGTGATTCTTTAAAAGTGGTGTACGCTTTCTTGTATTGAATTTCACGTGACGTACACAATCAATTAACTTTAAATAGGAAGCAAACGCACAAACCCCTAACTTTCCTTGTAATTAGAAAAATAACATCCTTTTCATAGTTTAATTACATGATATTAAATGTTTTATTTTAGTTTTACTACAAAGTGTCATGTTTTTAAATGGCTCATACTTTATATACCATTTAAATTTCTTGTTATATCATAATCAAAAATACTAATTATTAAATATTTATTAGGCTACAATCATTAATTATTTATTAGGTTACTTTTTAATATAATTATTAGCTTTTATTTATCATGTCTTTTTTATTATTTTTAATTTGTTTTTTAAATGTATATAAATGATATTATTATAAACTGAAAATATACAAAGTAAAATGAATTTTCATTTGTTTCTTAAATGTAAATGTATTATTATAAACTAAAAATATACAAAGTAAAATGAAATGAATAAACGGAATAATGAGACAAATATTATAAGAGATAAAAAAGTGACTTCCATTACAATAGTACCATAATTAAAACTGAAAATTTTAGATAAAAAAGTAACTTTCATTATTGAAAGGTTTTTTCAAAATTACAAGACTCTATATGAATTTAGACGTTCAGCATACATAATTTCCCATCCAGCTGCATAAGGAGATTTATAGTAATTCCAATATGCAGTAATGGGAGGCATTGGGTACTGTCCTTGCAATTGTACCATCACAAAATGATTACCGTATATATGTGCAATTGTTAAAGCTTGGTGGTGTTGAAACTCTCCCGGACCTCTCCATAGAGGGAAGCATGTGGTACAACCCTGAAGACTTAAACAATGTACAATCACACCAAACTTGTTTGCAATCAAAAGACCCGTCAAAGGCATAATCATCCAATGTTCTTCTGGTGCCGGCGATGATGAGAAACACAACGATCGATATACCTTATCAAAATCCGCGGTAAAAACCTGAGTGTAAGCGTGTTTTTCATTGTTCAACTCATCTAGCAACTGATGGCGAATGTTAAGCCACTGATCTTCACCATACCCAAGACAAACAGAAATTGCTCGAAATCCACAATTCCCGTCACTCATCACATTTTGTATATGTGTGATGTAAGGATGAAACATATTTGGAATTTGAGACATTAACGGGTGTGAATAGTATGTATGGAAATTCAAGTATGAATTATCATTGGTTGGTTCTTCGTTCAAATCAATCACGAATGGATTATTTCTTATCGGTTCTTCATTCAAGTCAATCACGTATGAACAATCCCCCATCGATTCCTACTTCAGATCCATCACATATGAACTATGTCTCTTCGGTTCCTTGATCGAATCTAACTCAACAAATTTTGACGCATCTGAATAACTGTATCTACGCGGTTCTTGAGTAGTGGGATCGACTCGCTTTTTTTGTTGTTTGTTCTTCAATCTTGGCCGTCCGCGAGTAATTTTTTTAACCTTAGGTTCTTGAACATCAGTTGTACATTGACCGAATATATCTCTCAACTTTTGTAATAAACTTCTTTTCATAACTTTCGGTTGCTTGTTAAAGTTTTCTCTAAAATGTTTTAGTTCATCATCACAACTAATATCATCATTTGGTATAGTTGTTGACGGTGAAATATCAATCTTCCTCCAAAAGATGTCAATTGAATCCAAGGGAATACGTTGACCTGCATTCGAAAAATAAGCAAGTATCTTTCACAAATCTTTTTTATTTCAATATTTGTAGAAAAAAATGTTTGTTGCAGACGAATATACTAATATACTGACCTGAGTTTATATACACTAAAAGTTCACAAGCGCATGGTAACCCACTACTGTGATGAAGTTGGCAGCCACAGTTTGAAGAGTACTGAAGACCGTTTGACCGTTGAAGTTCTTTATGCATTAATTCTAGAGCTTCATTCGAGACAACCCCCCGTAATAGTTCGAAACACGGTAGGTTGTGTTGATGAATGCGATAAATTCTGCTTTTTTCAAAGCTTGCTTTAATTTCTCTAAACTGATCTTGTACGATTTGATTAATACACCTCACAAATCTATCTAGAGTACACTTTGCAGATTTCAAGTATTTTTTCAATCTTGAATGTTGACTCTCAACTCTATTTGTTGTGCGATTTCCAAAGTTGAGATGTTGATCAATCCAAACAGACACAAATTTTTCTTTAAATTTGTTCAACCACACTTGATCAACATAATTTAAAACACCTGAAAAATAAGAAAAACATGGATCGAAAATATATAAAGAAAACATACGTGAAATATAGAAAACATACGCCGATATTTTATCAATGTTGATTGAAGTTGTTTGTAATTTTCATTGTAAGATATCAGTGTTGTGGATTCTTCTACAACTTCCAAGATGACATAAAAGAGTCTCAATCATGATGCGACTTGAAAGATTGCCTGCAATTCTTGATAGTATTATTACTTATGTGCCATCTACAAAGTAATTGAGTCGCATTCGGAAACACTCGTTCGCATGCATTCATCAAAGCCAATTCTCTGTCTGTAACTATAACACGTGGATGCATGCACGCGTCTAGTGTCAACTTTAGGCAGTTTAATACCCCAAGTATAGTTAGCCTCTCTTTCATTTTCTATGAAGGCAAAACCAATAGAAAACGTCATCCTGGTAGAAGTTACGCCAACAATTTGAACAAATGGCATATTGTACTTGTTTGTCTTATATGTGGCATCAATAAGCAATACATGCGGAAATGCACGCCAAATATCGAATGATGTTGGATGCACGAAAAATAAATTCTCTAACTCGTTTGAATCATTTGTGCAAAATTCGTAGACATAACCATTCGAATGTAGAAGGGACATAAGAACTTGCATCGGAGATTTGCCTACTTGCTCCACCATGCGAAGTTTTTGGCGTATATTGTAAATGTTTTTTATTGTGGACACATTATTTACATTTCGCTCCTTTAGTATCGCTAGAATATCTCGTGGTGCCACATTTTTCCTTGACAAATCTTCCACCAAAGTAATCTCGTTCTCAGATAATCGTTTTACATATGGATGCCTCTCCATATACTTTATATGTTGATGATTATGTTCATCACATAGGACCCGTAACGTCCAGTATTCATGTTCTTTTGAAAATTTTCCTTCTAACTCAAATGGACATTTACATTTTTTGGTGCCAGTAACTCTACTTGAATCCTTACCTTTATACTCGCCGCTACGATCACACATCAGTACAACTTTATTCACAAAACCACTTGAAATTTTATTTGATCTTTTAGTGACGATTACAACACCAAGAGAGCGGCCCATGTTTTGGACCCAATCCATCAATTCTTCACGAGATTCGAAAACCTAAAAATGAATTTAATTATAGCGAATGAATTTAAAGGTAATATACAAGTATAATGATAGATAATGTACCTTATCAGTGGCAAATTATGGTGTTCTCATGGAGAATTCGACATCTTCAGTTAAGTTAGTTTTGTGAAAACTTAACATTTCTTCGTATGAAAACGAAAAAAGATTACTGAAAATTATATACAAAAAGTTGTCAATCTTCCAATATATAAAAAAATCACTGATAATTTCACATTCCTACTATCATTACTAAAAAAAAAAATAAAGTATAAAACTTATATTACTAACATTAATAATTTAATTTCTTTTACACAATAAAATAGTACAATAACAATAAAGTAACTTTTTTCTTGAACATATAGTCAATTATGCAAACAAATTTCATCTTGTTGTCCATTGGGTTTCGGGTCATCAAAATTTTAATACAACTAGACATACCAATCAAAACTCATATTATATGGTTACTCACGGTTTTTTTTTAAATACCTGACAATAATAAAATATACATCAACACTTTTTGCTAGTAAAATCACACTCTTAAATATTACGAAGATGAACTCTTTATATTTTTTTATTTTATGACGGTGCATGATAATAATTAAATACATAAACTCTACAAACATCAAATTAATCATATAAATCATTTGAATACATAACATGCATGTGGGATACTTTGATATGATATAAGATCGAGAATACATATTAAAGCTATTAAGAAAACAAATCAAAAATTACGAGTATATAATTATCAAGGTTCGCATGTGATCTAATTATATTTTAAATTAAAGAAATAAATCATATCACATATATGTACCGATGGGAAAAATTCATGTCTAATAAAGATTTTCTATAAAGAAAATTTCTTCTATAAATTGCACGTACACATAAATAAATATTATGCTAACACAAACAAACAATAAATATTCTCAATTTGTCAAGATGTATTCAGGTATGCATAGGATATAATAATGTAGTCAACTTATAAACAGAAGGTACAAAGTGACGTCCTACAAACAATTTATTGATAAAATAATATAGAATAGAAAGAAAAGAAAGATAAGATAAATATGGAGTTCTTACTTGAAATTCATGTTTTAATTTTCTTTGTTATTTCACTTTCAGAATTGTTCTTGAGCTTTCAATTGTGTTACCTTTTCCTTTTCTTTTAAAAATACAAAAATGACTTCAGAATAATTTTTGTCTTTTTTGGATTTTTAAAATTTGAGTATGAGTTTGCTTTCAATATATACAAGGGTCAATGTGTCACACAATTAATGTACTTACATTTTCTAAATATATTAGTTGTTGACTATCCAGAATATTAATGTACTCACGAGTATCTATGTTTTGACTGGTAAATTTGAAAATTTTCAAAATATTCACGGTACGTAAAGTGACTCCCTTTCAAATTCTAAAAGTTATTATCTGTTTTGTCAAATATCATTTAAGCTATTATTAATTATTAATCATCAATTCACCTTAAAACAAAATTCACAAGGGTAAAAAGGTGCTTATACATACGAGTATTACGCATTATTTATTCATATAATTCACAAAACGTATTTGTGATCATTATCCAAAGTTTAAACTTTTGGGTATATGATTTTGTAAACTTTGTAATTGTAAAATAAATATTAAAAGAAATGATAACCAACTCTAAAAGCTATCATGAAAGAGACTATTTACATGTATAAATATATGTATGTAACAAGCTTTGAGAAAATGATAATAAACAGTTAAAGCACAATATCTCAAGGAAATTAATTATTTTGCCTCGAATAAAGACAATAACAATATTTACCCTCAAAATTAAGTTTATATTAATTTACTTTATCCAGTCACAAGTCGTTACTTGTGAACCGTTTCTTACGACCACTTGTTTCCTGTTACTTGCGACCTGTTTATAGTCTCTTGTGACCGCCATTGCCTCCTTGCGACTGCTTTTATAGTCTCTTGCATTGTTTCTTCAGCCACCACCTTTCGTCCTAGATACACATTGCCACCACCAACCAACTTCAAGTTTGTTGCGCCCTAAACCGAACCCCCTGCGTCTATCCACGACCATGGCACCACCCATGTTGTCCAACCACCACTATTTTTGACCATCAACGTAAGTCGCAAGAACAAACGATACGGGCAAACGAGGGTTTTTTTTATATAAAATTGAAGTTTCAAGATGTCCAATGGTCAAGTATGATTTTGTTTTATATTTGAGTTTTAAGTTTAATTTACTAATTTCATTAAAGCATTTCCTCGAACACTTTGGTTGGCATTTGATTTTTTGATAGTTTAGGCACTTAGATGGTTAGTTGTTGTGATATAAAGTGCTCATAGTATTTGATGATGTATTTTGATTTGTTGTTTGATAAAAAAACGAAAAAATATGGCTAACCTCGGTCACAGTTCATGGGTCACAGATATAGCCGGGATTTGCGTCTCGATGACCCATATATGCGACAAGTGACCAAGACGCCTGAGCAAATCTCGGTCACGGGTCACAAATATGGGTCATCGAGACGCATGATCCAAATTTTACGACTTGTTTGACTATTTTGAGCTGTATTGACTTTGTAGACTTCTGTTTGACCTTGTTTAAGTTTATTCGCCTATATTTGACTATGTTTTAAGTATGTTAACTTTATTTGACTCGTTTTAAGTTTTGTTGACTTTTGAGGACCGTCTTTGACTTGTTTTGATGTTGTTTGTTTTTTTTTTAATTGAATTGACTATGTTTGACCTCAGTTGACTATGTTTGACTTAAACTGAATGTGTTTTTACTATGTTGACTCTATTTGACCCTTTTATAGTTTTGTTGACTTCAGTGACCTAAATTTACTATATTTTATTCGTTTTTACAATGTATGAGTCTTTTCACAACCCTATCACAATGTTTGACTAAGTTTGACTATTTTTTGACAAACTGTGTTTGATTCATTATATTTCAGGACCTCATCAAGGCAAAGTTGACATTGAAGAACAAGCTCAAGGTTGTTAACTTGATTAAGCGATGGTTGCCAGTTTTGTAGGAGAATAACGTAGGTTATGTACATCATTTACTCCAATCACGATGTGATCCTCCAATTCCGAAGAAGACTCGACAGGAGGTCGAGGAGTTGTGGTTTAGGATCATTTCGGGTTATTCTATACGATTTGGTAGGAGGGAGTTATATATGGTGACCAGATTTCGGTTCAGTTCTGTCACACCCCAATAAAATCGTGTCTCATTTAGAAAATGCGGAAGCTCGGGGGCGTGAAGCGATCGAGTTCGACAAGTAAATCGAGAGCATATGATTATCGCAAACATATACTTAGGATGCCATAAATAGTTTAGGTTCAACGGTTACATATTCATTGTGTTCACAAGAACGATATATGTTTAGCAAAACGTCATGATTAACATTTTAATCATAAAATAATAGTCTCAATGTTATCAAAAGAATGGCATCCTATTCATCGTGGTAAGCAAGGGTCCCAAAGTATGCATGCATGATCTTACGTCGCTGCTAATTTCCTGAAAAACATAGTTAAAAGGATCAACAAGATTGTTGAGTGAAATTTACAAGTTTAAGACATCATCATTTAAACCAAGTGTTTAGTAAACGTTTCCCAAATCATTTCGTGCCATCCATGGCGATTAGTACGATGATATATATAGTTTGAAACAATAAGTAGCTGACAGTGATCCCCCGAAGGTTTGCAAGACCTTACGAGTTAAAGTTCCGACACCTAGGCCTATAACCAAACCACGACTTTTAGTTGTTTTTGCCTGGGACTAATAAAATATACGCTCCTCGTCTCGACATACAGTCGGCAGTTAGCATGACTAACAAAAGTGGGAGGGATGTCATCCCAATAGTACTATTCGCATATTCGGTGGCTAGCGTCATCTAGCTAATGGTTATAGTTTGTAGTCATGAGGACTTCTATGCACTACAACTAGTTTAACATAGGTTCGCACAAGGATTCGTTGTCAGGTTTTCAATCATCGCATGAAATCAATTTGTATGTAAACAGTACATATGTTTTTCACCCCAAATTTATAAAGCAGTAAAAAGCAGTAAAATAGGGGCTGTGAACTCACCTGATGAGCTTTGTGAGAGCTAGCGTTTAAAGAAATAAGTTTGCCCAAAATAGCCTCCTCGCGCCCTATACGCATGAGGTCGTTTGTATGAGTAGATAGCTAATCGCATATCTAGGTTTGTAAAAGTAGATGGCTACCCGCACATCCTTGCTCGTAATAGTAGGTGGCTACCCGCACACCTAGGTTTGTATAAGTAGATAGCTACCCGCATATCTATGCTAGTTGTTCACTCAATTAATAGATTGAAAGAGTATTTCGTTTTCGAAAAGTGTACGACCCGTTGGTGATAGTTTTGTGTGTATACTTGTATGTTTCTCGAAAACATAGTTACTTTGTTATTAAAGTATACGTTATAGATTTATACTTTCAAAACTTATATTGTTCGTGATAACGCACCTTTCAATTCATTCAATAGTTTTCGTTAACGTTTGTCTAAAACGTGAAGTTAAATAAGTTCCTTTATTCGTTTAAGATAGGAAACTATTACTCAATTACTTTCATGTTTATTCCCTCGTAGTATCTCTCGTTTTATCCGTATTCAAAATTAGTTAAATTATATTTTGGTGCTAAATATGCTTTAAATGTGTTTATTATCGCTAGGAACGGATGCGAGAAGAAAACGGGTAAAAACGTTGAAGAAAATATCAAAAATGAAGAAGTATTGTAGTTTCGGCGAGGCTTCACGGTTTTGGTCATAACTCTCTCATACGAACTCCGATTTAGGTGATTCAAATGTCCAAATTTTCGTAACTTAAAGGCCTACAACTTTGAAGAAGAAATCAAAGGCTGAAAAACAATATTACTACTGCTTTCCGTTGTTACTACTGTTGTCCAATTTTACTACTGCTAGGCCAAAGTTACTACTGCTCTTCCACCGTTACTACTGCTCTCCAATATTACTACTGCTAGGCCAAGTTACTACTGTTCTTCCATCGTTACTACTGCTCTTACACCGTTACTACTGCTCCCAAGTTAATGTTGTTCAAGTTAATGCTGTTTACTTTTCTTGAACAGATTCTGACCATATTTGAGCCTTTTTGTGGTGTTATTTTGACTAGTCAAACGGACTTATTTTGTTATGAAATTTTTATTATATGTTCCCCTATATCTTAGGTTTAAAGAAAAGTAAGATTCATAATTTTTGAACAAGTATAAGGGGTTCAAAAATATTTATTAGTATACAAAGGTACAGCAGCTACGTTTCTGGACAGTTGATAGGAAAATCACTTGTTTGCTAAGCTAGACTCATCTTCACAAAACGTGATCATACTACTTTTAAAGCTAAGACAAAATTTTACCTTTAGGAAAAAGATTCATCTCTTTTGGATCTGTGGATAAAAAGTTATGGTCTCTTAAAGTAGAGTCATATTTCGTCTCCTGAAGAAAGATTAGACACATGTTCTTATAAAATCGATTTGAGGTATCAAAACTTGTCCAAATTACATGAGACCACTTGGGTTGGAAACCTAACTTCTTAAACTTAATTTTAGGCTCGAGAATCACTAAGTTTGGTTATTTTATGACTGAGTTATGATGTTCTAAATTCGTCCAAAGTTTCTGTCCAGTAAGTTTCTTTGAGTTTTGAGTTTCTTTAGTTCTTTTTAACGAGTTTTCACCATAAATAACACATATATATTAGTTGATTTTAATGTATGAGTGAACATCTAGCGTGTAAGTATTTAAAATGAAGGAAATGAAGAGTTTCCTTACAATGCTCTAGGATGAAATGGTAAGAAAGAAGAGAACTTGAAAGCTTCAACAACAATCCTTTTAAAACCCCAAACTCCTAGTTTTCCTTTGTGATGATGTGAATCTCAAGATTATGAAATCACAAGGACCCAATGATGATCAAGAGCTTAAAAGAAGGTGAAAAATGATTTATAAAAGGTGGTGGTTCATGGTGGTTTTATGGTGGTTCCATGGTGGTTGTTCTTGAAGAAAGTAGTGAAAGGTGATGAAATGAGAGGGAAAATGAGAGAGTTGTGCAGAATTTTGAAGTGTAAATTGTGAAATGGGAATGTACGTATGCTTTTCCTTGTATATAGCCTTTCTTAAATGGGAAGAAATTAAAGGATTGATGGGAGGTGCTTAGTCACTCCATCAATCAACTTAGCAAGTAGGAGAAACACTAGATTTTTTTTGCAAGTGGTGTGGATCATCAAGCAAGAAGGCATGTAGGAGTTAAATTAAGCTAGCAAGGAGGGAGGAAGATTGTATGGTTAAAAATGGAGTTACGTAGACAAGAAGAAAAGGAAAATCTGCATTTTGAATTTAGTGACCTACTTGCTAGCTAGCTTGGATTTAATTAAAGCTATATGCTAGCTTGCTTGGTTAAATTAGAGCTATGTGCTAGCTTGCTTGGAATTATTTTGACATGCTTTAGCTACTTCGATTCAAAACTTGATGTTTAGGTGCTAGTAAGGATTTCTAGGGAGATTAAAGTAGGTTGTAACATGATTAGTAAATTCCAATTCCTTCGTAAGTAATTGGCGTTTTGTTTAATTTTATCTAGGAAACGTTTATCACCAACGTTCGAGTTTATCGGAAATCGTCCGATTTATATTGTTAAATTCTCAACAGTTACTTAAACGAAATGCTTCAAGCATTAAAGTAGTGTGCACCAAATTGTGCAACGTGGGCGTGTGCTAGACTTATCTCAGTTTAAATCAAGTTTGGTTTCATTAAAAAGGGAATTAGCGTAAGAATGCATGATTTTAGTGTGTACGGAATGTACCAATTTTCGAGGGTTGTCACAAGTTCCAATGATGATATGCAGAAGTATTCCCTCATAGGTTCATGAGATGACCCCTGCATTTAAAGAGCGAGTATTCCCGGATTTAGGCACGACTGTATATATGAAAGACATTGAAGAGAAGTGTTGGGTCCCTGATCCTACTTAAGTGGAATTCAGAGAGAAAAGTGTTCACTTAAGTGGAATTCAGAGTTACCTTTTATTAACCAGCGAATTAGTCTTGCGAACCGTCAACTATATTGGGTTTCAGAAATACATATACCCAATATATTATTCGAAGGTCAACTTATAAAGGATAATAATGTATGACATATCTTTTGTATAGATATATACAACTGGTTATTGTACTTTATTGTAGAGTTACCTTTTCTGAATCCTAGGAATAAGGTAAACAGTAAACATTATTCTTAGGATGTAATGCCACTTCCATTCATTGGAAGTTTCATTTAACTTTATTTAAATATGATGTTGACACGTGTTAGGTTTTGAAGCTTCAAGCAAGTATTTATGACAATATAAATAATCCACTCAACTACCATATTGGATGTCAAGAATTGCATTAATTTCAACCATTGATTTAAGCAATCACTCATGTCTGAACATCGAGCACTATGCCCTCACTTTGTGTTAAGTGTTCTCACTTTGTGTTAAGTGTTGATCACTAAGACCCATTAGAGTATGTTAGTTGATTGGCTTGTCGAAGTTAAATTTTTCACAAGTGTAGTTTACTTAGACTACTTTGTCTTGTCTTTTTCGCAGTAAACTATTGTAAAGTATTCTTTAATTGAATCAATAAAAGAAACTTTAAAATTAAATTTATGGTTATACTTTAGATTTGTTGTTAGTAGATTAACATAAAATTGATTTACGGGACCAAAAATAAGGTTTTAGATAAAGCCAGGTTTATAAGGCCGAGTAAAATGAGCGACGAGGATTGTGTGCGATTGTGTATCATGTTGTTAGTGGAGTTGGGATTTATGGGAAAGCATCCACCTTATCTTGTTGAGAATGATTTTATGCATTTGGTAGGTGATTTCTCTGCTATTAACGAGTACCCTACTAAAGTTATAAATTCATATACAATAAAAAAATATAATCACGTGTCTCCAAAACCAAATCCGATCTAAATCCCATATTCTCACGAATCTTCTCCTTTTGTCTTTCTATTATCACTTCGTCTCGTCCCGTCAAATGGCCATCGACATAGACATAATTCAGAGCTGTGTTTCGAGATCCTTACTCTGATAGTAGCTTTGCTTGTGGGAAAGGATACCTTGAAAGGTATCGGTGATCGAGTCGTTAAACTAAGTGCGAGACGAAGCGGCAGAACCAAAGGCTATCTTTTTGGATTTTTCTTTCCTTGCTTTTCCCTTTGGACGTTGGAACTGACCATCACCGAATAACGCGACATTTGGGTTCTCTTCGTTAGGCTTCGGTTCCTCGTCCAAATCCAAGTTGTCCAAGTGTCCCATCTATCAGCATTTTGGGACGTTCCACCTTTCGACGACAATGGGATCGGGAGTAAACCAGTTTTGGCGGTCCTTCAAAAGAGTTTCATGCTTGAAAACTTTGAAGGTTTTAGGGTTTCAATCTTATATTGAGCCTCCACCCGAATCCAAAAGTCATTAGCATCTTACCCGCTTCTTTTTTGTCCTTTAAGCCTCCTTCAAATGCCTCCACACTTTTTGCAAGTGACGTTGACTTTCTTCCATTTTGAGGTTGTAAGATCGAATTCTAGCTTTTGGATGATTTGAGTATATATCTGTAAGTGTATGTGCGTGTATATATGAACCATATGTATTTAAAAGTTCATATATTGATTCAACTACTCTGTTACAATCACTCACACTTAAATGCAGTGTTCTAAAGTAATGACAATTAAGAACTATTATCAACTACTTACTTCAACTAAACTCAGACTCCGTATTTATACATATTTGCTGAGACTCACAGCTCAAGCGACACTTCCTAGTGTCACCTATAGCGACACTTGTAGTGTCTCTTCCAGCGACACTTAGGAGTGTGGCCTGACACGTAACTATACAAAATGCAAATCCTATTTATATATCTAACAGAGGTTAACACATCCTCAGTCCGAATAAATAGAGAGTTGCAGGCATGGTACTCTTCCATTATAAGATACCAAAAAGAGTCGTTGTTTTGCGCATTTTCTCAATTGAAATCTTCGGAACAACAATCTAAATCTGTGTCAATCGGAGTTCGTCCTCCGGTTTCCAAACGCTGACATTGTTATAAACCTTTTTTTGGTTTCGGTTGTGATGGTCCAACCTCGGGTTGTTTGCCTTTCTTATACCTATTTCTACTAGAGGTGAAATAAGAAGATCTCAACATTCTTAGGAACAAAACCACTTCCCTAAAAGTCTAACCCTGACCAACACTCACCGTTAGTGTTGATGAATCTCTTAGAAAATCCTTTTTGAGCCTAAGCATATTCATTTCTAAAATATAAAACTTTTCCACTCCAATCACCCAAGCTAGAGTTCCAATTCATAAAAACACGATTTGGTATCATAAGTTATACTCGAGTTTCCTCCTCAAATCCTTAAAAGTGTCAAACTTCTACTCGTAAAATATCGCTTCATATATCAACAAAAGGCGGCTTGCTCGCATTCTAATCATTTATTTTATAATCTATTGAAAATTATCCTCCATTAACCTTTAATCAAACATCATAAGATTACGATTGCGTGGGTTCAAGAATTGCTAAAAACGGATAAGAAACGAAGAAGTTAAAGCGAAAATAAGCGACGAGGAATTACGATCCTGCACACGAGTTTACGACGCCACACATCCAGGCCAGATCCGCCGTATACTGCCCAAAGTCACCCGTATACGGCTTTTCGGAACCGTATACGGTCCACTGTGAGCCGTATATGGCCCAAGTGAACCGTATATTGTTCAAACAAATCGTATATGCGTAAATCTAGTGCTTGATCCGGCTCATGCAAAACGGGTCGATTTCAAGGGGGTCAAATCCGGGTCAAAAATCACTCACAATTATTTCAACCAAAACATCCTAATCCACTCACAATTACTTCCAAATTAATAGTTTATCTCTTTAGCATTCTCTCTCTAGATTAAGAATTAACTATTATTAGTTTAGTAATTAATTAGAGGGTAGCAAGTAAAAAAGTGTAATACGCTTGTAGTACGTTCATAGTCCAGCTCTTATAATTTCAAGTTTATTACGAACTCGTTATAATTTACGGTTATCTGTTTCCTTTATCTATTTTAATTACAATGTTTAATATTATTGTTATTATTCTAGATCCAAGGTTTACCCGGATTAGCGAGTAGTTACTTTGCGTGTTTGTTATGATATAATTAGTTACTTAATTATGGGATAAAATTACGCTATTTAATTAGAAATGTAGTGTTTTAATTTTTCTTTCTATTTATGATTTTAAACCTTATTATAAATATCGCCTTCCACCAATTAACGTGATTACAACTTTGATATTAAGACTTCGCAAACCTTAATGCAAAGTAATTAATCATCTATCTTTGGTTTAAATACAACACTATGTAGCCATCATAAGAATACATCGTAGATTGTTGGCGCATCTTGTGTGACAACAACATCTAGTTTCTAATTGGTTATTTTGTTAATCATTGTAATCGTTATATTTTGTCTTATATGCATAAGTATGTAAGTTCGTACAAACTTAGGTAGTAGGTATGAACTTAGGAGACCTACGAACTTAGCCAAGTTCGTATGGGCTTCGAAGTGGGCTAAGTTCGTAGGGACCAATCCATACGAACTTAGACACTATATATGCATATCCGTAGGTTGAAAGCAAGAAATCGATTATTCAGTTTAGAACTCAGTCATAGGTCTTAGTGCAAGTTTGCAGAAACAATTGAGAGAGTTTGTATCTTACTTTGAATGTAACCGAGTTTATATTCAATAAAGCTTATTATTTGTGTGCTTTACATATTCGTGTTACTTGTTATTATTGTTACGTTTGTTTGAGGATTCCGCACTCTACAGACGTGATTACCTCGTTGATCCAGGTTATAGGAACCTATATAAACTTCCCCCACTTTTGATAAACTCCCTCACTTGTTAAACACTTTCGCCTGAAGCGTTTCAATTTCAATTAAGTTAGTTTTTAAGAACGACACATAAGTTATACTCACCACTTACTAACCCTAGTACGTAGTAATTAAGAATACCCAACACTAAAAATATTAAACACCCACTGATTGCGCACCGCTCGGTCACCGTCCGGCAACCCCAACCGACGATGGCATGCCATGATTAACCGACCGTTCGGAGTGACATCAAGTTTTTGGAGCCACTGCCGGGGACTAATTGTACGATTCAGAGGCGTTTAGACGAACCTTCACTCTAGTGAACCCTTAGGATAAATTTCCTTTCTTAAACCTCCAAAATTCTTTCCTTTCCGGTGAATGACCCGATCCTCCGGATCTATCCCAATCAATCTATTCCCTGATCCTGAGGAAATCATTCGCACCATCTGACGAAAAAACACTCATCTGCCCAACAATCAGCAATGGCCGAACACATTACCCTCGCTGACAACACCATCATTTGAACTCAGAGATTCAGAAACCATCATTTGAACTCAGACACCACATTGTGCCCCTAATTCAGAATCACTGCCAATTTCACGGCTTACCAAATGACGATCCAAACTCTCACCTCGATAAGCTTATTTTCTTTTCAAATTCCTACAACAAAAACGTGGTCGAACAAGATATAACCCGTTTATGTCTATTACCCTACTCCCTCACTCACCATGCACAAACCTGGTTTGAAGGATTAGAGACCGACTCTATCACTTCATGGACAGAAATGGCACAAGTTCCGTGTGCAAGACTCGGGTCCTGGTCGCCGTCCTGCACAAGATCTCATAAAATCTTATCTAAATTTTATCCAAAGCTGTAACCCAGATGCAAGACTCAAGTCCCCGTCGCAAGTCGCAATGACCTAGTCGCAAGTCGCAATGACCTGGTAGCAAGTCGCAAGCGGCCGGTCACAAAGCGCATATCCGGGTCGCAAGGACGCTTCTGAACCGCGTACTCGGTCTCGACCACGTTGATTGGGAACGATAGTCGCAGATCGCTGGTCGGTTTTCTACCAGATGTGACAAATTGGTATAGGTTTTTTAGCGCAATTTTTTTTAAAAAAAAATTTCTTTGGGCAAATATTTTAATTTTTTGGAGAGCCTTTGGGATATATATATATATATATATATTTAAACTAACTGTTATATAGATACTGTAAAAAATAAGGCTCGAGCAACAATCTGTTCTAATATGTAAGAAATACACTGTAAATAGATTATTTTATTAGATAAAATTTGATGAAAATATATAAATGCTTAATACATACATGGATTCAATTAGCAATAAAAAATATTTGTAACATCAACACCTTTCAGATGACTTGTCAATATCATAGGATAATCACAAATCTGATCCATTGACCAAGTACACTTAACAAAATAATCCTTTGACTAAGTGTTTTCCTAAACTAATCCACCCTTGATAGAAAAAAGTTCGATCCCGTCGATCGTGAATCAAAATTCGAAATGAAGCCGTTAATTACATGGTCAAATAGTAATTAATTCAATTACTTATTCATTAATCCTAAAGTCTTACATTAAACAATTGAAACGAAAAAAAAAACTAGATCGAAACAGGCAACGGTCGATCGAACCCTTCTGCACCAAACATATACTGACACGTGTCAGATTGATCAAATGCCGATCAAATGAGATTGAAGTTCAATATTTTTTAAAACAAATGAACACTTAGAGAAATGACTTGATGGAAGTTATTTTTACAAATATTATAAGAATGAAGCGAAACATTGTAATCGTACAAGAAATTAATAAACATAATAAAATATTATATGATCGAAGTTCAATGATCGACATTCAATAAAATATTATTAAAAAAAATAATACGATCTAAATATTATAAAATATTATTAAGTTAATCTAGAGAGAGAAAGTAGAGAGATAAACAACTAACTAGAAAGAAAATTTAAGTGAAGTGTGTGAAAGGTGAAAAAGGTGTGTGAAAGTTGGATGAGGAAGTTGGTATTTATAGGCATTATGTTTTTTAGATCGTATTATTTTTTTAGGCATTATTAGATCATACATTAAATTTAGATCGTATTATTTTTTTTAATAATATTTTATTGAATGTCGATCATTGAACTTCGATCATATAATATTTTATTATGTTTATTAATTTCTTGTACGATTACAATGTTTCGCTTCATTCTTATAATATTTGTAAAAATGACTTCCATCAAGTCATTTCTCTAAGTGTTCATTTGTTTAAAAAAAATATTGAACTTTGATCAATCTGACACGTGTCAGTATATGTTTGGTGCAGAAGGGTTCGATCGACCGTTGCCTGTTTCGATCTAGTTTTTTTTTTTTTCGTTTCAATTGTTTAATGTAAGACTTTAGGATTAATTACTATTTGACTATGTAATTAACGGCTTCATTTCGAATTTTGATTCATGATTGACGGGATCAAATTTTTCCGATCAAAACTGAATTAGTTTGGAAAAATACATAGTCAAAAGATTATTTTATTGAATATATTTAATCAATGGACCAAATTTATGATCGGTCCTTAAAATATTACAATATTACAGTAAGTAACTACCTAGTTCTAAAACTACTTACAAATAGTTTCATAAATTGTCTCAGAAAATATTAAATTAAAATATACCTAGTTCTAAAACTACTGACAAAGAGTTTCATAAATTGTGTCAGAAAATATTAAATTAAAATATAGAATATTACATTAATGTATTACAGGGCCACACCTCCAGAATTCTTAGACATGCTGCTCATTAATAACACCCATCCTGCCTCATTAATACCCCAATATTTGGGTACAATCATATTTTGTAGCAGCAGTTTTAACTGTTGTATTTAACATGCGTAAGGATTAAGTTATTCAAAATATATATAAACATATATATAGACACGTGAAAATTTTTCACTTTTCTATACTTAATGTTGTACCAAAATTAATATTGTCATAATCATGTTCGAAGGACACCTGCTAGTCTCTGTACGCATGTCGCTTTTTAAGTATTTATACATTGATATCCACGATTTTCTTTTTCTCTTTTAAGATATTTTTATGAGCTAACGTACTTCACGTAATATATACATCACATAAAGATATAGATACTAACATTTTGATTGAAAGATTCCTCACATATATCTCTAGATCAATAGCTCAAAATTGATAAATTTAATATGTAAATTTAAAATATTTAATAAATTATGCTTATCTTTAACCACCTTAACATTTTTTTATTAAATTTTTTTCCCCTCCTATTAAATATGTTTAATAATCCTCCTAACGAATATCTTAATGACAAGTATCTGTCCTTTGGAATATTCAATTATTTGCATTATTCCTAAATTACCCTTTACTAATTACTAAGAAATTATATAACCACATTTTCAACCTCCTCTTCTCTTTCTCTCTAACCCGTTATGTTTCTACCTTTTTCTTTTTCTTTTCTCATTTTTTCGTAAGAACATCATGAATGATCGCATCATCTATTGATGGGTGGATGATGATGATTAGAGCATATTATATATATATATATATTCATTTATGACTGTCAGTGCCATCCCGTTGAGTTTGAAAGTCTTGTATCCTAATTGAAAGTAGGCCTTGTATAAAGACATTTTTTTTGTTAATTCGTATATGTGAAAAGCAATATATTAATTTTTTTTATATCATTAAATGTCATATATACATTTTATAACGTAATTATATATAACTTAGTCAACTTAGATTATATTTTTCTTTTGGTACAATAATTCTGTAAGTTTTTGTAACCTTAAACCCATGAGTTGAAATTATAATTTTCACAATATCATATGCTATGTATTATTATTATTATTATTATTATTATTATTATTATTATTATTAATTATTGTTAATTTTTTTACTTTCTCTAAAATATATATTTTTTTCTAGGCATTATGTAATGTTCTAAATAAAATACGTATTTGACACGAAAGTGTTTAAAAATAACATTTCAAGATTGAACATTAAGCTTTATGTGAATTTTATTGGTGATTGTTTTATTTAAAAAAAATAAAATAACAAATAGCATGCTAATTATATAAAGATTCAAATTGAATAATTAATTTAGAGTTGGAGGGTGTTAAATGCAAGTCTTAGTATTTATAAGGTGTCAAAATGAAACTTATTACAAACATCAAGACATGAAGTTGTTTTCTTTTGGCACCTTCCCCCACAACCCCTATACTATTTCTCCCGTAAAACTCAAAAGGGGGTTCCGTTCTAAATTATAATTTTAGTAATGAGTTTCCCGATGTGTTAAATGTATGGTTACTGTTACAATGCATTGTTTGGTTGGTTTAAATTGTTGAAATATTAGTACATTTCACTGCTAAGCTCTAGAATTTCCCTAAAAAATCATGGGCCATATATGATTTAACACTTTACACACAGAGGCAAATCTATATACATGTTAGGTGAGTCCAGTGACCACCCTTAAAAAGAAAATCTACCACAAGACTCATATAAATTTTAATTGGATTCACCTTGTAATTAAGTTTGGACCCTCCTTGACTTTACACTAGTCGTGTACAAACCCGGTTATTTTCAAAAACCGGTTCGGGTTTGATAACCGAACCGGTTATTAGTCCATGGGTAGAAACTGGTTTTGACTGGAAACTGGGTACGAACTGAACCGGTTTACAAGTTGGAAAACCGAAACCGGTAATAGGTGGGTATAAATCGGTGATAACCGGTTTTTTATATATAATTCTCATTTTTTGATTTTTGAGCGTTACAACTTCAAAAAAGGTAAACTTCAACTTTTATTAAATAAATTCGTCATACATTATTCGAACATTTGGAATGGAAACATAAAATTAATAAACTCATCATAGTTCAACTTTTATTAATATACGAACATAAAACTTAATTTGGAAAATTCGTTTATTCGTCGAGAGCGACATCTTCTTCGGAGCTAGCCTCGCGTGAAGTTTCATCGAGAGCGATTTCTTCATCGGAAAGTGAGAATGTCATACCCGTTTCCACCTTAACATCGTGTAAATCTTGTTCGCATTCTAGTTCACCTTCAAGACTTGAAATGTGTTGTATACGCTCTGTGGCGTCTAAGTGATCCTTCAAGCAAATACACATATCTAATGATGCTGGTGTGAGTCTTGTTCTTCGTATAGATAATACCCTGCAACTAATAGAAAAAGTGGATTCCGAAGCTACCGTAGAAGCTTGGACGGTTAGTAAATCTCGGGCCATGGAGGTTAGAACGGGAAATTGAGATTCCCTTCCTTTCCACCAAGCTAAAATATCAAATTGTGCGAATTCATTGGGTCCCATAGTGGATAAAAAATCGGTTCTAGTATATCTCCCAAATTCGCTAGTCGATGGTTGGTCACCACCATTACCCCTAGCCCGTTTAGTGTTTTCTTGTCTTAAACTATTATATAAGCTAATCATCGGATCCCTAGAAGTAGATGTACTAAATGATTCGCTAGCTGAAGTTGAATAAACATTTGTTGAACCATATTTTTGAAAATAAACAGTAAATAAATCTTTAAAACATTTCTTAAAATCTTTTTTTTTTGCATTTGTTGCAAATCATTGGTCCGCGTCATTGAACTCCAAAGTATTACAAATGGAATCGATTAGTAGTTCTACCCCGCTAATGTTCAAACATGGGTTCAATGCGCCGGCACAAGTAATTACCAGTGGCATTTCTTGAAAATCTTTTCTTAGTTTTTCTTTCATGGGCGAAACCATTATTGCATATAAATTACCATTAAATTCGTATTTGCTTAATTTTTCATTCATTAAATAAATCTGATTAAGTACCAAATGAATCGTGGGATAATAAACACCCGATAATAAAGTTGTTGCGGTTTTAAAAACTTTGAGAAACTCTGTTATTTTTAAAATAACATCTCAATATTCTGTTAAAAATGGTGTAGCTTTACCCTTATTGTCAAGTTCATAATGAAAAATTTGTGAAGTTTGGCTTTGGTGTAAACTACATAAAAACATATTATAAGTCGAGTTCCATCTTGTACGCATGTCCCAATTAGGGGTTAAAAAAATGGAATCTGTATCCTTACACAATTTCATATAATGTTTTTATCTACCTTTACCCTTACAAAATATATCTTGTAGCATATTATTAAAAGCGTCTTTTATGAAAGTTATTTGTGGCACCGCTAGTCCGTATCGAACAACCAAGCTTATGATGTGTATAATACATCGACTATGATATAAACCGCCATTCAAAGGTGGTTGATATATTAGGATTAGTCTTCCTACGACGTTTGTATTATTACTTGCGTTATCAAATGAGATTGAAAAAACCTTTTTTCTAATTTAAAAACTGTTTTATTACATCTTGTCAAATATAAATAAATTTTGACCTGTGTGAGGATACTCAAAGTTTTCAAAAGCAATCGTACACTTCATCATTTGCCACGTTTCGGGATCAAGCCAATGCACGGTAACACAAAGGTACGAACCGGGCAAACCATGAGGACCCGACCAAACATCGGTTGTTAAGTATACACTTGTAGTTAAGTTTTCAAAACCATTTAGTAGTTGTATTTTAGCTTTTTTCTTTAGTTTAATACAATTACGTCTAAGAGTAGCATGACTTACTTGATTATATCGTGGTTGAAGAGTATTTTGAATCACCTTAGTAAGTCGAGGGTTGTCAAAGTGGTTGAATAGCAAACCTTCTTGAATCACATAGCTTGCAAATTGTTCTTGACACCGCTCCACCTCATATGTAAATATACTCCCATCTCGTGACATAGATGCTTGACCTACTCCGGATTAGATTTGAGTGCACCGCCAAACTTGTCTTTATGTTGCTTCAACGTTGAGTTGGATTCGAGTTTTAAAAACTTTCCACAACGTTTACAATGAACCTTAATCGAGCCATCAACAACACTTTGTTTCTAAAATTTCAACAACTGTAGCCGCATTTGAAGAACCAACACTGACAGAATTTGAAGAACATTGAGTTGCCATTTGAGAAATGAGAATTTTGTATACGTTTTGAGTATTTTGTATGCGTTTTGAGAGTGTTGGAGTGTTGTGACTAAACCAAACTCATCCTATCTATTTATACTAATTTTATGATGGCAAAACGGTAAACAAAAGGCTCAAAAAACGGCTAGAAACGGCTACAAACAGATATAAACCGCTAGTTGCAAAAACCGGTTATTAACAGGTTATAATAACTAGTTTCCCAAACCGGTTTGGAAAAACCGAAACCGGTTCTAACGGTCAAATCCAAAACCAGTTAGGAACCGGCGGTTATTGTAAAACCGAAACCTGTTTTTGGTCTAAACCGGTTTTGACCATTTACGATTTTAGTTTTTTTTTTTTGCGTTTTTTTAACACAACTACTTTACTATTCTTTAGAAAGACCAATTCATCAATCAACAAAATTAGCCTAATTTATATTGTATATCAATACAAGTCGACAGTAAATAGAATATGTGATCCAACATATTGCAAGCGATTGTACATACAAGTATAGGAGTTGTACCTTTGACGAGGAGGTGTAAATTTAACTTTGTTAATTTAAAAAAATAATATAATAAATCATACTTCGTATAAACTTGTTATGTTGTTATAGAATCAATAATTAATTATTTGTAATGATAATGATACATCTTACTATAACTTCGTTTAAACATTTAATATATTTTCACACTGGGTTTACTTTCAGGTATATTTAGTTAGTTGTATGTGTCATTTTTTGTAATTATATATCTATTGTAACTTTCTTGGATTGATTATTTTGAATTTGTTGATACATATTATAGTGTTTGATTATAATGTTATCTTAGTGTTTGCTATTCTGTTTAAAAAATTTAGTTTCTCAATTGAAAAGGTTCAAGTATTTAATTGTGACTGGTGCCACTTTGTTTCTTTCGGTTGCAATATAAAAAAGTTTCTAACAAAGAAAGGATAATGAAAAGATTTGCATTAATTTTATTTCTTTGAAACAAATTTATATTTTATGTATTGTATTAATGATTGACCCCTTTCAAATTCATGTTTTATGTATTATATTAGTGACCCGATCAGACTCGACCTGAAGTGCCCATTTAACCATTTAATTTCGCCACAAAATAAAAAGTCAAATTTTAAACTCTAGATTCGTCACCGCTGACGCATGTTTAAATCCGAACTTGTTGTCCGTACTTGTACCGTTCATCAGTAGCTTTTACGGCCTACAACTGTGTTTTCTGTTGGACTGTGCAACTCCATATCTCGCATGCTACAAAGGTGGTGACTTGATTCGTTCTTTTGTTAATCGGAGAATTTTATTGCCCATGATGATAAATGATCAATATATATAACAAAATAATAATACTAATAATAATAAAATATTAATAATAATAATATAAATTATAAAAACTTCATTTTATTCTTATGTATTCATAGGAAATATATGTGGACTGCATATCATGTATACAAGTAACTTAATTCAAAACGTGAGAGAAAATCTTATCATTGTGTAAAACTTTTCATCTTACTTGAAAATTCTAAAAGAGAAAAGTTATACCCATTTAATTTAAATCTATAGTGTGTGCTTATCAACCCCTATAAATAGAATATTTAAATTTTATCGTACATATGAATTTTATTTTGTAATTGCTTTATAAATCCATCGTTATCTACGTCGTTACCACGTACACTTACTACATATAAGCATACCTAATTATTGATAGAGTTGTATACTAATTTAAACTAGATTTGATAGTGATTTTTACATAAATATAACAGTGTCGCATACTAGCTATATGAAATAACAATAACGAATTTCGCAGTATAGCGCGAACATTACTGCCTTGTTAGAATCATTAGTAAGTAAATAGAAAGGGCAAAAAGTTTGTACTAATATATAACCAACGAACAAACATCAATCTGAAAGAGGATTTCTGAAGAAGAAATAAATAACGTATACTTTATTAAATGTCATATCGCATATAAAAAATCAATATGTTTCTATGTAAATTAAACGACTAAGAATAGTTTTTATTTTTATCTCATCTTGGAAATTATTATTACCGTTTTAATGCAGGAGGTAAGTAGTTGAATAAGAGCACAATAACTAACACATTTCAGCTCAAATGGTAGCACAATAAAATACTCATATTTGTAGTACTTAATTGATATTTAATAATTAGAGTTAATTCATCAAAAGTTTAATGTACTGATACCAAATATTTTATAAATACAAACTACATTTTTTATTGTCTAAGTATACAATAAATTGAACAATTATGTATCGATGTATGCAATATGGTAACCGGTTACCAGGACAACATGTAAGAATGTATTTGTAAGCATTTTTCATTTTTTTTAAAAGGTGACGTGGATAAAAGCTACCCATTTTATTGTCTTGGTATGCAACAAACTGGAAGATTTTGTATCGATGTATGCAACATGGTATCTGGTTACCGGGAGAAACGGACTATGGAAACGGTTTCTTCCGGTTTGTTGCATACCCAGACAATAAAATGAGTAAATTGTATACATGAAACATTTAATTGCAGTTCGTTGCACTTTTGATGAATTAACCCTAATAATTATTATTAGTTTTTATATATGAATTGTAGATTTATTTTGCGGTAATTGTTCATTTACAGAAGGTTATGGTGAGTTTGTGCTGCTCACGTGCATTAGAAAAAAGAAAAAAAAATAGAAACGTAATTAATTAGTAAAGGGTTACTTAGAGGTAATGCAAAGGAATTAATGTTAATTAATTGAATATCTCAAAGGATATAACTTGACATTAATAAATTGGTTAGAAGGAAGAGGATTGTTAGCCATATTCGGTAGAAAGAAAACTCATTTCATCCTTATTTTCTAAAACAAAATACCAGAGTGAATTATTTATACTTTAACTAGTCAAGAATTCGTACAATTTAACGAAAACGTTTATTAAATCGGTAAGTAATGATATAATTAATTGTTGTAAAATTGATAGAAATAAATTTTTTGACATGTATATGGTTGCGTAAATATGTAAGTAATAAATTACGTTCAGTTTATGATCATAAAAAAGCACAAACATACATTAAGAGTTGTTAATATCTTGTCGATTAACATTAATAAATATTCAATTGACTTATGATTTACTACAATATATAATTTACTAAAAAGTGAGTCGATAAATGTAAAAAGGGAAAAATAAATTTTAAAATTTTAAAATTATTTGAATTAATGTATGTTAGAGACTTAACACATTATTTAAATCAATGGAATGGTATTAGTGTAGTTTCATATCTTTAAAATTTAAAAATTAAATAAGGACTATAAACTTTTTATAAGGGTTATAGATAAAAGAAGGTTAAAATAAATCTTCTCTAGGTTTATTTAGAAACAAGGTCCAAGGCGTTCACAAATGGTCATATTTCAGAAGCTTCATCCATAAGATATTGCTTATCTATATAATAAAACCTTTGCTCGAATAAAGTCAATACTTGATTGTACATATCATTTACTAAAAGCTTGATTATTAACAATCATTAATTAATATTTACAACAAATTTCTAAAAAATAAAAAGTGCAATGTGTTCCTTCAATGTTGTATGGAGAAAAGGTTTTGAGGCTAGTGAAATATCGACCCTAATTTTAATCTTTTGATGGAGAATGTTTTCAAGAAGATTTGGATCAATAGTTTGTTATGTGTTATTTTGGTCAATTATGAAATGGAGGAAAAAGTATTCGGCTTTGGGTGACATGTGATCCGTTGGGCCCAGTTGAGCCTTTCTACTTTTAGTTGAGGAATTTTATTGGATCAGCCTGCATTGGGCTTGATTCTTATAATTAATAGATTAGTCCACTTGAATCTACATCTGGATTCTTGGTTATCTGATCATTACATCCACTGGCACTGATACATTCTTTTTCCCTTTTTCTTTTCTAAATTACCATATTAAAGGACAAGGGATTATTAAAAGTAGGAGTGTTTACGGTTCGATTTGATTCGGTTTTTAGTAAAAATCGAATCGAATTAAATATTTCAATTTTTAAATAATTAAAATAGTTCGGTTTTGGTTTCTTTACGATTCGATTTTTCGGTTTCAATTCGGTTATTTTCGGTTAATAACCTAAGTCTAAACTTTGATCAAAATAAACTTTTAAGGCGATTTTAATTTTTCTAATTTCGTTGTGTAGTTTGTTTGTTTGTTTCTTTTAGGATGTTATCCACAAACATTATCTTATTCATCTTATTTGAAACAAATTCTAGATTATAACCCGCGAATTTGGAGGATTACACATAGATTTTTTAAATACTTGAGATATTTATCGTCATGCTATAATTCAATTTAATTTATACAGTTCAAGTAATATAACTGAAGGTGATTATTTGTTGTGGGCGTTTTTAAAAATTGTCATCTACAATTGACTCATTAAAACAATAATAATATACATCTTAAATATAGATCGATGATGTATAATTTAGCTGTCGTTGATTATGACCATTACAACTTTCAAAATACAATCATTGAATTATTTTTTGAATTAGTTGCTATGATGTAGACCGTTGCTAAATAAGTGTAATATTTAAACTACCGTTTATTATAAACATAGTAGTGACTATTTCAACGTTGATAGTCAAAGTAAATATAATTTGCTATGATTATTTTGTTATATAGAATAAATTATAAGTATGTTATCCTACAATTCTACTTGTTTGGTTGAAAGAACTTATGACTTTATGTATTTAGCTAATTATTTTTTAAGTAACAATTACATTGTCTCATTATCTTCTAGAGTCCTACTATTAAATCTATCACACCATTAGTTACTATGTAGATGGACTAATGATTACGGTTTCGTTAGTTAAGAAGGAACTATGAATTAATTGGATTACTAAAGCATCATCGATTGCTTGAAGAGTTGACGAGAGTCATCAAGTATTATAATATAATACTTATATATTTTACATACAATAAAATAAAACATGTAATTAGTATTTAATTATATTATAGACTTAGAGAGTTAGAGTAATATTAAATATAATATATATAAAATTGTAAATAAATATTTTAAATAATAGAAAAATATCGGTTCGGTTATTATCGGTTCGATTTTTATGTATAAATCAAATCGAATCGAAATATTTCGGTTATTACATTATTGAAAATCGAATCGTTGGTTTTAACTTCGGTTCAATTTTTTCGGTCAGTTATATCGGTTACGATTCGGTTTTTCGCTTTTCTTGCTCACCCCTAATTAAGAGTACAAATTTTCTTTTCCGAAAAACAAATATATTAAAAACAGGGCCAACTACCAATACAAGACATGAGAGCAAAGGTTCTCATGAAAAGAACCGAAGCCAAAGGAGTATAAGGGCTAACTCTAATATTGCTCCAAATTCTTTATAAATTAATGCTTGATGTATAACTTAAGTTTATTAATTAAAAAAATTATTAACTAATTGAGTATTAATTAGCACTTTATTTTTGACTCGTGACTTGCAAAAATATCATTTTAAAGAGTTTATTAATTTATCAAGTTTTTAGTGTACTTTTTCTATCTCTAGAAAAACAATTCTTCAATAGTTTCTCTATATTTAGATATATAGACGAAGGAAGCAATATTTACTTTATATATAGAACACTATTTATCTCTAAAAACTCTAATCAATATTTTTTTGATATTATTATCATTATTATTAGTAAGTATTAAGTTTATTAATTATTATTGTTAAATAGATTAAATTAGATTATTAAGAAAACAATACATCCAAAAATAAATACTTCATATATTCCCATTACAACAATTACAATAAAAATAAGTAACATAATTGATAGAACTTACATTTAAAAATTTCGTAAACACATTGACTATATATAATTAAGTAATACTCCATCTGTCTCAAATTAAGTGTCCAGTATCAGTTTGCACACAGTTTAAGAAATTGCTTTATCTAGTAGTGAAAATGACTCTTTTACCCTTATTTTTTGCACAGACTCTTATGTATCAGTTTTGAGAAAGGATTAAATGGTAAAGTTAATTTACTACTTTTGGAAGTGAACATTTATTTTGCGACAAACTAAAAAGGAAAGATGAACATTTATTTTAAGACGGTAAGAGTATAAAAATAATAGAGTTGCGTTTTTAGAGTAGATGATTTAATGAGATATTTTTTAAAAAAGGGAATGTATTAAAGAAATCATCTATTTTTTTATATTTAAAGATAAACATAAGTTTATATTTGAAAAGGGCCTAATAATCACTTAAGATCCATCAAAAGTCCAAACACCTATATAGAAATAAACTGAAAAACAAAATGTGCCTATCCACAAGATGTTGCAGACCTCGCACCCGAATACAAAGATAAAATTAGTTTTTAATTTGTTTTGAAATTGATCTCACATCTTAAATCTGTGACATCCCTTATTTTATTTTTATACTTAATTTGGGATGCTAAATAACTATTAGGAGAGTTTCTAAATTCATTGATTTATGAGCATTTTATTGATTGGTTAAGGTTTTAATAAAATGTCAAATATAGTGCTTAAATTACCATATCTGTGGTGTCTTTTATGCAAATAATTAAACTTTAATAGCAGTACGATTTTTATAACCTAACCTAATTCATAATTATTATTATTCACGTCATAAAGAAAGAGAGAAAAGACAGAGGTTCCAAACTAGGTGACGTTTTCTATGATTGACTCGATTGGTATACTCAAGAATTGTATCATTAGGCTAACGATTTACTTGTGTTGGAGGTAATTATTCATGTATTATTGTGTTTTAATTAATTGTCTAAAGTATTCATATAAATTATAGATAACGGGAGAGTTTGATTCTTAATAAATATTAAATATATACTTATCATTAGGATCTTGAATCATGTACGAATGAATGTTAATTGTATAGAAAAAAAATGAATTCTGGGTGTTGATTATGATTATTGATTTATTAAGAATTGAGAATTTAGGTACAAATTATAATGGAAACTAGATATATACATTATTACCGAAGAAGTAGCATTACTCCTTTGATAACTCAAAAAAGAATCTGGAGCTACTGCCTTTACTTCTACATAAGCAGTAAGGCTACTTTTAAGAGTATTAATGGACAATCGTTAACGCATGCTGCTTCAAGCGAAAAACCAGATCGAGACTGCCTTGTAATAAGATTGCCTCTATTTGACCACAAAAAAGTTGATCAAGGCTTTATGCAATTGTATCAGAATATTCATATTTTACATGCATTATTGCAAACAAAACCAAAACTCCAAAAGACACTTGTTAGACAAAACTTGTCATTTTCTAATGCAAATTGTCGATAAGGTTATTATGATAATTTTATGGCCATGCTTCACCAACAACACCAGGACAAGGGTTTAGCATGTGGGTTGAACCCCATGATGATCACGTAAACCCGACACACGAATCTTGAACTTAACGAAACAACACAAAACAAGTTTCGATTTAACTTGAAAATGTGAAGTGAGATACTATCAATCACAAGAAAAGGCAATAATAACTAATAACATCATGACACTAATTAATACACCATTACTGACTTAACGAACAACTAGTACGAAAAGGTACGTTGTGCATGTCTATTTTCTTGGTAAACTGATGTGCTAAAAATATGGTAAAATGTTGTGTTACAAATATTGGAGTAAGTTTTATACTTGCTTCATTTTTTATAAATAAATCCCATGGAAGACAGGGTAGGGAAACGTCAATATTGGCTTGTACCTAATTTACACTTATGGGTACATGACAAATTGTCTGATTCATACCAAAATGTATAAGCTAGTGTGCAACCGCAGCTCTCAACTTCCACATTTTTGAGCCACATAAATATACACCCAAACAACATTATGAATTAAACAACGCTTGTATCTGAACAATATGTGATATTCTCATTTGTATATATTATAATTATATATCTATTACATTACCTTAAAATCTATTACATTTACCTTTGATAATTGTGAAAAGCTTAGGGATAGTACTTTTAGTTTTCTTTTTTACCAATCAAAACTTTTCAACATTTTAGTTTTACTTAAAGTACTTAACAGCTAACAATTTATATGTGTCTAACTCATAAATAATTATATGCATAAATAGATAAGAGACTTCAATCGATTGTTTAATGTAAGTACATAATGGTATATGATCAATCAAAGTTTTCCACCATCTTTTTTATATATAAGAGCAAAAACATCAAATGCAAAAACATCAAATTTAATTCATGTTTTAAAATACTATTTAGAAGAGTTAAGTAGTTAACCACTAATACTTCTGATAAGACAATCACTAATACTTTATATACGTCTAATTCATAATAATAAGTATAAGTATATAAATAAATAACAGATTTAAATCTATTACTTAATAAAAGTACGTAAGATTTTTCACAAGTAACTTGATTATTATTAAAAAGATCATATACAATTGTCGAACTTGATTATTTTTCTTTTTCAAACGTGATTATTCGAAATATATAGTTTATACACTCTACATATTAGATTTATAATGTCCATGTTAATCTGAAACTAAAACTCTAAAGATATAAATGACAAGTAATTTATTAAAAATGTAATTCTTTTATACCTGCTGCAAGCGAGGGTGAAAAAGACTTGTATCAACAAGAAACAAATAACAACTTAGTGCTACGTGTATGAAACATTGTAGACACATTGAGTGTCATATGAAAACAAGCGGTCATAACTTTCAATCAAAATCGTATTTTCTTAAATTTGTTTTTTTTTTCTAATATTATTTCGATATAATGTACACCATGTCAATTTTTACAATTTACTAGAAACATTCTTAATGTTCCTAAAAGGTTAAAATGTAGGCTTGAAGATATCTGTAAAGGTTTGATTACTGCACGTGGTAAAATCTCACGCTTAAAATATAAATCTGAAATATGTTACATTTTCAAATAGATCATATGTTTCACTTGTGTTTGTTATAAAACAAAAAACAATGTTGGTTGTTTGACCAATCATTCATTTTGACACACCATGTGCAATTGAAACATTGATGTATGTTTATGACCATTTATATGGTCCTTTTGTGAAGACATATATGGCCCTTTTGACCAATAGGATAAAAGGTTGATGATATGTCAATATAGAAGAAAATTTGCCCATTGGTCCAAGGAGACATGGTAGTAGTTTCACCCTTATCCAATGGACCCCAGAAATAGATCCATTGTAGTATGCAAATATACCACATACTAAAATATACTCCGTACTTATTATATATCAGATTGGCCTATATATAGAGAGACATTTAAGTCCATGTGTAAATGTACTCTTTAAAAGCTTTCAACAAGTTCTGTGCTATCAGCGTCTAATGGTAACTATAAGTTCATCAACGTTCAAGTTGTTGAAACAGCGGTCACTGGTGAGATGTTCAAAGCAAATCCGAGAACAGAAGGGACGACTTTATATCATATGGAGGTGTACCAAGTTTCTTATTTTCTCACATGATTAACAACTATAGAGGTGGTTCAAAGTACATCAGTTAGCTCTAGGATGGTGTAACTTATAGATGCTAACGATCTTTGTATGTATATAGAAAGAAATGCTTGTCAATTGGTCTATTTATAATGAAAAACTATGGTTTGAAACTACTTCAGTCTTGACTTGCTGACACAATTTGTCTTCTGCAGTCTCTTTGTGTACTTTGTGTTTGTAATTTGGTCATATACATAATCTCTTTGTCGATGCATAATTTGACACTTAGATTGTGATAAGAAGGTGATCAAAACAACTAATCTACAACTACTCTAAAAAAACATCCGAGTATTTGACTACAATTCAATATTAAAACAATCTTGTTATCTGACGTCCATCCATATTAGAAAAGTATTTATGTTTATCCAATACAATTTTGATTCATTAAGTAGGGGTTTGATTTGTAATTAGATCGTCATTGAGAATGTTAAATGTGTCTCCATCCTTGTTATCCAATATGGTGACAGTCTCAGGTATTCAAGAACAATGAATACCTCTATTCTTCTAAATCCATGAGAGAAAGAGAGAGAGAACAAAAGGAAATATTCAAGAGTGTTGAAAGTTGCCTATAGCTTGTAGTCTAATTGGTTTAAAAAATGCTACATTTGGAAAGTATAATAGGTTCAATCCCCATATACATAAACGAGGGATCTAACTTATTATAGAAAATTTCAATAATGGTGGATGAGTTCATCTCCATTTGAGCGGCTCTGCTCACTTAGGAATGATTTTACCTCTCAAGTAATAGGGCTAAGTCGGTTGAAGGTACCACTATTTCAACAATTTTTGTAGTGTTAGAGAGTTAGAAAACCCGTCTTATTGATTCTTATGATGCTACCCACTGTATATGTGGTCCAAAGAATTGGGTGTGCAACATCTGTACTAAAAATGAATTTGATAAATTGAAATAATAAATGGACCTAAATATCGACCAAAAGATTAAAGACACATGTCAATAATCAACTGAGTTTTTACATAGGACCACTTTCTAACGTTATACCCATATGAATTACATTTGACATTAAACTAATCTTTAGTTCTATATTTAGGCATGCATATAATTTCTCTTACTGTAAAATGCCACTGCATTGGCATGCTCTTGTGAGTTGTAAGTACAATGCTAGCTATAAACAACCATGACCTTACAAAAGGTTGGCTCTCAGGTTGGCAAAGGTCAGTTTAATGATGACTTTGAGTTGTACCGATATTCATAAATGATGGCACATGACACAAGGAGCATCACAAATTCTTGATATTCTTACCCAATATGTGTGCAAAAGAAAATTCTATATTCCCTAATAGTTGGTTGATCCTCACATAAATAAAAGGAACAGTCAATGATCATTTTATTCGGGTTATATGTCCACATATATGTCAAATTGGCCATGACCAGTCATTAATGTGAACATATATAACATATTTCTGTTGGTACATGCATTAATGTCGACATTGATGTCACTGATCACCTTATCCACCCCTTTTTGGAGACAGGGATGTCCCCTCAAGCATGATAAGATCAATTGATGACAAGTTTTTGAATAAAAGCTTGATCATTGTTGATATACTTAAAAGCTTTAATAATATCCAACAATAGTTAACCCTAGAAAGTTGTACTAATCCAATAAATCCCACACAAGAGACAGCTTGACGGGGTGGAGTAAGTAAATATAGCAAATATACCGGATGCCAAGTAAAACATCTTTGAAAAGCTAGAAGGATTAAATTCAACAATATTGCTAATATGTCATTTACCTTTTGAAGTTAAACTTGTCATTAGATATAAGTTTTTAGCTTCAAAGTAGTTTACCCTCAGTCCATGTTTTTGTCATGATGGAACACATAATCAGAGTGCATTTCTGAGCTATTTGTTCATAAGTGTGTCATAGAACAACAAACAATAATGTTGGCTGTTTGGCCAACCATTCATGTTAGCACACCATGTGCTACTAGAAAATGCATGTAAGTTCATGATCATCTACTTCAGCCGTTTCCGAAGACATGCATGGCCCCTTTTGACAACAAAAATCAAAAGTTGATGATGTGTCATTTTAGGAGAAGTTTAGCCATCAGCCCAAGGAGGCATGCCAGTAGTTAAGCCATTACCCTTGTTTACCCAAGGAGGCTATGCAAATGCACCACATGCTAAAAGTTATCACCTTTCTGAATGTCGGAAACTAAAAACTTAAAAAAAAAAGAAGGAAAAAGAAAAGAAAGAAGAAGTTATAACGCTAATATGTTCTGTACCTTCTGTGGTGGAAGTGGTAGATTGCTACGGACTTGTTGATTATAGAGAGACTTGTAAGTACTAATGTAAGGGTACTCTTTGAAAGCTTCACATGGAAGCTTCAAATTCAACACCTATGAACATATTCAAACAGAGGTCACTGCTGATAGTTCAAAGTAATTCGGGGAGCAAAAGGCATGACTTTATAACATATGGAGGTGTACCATGTTTATTATTTGCTCAAATGATAAACAAGTTCTAAGAAGGTGGTCCAAATAGTATCTGTTAGCTTTATGGGTAAAATTGATTTGCTAGCCATCTTGGTATTTATTTAGAAAGAAATAATTCGTTACAAGCATATGCTTTTCATCCAATTTAATCTTGTGTGCTGAATCATATTTGACAAGCTATAAACACTTTTTGTTCAACAATTGGTTTAAGAATTATGTCTATGGTCTGTCCCTGGTTACCTATACTGCTGTTGTACAGTAGAGTAGTATGTTAACTGCTAGCCTTTTCATGGTTAAAGGAAGCTTTCAAATCCAGCCCTGGGCTCTAAGGAAGATTTAAGTTTAACATCTTATGGGCTTTCAGCTTGTTTAGCATAATTTTCTATATTTCTTACGCTTGTTACACCCTGTATTATAACAATTCACAACTACCATTTTTAACTACAAGATTAGAGAATCAAAATACAAAACCTAACGAATGATTATCATAATTACCTAGAGTTGGTAAGAACTATCTTTTGTGATCTGAAGCTGCTCACCTCTTCGATACCGATCTCAAACCTTTTATCTTCACTTTCTTGACACGTTTAGCAAACATTTGATTTCCACGGACTTCATCTTTTATCTTCAATTTCTTAGTAGTTTTAGTAACCATTTGATTTCCATGCAGTCTGCCTATAATCTTCACCTTTTTGATACTTTTAGCAACCATTTGATTTCCACAAAGTTTCCTCTTTATCTTTGTTTTCTTGAAACGATTAGCAAACATTTGATTTCCACACAGTCTGTCTTTTATTTCTAGTTTCTTGATTCTTTTGGCATCCATTTGATTTCCATGCAGTTTACCTTTTATTTTCCCTTTCTTGATACTTTTAGCAAAGACTTGATTTCCATGCTGTTTGTCTTTTATCGCTACTTCCTTGATACGTTTAGTCTCCATTTGATTTTCATGCAGTCTGTCTTTCATATCTAATTTCTTGATTGTTTTAGCATCCATTTGATTTCCGTGCACTTTTCCTTTTATCTTCACTTACTTGATTCTTCCAGCAAACATTTGATTTCCATAATGTTTATTAGCCTTCCTGGTAGCCACATCTCTTGAATTTACTCCAAAATAATTGCTTTTGATGTCAGATGCCTCAAAATCCGCATTCACATAGATCAACGAACTTTGTTCTACACTTATTATCCATTTACAATTGGCAGATGGAACATTTTCATCAGTGGAATCAATTAGCCTGAAACCTAGCCTCTTTTTTAAGGGTATGTCAGAATCAGCTGGCTCAGGCTGTGGCTGAAAAGGTATTACAATGGATGCTAAAGATGAGCTTGAAGAAGCTAAAATGGACGATGTTTCTCTAGCGGACATTATTCCACCTGGCAGGATTGCTTGATCCAGCTCCTTTTTTAGCAGTTTCACATTCTGACATTTATCATAAATCTCTAAACTGCACATATCAAGTATTTTGGTTTGTAAACAAGATATTCAAGCTTACAAAGGCGTTGCTCATGTGATGATACGACTTACTGTAACATATCGACTACATGGCCACGATCTATGAGGAGCTCCTGCAACTGTGACGAGAAAAAAGGTTAGTCAAATGTGACTTCATTTCTTCTTATGATGAAAGGTGTACAATTGTAGGTGTATCTATCAATTATTATGGGAAGTTTGGCATTCTTTTTTATCAATATGGGAATATCAGAATCAGATAATCAACTGTAACAAAAAAATGCTGTGGAAGATAATGTTGGAATGTGCTTCTGCTGATTAATAGTGTCACAACTAACTGTTCAGTGTTTGACAAATTCTGATTAGTAAGGATTTATAAGGTAAAGGGCATTATAATCAGAACCAATTTTGTTGCAACCACTCCTAAACTGATTATGCCTATCAGATAGGGAAATCAGTTTCACCATGCCCACATACTATAAACTGATTATCAGCAACTCAAAATACATAAAACTCTGATCGTCACTTGGAAAACTCAATTTAAAGCACCTCCTTATGTAACAATACTACCTTAGAAATCTCCACTGCTTCTTGTTTCAGTCTCTTAGATTCACCTTCCAACTTCTCCATCCAAATGACTTCATATGTAAATGATGCTTGAGTGAATGCTTCAATTTCTCGTTTCGTTTTATTTGCTGATTCCTTTTTCACCAAAGCTGAATTCAATCTCTCCTCCAGGGCTCTATGCATCTAATTATGAAAAAGAAAGTGATAGTAGTTAGCACACATTGACTTCGATGAAAGTTTCAGACAACACATGTTAAAATGGTAGGTTTGATCAAAAGTAGTACCTCATCAAGAAGTTCAAGAGATCTATTTCCTTTATCTAATAAACTTGCCATATGAAGCTGAAGCACCTCCATTTTGGTAGCTAAAATGTCCTTCTGTACAGAAGCTTCTTTAGCAAGCTGCAGAGAACAAATAACGATGTAAACTCGGCAGTCAACACCTAAAGATGCAGTAACATTTGACAGATGCAACTAGAAATCTGACATCAGTTTCTCAAGCAAGCTGCAGAGACGAGGAGTGTTTGCTATGAAGCTTGGAATCACAATGGTTATAGTTATATGATGGAAATGGGAATAGATAACCCAAACCACCATCCAACTTGGCTTCAGTATACGCCCAAAATAGTAGGTTTGATTCCCATTTATTAAAACCAGACACATAAACCAAACAAATTATTAGGGAATCAAACCAATTCCCTCATTCCCATCCCCATCAAAGAAGCAGCCAATTTGATTTCTTAAGAGGCAAGGTTTGTTGGTTGAAAGGTACCATGTCATTTGTTTCCTCTACATATTGTCGTGCCTGTTTATATTCATCCAACTTCACACGAATATCTAAGATACTCTGAGCAGCTTCAAATTTAGCTTGTTCTGCAGCTTTCTCTTCACATTCCACTTCTCTCATAAGCCTTATAACCGAATCCATTGTTGAGACTATGGTTTTCTGCACAAACACGAAAACGCCCATTTAAACCTCACCTAAATCTTTCAGAAAACATAAAGAAAACAAAAGATCAAAATCTACAGCTTTAAAGTACTATAAAAAACAGATATTTTTCCTTTTTTGCAATGATATAAATCCCACCAGAGCCAACTTTGTTGATACGGCAGGTGAACTCGAAACTCCACAAATACCCCACAATTCACCAGCACTCCATGAATCAATATTAAAAGGACTTCAAGTTTAAATTCATCAAGAAATGTGATGATGTCATATGCCATTTACTAACATTTATACAAAGACTTGGCCTTTTAAATTTTAACCTAAGATAGTGGACTGGTCAATCTTGATCACCAAATGAGTTCTAACTTTTTAAGTTCTTTTGTTTTTCTATAAGCTGCAGTACTGAGTTTACCATTGACTTAATTTCTGAAAAACTAAAAAATAAAAAAGTAGCAGTTCTGGAAGTTGAGTTCACAACGGAGCTGCTTTCTTGGATTTTAAAAGGTTAATTACCTGAGCAAGAAGATGCAAATTGTTTATTATTAGATCAACTCTCATCTTGTAATTTTAGGGATTCATCTCTGAGTTTCTCAACGAACAACAGTTAGCATATTATACATGTATAAACATAAACAAGGGTAAACACACATATACACACAATAGTTAAATATACTACATAAATTTGAATATACCTTTTTATTTTTAGCATCTTCAATGCAAGTATCTAAAAGTTGAGTGCAACTGAAGATCATATTAGAGTGCATCCTTCCTTCCTTCTGAATATACAAATATAGTAACACAATATTAATTTACGAAAATTGGTTTCAATTGAGGAAACTTGAATCGATATAAAAACGATAGAAATTGAGTAGTAAATGAATCAATTAAGAGTTTGAGGTGATTTAGTACGACTAGGATTTACCAGTGGCATTGGAAAAGAGAGTAACGCCTAAATCGCATTTAATGCAAGGCCGATCAGGTTTCAAATCCTTTTATCTGGCGCCAATCTTTGTAATGTTAATTAAAATTTTAATTTCATCAACCATGATCCACCAAGTATATACCTTTTCCTATAGTAATTCAAGGATGATACATACAAATACATTGTGTGTGTTGCTGAATTGTACGTATTATAGTTGTAAACAAGATTTTGTTTTCAATAATAAACAACTCTACCGTAGTTTATAGCAGATGACCCCAATTTAGGTTTAATAGGACATCCCAACCGGGACGATCATTCTTGTTCAATTTATCTCTCAACTTATCTTGTACGATGTTTTGAGCAAACTAGCCTATCTCTGGGAAGGATGGTCTGTTCAAACTCTCATTTCATTCGAGGCGGGATCGGAGAAAGGGACGAAGTCTCGAGCATCGGTACTCGCAGCCTTTAGGTTTAGGTAATCGTCACTAGAAACTAGTTATTCCGGTCTACTTGTTGCGCAGGCCAACCCTCCTTCATCCCTTCGTTCCAATCCATCCAGACAACTATGGCAAGCCGTACGCCCGTACTAATTGCCTTTGCACCGATACAATAAAGGGGAGCGTCAGCCGAAGATAAGGGGAAAATCGCACGGCTAGAAGATAAGGGGAAAAATCGCATAAACTTACATAACGGGGAAGGACCTTAGACTATCCTCATCAGCAATTCAACTCAACCCACTTTTTCTATTAAAAAACTAATTTTTCTATTTTCCACCTACACAATTCAACCTAACTTAAATTTTCACACACATTAACAACCTAATCCAATCCAATATTTTATTAAATAAATATAATTTAATGTTAATTTTTATTCTATTAAAATTATTAAAAAGTATTCAAAATAATTATTTATTTCAAAACAAATAAATGTTTTAAATTTCAATAAAAAAAAAAAAAAAAAAAAAAACACTAAATTTTACATTCATCGATCATACTTAATAAAATAGATAAAATACATTACAAATATAACAATTAAAGCACAAAAGATACAAACTATATAATTAATCATCGGTGCCAAAATTTTGCCATATGTGCCCAATCAAATCCTTTTTAAGAGCGTTATGAGTTTCTCTATTACGAAGTTGTTCCCTGTTAGTCATATAATTGGATAGGCTCACAATTCGTTCAGTGGAGTATTTAAAATGATGTTCCCCATCTCCAGTAGAGCTTCCTGATTGCTTGTTTATAGGTATATCATTTAGAAATTTTGATGGATCATAATAGTTAAGATATTTGTCTCGCTCATCCTCAACGATCATATTATGAATGATGATACATGCAATCATAATCTGGCCCATCATATCCTTGTCCCAAACAAGACATGGGCGTCGAAGAAATGAAAAACGAGCTTGTAGAACTCCAAATGCTCGTTCCATATCTTTTCTAGCAGCCTCTTGACGTTCAATGAATAACTTGTGTTTTCGAAGTAATGGAGAGGTTATTGACTTCACAAAGGCAGCCCATGAAGGATGTATACCGTCTGTGAGATAATATGCCTTATTATATTCCCGACCATTGACGATGTAATTGACATTTGGTGCTCGACCTGCCAATACATCTCTAAAAATAGGAAAATTGTGGAGTACATTAATATCATCGCACGAACCTGGTGTTCCAAAGAATGCATGCCATATCCATAAGTCATATGATGGAACAACTTCCAAAATGATTGTTGGTTTCCCTCTTCTTCCTGCATATTGCCCAGCCCAAGCTACTAGACAATTTTTCCATTCCCAGTGCATGCATTCAATGTTGCCTATCATACCTGGAAATCCACGTTTTTCCCCTACATGGAGTAGTCTTGCCAAATCAACCTCATTTGGACTTCTAAGGTACTGTTCACCGAAACATGAAATGACACCTTCTACGAAATGTATAAGAGCATCCCTTGTTTCAATTTCACTCATTCTCAAGTACTCATCTTGTCTATCTGCTGATGTTCCATAGCCTAACACACGCATAGCTCCGGTACATTTCTGCAATGGTGAAAGACCTTATCTACCTGTGGCATCACGTCTTTGCTGAAAGTATTTGTCATTCGTTGTAATAGCATTCACTATACGAAGGAATATTGGTTTTTGCATTCGAAATCTAGGCTGAAAGGTTGCTTCGTCATATGTTGGGTTGTAGGAAAAGTAGTCTTCCATTAAACGTGCCTCACCCTGTTCACGTGCCCGATCACGATACCGCCTTCTTGCTCTCTGAGGATGATCATATAGGATCATATTTGGCATACTTATGAGTAGTTCACTAATGAGGTGATCCATTACTTGATTTTATTGAACAACTCGGGTTTCCCATTCATCATATTCATTCACATTTGATGAATTTGAACCTGAAACGGAACCCTCTGATGAGTTTTCACTATGAGACATTCTTTTACATAAATTATAAATGGAGAGCTTTTGTTGGATATGAAATTATACAAATACTATACCCTATTTATAGTGATTCGGATATGAATTTGATTTTTTTGTATTTTCATTTAAAAATAATGTTCGATTTTTTGGATGATAAATTCCATCGGTATGAAATCCAAACAACCAATTAGTTTATTGACACTTGGCAATGCAGATAATGTTAGATTTTCCATATTATTAAAGATAATTGAGACAATCACAAAAGCTGATACTGACAATCACAAAGAAATGATACTGATAACTCCATGTGCAATCACATTCCATACAACTTTAATAATAGATATCGCTTTGTTTCTTCATATTCAGGCGACATGTGCTCCTTTGCTAACAATGTATTCAGAAGCACAAGTTGCATCTTCTTTATCTCTTTTTCTTCCTTTTTATTTTTTATTTTTTTTATTGTTATTTTTTTTATTTTTATTTCTTCCTTTTTTGCCCCTTTTGTTTATCTAACTCGAGTATGTTTTTCATGACATCAATTTCATTGATTTGAGTAAGCCTCGGTGCACGAATTTCTTCAACAATTTCGTTAGATACCTTACCTTTTCCTTTTTTCCTAGACATATTTCTACCCGTAAGACGTTGACGTGATGAACCACCACTGGTTGACGTTTCTGGGTCGGAAGGGACAGTATATCCACCTTCCTCATTGTCATAGATCTTTTTGTGCTACCACCACTTTCTTCATCACCCATTTCACGTTCGGTACGTGTTATGCCTTGACCTAGCTGTAAATTTCGTTTCTCATGATTACACATAACAGTATGAAATACAATAGAGTCATTAAACTTACTCTCCCTCCCCCCCCCCCACCTCATAAATTTTATGAGCGTCATTCTCAACATCTTTCATGCTCATTCCACTTCTTTTATGTCTATATGCTTCTCGAAATGCAACAACCCATTTTTGTGCATTTTCGTTAAGTCGTTTCCAACAACCTTTCATTTGAGGAATATTTATAACCTTTGTTGGGTTTGGGTTTTCCGCTTGAGTTGCATCATACAATTGCTTCATAGTTGCCCACAAAAATGTACCTTTTTGGTTTTTCCCACGAATGTTATCTTCGCTTGGGTAACCGCTGACATTAACGCGACATCTTCATCAGATTCCCATTTATCGCCTCCTGAGAGTTTTCCGGTACTTTGTGAGGTTTGGATATTTTCAATCACAGGGAATTGATTAGGAATTGAAAAAAATCGAGACGTTTCATAGCCTTGAAAGTTTGTATTATCTTGAGAGTCATCAGATTGAAAACGAAATTTGAACGAAGGATCCATGATAACAAAGAAATCAAATGAGTTTAAAAATGAAGAGTTGAAATTGAATACAAAATATGTCAATATTCTACTGTATTTGTGGAGAAAAAAAACCACAAATTATAGTATTTAAAAAAATAAAATTTATTAAGATAATTATAGATTCATAAGGATAACAAATATTATCCAAAAAATATAAACCAACCACTAGAAATATTACATGTGTCATAAAATAACAAAATGATTTATTTTGGATAAATAAACAATTTATTTAAATACAAAATTAAATAAAAATAAATAAAATGATGCAGTGATATCTTGTGAGCTTGGATTGCTAATATTAAAATCTCACTCACCATTCAACTCATTTTCTAATTTTAATATTAAAATATTAGGCGAGCGTTTGTGAAAATCTCCCGATGGGAGTAGCATTAAGTTGCGTTTGGTTCACGGAATTGATTGGAATTTGAATTGGAATTGTTGGGATTAAATCTGTTTGTACAGTTTGCAGAAGTTAGTACTGTGCTCAAAGTTTTTTACTGTATGAAGACTTTGTACTGCTTCAACATTTGTATTGCTTCAGAGTTTCTACTGTCTTCAAGAGTTTGTATTGTTTACCAAAGTTAGTACTGTGATGAAGATATGAAGAGTTAATACTGTAAAGCTTCAGAGTTAATACTGTTTACTTAAGTTTGTACTGTTACAATATTAATATTGTATACGTATATTGTAATTATGGTAATAGATAGAGGTTATGATTAGATTGTTTCCTAGTTTGAAGGAAATCTTGTTCATGACTCTATACTCATATAAATAGAGATCCTATAGAATAGAGAAACACACATATAGCTTCAAGGTGTAAACCCTAATACTTTTGTGTATTCGTATTATTCATATTAATAATATTGAAGCTTTTGATTGATAAATTGTTATATGAATTGTTCTTTGATGCATATAATGTATGAAGTATTATTTTAATTGTTGTATGCATTTTGTATGAAGTATTATTTTATTTAATATAATAAATAGTTGTATTTATATATTATATATTTATATGTCATAATAGATTATTAATAGATAATGATTTTGTTAATGGAAATACTATAAATGAGTTAAGGGTAATTTAGACATTTTATTGTGTTGAGACTAATTTTAAGATAATGACACAGATGCATTATATGTAGTTAGAGATAATTTTCAAGAAACATGTGGAATAGTACTTGATTTTTTGTAGTTAGCGATAATTTTTAATAACATCACTTCATTTAATAACATTACTTCAATTTTTTTGTTCACTTGATACTTACCTCACACGTAGGACATAAACATTCCCAAACAAAAGCAATCTCTTCCTTTGAAATTTAATTATTAAAGATGGTTAGGGCCTGAGTTAATTATCAAAGTAATTTTTTCTTTGAACACGTATAACCAATTATTGATATAGAATACCACTTGATCACAAGCCATTTAGTGGTCAAAATAACTCATCAGTTGTATCAAATTTGCTTTAATTTTGTAAAATTCAAAAATTAGAATGGATTTCTAAAGATACAATGATTTAGGAGTTAGGGTTTGAGGGAAATGGCGAGTTTGCTTCTTGGTTGGTTGTGGTCGGAGTTGTGGCCGGTGGCCGGAGTTGCAGAATGGTCGAGTGTGTGGTGCTTACACGACGGGTTATTACCCCGATTAACGATAGGCTCGTCGGAAAATGAACTTTTGAGTCAAATTGAGCCACAAAAGGTTTATACTTAAATAGGAAGTTTGCCATCTGGTTTTAGCTGGAATTTTGCCGGAGAAGATGATCGGAAAAGTGTGGTAACCGACTAAAATAGATGATTACCGGTTATACCCGGTTCAATACACTAATTAGAGGTTTTTATGAGTTCAATACATTTAATAGAACCTCGAAAAGAACAATACACACAATAGCCTTTTTGACAAAGTTTGATGCATTCTCAGACACTAAGCCCTTAATAGTATAAAGAGATAAAAGAGATTACTATTACTATTACGTCTAATAAAATAATATCAATTCAATTGATCCTATAAAAATCGTTACTAGTCAATTGAAAAATAAATCACACATCTCAATATATTTGACAGCAACCCCAAATATATTTATGTACTTCCAACTTGTACTCAATGTCTATTGTGTGTACCCAACTTACGTTTGATATTTTCAATGGATCTAACTTTCTAAAAGTGTGTTTTAATGTATTATGTAGTACTTTTGATGATGTGTCAACCTCTACGGATGCCACTTGGCGCCTTACACAGATGACACATCAGCAAAATACATTAAAACACATTTTTTGAAAGTTTGATGCATTAAAAATAGCAAACCTAAGTTGAGTACACACAATAGACATCAGATACAAGTTGGAATCATTCCCAAATACTTATCCCAAAATAAATGGTAAATTATATTTGATTAATTTTGAAAGATGAGAACATCTCGAATAACTTACCCGCTAGAAAGGTTAAAAGAACCTTATTTTGTACCACTTCATATGAATAAAACAATCTATCTGCGTGTTAATAACACTGTTGCGGTTCACGACTCAGGCAGAGGTCATGATGAATGTGGAGGTTAACGATGGAGGTTGAATCGAAGATAAAATCGAACAAATGATTACGAAGATACAATTAAACCAATGACTTCGAAGATAAATTTGAATCGATGATATACTGATGACGATTGGGAACAGAAGCCATGAGAAAATCATTGTGGGCGTCTTTGTCATGAAACAAGAGAGAAATTGTGTACGACTATGAAGAGAGAAGTCATAATCCGTGAAATAACGAAAATACCCTTGGCCCTTCTAATTAAATATCTCACTCGTATAGTTTATGAGAACATTCATTTAATCTAGTCCGTTAATTTTGTTGTTCCCATTCTTACAACAAATACGTGTTGATTATGAATGTGTCAGTCAATATAGGCTCAATAATCTCACCGGTTTAATCCTTCAATTCCTAAGAGCTTATACAGTATGTAAATACAATTTTTCAAATGAACTGATCGTAGCTAATGACAACACATATGAAAGATCTAACCGCTCTATGTGTCTTACACTGTCCGATTCACACACAAAAGCCGTTTTTACCAAAACATTTCTCTTTCTCTATGCAAAAAGTAACTTGGGGATACTGGATCTAAGGGTTTGATCTTCTATACCAAAAAATAATATGCAAAAACTCAATCTACACATGAACTAACTATAATAAAAACACTAATCAAAGTTGAATAAACTAATTTAACCAAACAATAAATAAAAGGAAGCGGGTTCACCTGACTAAGCAAATGTGGTGGATCCAAGTTTCCGACATATATAGCACTGATCCAAAATTTCATCTTAAAGATCTGCAAAACTCAACAAATAACGTGTAGAAAACAACTTCTCACGTCCAAGTTAGCACAAAACTTCTAAAAATTCAACCAAAAATTTTGAAATTTCGCACTTTTAACCACAATTTCCAATTAAAACATATAATAACCCCTCCCCAACTTAAAGCAATGCATTGTCTCAAATGCAAACTTCAAGTTGAAATAAAAAAGATTGACTTAAAAATAACTAAGAAATAAAAATGACAAGAAAAATAAATGTTCCTAAAACTCACTTTTGTAGGAATCCCGGTTGATTAGCAGATGCAACAAGCCTTTAAACCCCTAAGTAGCCCGAGTGGACGAGTTGTAGTCTCGTGAGGGTTTATAGTAACACACCCACAACGTTGGACAAAATAAAGAAAATATGCAACATATGAAAACAAAAGAGGGTTGCCACCGGAGTATCGCTAAGTTTAATGTCTTCCAGACGCTCTTACTTGGATGGTGGTTATGTCAATTGATATTTGGCTTCTTCATTTTCAAGACCGATTATGTCCAACTTGAGACTTGTTCAAGTAGCCGCCTCAATGCATAGTTTCAACTGGTGCCCATTAACCTTAAATCGCTCACCACCTTTGAGTCCAGTAAGGTTTTATATATGTAATCTATAAATACCCGGTGAATAAACATTATATATAAATACCCGATGAATTAACATTATATCCTACCGAGAATTTATTGATCAAAAGAATCATCTCCAAGCCGAGTTCAAGCATGCTTGCCGTGCTAGCTTGAGCTTCATTGGAAGTGTACGGGATCAATCTCTGTTGAGATTAACCTTGGCTCTCTTGCAGCTTCAAATATATCAAGTTTACAGGTCAATATATTGTTGCAAGTTTGAACTGTCAGATAACTTCATACATGAATTTTAAGAGATATAGTGGTTACTGAGTTTGTAAGTCTAATTATTATCATTGTTATCTTATTCTTCTGATCCCTTCAGCTTTTAGAGTTCATTCAATTCGATCTGTTCATACAATCTTTGTGTTGTTGCTTCCAGTTCTGAGGCAGAAACTATGTGGTTTGATTTGATTATAACAGGACTATAAACACAAAAAATTAAAAAAATTAACTAATTAAATCAACCCACAAAACCTGTCAACCCAAACCAAAAAAATTCACAGATTAGAACTATTCATGTAGCAAATCCAATAATCCCCAACATGTGACAAAATTCTTATAGATACAAAATGAGCCAGTTGGGCAGCGTACAACGATAAACAACATCACAAAAAGAAAATCATGAAGCTCAGAATTTCTGTGACAACAAGAATCAGGAGCTATCAATCAGGTAAAAAAGAAAGTTGATCCGAACTACTTTAGGAATGTTTATATTGATAAAGCTTAACCTGTCTTTCAAAAAATGAGTCTCACGCCCTTAGGTGTGTCTCCAAGTAATGGTAACAAAACATGTGCATAGGCGTGACCCTGGTAATTTCTACAAAATACAATTCTAGTATGAGTTAATCAGCCTATAAAACTGAATCTTTTAGCCACAAGTCTTTTTCAGCCTCAGATTCCACGAAATTATCATCCAGCTTCATTTCTACAAGATCAAGTACTTCCACGCACCTTTCAGCCTTTTCAAATCGTTCTTGTGCAGTCAGAAGCTCTCTCCGCCTCTCTTCCAGATCCATTTTTGCAGCTCTCTTAACCAAAGTAGCGTTTGTCTTCATTTTTACCATTAAAGTTGACCTTTTCTGGGCGGCGTTCCGTTTGTGAATAGCTTCCAAGTGAGTTCGAAGCCACGCCACCTTCATCTTGGTTGCTTCTGCATCTAACACTTGCATCTCTATTTCTTCCATATCAGAAATGATGGTTGGAACATCATTGGTTTGTATTCGTTTGACAACTTCACAAACAACCTCAAGGATAGACTCTCTCACAGATGCTGTTTTGACTACACAATCAGATGCAATGTCACCGTGTTTCTTGAAAATAGCTTCCAGGATTGGTGCATTGATTTTCTTCAACTTGTAGCCTTGGACACGTGTCATGCTGTACAAAACCTTTCTGGGCACTCTCTGCTGTACGATATGAATTTGCAAGATGGGCGGGGCGAGTAATAGGTCAAATGGGTTGGGTTGAAAAGTTAGTTTCTTTATATTTTCGTAATAATAAAAATATTATTTGTAAGTTTGTAACGATTAATTGTTTATTACTTAGTTAATAAACTGTAGCATAAAAATTTGAGAAATACTAAAGTTACAAAATTTTACAAACAAAAATTTACAGAATGACATTGCATGAGAGTTTGACCAATCAAATAAAATGTATTTTTCTCTTTCTTAATTCTCTTCCTTCAGATAATTGGTCCATCTCATTTTGTATCATTCTTTTGTAAGATTTCTGTAAGCCTAGCATTGCTATAATGGAAACTGGTTGAACAAGTCAAACACGCCAAAAGTCTCTCAAAATGCACTCGAAATGCATTATTAAGTCCTAAATGATTTACTTCAAAAATTGGATTTTCATTATAACCATATAGCTTTTTAATCATTTTTAGATATTAAATATCTGTATAACTCTAGAAATAAACAAGATAAAAGTGTTTGCGAGTCAGACAAACCCGTCCAGAAAACAACCCTGTTGACCCATTAGCCTACTCCGTCTAAGAGTGTGCAAATCTGGACAAAAACAATAAACCCGAACCGCAAACCGCAGCCATACTAGAACAGTTACCAGAAGCATATGGCGGTACCTGCTCGTTATTTCTCTTGCGTTTTCCCTTCACTTCTGTTTCAGAATTTGATGTCACAGGTGAATCGTCCAACGAAACGACGTTCCTTTCATTATCAGAGTGAATGCCTAGAAGGCTAACTCTATCACTTGTTGCATCTTGACGATGGCTTAGAGTCTTCACCATATTTTTGCTCTCCTCTAGAGGCTCCAGTTTAATCTTATGAGTTGTATCCTTCCTGCACTTGCTTGTCTCACTTGTACAAGGAATAGTTTCTTTAGCCTCCTGTTGAACAAATTTGATTATTGCATGTACAACAATAATGACCAGGGGATAATGTGTACACAGACCACCCATATATCACTTTGGTTTGGTTTATTGCACATACGACAATAGTGACCAACATAATTTGGTCTGTTTAAACCAAAAACTAGCCGGAAAAATATAAAATGAACAAAATGTGCATAACTTTAAAGCTTTTGCGACATTTAGAGTTGTAAAATGACAAAAATACCCCGAATTCACTCATATATCTTTAGCACTCCGTCTAAAGGTGTTTCTTCTGAGTACATATCGGCATATCTTTTTCATTTAACAGCTCAAAACATGGCAAAAGCCTAGGAGCACTCTGTATTCTACAATGTTTTAGAAAGTTTCGCCAGATCTGAACATAAAACGAAACAAAATTGATACTTGATTTTTGTATCCTACAATCCCAGAGTGAAATTCCAACAAATCTCTGTAACAAAAAAGTATGTTCTGTATGTATAGAAGTACATAGACGAGCAGCAAAAACCCTAGTTAATTTATGATGCAGTTATGTAAACATGTGCAACCATTTTGATATAATCATAAAGAGCAATGCTCACATCTCGTACCATATCCAGGAGATGTGGTCTAAGTTTAGTAGCACAGTTCTTGAGAACTTCCTCCCCTAATTGCCAACAAACAGGTGAAGCTATCTGCAATAGTATAGGATGTAATTAGTGATGAATGAAGACCTTCGTTAGTGAAGATCAGAAACATGATTAATTACCTGATTAACCTTTTCTAGAGTGGTAATAATAAGAGCTTCAAGAACAAGCGCCTCCTCACTTTCCTCTATGATCATGGTCATTATTTTCTCCATTTTGAGTACAGTAGCCGAGGTATTGGAGCTTAAAAGGTCAGAAGAAGAACAAATTCAGTTGAGAATAACAGTTTCTTTACTGAATGATATGAAGTTGCATTCTGATATCAATTTATTCTTTTATTTCAATTATTATAACATAAGACCTTTCATAACAGCAGTAGCGTTTAAGAGAAAAATAAGTATGGAAGACTTTAATTAACCATATAGAACAAGTCCTACTGGTAGCAAAGAAATAGAGTTCTTACTCAGCAGAAGTTAAAAATTGCTTAAATAGGCGACCTACTAGTTCTTCCACTTTTATGTCCAACATCATTACCAGCAATCTGGATTTGCTAAACATTTCAAGAACTTTAGTCATCTTGCCATAGTTTCCACCAGATGCAGAAGATTGTTTCTCAAAGGACGTCACTACCACTTCAAAAAACTCCTGTCCACCAACGACAACAGAAAGGTAACTACTTTGGACTATAGTGTATAAATTCTCGACTAGTTAAACAAAAAACTCATTCAGATGTCTCATACCTTCATATGTTGGTGGTTGTAAGGGGCATCAGGGGCCATAATTCTTATAATCTCGCAGATGCAACATACAACTGAAATATTCACATTCACGTTAGAATGTCTGACCAGTCCTTTAGAAATCAATGCCTGAATTATTGGATGCAGTACTTTAATCATCGCTTTGGATGGCGATTGTTGCACCCTAGATAGAACATTCTCCATTTGCTATCACAATTATACAAAAGTTAGTTTAAAATTGTAAAAAGAAAATGTCATAGAATAGCAATTTACTCTTGCTTTGTGAGTAATGATAAATGAACATGATATATAGACCTACTTCATTTATCTATGGACATGTGTCTTACACAATTTCTCACTACCCATATTTGCTTTTAAAATGTGTCAATATCTCATTGGTAAGCATATGATTAAGCTTATGGTTTAGGCCTACAAATCATTTTCTTTTTGGTAATTACCAAAACCGAGTTCAGGCGAAATCATATAGTTATTTCGTGACATTTGCCCAATTGTTGAATGATACTGATAACCATAAAAATGAATCAAACATGATTATACATTACTAATGGAGTAAACATAAACTGTCCATTCAGTTTAGTGAAAATTAAGGAAATCGTCACTCGTTTTACATAGATAGTACCACTTGTAGTGCAAATATTGCAACAAGTTACCACTTATGGATATAGTATGGACGAAGGACAAACTTGGTAAAGTTTCACCAAACCACATGGACAAATTTATGTACTTCACTCTTAGTAAAATTAACTTAAAATGTTCACGTATTCATGCATTCAAAGTGCTTATTTGAAATAATGTACTCATAATTAACGCTTATTTTGGGGAAAAATAAGGTACCAGTTATTTGAATAATCCATAATGTTTCTACTTTTCTACGTATTTAGGGGCAAAATAAGCAAACCTATTAATAGCAAAACGCTTATTTGACATAAAATTAAGAGGATGTTTGGGATGATTGTTTTTCTCCTTATGCTGATAAATAAGCACATAAAAGCCGCTTAATTAATGAAATAGTGTTTGGATTTGCTAATGCTGAAAAGATAATTTCAATCAAATACACTACAATAGTAAAGCAAGTTAAATTTATCTCAAATAAGCAGCTCCTTGTTTTACCCTTTATTTGGGTAAACATGGTTTCCGACCTTTTGGGAAGGTTGGCGTGGCAAATAAACTTCTCCTTAATAATGAGTAAATAAGCAGAGAAAATAAGCAAATCCCAAACACCATCTGAATTTTGTACCCAGAAACCCTAAAAAAACAAAATAAAATAAAGAAAACCCTAACCAAAAGAACATTGAGAATGTCAGGCGTTGAAGAAGAGAGATGAAACAGCTTATTCCCAGCATCCATCACCTGAAATTCTAGCTTATTGGTTGAACACATTTTCGCTGCTCAAAAAAATATGCTGACAATGCTATTGCTTGCTGCTTCATGCACTCGAGTTTTTTAAAAAGGAGGTATTTGGTGATGTTTCATTTAAACACCTTATTTTTGGCTTCATTTGAGTTTTCACACATTTTTATGGCTAGTGTAAATATTTGATTCCGAAACCAATATTTTTGATATTATTTTGACCTAAAAAAACTTCTATATGCTGATTATTATACCCCAAGATCATTAAAACTTTTGACTAGTTGTGTAAATGTAAAGAGAATAAAGAGGGCCTTATAATTTATAAAGAAGGTCTTAGAATTTCACCGAGTAGGCATTCACAGCGAGAAGGAAGAGATGTCATGAACAGTGGAAGGTCACGCAGAAGCTATAGCTCCCCTTTTTGTCTGATGCTTTCTTACACATTAGGCTAACTTTCGATCAACTTTTGTCGGGTTGGTTGCTTGTTTCCAAAGCCCTAAGCAAGAGGTCCCGTACTATTATGTCCTGAATGAGAACACGAACTTATATCTATGCCCCAGCCTAAAGGTTCCAATGAGCAATCGACTGTCATACAGATTTCGAAAGATAGTTTAGAATGAAGCAATATGAGGATCAACATAGAAGTGAGGGAATTTTCAGTTGGAGACTAGCATTTTTTCATCGGGTTGAATTCTAAGGTTCCTTATTCCGGTTATAAAGCGAAAGAAGTTATTAACCAAAGAGATAATGAGAGTGTCAAAATTATATGATTTTGTATTTGGGTAACTTGATTTTTTTTTAAGTAGCTACTCAATGAATAAAATAGATTATATAAACTTATATTTATAGATTAAGCTAATCTTGATAAACAAGTTACCGAATACTAATAGGAAACCAAATCTAACTAATCTATATAGATATTAACTAAACAAATCTCATAGCTACAAATGACAATGATTTATAAAATAAAAAAGCATAATGAGTAAGTGATGATATTGATAAAAGAAAACTATAGATGTTGAACCGGTACTATCGATCACAAATTCACATTTAAAACTGGTAAAGAGAGTAAGATCCTTGTTCATGTTACTCACGGTTGTGGAGCCTAGCTTTTTGTCTCTTATGTATGCAGCCTAACCGGTATTTATGTGGCTATTTAGCTATCATAGTATGTTCACCCATCAAGATTTGAACTGTGCTCTTTTCTGAAACTTTGTACGCAGCCTGACTTTTTTTTAATAGAATCATAAATACATACATCCTCAATTATCACATCTTCAAATCAAATTTAGAAAAACAACCGATAAATGATATTCTAGAGACAAATTACATAAAATACGTAAGTGGATAATCGAATATGTAATTGTGTTATTGGTTTAATAATTTTAACTAACAGGGCCACAAATACTATAGGTTTGCCAATGCATATTTGAAAAACCAAAATGAGAAATAAGATATACAATAGATCAAAAAGATGACAATCAAACCTATTTCTCGATTCAATAGAAGCCCAAAGAGGTGAATAGGGTTTGCTCACTCATCTTGCTAACTTAAAAATTTACTGTTCCACGCCTGTTGTTGCAACAAGGACCTACTTCGGTACAGAAACAAGGTTATGATGTAGCTATGGACTCTCGTTCCTAGACACTTCAATCCAATGTTTTGCAAAATGCTGACCAGCTAAGATCAACTACAACCGTTAACCTCGTCAAGGGGAAAGGGAAGGTTTTCCCTTGACCAAGCTCAGGCGTGAGAATAAGTAATGGTTTATGGATAAAGAATATGTGAGTAAATGGAGGTATCTATTTAATGCCATACCTGAGGGTGGTTGAGCTATTTATAGTTCCATTTCTGACTTACGAGTTACCCAAAATAGCCCAAATATGCTGCTTCAGGTTCATCCCCAAAACCTGAAGCTTCCCTATATGTCTATAGTTTTAGTTGCAGTTGCTTGGCATTGGTAAAGCGTACGCGACCCTAGCTAGTGTGTAAAGTTTACCGCTGCTTTGACAAAAGGCCGAATGTAACAAGGACATGTCATTTTCTGATGTTGATAGATCATGCTTGGTCAATGCTGTAATCAGGGTATGAGTATCGGATATATGTCATATCTCTTCATGTCCCCCCAGTCTAATGGAATGCATTGTCATATGCGTTTTTTTAGACTTTTTCCTTCGTGTTTCTTTTTTCTAACATTTCCCCTAGTGCTTGTGTGATACGGTTATAGTTGATTGCGTAAAATTATGCCTCGCTTCTTCGGTAGCTAAGAATTCACAAGGGGTTTTTGTTAATGGGGTGAAATAAGTGGTATTTTGTGGCCCTGTACCATAAGGGGTAGGAGGTATACTAGGTAGTTCTTTGTACTTTCTTCCGCTGGATGAAGGAGTTAATGGTGAGGGAGTCGATGGTTGTCACACCCCAATAAAATCATATCACGTTTAAATAAGGCGGAAGCACGGGGTGTGACGCGATCACTAATATGGGCATAAGCTCGAAAGTGATCAGGCCTAACAAAAAGAGTTGCTTCATGTTGTCTTTAGCTACCTTTACATACTTATTGTGTTTTATAGTGCTAAGAACAGACAACTTATGAGGGGATGTGAGATTTAATGTCTTGTTCTCTTCTAGTTTTGTACGTGTTTAATGATGTCTAATTTTCATATTTTGAACTTGAAACATCTACAACTTAGACCTTCCTTGAGGTATAACAGGTGAACAACATAAAAGCAAATTCGGTTCAAATATTTGGCTTCATCTTTATAAAGAACACTCGCTTTCTAGTTTCTATCTCATTATATACGGAGTATAAGCAAACACCCAACATAAAATGCATACAAACACTATCATCAACTCTTCTGATGTCTTACACCGCCATCATCTATTCATCTCCCACCATCACCATTATCGATCTTGTGCGGGGTACAAAACTAGTTACTTTTCCAAAAAATTTATTAGATTTTTGTGGATAACAACACATTAGTTTTTACATATTTATCTCTTAGATGAAATTTAACACAATATTTTTATCATTAAGTTGCCTGATACCGCTAGCCTATTAATTTACTTATTGAATTAATAACTCTTTTGTAATAGTATGTGAATCCGTATATCTTTTGCTGTTTCTGAAAAAATAGTATGTGAATTTTAAGTATTTATTATTTTATAAGCTTTATAAACAATTATCCTGGTTCGTCGCAAACTTTGTTAATATAATGAGTAGGTTGTATATTTTGAAACAAAACGCAAAGTAGGTTGACGATCCTCTACATTTACCCATAAGATTTTAAGGTTGCGTTTGGTTCGCGGAATTTTTTTGAAGGAATTGAAATTCATCAAAGAAAATGAAATTTCAATTCCTTTAGTGGAAGGAATTTGATGGAAATTAACTTTATAAATTATTCAACCAAACAAACTAAGGAATGAAATCTCAATTCCTATTAGGATCGGTCTGATCTTAATAAGACTTATAGTTTTGAATAGAATAATACCCGTCCAATGCGACGGTAAAAATAATGATAGTGGGTGACAGTAATAGTAGTGTAAAACTAATAGTTGTAAAACTTCATATATAAGGCCTTTCCACTGTAAAAAAAAACTTGAATTAGATCTACGAAATGATCGACTCAAATAGATGGTCATCATAAGCTATTTCTTTTCCTCCTCTTCCAGTTCTATTAATCAAAAGGCCATCATGGACCAAGATCCAAAGGGATCAATCTTTTACACCGATGTATCGTACTCTCTCGACCAGGTCATCATAAGAAACCGTGCTGCTCACCACTCCTCGAGGCCAAGGACGGGGTCGAACCGTCATTCCAGGATTTGCAGTCCGATACATTTCCATTATGTTACCTAGCCAAACCCGCCACCTCATGTGCCAAAGTAAAACGGTTGTTCTTCCTTCCCCGCTCCCTCTTTTTCGACATATGCGGCGGCGGGTTCCCAGAGAAGAGGGGACAACTTCTTTCTCCTTTGCATTGCTCAATCTTCCTTTTCTGATTGAAAATAGCAAGCCACTCCACTACTGGTACATAGGCCAGATATAAGGTTGCTTATATGTTCAGGCTCGAAAATATATCTTTTACCTCTCCTCCCTGTCTCCATTCTGATTGATTCGCTTCTTCCTTCGCGCAAGCCTTTGGTTCACCCCTTGTTGTGTTGCATTTTCTGCTCCTCCGCTTCAGTCTGCCTTCTTCGGATAGCCGGGGTCCGACGTTGATTTCCGATTTCAATGTCAGCTCCAGGTTTTGGGCGGTTAGACATTTTATTGTGTTGAGATTAATTTTAAGATAATGACGCAGATGCATTATATGTAGTTAGAGATAATTTTCAAGAAACATGTGGAATAGTACTTGATTTTTTTGTAGTTAGAGATAATTTTTAATAACATTACTTCATTAATAACATTACTTCAATTTTTTTGTTCACTTGATAATTTTTAAGATAATGACACAGATGCATTATATGTAGTTATGATTCAACTTATCCGATTTTGAAATGTAACGAATTCCATTAATACAATTAATACAATCAAATACAAACTGATTCAAATTGTTAAACGTATACACCATGTATAATTGATGATATAAAGATATGCATTATTTGATATTATTCTTAATTAATGGTAGCATCAAGTATATATATAGATATCCGATTTTTTATAATGAGGTATTAAAAACAAGGCTATGTGTATCAAATTCACATATCTGATTCAGTTATTGATCTTATATCACTTCAAAGTAATGAACAAAAACCTACATGTTCACCTTATGATCCCATATAATAATTATCAAATGCATTAGAATTAGCATGATTATAGTGACTTCAAATTACTTAAAATACCAAAATTGTAAGCAAATGATCAAAGAACGACCTATATTAGTGACAACAAACTCAAATATGCATGTTATTACTTCATTATGTATATGTGTATTTATTTCAAAATTTGAACGAGGAGAGTACTACAATTTTGGAAGGGATATGATTGCGTACTTAAAAATCTCAATCTGCTTAACTGGGATCAACGTAATACTAGCAAATTTATGAAGGAGAAAATTCAAATGTTAAGTTCCCTCCCATATATCATTTTCAAATTTTGATTAATAACCCCATAAATATTGAAGTTATAATTTATATTATGAGATCCCATTAACTCTAATTTCATAATTCATAACTCACGAAAAACAAAGAAATCATGGCTGCTGATGGAAACTTCACTCTTTTGAACTTAATCAATGATGAAATCAATGATTGCAAAATCCGTGTTAAGTTATTCCTTCTGTGGAAACAATGTTACAAAAACACACCTTTGGTAGTATCTTGTAGGTGCCCTAAACCTGGATCTACGAGGTTATCACGTTTATTAAGTGCGGAATCCTTAAACAAACGTTACACTAATCAATCAAGTAATACGAATATGCTTAAGAACACTTTTATTGAACGTAAGTAACAATTACATTCACCGTAAGACAAAACAATCACAAGTATTCGAACTTGCCTTGGCTAAGCCCTGAAAATATACTAAAAAAACTGATTACATTTGAACTAACATGTAATCTATATATAGGACTCAAGTTCGTACATTCTGGACCCTACGAACTTGTCTGGTCACAGGCCCATTCGTATGATCCTAAGTTCGTACCCACCTAAGTTCGTACGAACTTGCATTATAAAACATTAAAAGTAAACTTATTACAAAAGACTTATCAAACTAACTATTACAAACTAGAAAGCTGTTGTCACTAAATATGTACCAACATATCTTTGTTAGAGATGATTTTAATCGATAGTGAGGTATATATAATTTCTACTTATTTTGTCATTTACAAACACCGCCAATATTGGATATCAAGTCCTCTTCTTATTTTTATAAAACCATTTTGATGCAAGGTGACAAAATGTGTGCTGGTGTTAAGAAGTTTTCAATTCCAAATTTTGAAAATCTCTTGAAGGAGGGCAAGTTTTAGTGGTCACCAATTTTGGCGTAGGTGACTATAAAGGAGATTATAAGTTGATCCCACATGACTACAAAATTAACTTCTACCGGTCAACAAAAGTGCATAGGTGTCCAACTTTTGAAATGAATACAGATGGATTCAATCCTATTTCTTTTGATGATTTGTTTGAATGGAAGATGTCCAAAATATAGGCATTTGGTGAGAAATCATGAACATTTATCCATTTATTTTTTACTCCCGATAAGTCTAATGTTTAATTATTAACGTGTGTTAATTTTCTTAGCTATGCAGATGTTGTTGGGTTGTTGGTATCAATACAGGAGTTGGTAGTCAAGCGCGAAAGAGGCAACTAAGCATGTGTACATATATTTTAAATGAACATTGGATAAATTTTGGATATCTATAGTGAGAAGAGGATCTCTTGTAACGCATGGGAGGAGCATGCATCTCAATTGTTTGAGTTTGTTGAAAAGCATAATACCCTTTATGATCCTATAATCATTCTTATCCACAATGCAAAACTGAAGGAATGGCGTAGTAAGTAGTCCTTGAAATTACTTAACTTATATGTCATAAGGTTTTATTAATATTAGCCTTAAATCCACATTGTATTTGATTTCTTTTCTTATTATGCCAGTAAATATGGCAATATGAACCACAATAAATGCTAAAGTCATAATTTTACATATATGTTGTTGTCGGTGAGTAAAACCTTCAGGCCAGTTACTTTTATGTTGACTTGCACTCTAGATCGTTCGATCCCGTTGACTTTCAATCTTAGCCCTCTATTATTTGATACTTTATGGTATTTTTCTCTAGAGTTGGTTTTTTTGAGGGGGTCTATCAACCGCCCCACGTTCTCGCATTGGATCCTCGTTTGTTTAATCTTGAGTTAATATAATCGGCGAATCGACCTAGGGGTGAGCAAGGGTCGGTTTTTGGCAAAAACCGAAAACCAAACCATATACTTCGATTTTTGAAAACTTAAAACCGAAACCATTCGGTTTTGATGGTTCGGTTTTTTTGATTTTAAGTTCGGTTTTGGTTTTTTCAGGTTTTGATGTTTTTTGGCCTGGGCCAATGAAGCCCAATAATTTGTTGTTTTTAATTTAATTCCAGAAAAATTAATCCAAATACCCTAGTTTAGTGCCATAAGCCCAAATGATAGTGTTCAATTGTATAAAACCACAAAAATAAATTAAAGCAAACCGAATTAAATATTGTTCAATTCCATATTCGTAAAATAGAAGAATATAATAATTAAGCAAACCAAATGACCATTAAAACCACAAAAATAAAGTTTGGATAGAATCCATGGGTCATCAAATCCATGGGTCATCAATTGTATCATCAATAGTAACACCAACAAAAAACGAGCACGAACACGAGCAGAAAAACGAACAATGCATCATATCTTCATAACAATAGTAACATATTAATTATTCCTTTAGATAACAACACATCTATAAAACTCACAACAAATGACTATTTGAAACTCATGACTTTTTAGATCATACTAACAAATATAGTAGCAGACAAGCATAAATTCCAACCTCACTTTAATCCCAATCCTCGCAGACAAAAGAGTCATTGCATGTCGGGTTTTTGGTTGGAAGCTCATCTACAAAAAGAGAACATATATATATCATGTGAATATGGTACTAATTTAACTATCTTAAATAAAATAAAATAAGGAATTCTTACCAAGTTCTAGTTTCTCCAACTTCTCCACCAAACCTTGTAATGGTAGGGAATTAACAGGCAGGTCTTGCAAGTCGGCAGGTATAGATCTTATCCAATCTTGTGTGCAAATCAAAGCTTCCGCAGTCCTAGGGCTAAGAGAACTTCTAGAATGATCTATCACCCTTCCACAAGTGCTAAAAGCGGACTCTGATGGAAATGTAGTTATTGGCATTGCCAACACATGCCTAGCAACTTGAGAAAGTATTGGAAACTTCAAAGAATTTTTTTTCCACCAAGTTAATATTTCAAGTGGACCATCCCTTTTTTCCTTCCGATCGGCCAAATAGACCTATATCTCAGTTTGATTAACCCTTTTACCTCTTTCTACCAAAAACTTTTCATAATCATCATCTTTATCCGATTCCAAACAACTCTCAACCACACCAAAACTTGTATTTTTAGCATTTAATCCATCATTTTTCATCTTGTAATGATCAAACAATTCTCCTAAAGTCTTAATCACTTGATTCTAAATTTTCCTTACTCTGTCGGATAACTTACCATGGATCTTTCCCAAACAATAATCAAGATAACATACCTTCTTTCGGGGACCTAAAACTAATGCAACGAGCAACTGATAATTGATGTTATCCACATTGTCCCAATATTTTTCATACTTTTGTTTCATTGACTAGGCCATTTTTTTCTTTTCTTCATCCTTGCTTAAACACATTTTTAAAATGGATGAATGCATTGTGACAAGCTCAACAAAAAACAAATTAGATGTCACATACTTAGACCCTGAAAATTTTTATGTCACATTAAAGAAAATTGTCTAATACTTTACAAAATACCTTGCTTTTTCCCAATCCTCTTCTTGTGGAGCTCCTACAACTTTCTTGGTTCTTCTTCATATTCTAGTACTCCCTTCACTATCATCCTCAACATCGCCACGGAAATAAGATCTATAATTCTAATCAACCGAATACAACCTATAAACATTGAAAGGGTCATTAAGATCAGCAAAAAACAGCTCACAATGTGCAGAAAAATAGCATATTACGGTAGAAAACAAAACATCAAATTACTTGTCAGAAAAACAGCATGTTACAACAGAAAAAAAAGCAGCAAATTACAACATGTTACAACAGATGAAAATAGCAAATTAAAGCAGAAAAAAACAACATATTACAACAGAAAAAAAACAGCAAATTACTTAGCTATAAACAATAAAAGGAAAATACATTAAATAGAAGATAGATACCTATCAAACGCAGCAACATACTTCTCAACTGTCTCCAACATTAAGAATGTAGAATTCCATCTAGTATCTACATCGAGACATGGTCTACCTCACAATTAGATGACGTGTTATGTACTGTTATGGTAAAAGTCGATTGATACCCCAACTTGCAAGCAATCATAAACCAACTTCCCTACTGTTGTACCTTTATGATTTGTTATTTGATAAAAATTCATCATGTTTTTTTCTTAATATCCAATCCTCATCCACCCAATGTGCCGTGAGACACATATAGTTATAATTTTGCACTGAAGTCCAGGTGTTGGTGGTAAGACATACGGTTTGGTCTTTCAAAAACTTCTTGAGTTTGCCTGCCTCTTCATTGTATATCGATAAAACAATCCCTAGCAACCGTCCACCTAGATGGAAATTTGAAATTGGGATTTAAATCCCAAACAAACTCCTTACACCCCTCATCATCAACAACACTAAAAGGTCTATTGTCTTGCATATACGAGCTAGAGATTTTCTACATCTTTCTTGGTTAAAGAGGTGTGGAGCCAAAGAACTACCTCCTTCAGGTTTAGGTTTTAGTTTCAATTTTGGTTGATTCTTTTCATCTGACATCTTGTAAGAAAGTGACTTCTTGCACACTCTTTTCAAATGATTTCCCATAGAACTTGTACCGTTGTTTTTGCTCTCACTACCCAAGAAACGATTACAATACGAACATTTCACTCTAGTCGCCCCTTTTACATAAGTGAAATGGTTCCAAACCCATGATTTTCTTGCACAATCAGCCCCACTTTCGTTCTTATCATCATGCGACTCATTGTTCCCTATTTCATCGACTTTTTCATAATCATCAACGGTCATCTGCGTCCAAATTAAGATTGTGATCCTCATCAGTTGCTTCCATCCTGAAAAGTAAAAAAGAAGCAAACAAAAAAGTAAATTAACACTATATAGAAATTAAAAACAGCAGCCTCCATTATCAATATTACAATTTAATCTACAATACTAACGAATATTATAGCAACTGAAAGAAAAAAAAGTGTGGTTATCAATTAATTTACTTTTGAAGGACATGGTCCATCACGAAAGAAAAAAAAAGTGTATGTATTCTTGTGAAGTGAGTTTGTATATTTTATCATGTCAACTTTAACCACAACTGTGGTTATCAATTAATTCACCAAACGTTGATAATATATGATAAAACGTTGATAAACTTATATGTAATTTCATTACCTGAATTATGATAAACATATACAAAAAGAATATATGATAAAACGTTGATAAACTTATATGTAATTTCATTACTTGATTTATGATAAACATATAGAAAAAGATTATTGAAATCAACTCATCACACATTTTACTAGTAAGAAAATATATACAGAAAATTCTTCAGACTTATGTATTGTTTTCTAGTTGTTGTCATTATCATGGAGATATATAAGTCATGAAAGGAAATAGAGAATTTTCTAATGGCTTATGATGATGACAAATGTTGCACAAATTCATTTCACAAAGCAAAGTGTAGCCCTATTATTTATAAGGTTGTGGTTGAAGACAAGCACTATGAAGCAACCACTCGATAAAAATCACAAATTAAGAAGCAAAGAGTTGATATACACTGATTAATTGAGAGCTTTTTCGAACTATGTTGCACTTATGGTTCTTTTAGTAGTTGATTATTTTATCAACAATAGCCTATATTGTAACCTCTATCACAAACTTAACAACAATAAAATGCTTAAAAATGTTCTTTTCAGTTGTTTAGACCTCTTATTGTTGTAAAATCAAAGGGCTTATAGAACATACATGAGTTAGGGCTTAATGAAGAAGAAGCAAGTGAGGTGGGAAGCGGTGTTTTCTTATTTTGTGTGTAAAAGTGTGAGGTAAGTAGTAAGTTAACCTAATAGATATCATGCATATGTAACTTGTACCATACAATAACACTAAGCCCTAATTTTCGATTCGGTTTGGTTCGGTTTAGTTTGGATCAGTTCAGTTCGGTTTTGTTAGATCGATGTAGGTGTTTGGAATGTGAATGCGAGTATATGTATATGTATGTATATGTGTAAGAATGTATGTAATCAAAACTCCATATATTGATTAATCACTCTCTGTTACAAGATCACAATTACAATATGCACACACCGTTCCAGGCTATCTCAACTCACATACATCATACCAACTCTTGAAATGAAAGCTCACGATCCTATTTATACTTGTACCTGCTGATCACTGCGACAGTTACTGCGACAATCCAGGATTGTCGCAACTACACTAACTGCGACTATCATGAATTGTCGCATTTCCACTAACTGAGACAATCTCTGATTGTCGCATTCCTTTGTATTTTCTCTTCTATGAAGTGTCTTATTTCTATTTTAGACTATACACATGCAAATCCTATTTTATAACTAACAGGTCTTATACTACTTGGTTAAATTCGGTTCAGTTCGGTTATTATGGTTCAGTTTTTGTATATAAAACCGAAACCGAACCGAAAAAGTCAGTTTTTCAAAAATTAAAAACCAAACCGTCGATTTTTATATGTTATTTTCGGTTTTTCGGTCGGTTTCGGTTTTCCCTGCTCACTCTTAGATCAACCTATGTGGATATTAATATTCCGTGTTGTCTATTTTACCCTATGTTTGGATTGCAGATGTTGATTTTGTTCCCTTGACCTGGGTATTCCAAGTGTCCTGAAATGTCGGACCTGCGTATCTAATGTTAAAGTTTCAAATAGTAGGTAACCGTTTAACACACCCTATAGATACTGTGTCATTCGGATATTAGTTCATATTGAATTGTTCTAAATCACTCATCATAACCACATAAGTTCTAATGAAGATCAATGTAATGGTATTTGATATATATAGTATTTTGATAGCACATATATAGTTTGTATTTATGTTGCATTCATTTTCATGATGATTATATCAGGATGAAGGTGGAAATGTGTCAGCTAATGGCCTGGAATCAGTTAACGATATACCTATTGAAGGTTCACATGTGAAGGTATTTTGTTGTTACTACCTGTAAATTTGTTGTAGTTCTGTAGCTAATTTGTTGTAATTACCATAAGTGAAAAGAAGGAACCATTTAATGAAGCAACGTATTAACAGGCTGAGTCCTTGGTATAACAATGGAAACACCATTGAGTGTAGTACAATTGTGGAAGCTACGAAAAAGCCGATAGTATTATACTTTGTGGATTATTATTCGATATTTCAAGCTTGTCTATCATCCCTGGATCCATCAACATGACTAAAGCCTTGATTAAAATAACTACCCCTAAATAGCATATACGAATTTCATAGTAACCACCCGTTTAACTCTTAGTACTATGAACAACCTCTACCCCTATCTTATTTTATATTTTCCTTAGATAATTAGAAAAACAAAAACAACCAACCTCCAACTATTATTAAAACTCTAGATAAATTACAAAAGATAATTAACCTTCTTAAAATCCCATATTTGTTGTAGTTTGAAGAACGACACCTGAGTCATACCTATCGTTTACTACCCTAATAAGAACCTTATTAGTTAATAAGTAGTAGTAACTTAAGATACCTAACAAACATAAATATAAAACTTAACCACTAGCGGCGTCGTTCAATCAACGTCCGGCGTTCACACCGACAATGCTCACCGCGACCGACTGTTTGACGCGCATCATACTGTTAATTAGTAAAAAATATTACTCCCTCCATAACACTTAAAATGTCTATATTACTATTTTGAGATGTTCCATTGTAAGTGTCCATTTTGGTGTTTAACAAATTAAAAAAGAATTTTATAGATTAAAATAATATTTGATTGGTGAAAAATTGTTGTTAGTGAAAATTTCTAAAACTTTTTTGACTAGGACGGAGTGAGTACTATTTTAAAATTTAAAAGTGCCTTAATGTAAGGGTACACAGACTTTTTATTGATTAATTACTTCATTAATTGCGTCTATTTTCACAATCTCAAATATACAATTTTGATTTTGCAATATCAGTTTCGCAACATCAATTTAACAATGCAACATATTTTCACTACAAATGTATAGGATTATATATATATATAGTAACATAATCTAAAAGGAAGAAAATTTTTGGGGAGAAATACAAATTTTAAATAAAAAACAAGTATTATTATGCAAAAAAATAACTATGATTTCAAAAAATGCTTTATGTGATTCAATAAATACTTATCTATGATTCAAATAACATTTTCATTAATAAACACTTTTCTTGAATCAAATAGTTAATTTGATGAATCAAAGAGTTAATTTGCTGAATCATAGGGTTAAAGGAACATTTTTTTCATTTCTCCACCGATTTTTTTTTCTCCCTTGAACCCACTCATATATATATATATATATCTAATTTCACAATACTCATATTGTGAAATAGGTATTGCGGCTATTATAGTCTTGTGAATTGAAATTTTGATCTTATTAACTTCTCCATGTTTGCGAAACGAGATGATATTTTGTGAAATTTTTTTTTGAGTTGATAATGGATAAAACACTTAGCCTGTTTAGTAACGATCCCTATATCTACACATCAGATAAAAAAGAATCGTTGTGATTTATTGATTATTGATAATAAGTAAAAAAAAAATTATTTATTATTATTATAATTGTAAATTATCGTGAAAACGGTAGTGATATAAGTCTTTCTAAATGTGGGATATCTGCTAAATATCTCTCATCAAAATGACTTAATGTTTCAGTTAAATGGATTTAATTGAAATATTAAACCTTTTTAATAAGAAAGTGTTTACTTAGTATCCTCGATGAAATTTTTGATTTTGTTACACTTTTTTTTAGCATTTTGCTCCTATGGTTTTTTCGAGCAGCATTTATTATTATTATTATTATTATTAATTTAGTATTATTATTATTATTATTATTATTATTATTATTATTATTACTATCATAAACTGATAAATAATCACAACCTTTAAATATAAGTACAATCAAAAATCTTTAAGCTATTAATCATCTTATAGGTACCAGGTTCAGTTTCACTTGTCCTTATTAATCTCGGTAAAATTTACGTTAATGTTTCATGCAACATTTTAATTTTTAAAGAAAATAGTTTTAAAAATTAATCGTGTTATGATAAATTACATAAGTTATGGTAAATTATATGTAAACTATTATACTTAAAATTAAAGTCTTGAATGAATTAGTGGAATTTTCTTAATTACTTATCTAAAATGTGACATCTAACATATCTAAGTAGTGTGTTGGCATGCAAAAGAATAATGTGGCATGTCTAGTATAATGACTAAGCACATTTAGTGAATAAATAAATAAGCTAGTGACTCTCATTTTACTTTTTTAAGAACATACAAATTTTAACATGTATGAAAGTTTCATGTTAGAATTAAAAAAGAGTTTTATGGTTATTGTCATGTAAGAGTTAAAAGGAAGAAGTTTATAAAAGGAGTACAAGTAAGGAGGCTTGTAGTACAAGGTCATAAAGCATGAATCACACTTTTAGTGAATGAAGCTAGTTGTACAAGTACAAGATACATGGATTAATCTCTTGTTCTAATGTCATTACATTTAAAAGCAATGTGAGTAGTCGTGTTGTTTACGAAAACTGAGATATATGATACATACGTTTTTAATGTGTGCTACATGTTGCATTAGAAATGTTAGAATTGTATGCATGCATGCATACATGTTCAGGTTTTAAGCATGCGATTTTATGTATATGTATTATATGTGGTAATGTGTAATGGGCGTAAAATACGTTATTCACAATTTAACACGAGTTAGCACGAGGCTTCCACTGTTCAGTTAATGGGATCCATATCTTTTGTAACACCCCAATTTACAATTATTTTATAAAAGAACAATATTATTTGTAACACCCAAACTTTTAAACAAATATAAGTCTTGAAGATTACTTTTGTTATAATAAATGATGTAATTGTGTATGAATTATAATACTCTAATAGTCAACTTAGATGTATTGAACTAATGCACTTATTTTTAAAGAGAGTTTACAACTAACTAAAGCACATAAGAAGTAAATAATGGAATTTGCTTAGTGTACTACTACTAATAATATCAATTGCTTAAAAGATGATATCCAGCACATCTAAACTAGTGTGTTGGCATGCAAGGAACTTAAGTGGCAAGTCTATCTTAATGACTAAGCACATTTTAGATGATTAAGATTAACTACAAGATGACACATGTTATATTAGTTTAAATGTGGCAAATTTAATCAATTATTAGGTTGATGACTAATCACTTAAAAAGTACTATATAAAAAATACTTTCAAGAAGTTAAAATTGATATTATCTCTATTATCATTACAAATTATAAAAGGGAGAGCTAGACAAAGAGTTTAAGATGTACAATTGTTTACATGTCAGTATTCATATTAAGGGAATCAGAGTCTTTGGGAATAATTGTACAATTACAACATCTATAAAGGTTTGAAGGAATTAGGAAGTATAGCTTATGGTACAAGTGAATGAAACTAGTTGTATATGGATTAGTCTCTTGTTGAAATGTCGTTATATTTAAAAGCAAGGTGAGTATTTTTGTGTTTTTATCAAAATGGGAATGTACGCTAAATTTATTGTGCTTGATTGTTAATCTTATCGTGATGAATTGCCTTATGTACATATATTTATTGCTCATATTGTCTTGATGTGCATTTTTATATTCAAAATAAATTGGGCATATTTTAATTATTGTAAGGATAGTTGTATAACGGACGAATAAAGAAAATGCTTTAGTATTAATTCAAGAACGGGTGAAGTTCATCTCATAATGGTTGATTGATTCATCACAAAGATTCTAAGTCTGCAACACAATAAGCTAGATTCTCAAAAGCTATATGTTAACTCATTAATTAGTCTTGTTCATCATTGTATGTGATATTTTTGTACACAAACACATACGAGCTCACTAAGCCATTAGACTTACGCATTACATACATTTTCAGGTTATACTGTAGGAGTGAATCAAAGTAAGAAGAATAAAGTTGGACCAAGATTTTATGACATCTGGAATTGCCTGGAGGCTTTTGTAAGTTCGGATGTTAAAGAATTTGTAGTATGCTGTAAGTTTTTCGTCTAGACCACCCTTTTGAATCGAGGTTGTTAAAAGTGGTATCAAAGCATTGATTTAAGTGAATTAGGTTAAGTGATCACCTAGTCTTAAACCTTGATATAATTAGAGTTACGTAAAATTAGACACTGACGTTATTAAAAGATTTGATCATATGAATTTGATACTAATAATGTCATGTTAACGTAGAAAAGAGATCAAATTAAAGATTAGTTATAGAAATATTATACTTATGATAATTATGTGTCTCAATTATGAAGAATTTGATAAGTTATTGAGTCCCTAAATTTCATGACTATGAGCATATATATAATTAATTGAAAAGTTTGCTATTGATTGTATCTCATGGCTAAATATTAAAAGTTTGATGTGTGACATACGTACAAGAAATCATGGGGTGACTACATATTTAAAGTTGTATAACTTAAATTCTATATTTGTTACTCGATTGACGAAATTTATGACCATCAAAAAGGTCAAGGAAAATAAGTAATTTCAAAGATTTGACTATTAAAAGAGCAAAAGAAAAAAATGAGTCTCATAATGAATACATTCAGACCATTTAGACCATGAAAATTTTATGATTTTGATAGTGTATCTTCTCAAGGTGATTTTTTTTTTTTTTTTAAAGTTCTATGTTAATCAAAAATGAAGTTAAAAAGTAAAATTTTCTACTCACAGGAGATATGTAGAGACGTTGAATGGAGTATCCACTAGATTTTCCTAAAGAAAATATTATATGAAAGTTGTGATGATTTTCGCATTTATCTAAAAATAAAACTATAATACTTAAAATTGAGCTAGTATTAAGGTAACATGAAGTTATAGCTTCAATTATGGACTACCACATAAAATGGTGTGTTGCCTAAAAGCTCGATTAGTGGGATCAAGATTTTATGACATTTAGAATTGTCTCGACGCTTTTGTAAGTTCGGGTGTTAAAGAATTTGTAGTCCGCTGTAAGTTTTTCGTCTAGACCACCCTTTTGATCAAGGTTGTTAAATCTTTAAGATTGGATCCAAAGATATTAGGAAAAGTTATGGCTCGATTACACATTAACGAAGAGATCTCGATACGTATTTTTTATATAGAGCATTTTTATGACATAATTGAGTGTGGTATTTTAATAGAAAACGTAAGTCATTAGGCTTATGCATTTACTGCATATATCTCAGGTTTAATCGGATAGAGTTGCTCGAGGAAATAAATTAAAGAGGAGCATTAATGAAGAAATGTTAAAAGATAGAAATTGTATGTTTATAGAAATTTTTATGTCGAAATTGTATATTAGTATAGCTTTCATTGTAAAAAGACGCTTAGATGATGTAAAAATGACGGACGTTTCATATATCTAGAGTAATTCATCATAGTTTTTGTGACATGTTAATATATATCTAGAGTGATATGGAAAACGTAGGCACTCGTGGTTTTAAATTTACATTTTGAGGTTTAAAAGCCATCATTCTTGAATCATGAATTTAAACAACCGGTAGGATTATTACGCTCATCATTGCTTGTGTTTATCATCTCACCGGCTTGATTAAATTTGTCCCTTTATAGTAGACATGGCCAACATTGATGGTGAAGAACTAACTCATATTACAAAGATGTGTAATGAGGTTGTTCTACCATATAACACCACTTGTCAAGTGATCGAATTTCATATGTTTTAAGCTAAAAGAAAAGAAAGTGATGGAAGACAGAAGAAAGCAGAGTAAAAGGATGTAAAGGTGGAGGAAGGGATTGAGACTGAAAGGTTAAAAGTTTTTTTTTATGCTTCCATTTTGAACATGAGCTGATTGAAGGAAAAAACTACTACTTTTGTTTTCTTTCGAACTCGATAATACGAATAAAACAATCTACTAGTCTATATTTTTTCTAATCCTTTTTCTTCTTTTATTTTCTGTCACTTTTTTTATCTATTCCTTTTTCTTCTTTTATTATCTGTCACTTTACTTTCTTCAATTTTAAAACTCGATAATGCAGATGGAATTGGAACACTAGATAAATATGGTTATAAGGATATAAATCATTCTCACCGACAATGTTGGCCATATCTCCTAAAAAGGATATATGTCTTTCAGGCCAGTTAGATGGATACAGACTAGTTATGAACATATTTTCCATTGATCGATTTATATTACATTATGAACAATAATCCTGCTAGTCATGTAGTTTCACAATTCAGGAATGATAGATTCCATACCTCATAATGTAGATTTAAGACGACGATTGCGTACGTTGCCCAAATCGCTCTACTATATAGTAATATACATGTCACCTACAAATCACGTATAATTATAAATGAAATGGATAAATCTACTTCATCTACATGTCACAAAACTTTCGCAAAAAATCCTAACCGAGAAAATATAAATAAGAACTAAATTAGTTGAAAGATATAATGCTAAATGCACATACCTGCAATTGCTATTAATCAAACCAATCAATCTTCTTGATGGATGGTGTACGTATACATAGCGGAGAAAAACCCATGGTTACTGTAGCGGAAGGTATAGAAGCATGATAACATCCTTAGCAAAACAAGTGCTTGTAGTATCTTGTTCATTCCATGTGAATTCAACCTGTAGGATGCATGATGACATCATTAGCAAAACCAGGTGCTTTGTATCTTTTTGGATAAATTACAGTTTTAGCCGTGGTTTATCACTTTTGCAGTCCTTCCATAAGTTTATTGTGACCTGTAGTAAGATTTCTTTTCATACTATCAAATAAATAAATAAAAATGTATGAATATGTAAGATTTCAAATAAAAAATCTCAAATTATTAGTTTTTAACTTAATAACATACAAAACGGGCTACTCATTTATCGAATAGGTAGCACAACTTGTTTTGAATCATAACACTAATAGAAAAATTATTTTTATTTTTAAAAAATAATTACACTTTGTATGTCAAGCGGATCATGAGCATATGCTACCCCTAATTTCTATGTGACTCCACCCCTATAGTGAACATTTTCTTCTCAAATTCTCTCATCGACCACCTAAGATGACCATAATGCCTTTATATATCCTTCGTTTTTCTTAGTTTTATGTTCATTTTTGGGTGGAGGGACAGATTTGGACAACAATGTTAGCCACACGAACGAATTGTATAATTAAAATTTGTATGTATTCAAGGTTTTAAATATCTATCGTATGTATGAAAATTACAAAAATAAAAAATAAAAAAAGTATACTGTATGTAATAAAATGCATACGATAAGAATTTTCAAAATTTGATGAATATATACAATATAAGTTTTTAAGCTTCACATATAAACTGGAGCTTTAGTTTAATATTTACATCGATGAACACAATTGTAGTGTATTTCATGATTTTAAACTTCAAATATCGAAACATATATATAGCTAACATGTTAGTTGTATACTTCACAAGTCTTACCAAAATCGCATTGTAAGATGCATAAAATAGAATATATAATGAAAAGTTGTGATCAGTTGTAGAATACTTTCTCACATTACATCGATACCAAAATGATCTTGAAGGGTAAAAGTAGACAAATATCACTTAGATGATGATTTTGATTTATACCTAATCAACACATGGTAGCACATGACATTGTTTAATTCATACTAAAATGAGCAAGAATGAATTCTGAAGAGCCACAAAAATTTAGACCTAAACAATAGTTAATAATCGATTCATTTTGTTTTGTTTCTAGAATTGCGAGATCCACGAAATCCATGTAGGGCCGGTTTGGTATGGAGCTTTTAGGAGTTTTACCTTTTAATTTTTGAACAAAAAGCTCATATGAAAATAAAAGCTTTGTTTGTCATGTACAAGCTGTAGCTTTAGAATCCAACGAAAAATTCAAATTTTCAAAGCTACTAGAAGTAGCTTTTCGTGAAAAGCTCCAAACCTAAAACTACAGCTACAATCTACAGCTTACAGCCTACAGCCTACAGCTACTTCACCAAACATACCCGTAACCCAATGAAACAATGAAAGTTTCAAATCAAATTGCACCAAAAATGTTTTGAAACATTCATTTTCTGAAAACATGTGTTTGTCAGGACCTTAGTAATTGGCTTTTATGCCTAAATCCAAGTTTCAAATTAGAATATATAACTGGTTTCCAAACCTTTATCACTTCACTAATTTGTTTTAAAGTAGAATCCCATTATATGTTGGCTTTTGTACGATTTAGGCTGGAATTAAACGGTCTCAACTCCCAGCATTTACTATTATGATAATATAAATATAAACTTGAATAATTGCTTTTCTAACACTGCTCGACTAATCATCAACTAAGAACACGATGACACATAGCATAGCATAGCATAACTAGATTATTTGAGTGACATATATGAGCAAGTGATAAATGATAAACTTTTGTCAAGATTAATCACATTGTTTGTAACAAAAAACAAGATCAATCTTTACTCTTTTTAGATACAGGCTATGAAGATTGATGACGTGTCATTTTCAGGACAAGTTTGGTCATTGGCCAAAAGAGACCACAAAAGATAGTGACCGAAGGATTAGAACTATGCAAATCAATACACCACATATTAAGGCAAAATCGTGTTTCCAAACTTAGAATAACTAAAATAAAACAAACACGCTAATATGTCATGTAAATTTCGAAATAGAAGTTGTGTATACCTCTGGATTTGTCAATATTAGCTCTACCAATGTTGCATTTGGTTGCCATCTATATATAGAGATATGTAAGTATATGTATAAATGTGCTCTTTGATAGCTTCTAACAAGTTATCGGTATCAGCTTCTCATGGCGGCTGCATGTTCATCGATTTTCAAGACAATGAAAAACCGATCAGTGATGAAATGTTCAGAGCTAATACGGGAACAGAAGCGTCGACTTTATCTTATATTTTTGTTCATAAGGGAAATATTGTTTGGTTACCTACATTACTAATTATAGTACTAAAAAAACAAAAAAAGATTTTCGATCAAGAAATTACTATCTTCGGCAGAGTCGCTTGTGAAAAATGCAGAATCCCAAATATCACCATACGAGGGTTATCAATTACACGAGTGTTTGGCTATGCATTGAAAAACTACTAATACCTCTTGAAGTCACAGTATAGATTGAGTTAATTGGTATTTGGGACAGAGCCATACCGTAGATTTCGATGACCCTTTGCCGTAATTTCAATTTAGCTATTATTCATCTTTTACTTAAGTTTTGATTCATAACTAATATTTGTCTTAAACCCTTATAAAACATTTAAGTATAATACTTAATGTTTAAAATGTAGAGGATCGAATATTACATTTGTACCCCTTTCAATAATACATAGATATATAAATTAAAAATCAAATCAATCTATACTTAATTGATTCTTTTAATTTATACAGTTCATAATTATTTTTATTTGAAATATAAAATAAATAACATTTATTGTAATAACATAAAGTATAAATGAAATCGAAACAAAAATTCACAATCATTATCATTAAGACGACTATCATTATCTACCATTATCATATTTTCTATTTATAAGTGTCGCATCATGCGGGACCTCAACCAGTATTAATTGATTACTCCATATTAAATTTTATAAATCATTTTCAAATCCTAATAATATTCTTTTTTTTTAAAATTGAATATTAAAAGAAATTATATATAGTAGTAAATAAATTTCTACTTCCATAAACTATGATGGTTAAAAAAAACAATAACTTGGAAAACACGACTTTAGTGAACAAAATTTTTTAACCCGCATAAGATGACCCTCTAAATTTTTTTATTAATGAAACTTCAAATTGGGAAAGCAAATGGTAAAAAACACAAGCATTGGCTCGAATACATAGCTTTTCATTTTAAATGGCAATTCCTTCTAGGAAAATTGAATGTTAGACATTAATTTTGGAGGACTAAGTCTTTTTCAAACTTTGACGTATGTGGCTTAATAAGAATATTACTGTGAACCGTTTCATATTTATGACAACCCTCAAAATATTTACCTACTCTGATTTAAGCATGGAATCTCGTGCATCAAGACGGCTTACTATTAAACCACATTAATAATGGTACATGAGTTCCTATTCCTGTAAACAAAAGAAGCTCTAGTTGCGTGGCAAACACCTACCATATTAAGACTTTTCTCTTGAAAAGGACGCAAGTTCAAGTCCAAGTCACCATGTTAAGACCCTTCTCTTGGAAGGGTGCATGTTCAAGTCACATAAAAAGTATATAAAATGGTATTGAAAGTAAAATTATTGTTGAAGTAATGAAATCTAAAGACACATGAAGAGATTGATTTCATGTCGACAATAAAATTACCGGCAATAATAAAAGATAGTTTAAATTATAGATCGTAAAATAACATAAAAAGTATAGATGTACAAGAATAAGACAAACTTTAAAATTCATATTGATTAATATAGTTTATGAAATATCTCCATATAGTTACCAAATGATTTGTAGCTTATCTCCATGTTGATTTGTATTCCATATTGCATTGTAATTTTTTTAATAAACAAATAATTGTACCTTATTTATTATGCAAGACTTTTCGATATATCACATTTGATGTGTAGACACCTTCACGATCAAAATGTATGACGAGTTTCACTAATACCTATGTGTTATCAGATAATATTCCTCTTGATAACGCAACTTAAAATTGTCTATGCGAAAATACGGAGTCTGTAGATAAACACCAACATTTGAAATTGTGTGTCCGTCCATAAGCTTTATTTATTGATAAGCAAAGCCAAGCCGAATCGGAAAAAAATTTCACTCGAGTTTGAACGGAAACATATCGTTTTCTGACTGGCACAAAGGAATTCTATGTATGAATACTCGTTTGTCGTAGTGCTCGCCAACATCTACTTCTGCATCAATGAAGATCGAATGAAATCCTATATATACCAATCTGGTTCGATTACATAATCCATTAAATGGATCGAGATTGCGTAAGAATATCATCGGACATCCAAGTTTTAGCAACTTCATTCCGGTTCAACTCTATCAAGTTTTCATCTTGTTTTTTTCGTTTTTTCTTTTTAGAAATTTGTATATGAAAGTTGAACACGATGAGTGTAGTAGGAAATTTTATATAAAAAGTTACTTGGGACTTGGTAATTACCGGGCTTTATTAATAATACTCTTGCTTTTCTCAGTATGAATACATGGTTTTATTAAGAAATACAATTGTTACAGTCAAGCATATAAGATGTCTAAAAAATAAAAAATAAAAAGGAGCATGGTACCTCATTATAAGTAATTGAAGCAAGAGGAGTAGCAGAAACTGCAACAGAAGCAACAACGGCAGGAGCAAAATCTTGACTTATTGTATATAAGTGAAAGATACATTATACATTATTAAAAATATAGCAAAATCTTTAATTGTTGAGAGTTGACTACTACTATGAGTGTACTAATTGATATCACGTAATACTATCCATTTGCACCTGTTGACTTAGAGGTTTTCAAATTGCTTATTTAAGCACTTATCTACTTATTGGTCATTTTAATAGAAGATAAACAAATACAAACACTTTTAAAAAACTGTTTATCAGCTTATTTCTTAAAGAATAAGCACTTAAAAATAAATATGTTAAGACATATTTATTTTTTAAGCACATAAAGCACTTATAAATAAGTAATGCCAAATACCCATTTATTGTATATTGATTGAAATATACATTGTTAAAAAGATAGCAAAATCTTGTGTTGGTTGAGCATTCTTATAATTAATACAAACTATTAACTTAACCAGAACTTTTCATACATATAATAAGTTTTAAATTAATATTATTATATAATATATTTCATTAATTATGGAATGTTAGCGGTTACTAAGTAATCTGAATTTATTATAGGAAAGATTAACCACTATCCTAAGGGTACTGGTTATCAAAATTTTTATTGGTGACTCGTTATGTGTTTCCTTGCATAAAATGGAAGACATCTGCAATGATTTGAAGGTAACGGATAATTGGGATTTCCTCATCTTCTTCATATCGTTAAGGATTAAGGTTTAAGGTAAAAATGATTTATAAGAATTTTAGATGTAGCGATCTCGAAAATATAAAGTAATATATATTCAAATGATGATAGATAAAAATTCAAATAAATCGAGTTCTTCAATAATTAAAAAATAGTGTTTATTTTAAGGTGTATTTGGCAATAAACTAGTTGGAGTCAGAGTTTGTAGCTAAGGATGGAGATTGTGACTGGGGGTTCTAGTAGCTGAGATTCTTTTGAGAAAATCTACTTTGAAAGGCTTCTATTTTGGGGGATTTTATGAACTTCTTCTTTTAACAATTCTCATCTTCTCAAATTACCAACGGAGCTTCTTATTCATAAGTGTTGGAGATTATTAAAATTAGAATCTCAATCTCCTATAAATCCCAAAAATCTCCAGCGCTAATATTATTGTTGATCTGATACTTTAAATTTGGATCTTACTTCTTACTTATTAAATTATATTGGATGTATTATTATTATTATTATTCTATAATAAAGTTAGTATTATTGTTGTAATTGTTACCACAACACGCAAGGTATATCGAACTTAGTTGCAAAAAGAAAAGCAAAAAAGGCATATCGAACTTGGTTGCAAAAATTAAAAGAAAAAAAGAAGTAAGTTAAAATAAAATTAGTAATTTTGAATATATAGAATCAAAATAATTAGAGAGAAAAAGTATTCAGATGAAATGCATCGTCAAAATTAGAAACTATTAAATATAATGAATTAATAAGAAAAATACTAAGTTGAAAATTGTAATATCATATTAAAAATTATATCAAATGACTTTTTAATTGGTAGGATTAGTAAAAATGTCATTTCATCATCAAAATTTCATAACATTATTATTATTATTATTAATTATTAATTATTAAAGTCGTGTGTGCTAACTGCATAACATCCCCAAACACCAAAAACCCTAAACTCTAAATTTCACAGTTTCCGTTCACCATTTTCAGAAAACTATAAAATGTGCTACAAGCTTCATATGTAAGGTATGTTTAATCATCGCCAAACTATTTCTCGTTATTTAACTGCATCTAAAACCTCGACTGCAATTAGGGTTTGGAATCAATTCACAGTGTCAATTTCAAGTCTGAAAGTAGTTTGGCGTAAAGATAGAAAACTAGATCAAGCAATTGAAAACGATAAATCATGGAAACAATGTGCAAAAGTTGTTAAAGAGGTATTAAACGAGCCTAATCAAGTAATTCCTCTGCGTTATTTAGAAAAACGTCGTGAACGATTACGACTTCCGGTTAAAATCGATACTTTTCTACGGCGTAATCCGTTGCTATTCGATGTGTATTTTGATCTAATTAAACCAAAAACTGAACCAGTTAAGTTTCTAAAAGTTAGTGATAAGCTTCAACGAGTATTGGATGAACAGGATAGGGTTTATTTAGATAATGAAATGTTACTTGTTGCTAAATTGTGTAAGTTATTGATGATGTCAAAAAATAATGTAGTTAGTGCTGATAAATTGGTTCATGTGAAGAGAGAATTCGGTTTTCCGAATGATTTTTTGGCAAATTTGGTTCCGAGATATCCTGAGTATTTTCGATTGATTGGGGATTCATTTTTGGAGTTGGTTAGTTGGAACCCTAAGTTTGCGAAATCGGTGATTGAACAAAGGGCTGATGAGGAATCAGAGTTGACAGGTGTAAGAATCAGGCCTTCTTTTGATTGGAAGTTACCGTCTGGTTTTTTTATTAGGAAAGAAATGAGGGAGTGGATTAGGGATTGGATGGAACGTCCTTATATATCGCCATATGATGATGCGTCTAATTTGGATCAAGCGTCTTTAGAGATGGAGAAGAGGACGGTGGGTGTCTTTCATGAGTTGTTGTCGTTATCGTTGTATAAAAGAATTCCAGTGCCGATTTTGGGGAAGTTTACTGAAGATTTTAGGTTCTCAAATGCGTTTTCGAGTGTGTTTACAAGGCATTCAGGGATCTTTTATATGTCATTGAAAGGCGGGATTAAGACAGCAATGTTGAGAGAAGCTTATAAGGGAGATGAGTTGATTGACCGAGATCCCTTACTAGAAATTGATGATTGTTTTGTTGAATTATTGGCTGAAGGACACAAGCAGAGGGAAAAACAACTGAAGCTTCAGAAACAAGCAGTTCAAAATGATATGGAAATGGTGGATATAAGAAACACTAACAGTACATCGAGCCATCTTGAACTTGATGAAAGTGAAGAGCTCGATAGCTCTTGAAATGCTCCGTTTCTTTAGAAGCATGTTTCCTGCTTACTGTTGTACCCTTTGTTTGGCTCTCAAGCTTGCTGGAGATCCAAAAGGAAATGATTTTGTGGCTACTATATAAATTCATGGGCATCAGAATTGTTACTGCCTATTGAATGAAAAATGGTGATGAGTGGCAATTAAACTGCATTTTTGTCAAATGGCGCTTATGGTGATTGTTGTATAAGGTTAAATCACATGTAAATTTGAGCTCTAGTGCTCTATTGTTGAGCCATTTGTCAAATGGCTCTTACAGTTGATGTACTATCAGTTAAATAGTCAGGATTCTGTCAATGGAACGTGAGAGCATATTTGTCAATACAGATGCATTTGAATATTGTAAGGGGTGCTTGGATGTGCATTAAAGCTGATTATTGTGATCTGAAGTTGCATATTCAGTTGTGAGTCAGTCAAGAACCCTTTGTTGTAATTGACCCTTTTCATTTCATTCTCTTTGTGGATTTTGGGTTGAGGGTCAAGATATTTAAAATGGATTTTCTGGTGGAAACATGGTTAATAGATTTTGAACTATGTTTATATGTATTCTATTGTTACGTGCAATATTAGTTGCCAAATGTATCCATAGCTTAAGATTATTTGGTTTTCTACTTTTCCCCCCTTTTGGCAACAACAGAGAGCAATGATTGATATAAACTATAGCTGGGTTTTCGATATACTTGTAGAAACTTCTTTTCTTGAAGAACCAACTGTCACAGAGGATTCACTTAAAGTTTCCACAACTAAATGGAAAACCCAGCCATAGTTCATATCAATCAGTTTGCCGTCCTTTTGACAACTAAGATCGCTAAAAACTGGGAAAAGAGTTAGAAAACCAAGTAATCTTAAGCTAAGGAAAATTTTGGCGAATAATATTGCACTTCGTAGTTGTAAAAAGTTTTTTGTTTATTTAAGTTGTGAAATTTCTCTGTTCCTGGTAAATAGTTAATGCTTCAAGATTATAAGACATTTATTATTACATGAAATAAACCTAGGGGTATTTTCCCTTACCTGAACCGGCTTATTTAAACCTCAAGTACTTTTTTGTTCATATTTATAGTTCTTGGATAGATAATCAAGGTGTTGATTATGATTACCAAAGCAATATTGTTACAACAATAATCTATATCTTTGAATCAAAGTGATTAAAGTAGACTTTTGGCAAGTTTCAATCTGTTCAACAAATTTCTTATTGTTGATTTGAACCGATTTTATACATTTGAGAATATTTGAACTAGCTTACTGGAGATTGATCAATTTGGGTGGTTCTTAGACCAGTCTGTGCAGTAACTGTATATTATATGTTTATTTCTTATTTGCGTTACACTCTTATGTGGTTACGGACAAAAAAGTTTGGGTCAGTTGAATTTTTCATCTTGATTCTGGCCTGTAAAGTTGAAGACTCTCTTACCACGATTCACCAAAAGGGGGAATGCATAAAGTGAAATTGACATAAGAATTTCGAGTTTGAGATGTACAACAAAGGTAAATATGTCTATTAGCTCATTTGATGACATTACAAACTATTGCTTTTGGTTTACTGGATTCTTTTACTGTCATAATTTATGGGTATTTGGGGCACTTGATTAATAGTAAAAAAATGGAACATTTCCAATGATTTTTCTTCCATTATGCTTAGAGAATCTCTCTTTTTTTAATCATCTAAACCCAAACCATAACTGCTCTTATTATGGAACTTGAACCTTGCCAAAGATATGAATAACCAAAATCTTGGTGATGATTTCTGCATATATATTTTGTTTCCTCTCATTTCTCCTTGGACATGTTTCTTACAATATACGATATAGAAGAATTTTGGCTTTCTGCATATGGGCATATAACAAGATTACACCAAACTTGGTCTATTCAATCATCATGCGAATGGAATGAAGATAACATGTCTAGCTTCAATTACAAATTTATTCCTGTTGCAGTTTGCAAACACAGTCTACTCATGAAGGTGACATGCCTCTCTTTATTTACATGTTTATTCCTGCTGTAATTTATAACAACATACACCCCCCAAAGGTACCTACCTACCAAGATCACACAAATTTTATGAATATATTTCTATATAAAAATGTACTACGCATTAGCAATATATATTAGTAGAGGCAAAGCATTATGCAACGGTTGTTTTTCATGCAAAAGACTATGGTCACTGTCAATATTCTCAAATGGGCAGTTTTCACATTATTTCCTATAGTAACCACAGTACCAATTCCCCCTTTTGCCCCCCGTCCACTTTGTAATTTACAGCTGGCCCTTGCAAACCAAGCCTGTGCATATCTTCCAGCGTCACTCCCTCCTCCGCCTCCTTCACCATTTGCCCCTGTTCGTCCACCTCCACCACCTCCACCTGAATATCATCAACAGATACATAGTCACAGTCACAGTTACAGGTATAAACATGATCATTCACATGGGCATGATCAAGAACATGAGCATGGGCAAAATCAAAGTCATGTGCACAGGCATAGTCACAATCAAAGTGATGAGCACCAACATGGTCATGATCAGGATCATGATCATCATAAGCATGGTCATGGTCATCATAAGCATAGAATGTCACCTGTAGAACAGCAATGTTGTAAGTGGTTAGCTCAAGTTGACGATGAGTGTGTCTGTGAGCTGCTTGGTCACTTACCGCCTTTCCTTGCTAGACCCATTCATGAATACACTGTAAGAGTTGCGGGCTCTTGCAATAAAACGTACTTATGTGGAGCACAATTTAGGCTTTAAACATCGAGCCTATGTTTCTTCCTCTTGTTGTAATGCATTGAAAACTTATATATAAAAGTTTATATATTTATCATGTCGTATTTGTTTATATTCGAGGTGAAACTTTGTTGGCAACCTATTTTTTTTTAATTCTATGGGGTGCTGTATCTCAAGTTTATCTTTTATTGTTAACTGTAACATAACATCCAAGTGTTTCCATTACTTTATATGCGTGCCTGTACAGTTTTAACATTTAAAAATACAGGAAAAGAATTTGAAGCATGTATCTTTGAATATCGTATTTTATTCTTTCTAATAAAAAGAGAAGATGCTAAGCTGTATAGGTTTGTTCCATGCTTTTCTTTGCCACTGTTTTTTAAAACAACCGGTCGCTTGAAAATGTCTGTTGGACCAGTTGCTATATATTCTTCCTCTTAATTATACTTTCACTTTCTCTATGTGTTTGCCTCCTAGTAAAACCTTGCTATAGACAAACTTCCATTTATATATATACAGAAAAAGGATTGGATATTGAAGTCCTGTATGCAAAGCATAGCTAGTTTTCATATTTGTAAACTTGATTTTGTGATTCTTTTTTTATTTTTTGTGTTTTTTTTTTCAACTCTTGTTGGGGTTACATTTCATAAACTTCAATTTGTGAGGTTTGGAAACCAATTTAAAATGTCATGAATTGCTTTGGAGACTAGATTCTTTCTCCAGCAGTACAAATGGATTCAAGAATCCATTTTAGAGATATGTTTTGTTTTTGTCCTTTTTATATCGGAAGTAGGGTTTCTTGGAGGGTGGATGTCATGGTCATGAATCATATATGGTCCCCATTTGAATTGATAGGTCAAACCTATCATCCAAACATTGTCAAAACTGATTCCGGCATCCATTCTGCGTGGCTAAATAGGAATCTTGACAATGGTAAAGTAATAAAGTAGTGTACGGACCTTTTTGGCTGGTTTGTTTGAAGCTTGCTTTAGTGTTGACGTTAAGATGTGACTCAATGGACCGGTAGTCCACTTCTGAGATTGATAGAATTGTCTGTATCTGGCATTTTGTGGCTCATTTGTAAAATTAGATGCAGGATTCCTTTCCAACATATGTACATTGTGGTTTCTCAGAAAGTGGGATGTTGTGGTTACAACTAAAAAGTAGTCACTGGTTCGTGTCTGGAATAGATTGGCCAAAACCTTTACTTACCACAATCGCTGCAATTATAAAAGATTCTAGTAACTGGGATACCTTTTTTAAGAACCAAATACTACCCTGGATTATGGAAGCAATGCCATGGATACATTAGAATTACTATGGATGGCCTTGAGTTAAACAATTATGAAGCGACACAAGGATGCATGTTGGTAGAATTATATCAATATCATATCTTAGTTGAGTCTTGTCGTATTAGATGTATCACACCCCTTTGGTTATTGACCGATAAAAAATGAGATTTGGATCCTCACATGTTGAACTCCAACACGAGAGATCATGTTCTCACACATAAACAAATTAAATAAATTGAAAAATTCACTTATATGTTAAAGCATGGAAGTCACTATCTTTTGTTGTGAGGGAACATGAGAAGATCCAATCCTAACAAATGCATCAGTGATTCTTAGTTGGAATTGGTAGGTCAAAACCATACACTCCATGTCCTCTACGAGGATGAATCCTAGCATTCTCATTCTGTGGATTAACTGCAGTCGTGATTATGACGTTGTTGGGTTAAAAAGAATGAATTCTATATCCTTTTTGTACAACTAACAAGAATCTTGATAAGCGTAGTGGATGTGGCGGGCACGACTAAATGGACCACAGTTACGTTGTCGGGGTTGATATGATACCTTCTTTTGTATTGTTACTAAAGTCTCGTTCGTAGATATGGATATTGAAATTCGTTCTTCAATATGTGGATGATTCTCTTGACCTTTTCCGTAACCGAGATTAAGGTTCTTGGCGTGTTTGGTGCAAAAACAAAGTAAATTGTTGGTCCTCTACAAAAATGATCGGTCAAACTCACTAACTTCTCAACCTTTGCTAGAAATCGATTTTAATATCCGTTTGGTTAATATCTTGGAGCGTCGCTATGGTAAAATACAAGGGTGTGTTATTCTTTTAATCCAAAGCAGTTTGTTACGAAAATAGATTAAAAAAAGCTAATCCACGTACTATTGCAAATTAAAAAAGTAATATCATATCATATAAAGGTATTATTAGTCCTCAAAACCCATCTAAACATGTCCCACCAGTGCATGTCAAAAGAAGGTTAGGGTATAAAACTATAGTCAGTTAGCTACCTTATATGCTTATACTCAAAATTGTATCTATGCCCATAATGAACTTTAACTAATACGTTATAACTTATTAACTCTAAGTTGGTCTTTTAATCCACTTCCTAGTAAGTTGTTGCTGCCATTGCCGCCCCGATTTCAGTGCCTCTAGCATTGCCATCCGCCATGTCAACAAAAGCCCGAGAATGATCAAAGCTGTAAAGAAACTCCTCTATGATCATTGATGCTGGTCCTGACGCCGACTCCACCCATGCCTCTTCGGCCTCTCTACCATTTTTCTGAAAGACTTTTGTGGCATCTAAACGGTGAACTTTCCAGCCTTTAACGTTTCTTAGACGGAGAATTTTTTCAAGTTGCCGGCTTGCCAACTTAGATGTATTAGTCTTTGTTTCTTTAATAGCTGCTTCTAATAATATGGAACGAATTCTTTCGACAGTGGATGATGAAGATTCTGAACGAAAATATGAGTCGAATTCTGGTACCCCGATGGCTCGATGGATCCCTTTCGAGTAGTCACTGTTAGGGTTATACATGTTTCGAACTTCTTCTATCATCCCACCTGCTACCATACGGTCGACACGATCAGATACGAATTGGTTGAGCACCATCATTGCAACATCAACCCACAAGAAACAAACGTCGTACCTGTTTGCGCAATTCACATATTCTTAAGGGGCCATTTGGTAAAGAATGATAGCTAGTGGACCTTAATGGTAATATTGTCTATAACTCTCTTTTAGTTCATTTTTGTCTTATTTTATTTTAGCAAAAAATCATGGAATTTTTTATATTGTTTTTAATGATGTACAAATAACCTGCTAGCGCTCGTTAATTGATAAAATACCTTGATCGAAAGTCATCGTTCTCGTCGTCAACCAATGCTTCAATAAACGAGTTCGATCCACCAGCGATAATGGGCAGTTTCCCTCTCCCAACGATTGATTTCAAGGCAAGTGAAGCCGTACTGACGAAGTTTCCAGCAGTGAAATCGGAGTCAGGATCAACTGATGTGGCACACCGCTACATTCTTCTTCCGTAATTTTATTAGTAACGATATCTAGTCCTTCATACACTTGAATTTTATCGGCATTTATAATCTCAGCGGAAAAAGAAGTCGCAAGATCGATAGAAAGTTTTGATTTCCCCGTGCCCGTGGCACCCATTACTACCACCACTTTTTGCTTATGTGGGTGGTACCGGAGTACCGATAAGTCCATTCCTCCGGTTGGTATTTTCATCACTGGTGTTTGAGCTAATTGTTTGCATAGGATCATCATTTTTGTTCCTATAAATATACCTTAAAGATTAAAGTAGTAATGGTGGTTGTGGATGTGGTGGCTGGTTCTGATTCAGTTGAATTAATTGAAGGGAACAAAACAAACACGAGTTGAATATGCATTTTGTGGAGCATAAGATGGGGGTATTTATAGCATGAGATGATCAAGGTACTACTGATCGATCAAATAAAAAAGTAAGTGTGCATGTGTAATGTGTTAAAGTTACGTAAGTGGATATATGATATTTTGATACTTCTATTCTCATTTGAGATGACAGGAGGACTATCCATGGCCCATGAGCCTTGTGAAAATTTTACTACAAATTTAATTGATATAACAGTGATTATTCTATTGGAGTTTATCAATTTCTCAATTTATTGATAATAACTTTTTCTACTTTATTCAGATTAATATGTTTATAATTAAGTAATTAGCAAGTATTTTATTTTTCTACTTCTTGGTAAGTGAAGTTTGACAATGGTTCATGTCCAAGCATTCACCTATCTCCTGTTTATATACACTTACCCACAAATGTGCTTTCTTAATTTTAAAAATGAGTTATCGAGAATAATAAATGATAAGGTTGGAAGTTTAATGGTTTTCATTAGTTAGTGATGGTAAGATTAGAATAAATGAAAATAGTAATATGGTCATTATTTTTGAGATGGAAGAAGATCCTTTATGATAAAAAAAAAAATAGGGTTGGCTTGCGAGTTTTGATGTCATGTGCGATTATTATAAAGTAGTCTTAAACTCGAAAAATATATGAAAATTTCAAAAAATGTTATAAATATACACTACATAGAACGAGTATCGAATGTAATTATCTCAAATAAAATAACAAGTCGTAAGTTATTTTTTAAGTAAATGTTACTTTTCTATGAATCAACTTGTGAAATATGATATTATTCATTAAATGCTACTATAAATTATTTTATGTATAAATACATTCAATTATTTATATTAAATATTTTTGGTTAAATAACATCATTTACTTTCAAAACTAAATATATGAATTACGGAACATATTAGCTATTAAATTGATTGTAAAAGCTAAGAGAAAAAGAAAATCATTATAATAGAGAGGTCTATTAAAATATTTTTTGATGTTAAACTATAACACAACAACCAATTTAGTTGTACCAAATTTTTATTGAAGTTTTCATTATCAAATAGATATAGAGGAAAATTCAAATGAGAATGGAAAATCTTATGAGATTGATATATCGTGTGAGATGTCGATTCGAAGAGAAAAAAATAGTGATTTTTATGGTGTAATTTTTATAATTTTTTGACAAGCCGTTTTGAGATATATAATTTTAAAGAACATGGGGGAGGGGAAGTGGAGTTTTGTCAAATAGAGCTCTCTTATTGGAGCTCTCTAATTGGTTCTCTGATTCTCACAAAAAAAGTTGTACTAATTTGAATATCCCTCAATAGATATACACAAATTTCAAAGTTGGAGGCCTTCTTCAAGTAGAGGCTATATGCCATCTCATAGACAACACATTGTAACAACCTATCCATTCCTTAGACCACCATGCTTACGATTCTGGAAGCTTCTACACTAATCTTGGAGATATGGAGCCTTATGGACGATCTCTAGGATCCTCCCCATGGTTCCTCCTTTGGAAGTGTGTGGAAGGTCCTTGTAAATATCTAGAAATGAGTAGGTTATGGAAAATTCTAGTGAGGTAATCCTAGCCATTGATCTACTTTGATTTTGGCCATTGATTTTGTATGAGGAGTAGTATAAATAGGTGGATGCCTCATTTGGCACATCACACCTCAAATATCTCTTCTAATCATTTGTAAAGTTCTCTCTAATAATCAAAGCATTTCCTTTAGTCCACGTGTTCTTTCTCTTATGCTCTCATTTGATTTCTTGAATCGTTGGTTGTTTCGAGCAAGGCTTACTTAGTCGAGACTAAGGCCGCACAGTTAGCTTATCAAGATAAATCCGTGACAACATGCTAGTCTCCGAGCCTGATAAAAAATTAAATATTTTGGTATAATCTTCTACTTGTAAAGTTGTAAGTGACTTTTTTACCATTCGATTGCTTGGAATTTTGATTGATAAATGAGTATAACTAGACGGATATGTGCATAATATTTTGATTAATATGAGAAATTTTTTTACCTAAGCTCTAATGCTTTATTATTTATTCATGATTATGTATATCTGTTAATAATATATTGATGTACACTAAAAAACGAGATAACACAATCAAACCTGTTGATTCACACGAATACCAGGAACGCTTCTTCTAAGTATTGTTGATTCAAAGAATACCAACAATTAGGGTAAGTTCAACTCAAAATGCAAAGCATAAATTTGAAAGAAAATTGAAATTTCAATAATATGATAACTGATTATTCGAGGTTCTCAATAGATACCTAAAATACACCTTAAATTTCGAACGAGAGATAAACGAGATGGACTCTAGCCTAAAAACAAAGTCCACAAAATGGGAAAAAACATTAAATAGCCCATAAGTCCCAAAATAATGCGTTTTTGGGCCCGGTAGTTGGCGACGGTTTACCAATACGTGCTCCTCGGCGTAAACTTTGATTCGCCGGGTCATGGGCCTAACATGGAGCAACACAACCCAAGTTATGGCCTTTTCATGAAGGCCCTTTTGTCACACGATCTTGGGCCTCCATAAACATTAAGGCACATTCTTCCACACTTGGGTCTGCATCATTCTCCCCTAGGTAGACAAGATTCGTCCTTGAATGCATAGCAAGTTCATCACATATCATTCTCAAATTATACATCTTATTTTTGGAAAAATATCTATGCAAAAGCTAACAACATGGTTCATGAATCATTACATGTTGTTAGCTTTAAACATAAACCGATGTCGCTGATTTTTGAAAGTTCATAGTTGAATATGTAAAATAAAAATGTTTATTTTATATCCTATAAATATAAAAGTGATCTGGAAGACATGTCTACATTGGGTTGAACAATGACCAATATGGAAGACATGTCTACAACAACTAGTTACTAGTGACATCTATCAAATGTGTCACTAGTCCATGTCATTTGCTTCTCAACATCACTTAGATATTTGTATGATATCTAAGTTAAATTTAGGCTTTACTTTGTTAAAAGCAAAAGTGCGTTAATTCATTTTCAGCAACAAAGTACAAAACGACCTACGAAAAGTGCGAGACTTTATTAGAGTGGATGACTTTGTGTTAAAGTGTATGTATTTGTTAAGTATATAGAAATAAAGTGTATATATTTGTTAATTTTAAAGAATAATTAAAGTATATAGATTCATTAAAGTGTATTTGTTAAAGTATATAGTTTGTTAAAGTTTATGTATTTATAGAACCTTTGATTTTGCTATTATGTAGTTTCGTGAATTGAAGTGTTGAATATGTAAATACAATTATGAGTTAGTGAATTAGGTTGTTAAATTGATTTAGTGATTTTGGTTGTTAACTTAGTGATTTGGTTTGTTGAATTTGTGATTTAGTTTGTTAAATTAGTGATTTTTTTCTATTTTTTTTGGATTTGTGATTATGATTTTGTAATTTCATAATTGTTGTTAGTTAAACCTTAATTTTTTAGTTTTAGTCCATCCTTAGGGTATTGTATAACTTGAATGTATGTATAGAATTTCTAGAAATTGATGGATTGGTAATTTGTAGAATTAAAGTCTTGATTTTTGATGGTATTAGCTAATTGTGTTTATGTATGGAAAGTTTCAAGTGTCGCTTCTTTCTTAATTTGATAGAAATTTAGCATGATGAGTGTTAAGATAGTATTTACACTTTGGTTCTTGATTATTATTCATAATACATGTGGAATTGGTGATGTTGTTAGGCTTAGTTCTAAGATATCTTAGAGTGTTTGAATTTCTTAGCTAACATCACTTCGAGACCAAATCCATACATGTATATTAGGTTAATGTTGGTTCAAAACACTTCACACTTGATTATTTGTACTTATAACTAGTTAACCTGAATTTGTAGTTTCCAAGGGTTGTGGTACGAACATGGGAGCAAAGCTAAGGAAAGTGATAAAGAAAGATTTCAAACCATTGCTAATCGAGGTTGTATTAGTCATATTAGTCGAGGATGATTATGAGGTATTAGTTGTAGTTGTATAATTTTTATAAGAATCCTTGTCTAAACAATAGATGTCATCGTATGTATTTGTCGTACATAATATAATGATGTTTTTGTATTTAAATAATGTGTATGAGAAAATATGGGAGATCTGGAAAAAGCGAAAAACTATAAAAATATAAGGGTGACTTTTAGCACCGACACTTATCGTCGCTAAAAGTATTTACTAAAAAAAACAAGTAAATAAATTTAGGGACGACATGTGTTGTCACTAAAGACTTCGAATTTAATTACAACTATCTAAATCATGGCAAACATACAAGCAACTACTCACAAAGCATGTCAATAAGCATTTCTAACATTAATAAATGAGAAACATCAAACAAGAACATTATGACTAATTAATAATAGAAATGACAAATATTACTCCTAATAATTGCGAGCAGAATAACAACTTGTATTTCTTCCGAATTTTATCCCAAGCATTACAATGCTAGCTCCTACTAATTACTATTACATAACTAATCTCATATTTAAATCTCCCTAAATTAGTTAATTAAACTAATCAAGAGAGAGAAAGTAGAGTGAGAAACCTAATTAATTTAAAGTTAGAGAGTGTGTATGATGGAGGAGGTTGTGAATGATGAGGGATGTGTTGAAATGAGGATGTTAAGGGTGTTATTTATAAGGCTAAGGCATTCCCAAAATACACACAATCTTCATTCCACCTGTATGGGGTGTAGTTTAAAAATCCAATCTTTGCATTGAAATTCGACACCCCATGGACCTTGGGCATATTCACAAGACCAAATCAGGAGCAAAAGTCGCCCTCCGGATAGGCCATATATGCCCATCATGGCCGTATACGGTCATCAGGGTGTAGGTGCGTGCGGCTGCGTGCGATCTCGTATCTTCGGTTAGTCGTATCTTCTTCGTTTCTCGTCCGTTTTGCACTATTCTTTCGCCCACGTTCTCGTAATTAACTGAGGAACATTATGAGACCAATTAAGAATAATTTCTCATTTTATAGCATAAGGGTCATTTTGAGGGTGGTGAACCGAGCTTTGAGTATTTTGCCTTGTTTTGTGCGTTATTTAATCGTTTTCATTGATTTTTAATGCATTGTCTTGATTTCAACCCGTTTTATGACTTTAGGTAAATATTAATTTAAATCAATAGCTTTTCATAAAGATTAGGGTCGAAATCAGGGAAATAATGTATGTAAGACATGACTTTTTACGTTACATCAAGTATCCCACACTTAGTAGCCTAATTTAGAAAATAAGATAAAACAAGACATTCGTTTAAGAAACATAAAAAATGATTCTCTTAGGCATGCTTTCAATTCTCATGATCTTGGAATATACATGACTAGGCAATCTCACCAGGTGGTCACTTAATTCAATTAAAGTGTATCGGGTTTCCTATCATTTTAAAACAAACGGAATCGCTCAATAAGCCAGTCATGCAATATTCATCGTCATAGGCTTGATCGGGTTGAAGTTTTCAGTGAGGGTTAATGGGTATGGATAATAGAGGTTTTAGGGGTTTTGCTTATCTTAGAACTTTTGAACTTATGAAAATTTTTATTTAAACAACCTTCTAATGAGACATGAAGGGATACAAAAAAGATAAGTATGAGACTTTATTTTGACTTTTCATCTTTTGAAGGACCTGAATGAAGTTTTTTTTTTTTTTTAAACCGCATTCTTTATTCAGATAAACTTTTTCTCTTGTGTTCAACAGTGCCAATTTTACGCACCTAAATGGATGAACACGAGATAGTATGATGTGGTCCTTTTTCATCATCGATCTTTTTTTTTTTTTTTTTTTTTTTTTTTTTCCGATGATGAAGATTTCAAAATGTTTACAGATGCCAATTTTTCTCACCAATACGGGTAAGCTCGAAATATGATGTAGTCCACCTTTACTTACTTTCTTTGATTCGGTCGACAATTTCGATTTGGTTAGCAGTGCCAATTTTACGCACTTAAATGGATAACCACGAAATATTGTGATGTCGACTATAGGTAAAAGGATATCTAAATAACATTTTTCATTATTTTCAAAAGTTCTAAGATAAGTTTTTGTGAAGGTTTGGATGTAAGTGGGTTAAAAGATATGGGTTTTAGAGAAACAAATATGTAATGGCTCAACAGGGTTTTCTAAAGATTCTTCAACACTAAAAATGAGTGTTGGTCGAGTTAGGCTTAAAAAAGGTTGGTTGGTTAAAAAATGAGTTACTCCAAACTAATAAAGATTTTGACCTAAACCATAAAAAATATGGAATGATGGGGGGATATTAGATTCACCAACTTTCTGTTTAACTCGTATATAGATTGATATATTTTTCATGGAATGGTAATGCTTTGATTCATTTTATTTGTTTTAGATCAAGATGGAAAAGAGCATAAAGATGAATTCTAGAAAGAGCAAAGAGCAAAGTACAAATGAAATTTGTAAAATTATGATTGCAAACCGTAGTTGAACAACTCTAGAAGGCAAAATACGGAAAACCAAAATACATATTATACGATTCCATAATTTGTCACAACTCTTCGGGGAACGTCATAGGCATAATCATGGATTGGGAAGAAAGTTACCAGGTGCTGCATCAACAACAAGTTCAACCGTCCAATTACCGCCAAAAAAGTTGTAAACACAATGCCAACTTGATAAAATATTCGACGCTACAAATTCACAAATGGAGTCTATCTTTACTGCCTTACGAGCCACAAATATTGCCATTCCCACGTTTTAACATAACGATTCCCAACAGTTTCAGGGAGATGATGAAGAGGACGAGGACGAGGATGTGGATGAAACTCATTTGTGAGGTAGTAGTCGTATTGGTAAGGTTTGTGGAAATAAACGTTTGTTTTTTTAACTTTTATATTTACCATGGATAATTGTTCGTTTGTTCACTTCTTAATTGTGAAATGACATTATGATGTTTGTGTGTTTATCGTTTGTTGATATGGGAAAAAAATTGTTGCACACCGTGGTGAAGAACTGCGAAATTGAACAGGAAAAAAACTTGAAAAATTGTGAAAATGGCAAAATTATGTCAGAATTATAGTGACTTTTAGAGACTGATATTGCCTGATTTATACATAATTTATCTTTAGTAATATCCTTAGTTTTATCCGTAATTCCTGTTAGGTTGATAAAATTTTGGTACTTAAAAGGTTGAAATATTGTTTATACGTGTTACGAGTTGGATGTGAGAAGAATTGGGTGAAAATTTGAAGATTACATAAGTTTGAAGTTGGCCAAATCTAGTATTCACCGGGTACACCTACGTACTAGACGGGTTGTTCGTGCACATCAACTACCCGCCAGGTAACCTTGCAACCAGCCGGATACTACTAGCTTCAAACGGGTACTTTGCGACAGAAACTTTTGGATTGAATTATACCTGTCGGGTACTCTTGATATCCGCTTAGCTTTCATTCGGGTACAACACAGGAAACTGGGTGGTGATCTCTAGTACCCACCGGGTACTCATACCTACTCGTCGCGTACATGTGCTCGTTACGAGATTTTTCACTTTAATCCCAAATTAAACACTAATTACAATTAACTTTCATTGATCATTTTCTCTCGGTTTCTTGGGCGACTTTTGGTGAATTTTGATTATTGTTCATCATATTTCCACCATTGTAATTCGAGATTGAAGGTTGCAACACAATCACACATTTATGATTTCGGTTCATCATTTCTTCCTTTAAACAATGTTTATTTCCATGTCGTTTGTGTTTATTGTTCTCATTAGCCTGATTATGGTGTTAATCATTTGAAGATACAATTTTTTAACTTGTGTTTAATCCAATAACCATACGTGTTTGAGTTTTGTTGGTACATCTTGTGTTACAACAACAACTAGTTTGTAATATGTTGTTTTTGTTAATTATTGTAATTATTAACTTTTGTTTACTATGTGTGTAAGTTCGTAAGAACTTACATGTAGGTACAAACTTAGTCATATACAAACTTTGGGCCTCAGGTTAGACAAGTTCGTAGGGTCCAGCCCGTACGAACTTAGGTATTATATATGTTAAGCTTCATATGTTCGAAACTAATAAGTTTTGTAATCTGTTTTTGTGTAATTTGTATAAGTCAGAGCAGAGCAAGTTCGAATATCTAGCTAGTGTTTTGTCTTAGGTTGAATGTCAAAGTTTACGTTCAATAAAGCTTAATTTGTGTTCTTTACATATTCGTGTTTACTTGTTAATTGTTGTTGTGTATATTTGAGGATTCCGCACTTAGATATATAGATTACCTCGTGATCCAACACCAGGGAGCCTACAAGTTTTACATATTGATTCGTCTTGTTGGTGAATTGTTTAGTGTTTATAACAAAAGCATTTACATTTAAATGATTTATTACAATCATTTGTCTATGAATGATTGTGTATTGATTTCGGGAGCAAGATTGGAATATGACATGTTAACTATACATGAATGTGTTTGAATTGAAATTAACTAGAGGAATCTAATTAGGTTTAGTAATTCTACGAGAGTAGTTTTACAAGGTTAAATCACAAGTTAACGAATTGAATTGAGATTTAGTTTGGTTAGGAACCTATAGCGGAAGCAATAGATAACTTTTAATCATTCGGTCACGAGGAGTGGATTCTTCATACATTTTGAGAAACAATATTAGTTAAACTTGTTTTAACAAACATCCCGAAGTCTATATTGAATTAGTCCAAATGAATGTCATTTTTAATATTTAATCAAATTCTCAATCGATTTTGCTTCTTTAAAAGCATTTACATGAGTGTTGTACTAAAGAAATTAGTATTGTTATTCTTTTTAGCATACATTTAGCGACGACACTAGTCATCGCAAAAGTTTCCGACAGAAAGTAAAATGTGCGCCGTAAATGTTGTCACAAAAAGTAGTTCGGGTCATCTCAAAAGGTTTTCGTGTACAAACACATTGCATGACTCTGTTGGGGACGACACGTCGCAAAATGTCTTTAGCAACAATTTTGGGGACTTAATCTCTAAAGTGCGTTTTTCTTGTAATGCAACTTCTTATTACAACTGAGATAATCTAGTGGCCTAATACTCTAAATTCATTGCTAGAAAACATTTCCATACAATATGACAATTACAAATTCTCTTTACGAATTTATGCATGGTACTGAATTGGTGATAGTGATATGCCATTTTGCTTCTTTAAAAGAAAAAGTGGATGATAATGTTCAATTATCAGCATTGGTCATTTCAGTTAAACATATATGTCTCTTCTCAACCTCCAAATTCTACTACCCAATGATCTAAAGAAAGCCGACAATATCCATTTAACGTTGTTGAAACCTCAAGAAACACATCAACCTAGCAAAATCGTCAAGAAGTACCATATTAGACTATTGACGGAAACGAACACTAATCTGATATGTATGAATGTGACTTCCATACATGTATTGTCTGCATGCGAAGAATTGAATTAATGATATTTACCTACCAAATAAGTATGAGTATGTATTACATATACAAGTAATACTTTGTGGGTTTGCTTACTCCCAGACGAGAGCTTCGCAACGACCGAAGATATGTCCAAAATGGAGTTAATGTGAATGAGATATCGACTCTCAAAGTAAGGTACTTGAAACGAAGATGGAAGCTAATGGGACTTCGTTCCACATCTCGGAAATTAGAAAAAAATTTAAGCAATTCATAAGTTCAATAGTGGAGGCAAAAATATGATCTATTATGGTGTGTTTTACTCCCTTGCCTACATGCGTACAGGGATGCGAATTCTTGGAAAACAAGGATCGAGCTTGTGAATAGATGCATGCCCGCACATCTTGCGGACACGAATGGTGCATCGAAGTCCATGAGCTCGCACAATCTGGATTTTTCGAATTTTCAGACTATTCTAGATTTAATTTAAGGAAATGATTCAATATCAGTTCTGTTAATAAAATATTTTGTTATATCTTCCTGAATGGAAAAAATGATTTTGCAAATCATTTTTAATTTAATCGAGATTTTTCTTGAACAGGAAGTTGATGTCTGTAATATAAATATGGACCTCCTGGTTCGTTTGTAAGGTATGAAAACCAAATTCATACACATACAAAAACGCATCTACCTACATTAATTCGATTTCAAGTGAAGGTTATGTGTCATCTCGTTTTGCTTTATTATCAGGCAAGTAGGTCATGTCCGACAGTATAAGTGCTTCAATCGTTATACTTTGAGAAATTGACGGCAGATCTATTTTAAGGAAACTGTGTTAAACACAAACCTCGATCATTTTTCATTTGAGTATTAAATTATTTTTTGTTTTACTTATGATCGTGTTCCTATTTATACACTCGTCTTTTGTCTGTATTATTATAGTTATATGTAAATGTTAAGTCATGATCCTTTTTGTGATGATTTTATAATGACAACAAACCATAGTTAACATCATGTATATGGCATTGCTCATCCAACAAAGGGATTGTTCAATTTGAAGCTAAGTCATCTGTATGCTGATTGCAAATGAATTGTTGTTTCTTAGTTAATCTAGCAGACAGAACTGGCAGTTCACCCAACAGACAGAACTGACAGTTCACTCAGCTCTGAGAAATCTGATGAAGTATAGCCAGCATATAGAAGACTAGATGTTTGCAACTCACACATCATTGAAAATTGATCAATCAAGTGCCGAAGACTCTCTTTGTTTATAAAGATTGAGTTATGATCAGAAGTCAGAATACCCAACATAGAGACTAATGATTAGTTCACTCATCACGCAGATTGAAGAATGTTTTACTTGTTACAGATTCAAGTAAACATGTCTTTAACACTTAGGGACGTATGTATATGATCAAATGGCATCTTCAGAGGTTGTACACAACGTACATACCTGCCCATTTTGGTTGTTTATGCACAAAATGTTTCCTTATCATGTTCAGCCTACAAGACAAACTGTGCAGTGTACCTTCTGACAGACTGTAGACCTGGTCGTGCAGGGTTCATTAGAACACACAAACAAGCATGTCTGAAGTCAACCAATGAAGATGAAGACATCTGGAAGATGTTTATTGGCAGATCAAGTTGCAAGTATTACACAAGCTCGACTATAAATATCATACTTAGTTTATGAAGTCTGTGTGAATTGATAGTTAGTCAAGAGAACATTTGTGTTAGTAGAACTAGCATTACTTGTTACCAGTTTTGAGTTTGTTCTCAGCTGACTATAGTGTTAGTAATCTGTATTCAATTGAGTTAGATATTCCGCATCTAACTTGTAATTCTTTGATTTATCAAAATAAAAGAATTATTTGAAAAACTATCATCTGTTCTTATCATTAGTTAATCTGAAATTCACTATCTTGTTTAAACTTTGAAAGAAGTTGTATTCACCCCCCACCCCCTCCCTACAACATTTGTTGTTAACCATTGGGACCAACAACTGGTATCAGAGCTGTTAAGATTGTTTTAATCTTAGATCTGTTGAAATGGTCACTTACAATTTAAACTCTGCATACTTGGAAAATGGTTCTGCATCCAGACCTCCTAAGTTTGATGCTAAAGAATTCCAGACATGGAAATCAAGGATGATGTTGCATTTTGAATCAATTGATCCATTAATGCCAAACATTGTCTTAAAAGGATCATTTGTTCCAACTACCACTCCTGCTTCTGGAACTACTCCTACAACATCTAGAGAAGTAGTTAAAGTAACAAATCGATGGTTTGATGAAGACTAAAGAAGAACATGTTTAGATGCTAAAGCAAGAACTCAGATAGCTATTTCACTTCCTAACTCTGTGTACAATTCAGTATGCAGACTCACTTCTGCCCAAAAAATGTGGGATGCTTTGGATATAGCATATGAAGGAAAGGAAGAGGTCAAGCAGAACAATATCATTGCATTAAAAAGGCAATATGAATTCTTCTTCTGCTACAAAGGAGAATCTCTGGTTGACATGTACACTAGATTTACTACTTTACTGAATGACCTGGCAGCTATGGAAATTCACATCAATGTATTTGAAGTCACCAACAAGTTTGTAGATTCATTACCACCCTCTTGGGAATCTGTTGCTACATCACTTAAAGTCACTCATAGTCTCAAAAACTTTGATCTGGCTTCACTTTATGGTGCCTTCATGAATTATGAGAAAACTAAGGCCCTGCGTGATAAGAATATCAAGGAAAACTGGAAGCATCCTAAGCATTCTAATGCTGCACTTGTTGCTGCTGAACCAAAAAGAAAGAGTTCAAAAGCTATGGTTGTCTATAAACCAAAAGCTAACAAAGAAGAAGCAGAAGCCATCACTGATGAACAAAGTGAAGATGGACACTATTCAAATGACAGCTGTGATGAGGATGATGTTGAAAGCTTTGCAAATGGAATGGCTATGCTGTCTTAGAAATTTAGAAGTTCAACAGAAGAAAAGGAAAGTCTAGTTTTAGATTCAGTAAGAAAGCCAGCTCAGGGAACTCTGGCAAGACTAGGATGCTTGCTAAAGAAAATGCTACAATTGTTGAAAGATTGGACACTTTGCAACTTACAGTGAGTCAAACAAACCATTCACTCAAGCAGACACTTATTCAAAGGCTGCCATGTACAAAGCAATGAAAGCTGAGATCAAAGTTGATTCCAAAGAAAAGAAGAAACCTGAAGTCAAGAGTTTGATTGCTGAGTCCCATGATTGTGATGACTACAGTTCATCATAATCATCTTCATCTAGTGAAAGTGATGATGACTGTGTCAAAGGAAGCAAGCATGGAAAGTGTTTGATGGCCAATGATGATTCTTTAGAGGACAAGAAGGATAGTACATTTCTGGATGAAATGAGAGAAGTAGATGTAAAGATGCAATCAGATGAATGGAAAGCATCCATGCTGTATAAGGTAGAAAACTTCATATCTTATACTGATGATGAAAAAGCAGAAATATTTGACTATCTTAGAATTGATCTTAATATGGCATGCAAAAAGGAAGATGAATTTAAAGTCACCATTGAGAATTTAAAGTCTCAATTAAATGTTTTAGAAATTGAAAACAAGTATCTTAGAAATGATAAACTTGAACTTGAGTCCAAAGTTTACGCTTCCTAAGTCTATTTGAAAGAGTCAGTAGACACCAAATATCAATTAATTAATCTTATAAAGGTTGTTGAATCTTGGTGTCACTCTGCTCAAAGAACAGCTAAATGTGTTCAACATCAAGTACCACATCAAGTCAAAGCTATTTTAGATGGTGATTTTGAGTCTGCTACTGCCATAACTAAGGTAACTATGATGGATCCAATACTTGAACCAGCAGATATATTGCTAAAAACGTTTGCTAAAGTTGTTGCTGGAAAAAAGGTTATAACAAACAAATTTGTAAAGCCTGCTGCTAAAGCTGAATCCATGATTAAGATCATAGAAGAAACCAAAGCTGAAGGGTCAAGTAATTCAATGAATGAATTTACTAACCACTCAACATCTGCATGTGTAGCCAATAACCCTCTCTATGAAAACATTAAAGGAACAATACCGAAGGTTTTCAAAGCTGACAATGCTACAAGTTTGAAATCTGGTAGCACTGTTAAACCCAACACTGGGTTAATATTAGACATTGAATGTAAAACACTCAATGTTGGTAAGGCTAAGAGAAACAAGACTGTGACCCAAAGAAAGAAAGTTGAATAAAATGAAACCAATACTTCTAAAGGTCAGCCAGCATATGGCAAGGGTAAACAATCTAGAGCTGGCTTAATTGAAACTCAAGTTTTGGCTAGTAAGCTTGACCAGCTCACAACTCAGGTTCAACAACTGTTTACTGTTAGCAATCAACAGTTAAACCAGAGTAATACCCAGCAGTCAAAGGTTATCCAACCTACATCTAAGAAGCAGAACAATAGGAAATGCTACAAATGTGGTGAAAGATCACATATGTCTCACCAATGTAAAGCAAATTACTGTATGATTCCCAGAGCATTGTTAAGTCAATTAACAGTACAATCAGCCCAAAACACTATTAGTGGACCCGACGCTAAGATTAGCAAAAGAAACAATAGGAGGATATCAAAATTTGATATTAGTCATCATGAACTCATCCTTGGATGGGTTCCCAAAATGAATTAATCGTTTGTGTTTGTGTAGGGCATTCAAAACAAACAAATCTTGTACTTGGACAGTGGATGTTCAAGGCATATGACTGGATGTAAATCCCTGCTACTGAACTATAAGGAGAAAAACGGTCTAGCTGTTACATTTGGAGATAATTCAAAGGGATACACTAAAGGTTCTGGCACTCTAAGTAATGGGAATGTTACATTCAAGAATGTTGCTTATGTGGTTGGATTAAAACATAATCTAATAAGTATAAGTCAACTTACAAGCAGAAGGGAAAGTAGTTCAATTCATAAAGAATTTTGAAACTATATTTGATCTAATGGGTAAACCACTGCTGACTGCAAAGAGACATGAAGGCATGTATCAAATTGATATGAACATTACTGTTACCACAAGTGACACATGTTTCTATTGTAAGTCAGCAGACAACCTTAAATGGTTATGGCACAAGAGGCTCTCACACCTCAACTTCAAAGACATCCATAAGCTAGCCAGTAAAGGATTGGTGTCAGGATTATCCAGCATGACTTATGTCAAGGATAGTTTATGTCCAGGATGTGAAAAAGGCAAGCATCACAGAGCTTCATTCAAGTCCAAGCAAGTCTCATCCATCATGCAACCACTTCACATGCTTCACATGGATCTATTTGGTCCTATGAGCACTCCAAGTTTGGGTGGAAAGAGATACACCTTGGTTATAGTTGATGAATATTCAAGATATACATGGGTGTTCTTTCTGAAGCATAAGGGTGAAGCAGCAGAAGAAATCATCAACTTTGTTAAGAAGATGGAAGTTCTAAATGGACAACAAGTGAAGCAAATCAGAAATGATCATGGCACAAAATTCTGAAACCATGTGTTGGAATCTTTCTGTGCTGACAAAGGCATTTCACAAAACTTCTCTTCTGTGAGAACACCAGAACATAATGGTGTTGCAGAAAGAAGAAATAGAACACTTATTGTAGCTGCAAGATCAATGATTACTGAATCAGGATTAAAGAGCTATTTTTGGGCTGAAGCAGTAAACGCTGCATGTTTCACCCAAAATAGATCATTGATTGTGAAAAGACATTAGAAGACAGCTTATGAAGTGTTGAAGGGAAGAAAACCTAACATTAGCTTTTTCCATGTGTTTGGAAGTCCATGTTTTATTCTCAAAATCAGAGACCAACTTGGAAAGTTTGATGCAAATGCTGATGATGGTATATTTCTTGGTTACTCTACTCTATCAAAAGCATACAGAGTGTTTAACAAAAAAAGAGGATGTATTGGAGAGTCTATTCATGTCACATTTGATGAGAATACACCATCTGCATCATCGCTTCCTAATGATGATGAAGATTCACCATTGGATTTTGAAGAATTAGCCAACTCTGCTCCTACTTCAAATGCTCCAAGTGATGATCATACTGATCAACATATGGAATCCCCTAAATCCAGTGAAGATAGGTCAATTACATCTCCCAGCACTCCAATGTTGGAAGTTGTACTCAACATTGAACCTATGAGCAACTCCATTGAAGAATCAAAAGATGATACTTCAGATTGTGACACTGCTAGTGCAGGTAGCTTAGAAAATATAGAAGATGTGATGGTCCAAGACCAACCAGCCCAAGCTGCAGGAACCACCAATGTTGGTTCCACTAGTTAACATGGTTTTGGTAGAGCATCTGAACCACTTATATATGCTAGAAAATGGAAAAAAGCACATCCCATTGAGCATATTATTGGTGATCCAAATGCTGGTGTTAAGACAAGAAGGCATGCTACAAGCAACTTCTGTATGCATGTAAACTTTGTGTCTAAGATTGAACCCACAAAGATTGATGAAGCACTTTCTGAACACAGCTGGGTAGGAGCTATGCAACATGAGCTTTCGCAGTTTGAAAGAAACAAAGTGTGGACATTAGTCCCTGTACCACATAATAAAACAATTATTGGTACCAGATGGGTTTTTAGAAACAAGATGGATGAACATGGGGTTGTGATCAGAAACAAAGCAAGATTAGTTGCTCAAGGCTTCAAACAAGAGGAAGGATTGGATTATGGAGAAACATTTGCCCCTGTAGCAAGATTGGAAGTTATCAGGATATTCTTGGCATTTGCTGCCTACAGGAACTTTAAAGTATTTTAGATGGATGTGAAGTCGGCATTCTTAAATGGAAAGTTGCAAGAAGAAGTATCATGTCTATAAATTAGACAAAGCTCTATATGGCCTAAAACAGGCACCTAGGGCTTGGTATGAAACACTTCACAATTTTCTAACTGAATGTAAATTTAAAGTTGGTAAGATTGATACCACTCTTTTCATAAAAGAAATAGATGGTGATATCATACTGTTACAGATTTATGTGGATGATATCATCTTTGGGTCAACAAATGAAAAACATTGTCAAGATTTTTCTAAACTTATGTCTGATAAGTATGAAATGAGTTTAATGGGAGAATTAACTTTCTTTTTTGGTTTACAAATTAAACAACTTGATGATGATATTTTTATCTCTCAAGTCAAATACATAAATGATTTGTTAAAGAAATTTTCCTTTGCTGATTGTAAGGCCATTGGAACACCTATGCAGATATCAATGGTAAGTCTCTTGATGTCACATTATATAGAGGCATGATTGGTTCCCTATTGTATCTTACAGCCAGTAGACCATATATCATGTTTGCCACATGTTTGTGTGCAAGATATCAAGCTTGTCCAAAAGAGTCTCATTTGTTATCTGTCAAACGAATTTTAGGGTACCTCAAAGGCACTCCAAACCTTGGTCTTTGGTATCCCAAAGATTGTGGTTTTGATCTAATTGGTTATTCAAATGCAGACTTTGCAGGATGTCAGATTGACAGGAAAAGCACCACTGGTGGTTGTCAACTACTTGGTAGTAAGTTGGTAAGCTGGACATCCAAGAAACAAAATTTTGTATCAACATCTACTTCAGAAGCAGAGTATGTCTGTGCTGGTAGTTGTTGTGCTCAAATTTTGTGGATGCAGAACCAGCTCAAAGATTATGGAATGGAATTCACAAAGACACCTATCTACTGTGATAATACTAGTGCCATTGCCATCACCAACAACCTTGTCATGCATTCAAGGACAAAGGACATTGATATAAGGTACCATTTCATAAGAGATCATGTGATGAAAGAAAATGTAGAGTTACACTTTATCTCTACTGACCAACAATTGGCATATTTGTTTACCAAGCAACTAGATGAAAAACGATTTAATTATCTCATCTCTGAGCTGGGTATGCTTGAGCTGCAACACTTTGAAATATTTGTAAAGATATGTGCTGTCTGAGCTGGCTGCACTATTTATGCCCAACCAGCATAGAGCAACAGTAATGACCAACCAGCACAGACAAACTCTTTACAATCAGCTCAAGCAGGTCAACAGAAAATCAACTTTTGATTTTTCAAAATCTTTTTCTAATTATCTTATTATGGAATAATTTGAAGATAATCTTTTCTTAAAATGTGTAATTACATTAATGTGATGTGATTTAAGATAATGTTATGGAAAACATATTTTCTTAATTTCGGTCGTTAGAAAATAACGACCGAGGTACAACTTGCCGCTCTCTAATCACTTAGCACTGTAGCATCATATCTCTGAAAAGTGTCTGACATTTCAGAAAAATGTCATTATCAAAGAGATTATGTTTATCTCTTTCCTACTATAAATAGCTATTACCCCGTAAGCGTTTATGTTACCGTTTCCATTTCATTAACATCCAATAACATAAACGTTAACCCTGTTCATCTTCTCATACTCTGTTCTAACCTAAAAACATTCTTACACAAAATCAACAATGTCGTTTGCATTTGAACTAAAGGAAAACATGAAACAATCACCAAATTCACCAGATGCCGATGAGATTACTCTCAATAACAATAATTCTGCAACAAGTCTTGCAATTCCAAAGAGTTACAGAAATGCAGGTTATCGAAACATGGTGATTTATTTCAAAAATTCCCCAGTTTCTTATGCTCTGTCAAACCTTTCCTCAAACACTTATCGAATTATGGTATACGTGTGTTGTTACCAAATCTCCTTTAGGTTCTACTTATATCTCTGCAACAATAGCTACTACACCAGCATACAATGCGCTCCTTATGAGGCATTATACGAACGAAAAGGACGATCACCTTTGAGTTAGTACGAAATAGGTGACAAACACTTAACAAGGCCTAACCTTATCTAGGAAACTGCCAATAAAATCTCGATTATCCGAGATCGACTTAAGACTGCCCAGAATCGGCAGAAGGTCTATGCAGATAACCGTAGAAAACCCCTAGAATTCCAAGTCGGTGATAAAGTATTCTTAAAAGTATCACCTTGGAAAGGGATGGTTCGTTTCGGCTAAGAGGCAAGTTAAGCCCTCACTATGTCGGACCTTACGAAATCATTGAACGAATGGGTCCAGGATCTTACAAACTTAAACTATCACTAGAATTAGGTGCGATTCACGACACCTTCCATATATCGAATCTTAAGAAATTTCTAGCTGACGAATGTAAGGTCGCTAGATCTTGGTTCGATAACGGATTATCTTTAAGTATTGAGGTGCGGAATCCCTCAATACGTTAGGTTTAAGCTTATATAACTTTATTATCAATTAAAGGGCTTCGTTTTGATTATTAACTAAGTTAATCACTTAAAACGGAGCCTTTAATACTATAATAAATATATCTGCACGAAAAACGAGGAGAATAATTAAATATTTGGTGAGTGTAATGATGGCACGGATTTCTAGATTCTCCAGCAATTTTGAACAGCATTAAAATATTTATATCTGGTTCAACTCGCAAGCCATGGGCTTTGCGAGTTGACTCAACTCGCAGCCCATGGGCCTGCGAGTCCAGATGGACTGCGAGCCCACATCTCAGCTCGCAAGTAGGTCCTGCGAACCGAGAAAGCTGCGAGCCCAAAACTCTACTCGCAGAGGAAAGCTGCGAGTCCAGTTTGAGCTGCGAACTGAGATCTCATCTCGCAGGATATTTGACCTGCGAGTTGACTTCTCATTTCTCGATTCTGACTTTAACTTGAAATCGTTAATTGTCTAATAACATTTAACAAATAATAATAGCAAGTTAATATCATATATTTACGAGTCTAAACCAATTTTACAAGTTTGACAATAAATACACCAGTCCTATTACAAGCTAGATCTGTTGTCACAATAACATGTCCCAACAGACTCCCCCTTGACAATAGCTCTAGCGTCGTTATCTTCAACTTTGTCTTTGGTCTTTACTTGTAAATACTACTGCCCATATGAATCTTCATTCTAATACAAGTCTTCACCATTAATTGATAATCTCTTGCAAGATCACCCCATGCTTTAGTCGTCAGGATCCTATTTTCATTTAACTTCAACAGGTCCTTCTTCGACAGATTCATCAGGTGTCGATGGTCATAGACTGTCAGAATTACTCTTTCTCCTCCTTCAACTTCATCATCAGCTTCAACCATGACAGCTTCACCGGTCTTTGAATCCACGTGCCAATTCAGAAGATTTCCCAGAATATTCTGTGGCATAGGTTTTAGTGGTATCTGCTGCATGCACTTGACAGCTGGATAAGTTTTCTTCCTTAATCTTCGGCCAGTTCTTTGACTGCGTTCCTTTAATTTGATCGTCTTTCCGACTCTTGGCTTAATCTTCTCAAACTTCATTGATCTACCCTCAGTCCGAATGATTCTCTCAACATAAGTTGCGTAGGGATCATTACTGGGATTTATCGGTTCTAAGCGTGCCAAGTCTCGGATTTCAAATCGAGGAAGCGAACTGAATACTTTGAGCTTCTTATCAAAATATTGAACTCCGTCAAACCTTTTGATAGCGAAAAGTTTCAAGTCAGAATCAAAATACCAGCCGATGATCCCCTTCCTTGGAGCTTTCTTTCCAGTTATATCTACTTCAGACATCCCAACCTTTTGCTTTCTCCTTTTCAGAGGTCTAAACATGGGATTGTTTCTGAGTTTTTCTGGAAGGTCATCTTCTGATTCAGAACTGGTTGATTCATCTAGATTTTCATCTAAATCGACAACCCTTTCTCCATCTTCTTCCTGGATGACCACTTTAGTTGTAGATGGGCTTACGATGTGTTCAACAACATCAGCGTCAAGATCTACACACTCGTCTGCCCCATCATTAACAATGAAAGTCCAATCTTCAGGAGGTACAAACTCTCCTTCTTCAAGGTCAAAGTCAATGTCCTCATCTAATTAATCTGGCATGTCGCCTTCAGAATCTGATAAGTTCAACATTTCATGACCTATAGAAATACATACACAAATAGATTAATATCATAAGTTCTTTCATTGATTTCCCTGAATCAATCTAAGATTTTTCTTATTAATCCCTTTGTGTATTTAAAATATATTATATATACACTTATTCAAATCTTTCATCGATTATGATAATCGATCTAAAATTTGAATAAGTCTTATAATATGCGAACATCATATATTATATGATCTTATAACTCTTTTATCGATCATAGTCAATCTAGAATTACAAAAGGCTTATAATATACAAACATCCATAATTATAACATTTTAAACATTCAAGTTTAAACATCTTAATTTCAGAATTATATTACAAAATAATTCAAAGTTACAATGTATTAATAATTACAATTAGTCTATATTAATACAAGTGTCACCTTCTTCAGCTCCACCCTTATCAACACCAGCACCAGTTCCACTAGCTCCAGCAGACTCCCCCTGAAATGTAGTAGTCTGCTGACCAGTCGTTGAAGGACTAGACAGCTCACTTTCTTTTTTAGTCGCGGGATCATCGTCTTTATCATCTCGGCTCTTCTTAACCAGCTCATCCTCTTTACAAACTTCTTCAAATGCAGCCTTCTCAATTGCAACTTTCTCCCCTTGAGATGGCTGGTTCTGCTCTAAGTAAGTAATACGACGAGAGAGACGATCAAGTTGTCGTTGCTTCTCAGCCACGTCATCTACCAGAGTGTTGTTGGTCTTGAGTAACAGTGAGTAAGCATTGTTCTGTGTAGTGACACTGTCTGACAACTGTAGAATCTGTGTGGCAAAAGTGTTGGCAACTAACTGCAACTCTCGAACCTTAGACTCCAAGCTTATAATGCGTTCAGCATCAGTCTTTGGTGAGGTTGAAGGAGCAGCATCAGTGGTGGATGGAGGTGTTGGAGCAGGAGGTTGCATTCTCTTTGCTATCTCTGTAGCAACATCTTTCAAAAGACGCGCCGCAACCCTGCTTGATTTGGTGGTTGGGTGTGAAGAAGGTTGAACCAAAGCAGCAATCAATTCAGCCTCAAAGGGCGTAGACGTTGATTGTGTAGTAGCTGCAGAGGTTGAAGCAGTAGGCTTTGACAGCTTGCGAGGTCGAGTGAGAAGCACTTCCTCCTCTTCTTCATCATCTTCGTCTTCAACAACAACGAAATCGGGATCTTGATCAGCAGCTTTCCTCTTTAACTTCAATGCCGGATCCATAATCAATTTTGATCCTTGACGAATCATCCCTTCAGGGATACCGGAGACAAACCCTGGTGGTCCAGTCTCATCATCATCATCAGACTCAGATTCAGAAGCAGAAGCAGCTTCTCCATCTCTGCCCGATGGCCAAACAGCATCAGATGCCTCAGTAGGTAGAGGTGTACCAGAGGTACTCGGACCTGCAGCCAAAAATTGATCTATATCTTTAAAGACCTGATCAGTGTCCTCTTCAACTCGTGGTGGCTCAGCAATATATTGATCCACATCCTGCAAGATAGGATCATTTGCATCATCATTTTCAGCCAAAACTTGTTGCACTACTTCAGCAGCAACTTCAGCATTAACTTGTGGCTCTTGCTGATTTGCCTGATTTAGAACCTCCTCTATCAGCTCTTGTGGTGCAGGCACAGCTGCAGCCACATCAACATCAATCCAACCATTGTTTGGTGGCGTAATATACTCGGGATTAACCAAAAATCCAAATAACTCTGTCAGCTGTGGTTGCATCTCGAATCTGCGAGAGGTTTGCATAAACATCGCATTATATGCCCGTAACCCAATGGTATCAACCTTCAGATCCGCTTGAAAAACCGGCAGATCAGGGATAGAGGCCCTAATAATCAGCATGCAAAATCGGGGATAGATCATAAACTGCGATCTAACTCCCCCCAAAATTTGGCGTACAATCTCCCCAAAGATGTAATCTGAAAAGCTGTATGGTTTGTTATAAACCAGTGACAGTAAAGCAGATAGGAGAGAAGAGCTCAACTCATCGTATCCTCCCTTCTTAGGTCCAAAAATAGTTACAAGGACATGCCATAAGAACCTCCACTCACCGAAAACGAGCGCCTTCAAGAACTGACGCCCTCTCTTGGGTCCAACATACCCCATCCGTCCTAGAGCTCCCTCAATAAAATCCGATGGAAACTCAGTTGGTCCATCTTCCTGCTCTACAGTTCCCAACTGTAATATGTTTCTCAGATCAAAGGCAGAGAAGATAACCGGACGATCATTAATCCGCGTCTGGATGACCGGAGGATTCACAGAGGTATCATATACAATATTTGCCCAGAACTGGGTGAGTATATCTCTTGATAGGGCCGGTGACTCGGTGATGGCATATCGAATTCTCGACCGTGCCAGATATGAAAGAATCCGAGTCAATCTAGATGCACCCCGTGCATCGACGTCTAAATCCACTAGAACATTATGATGTCCAACGAATTGTCGAGCCATATATGTAATATCAAAGATCATACAAATGTCAGACAATTAGTTTAACTAAGATTGATCAACTTATATGATCTACAAAATATAATTGAAATATTAAGTCGTGAAACTTAATTAACAATTATAGTTGTTCATCATATATAGAATCAATAAGTCTAACTTTCTATTTAACATGCTACACGAATATATTACTTATTACTGAAAGTCATAAGTCTTATATATAGAGTAGCAGTTTTACGTGTTTACATTTAAGTCGACACGTCTAACCCTAGACTATTTTAACTTTTAAACGCTTAATTAGTTAACTAACCGAGAGATCGTAAATTAAAATTAAGAAATCAAACTTTTCAAAAGTCAACTCGCAAGTTCAACTCGCAGTCAACAAGTCAACTCGCAAGTTCAACTCGCAAATTCAACTCGCAGTCAACAGAAGTCAACTCGTAAGCTCAACTCGCAAAGTCAACAAAAGTCAACTCGCAAGCTCAACTCGCAAGTTCAACTCGCAAGTCAGACTAGCAAGTCAACTCGCAGGTCAGACTTGCAAGTCAACTCGCAAGCAGTTCAACTCGCAGAGTCAACAAAAGTCAACTCGAAGAGTTCAACTCGCAAGACAGACTTGCAAGTCAACTCGCAGGTTGGACTCGCAAGTCAACTCGCAAGTTGGACTCGCAAGTCAACTCGCAGAGTGGACTCGCAGGAGTGGGCTGCGAGTTGAGTCTGGATCTCAACTCGTAGCATGAACTGCCATGATGACATCATTTTGAATTTTAATTTTGGGCGAGTTTTAACATGATCAGCCTATGTCATCTTGTTCAATATACTCAGATTTACATAAACCCTAAGGTTTCTTGTACATTTGAGTTATATTTTTAGTGATTCTTGCAATTTTAAAAACCAAAACCCTCATTTTATTTAAATGTCGATTTAGAGTTAATTACACGGTGAAATCACTTGGTTTTTACCTCAATATGTTCAGAAAGTAAAAATGTATAATTGCTACGGAGTCAAAAAGTCCAGAGTTAATTACACGGTGAAATCACTTGGTTTTTACCTCAATATGTTCTGAAAGTAAAAATGTATAATTGCTACGGAGTCAAAAAGTCCAACACTCGAATCAAATTTTGAAAATGAAAATGAAGTGAAATCTCGGTTCGCAGTGTGTGTAGGTTCGCAAGGTGAAGTGGATTCGCAGAACTGTAACAAGTGAACTCGCAGCCCTTAAATATCCTTTGAACTCGGCTCGCAGAACTCAATTCGCAGAGTTGAGTTCAACTCGCAACGCAGTTCAATTCGCAGGACTATTCTCGGCTCGCAATTTATGTCTATAAAATACATTTTAATTATAAAACGTAATTTTTAAGTCCAAAAGCTAAACAAGTCTAAAATAAAATATTTTTCACTTGTCTTTCTTAGAAAAACGCGCACAAGTCTAAAATAAAATATTTTTCACTTGTCTTTCTTAGAAAAACGCGCACAAGTCTAAAATAAAATATTTTTCACTTGTCTTTCTTAGAAAAACGCGCACAAGTCTAAAATAAAATATTTTTCACTTGTGATGCAATCATGCGACAATACGAACGATAAACACAAAATAAAAATAAATGAGATTAACTAAAATAAGAAAAATACGAGTTAATGCATAAAATAAAATAAAATAAAACGACAATGATTCATAATAAACATTGGTATCAAGTACTCTTGTATTAATGAAACACATAGACGAAAAATAAAATACAATAAAATAAAATAAATTAAAATATCCTAATCAAGGGCGACAAGAATTTATCGACAGCGGGATCAGATTAGAAAGAAACAGCTGAACCAATTGATGAGTAAAAAGTCTAAGAAGATTGTTAGTATGGATACCTTATGAAATTCACAATAAGTTACATAAGAACTCACAACTTAACCATTTATCAACTTATATTTATAAAAGTATAACTTGGTTACCTATTTCCACAGAATATAATATTCACATCAAAATGAAGTGATTTAAATATCATAGACAGTTCAAGATGATTACCGGTATTACAATCCATATAAACAAAGTCTACACTGATTTCCAAGCAAACCTTTTATTGTTTGTATGTGTATTACCTAATGTGATTCAAAAATGACATACTGAGAAATCAAGGATAACACATAACACCGTATCTTTCTCTTTCAAGGTAGAGGTCACTAAATGATGTTCTTTGCGAAGCATATGACATACCCTAGAGTAAATTTAAAATGTGACAAATATCAGACTCGTTTTGTAGATACTAGTGGTTCTAGTTCTGTACTTAGTACAACAGAAGATCCCTTAGTAACCAAGCTTGAAACTATTGGCAAAACTAAAGGAGTCAGGTCTGTACTTAATACAATAAAGACACCAGTAATTTCACTAACAGCCATAATTCTTATTATTTGTCTGGACATATTTTCATAGATACAAGATAACAGTGTTCGGTCAGACTATCCTTCATCAATTAAGACTTATGTCATACGTCATATAGCAAATCACACGAGATAACACACAGAAGATTTATAGCTTATTATGTGCTCGGAAATCATAGTAGAATCTGCCTACCAGTACATCATATGATGAGGCTGTCTAGATCTAAGGTTTTTCAAGCAAATTATAACGTGTGGAGAGAGGTGTATACTAAAATAAAGATAAGTATAAGCCTGGTTTTAAAGATGTAAAGTCCATGTAACTAATTTGAATCTACTAACACATCCATCTTAAGACTTTTACTTAAAGTTATTAAGCTGAAACTTCTAATTTACTATCCCAGTTGATAAAGACTTAACCTTTATCTGAGGCGATTCCCCAACGGTAACAAGCAAATGAATGCCATACGCCTGACCCCCTTTTCCCTTTTTTTTTTTTTTTTTTTTATTTAAAATAAGCATAAACTAATAAATATAAACAACTAATTATTACAAACCAACTCTATGGAAGACTAATCCTCTGGATTTCTCATTCCATTTAGTTGCACCAATTTCTCGAATCGAGCTCTGTCGAACGCTTTGGTGTATAAGTCTGCTAAGTTATCCACATATGGAACCTTAGCTAACTTTATCAGGTTCTTCTCAGCACAGTCTCTAATAAAGTGATGTCGAATATCAATATGTTTAGTTTTACTGTGCTTGACCGGATTATTGGTTATTGAGATCGTTGATTCATTATCAATCATCATAGGAGTATTTGTTATACTCAACCCATAATCAAGCAATTGCTGTTGTATCCACAGAACTTGGGAACAACAGCTGCCAGCTGCAACATACTCAGCTTCACATGTAGAAATGGCTACTGAGGTTTGCTTCTTGCATTGCCAAGAGACCAGTCTACCTCCTAGGAATTGATATCCACCGGTTGTAGACTTTCTATTCTGATTGCATCCTCCGTAATCAGAATCAGTGTAAGCCACAAAATCTAAGTCTCCATCAGTCGGATACCAAAGTCCCCAGCTTCGGTTTCCCTTTGAGGTAACGAAGAATTCGTTTTACTGCTTGCATGTGAGATTCTTTAGGAGTAGCTTGATATCTTGCGCAGACACATACTGCAAACATTATATCAGGCCTTGATGCTGTAAGATACATTAGTGATCCAATCATGGCCCTGTAAAGAGTAGGATCCACGTCTCTATCACTCGATGTATCTGGACCAATACCATGGGCTTCCGGAATAGGAGTATGAAAAATTCTTGATTCTTCCATCTTGAATCGTTCTAGAAGCTCATTAGTATACTTAGTCTGATGAATGAAATATCCATCTTTCTTTTGATCGACTTGCAATCCTAAGAAAAATGTCAATTCACCCATTGCTGACATCTCAAACTTGTTCTTCATAACCTTTTCAAATTCACTACACATCCTTTCGTCAGATGACCCAAAGATGATATCGTCAACATATACTTGAACAAGTAGAAAGTCTCTTCTTTTCCATTTCACAAAGAGTGTACTGTCAATTCTTCCTCTTGTGAATCCATTCTCAAGAAGATAAGTGGACAGTGTTTCATACCACGCTCTCGGAGCTTGATGTAATCCATATAGAGCCTTATCGAGACGATATACTCTATCTGGATACTTTGGATCAGTAAATCCCGGTGGTTGAGAAACATACACCGTTTCTTTGACTTTGCCATACAAGAAGGCACTTTTAACATCCAGCTGAAATACTTTTATTTTCTTTGAGGCTGCAAATGCTAAGAATAACCTAATTGCTTCAAGCCTAGCCACAGGCGCAAACACTTCATTGTAATCAATCCCCTCTTGTTGATTGAAACCTTGGACAACTAGACGAGCTTTATTGCGAATCACGATTCCTCGATCGTCTTTCTTGCACTTAAATACCCATCTAGTTCCAATTGGATATTCTCCAACAGGTAAGTCAACCAACTCCCAAACTTGCAATTTTGTGAACTGAGACAGTTCTTCCTGCATTGCCTCGACCCACGAATTTTCCTTCAAAGCTATCTGAACATTCTTAGGTTCAATTTGTGAGATAAAGCATGAATATAGACATAGATTTGAGATCCCTGTCTCGTTCATTTCAGCATACAAGCTTGAATGATTGGATGTACTAGCTTTAGATTGATTCCGAGTCAGAACAGGAGAATTTGGATCACTGATGATATTATCTATTGGATGAATCCTATTAATTCTCTTTGAAGTAACAGGTTCAACTGGAATATCATCCTGTAAGTTGGCACCAATTTCCTCCAAAGGTGGTATACCTTCATTAGTAGTTGATATCCTTAATTGTCTCAGATGAGTAAGAACATCATCCATAATCCTTTGAGAAGCAATTTCAGGATCTTCACTCTCTTGAGGTATATCATCTTGAGGTTGTTGTGACTCGATAAGGGGGACCACATCAGTATCGACAATATTCCTAGCATCAGACGTTTGAGCACTCGATGTTGGAGTGGGATCCTCATCTCCCGACAATAAATGCTCAGGAATATCTGAGTTACTGACATAGTCACTGATAGGGACTTTAAATGACTTGAAAAGATCTGAATAATCAAATTGCCAATCCAATCCCTTATGTGAGTCATGTGTATAGCTCGTAACTTCGATGTTATAAACTATTTCAACACGTCCCGAATTTTTATTGAAGACCCGTTTGTTTGGTGAGTTAGGCATGTAACCTAGGAAGTATCCTTCGTCAGCCTTCTCACCAAATTTAGGTTGATGACTTGTTTTCAACAACGTACATGAAACTCCAAAGGGTTCAAACCCTTTTAAGTTCGGTTTCTTTTTGTTCAAAAGCTCATAACATGTCTTGTTTTGCTTTTTAACCGTAAGAACCCGATTGAGAACATGACATGCTGTATTCACTGCTTCTGCCCAAAATATGACCGGAAGCCTTGAATCTGCAAGCATTGTTCTCGCTGCTTCAATTAGAGTTCTATTCTTCCTTTCAGCAACACCATTTTGTTGAGGTTCATATGGTGCACTGAATTGATGTTGAATGCCTTTGCTTAAGCAATATACATTCAATGTAGAATTCTTGAACTCAGTCCCATTGTCACTACGAATTCTCTTAACTCTTTTTCTATAGATGTTCTCTGTTAGATCTAGAAACTCCATAAGAATGCCCGGAGTTTCATCCTTAGATCCCAAAAAGAATACCCAAGGGAATCTAGAGAAATCGTCTGTGACAACCAGACTGTACCATTTGCCACCTATGCTTCTCTTGCTTATTGGGCCAAAGAGATCCATATGTAACAGCTGAAAAGGCGAGGAAATAGAGTTCACAGTTTTAGACTTGTGTGGTTTCTTATGCTGTTTTCCTTTCAAGCAAGAGTTACAGTTGTCTTCAAATGCAAAGCTCTTCGATGGTACACCCAGAATTAACTCATGTTTTGTTATGTAGTTCATTTTACGAAAATTTAGGTGTGCCATTTTTCTATGCCATAGGAGAGAGTCTGATTCTGAAGCCTTGGATAACAGACAAGTAGACACCATTGAAGTAATAGGAGCATTCATGTTGATAGCATAAATGTCCTTCTTCCTTGGAGCTTTCATCAGTATCCATTTTTCGGGAATGATAAAACCCGGCTTCAGGATTAAAGCCTCTTTCTCAGTGAAGAGAACAGGATGACCTTTATCACAGACTTGGGAAACACTCACTAGGTTGTGTGTTAGTTCTTCAACATAATTCACATCCTCTAGAGTCAAAGTTCCATTTGAAACTGTTCCTTTCCCAGTAATTACTCCTCCTTTATCACCAGCGAAGTGCACTCCTTGTCTCAGTCCACCTCTGAAGTCTGTCAGTAGACTTCTGGTTCCTGTCATGTGCCTAGAGCATCCACTGTCAACATACCACCAATTATCATTGTTCCCAGCCTGCTCCTACACATACAAGTTGTACACAATCAGTTATCAAGAGGGACCCAAGCCATTACGGTCTTGGTTTGTCCCTTATCATCGACAAACTGTAGCTCTTTAAAATAACCATCCTTCCCATTAGGAGCTTTGGTCACTATTGAAGGAGCATCAGCTTGCTGATGATTAGTGGTCCTGGGTCTATGAGTTGACTGACTTCCAACCCTCCCCGATACATAACCTTGGAATTTCTGCCCTTGGTTACGATTATTATAGGACCCTTGGTTAACTCCTTGTGAACGAGATGTAGATCCAATCTCAAAGTGACTTTGGTTCCTTCTCGGAGTCATAAACCTTGACGGTACATGATCTTTATTGACATTTTCATGCCGTTTAGGTTTGGGCGGCGAGACACTGTGAGAAGCATATCTTTTAAGAGCAGTAACAGGTTTAATACCAATTCCTGGTCTGGTACCTAACCTGTCTGTGCTCGAACTAGAGATGATTTTAGTCTTATCACTGTTCTCGCTGTTAGGAGTAGCTTCCGTCTTCTTATTGGGACAACAAGAAGATACGTGTCCTCTTTGATGACACTTGAAGCATGACATCTGCTTTCGTGACTTAACAGTCTTAGCAGACTCCTTCTTTGTCTGATCAGAAGACACTGAAGGTAACTCCCTATGTTTCTTAATTCCCTCATTGTTTACATTAGTACTACCAATCATTCCACTTGATACAAATTGTACTTTAGCGAATGATTTGACTGTACTCTTGTCTAATGATAGGTCATTAATAATATTTTTCTGAGTCTCAGATGCTTCAGACTGTTGAGTTTTCAAATCCTCAGTGTCAGGATTCGCATCTGTCATTTCTAGGTCAATAGAAGTAGAAGCAGTGTAATTGGCATTAAAGGGCGGAGGAACATCAGAATATCCTAGGCCAGTAACATCTGTCACACTACGTTGAGAGCTAATGATTCTATCTAAGGTCAAAGAGGATGTTCTATAACCTTCAAATTTTCTATTTAGCTCTACTACCTTCATATTTGACTCTGAAAGTTCTTTATCCCTAATAGCAATATTTCTATTTAGCTCATTAAGGTTTAGATATAACCCGTCTATCTTAACACATTGTTCATTAATTATGTCAGTTAGACTAGTCTTATCGAAGGTATCACTCTTAATCTTTTCAGTTAATGCCAGCTTATCCTCACCTAACCTACGAACATCAGACTTAGCTATATCTAATTCAGATGTTAAGGTTTTGTTAGATTCAGCAAAAACACTAACCTGAGTCTGTAAGTCAGTAACTAAGTAACAGACATCAGCAAGAGTAAGAAGATCCAGACATACCTTTTTCTTGTCTGACTGTACATCAGCCATGTATGCAACGAAGTCATCGGGACTCATTTCTTCAGTCGAGTTGATGTAGAGCACATCTTCCTCGTTCCTCTTGACTTCTGTGTGTGGCACATTAGTTTGACATTCCTCAGCAGTTGGCATGTATAGAGTTGATTCAGTTGGTTTCTCCTGATCGTCTATTTCAGCCATGAGAGCTTGCTCAGGCGGAGTAGACCAATCATAGGAACCATCAATTTGCTGAACTACCAAGACTTTGGAAGTTAAAGTACTTCCCGAGTCTTGTTTTGCAATACCTGTATCAGCCTTCGGTCGTTGACACTCCCTGGCAAAGTGTCCGTAACCTTGACAGTTATAACACTTGACCTTGGACTTGTCAAACCCTGGTCGATTTCCAACAACTCTCTTACCCGTACGCTTTAGGAAATTCTTTACTCTCCTTGACACCATAGCCAGTTGCCACTGGAGGTCCATTTCCTCTAAGTCATCAGGGTCAACCTGATCATAATCTTCATCAAATTGTGCAGGATCATTAATCTTCCCTTGAATATAATTTTCATAGGAAGCAACGAATGAAGCCAGAACCGAAAGTTGTTGTTCTGCTGATTTCACACTCATTGGCATCTTATGATGCCCTTGAGTAGACTTATCAGAAGAATTGTTCCTGCTTCGTTTTTCACCACCATCCGAAGCTATGAAGCACATATCCTCTGTTAACATTTCTCCAAGTTCATCAATTTCACCAGCAAACAATGCAGTGGTCGAATTGGATGAAGGATTAGAGATACTGGTCTTTCCATGGTATAAACCTGGATTCTATAGGTGATCAGAATCTGTATCTCTTGTTTTCTTGGAGAAATCATAACCCCTGAGCTTGTCAAAAGCCTGCTCTAGGGTCATAGTAGCATATCGTTCATCATTGTCTTTTGAGCATGATACCATACATTTCCCACTTACAAGGTAAACCCTCAATGAATTTGTCGGTTTTCTCCTTGTCATTGTAGAAAATTTCGTGGTCGTCAAGTTCACTTAATAAGTGATAAAACCGGGTGGTGTAGGCTTCAAGGTCCTCTTCTCTAAAAGCTTTAAATACCATAAACTACTTTTTCAGAAGATTACACTTGCCTGCCTTCACCTGAGGGCTTCCCTCACACCTTTTCTCCAGAGCATTCCAGAGCTCTTTAGCTGTGTGAAAGGACTTCAATTGGTGATTGATTTCCTTGGGAAGGCTCATTTTTATCGATGAATGTGCCTTATTATCAATAGTGAATTCTTTCTTCTGATTGTCATTCATCCTGTCGTAAGGCACAATCACAGTTGCATTTCCTACCTCAGCTGTAGGTGCAACATATCCGTTCTTAATACACAGCCAAATAGTGATGTCGTGGAATCTACAGTAACTTTCGAATCTATCTTTCCACCCGTAATAGTCCTCAAGTCTGAGTAGCTTTGGTGGAACATTAGATTTGCCAACTTCGTGTTCCTTCTCGATCATTCGACTCAAATCAGACATTTTAAAGTCAAAAATCAAGTTATCTCGCGAATTCAGTAATCTCAACTCGCAACTAGACTCAATTCGCAAGTAAAGTCAGCTCGCAGAAAGCTTAACTCGCAGAAATCTCAGCTCGCAGGAAACTCAGTTCGCAAGGGAACTCGGTTCGCAGCTGAATCTCAACTCGCAGAAATCTCAGCTCGCAGAAATCTCAGCTCGCAGGAAACTCAGTTCGCAAGGGAACTCGGTTCGCAGCTGAATCTCAACTCGCAGAAATCTCAGTTCGCAAGTCTATCTCAACTCGCAGCCGAAACTGAACTCGCAGATAATTCTCAACTAGCAAATAACAGTAACCCTAATCTCAACTCGCAAAACGGCGCCTCGAAATCTGGGAACTGAAACTTTTTGGTATTTTACGAATAAATCCGTAGATTTCGTTCGAAAAACGACCCTAAAGATGTTATATAACCAAAAACCTTGTAACCAATGCGTTTCTAAGCCCGAAAGCTCTGATACCAATTGTAAGGTCGCTAGATCTTGGTTCGATAACGGATTATCTTTAAGTATTGAGGTGCGGAATCCCTCAATACGTTAGGTTTAAGCTTATATAACAATTAAAGGGCTTCGTTTTGATTATTAACTAAGTTAATCACTCAAAACGGAGCCTTTAATACTATAATAAATATATCTGCACGAAAAACGAGGAGAATAATTAAATATTTGGTGAGTGTAATGATGGCACGGATTTCTAGATTCTCCAGCAATTTTGAACAACATTAAAATATTTATATCTGGTTCAACTCGCAGCCCATGGGCCTGCGAGTCCAGATGGACTGCGAGCCCACATCTCAGCTCGCAAGTAGGTCCTGCGAACCGAGAAAGCTGCGAGCCCAAAACTCAACTCGCAGAGGAAAGCTGCGAGTCCAGTTTGAGCTGCGAACTGAGATCTCATCTCGCAGGATATTTGACCTGCGAGTTGACTTCTCATTTCTCGATTCTGACTTTAACTTGAAATCGTTAATTGTCTAATAACATTTAACAAATAATAATAGCAAGTTAATATCATATATTTACGAGTCTAAACCAATTTTACAAGTTTGACAATAAATACACCAGTCCTATTACAAGCTAGATCTGTTGTCACAATAACATGTCCCAACAACGAATCGCATATCCTACCTTTAGAGGGAATCTAAATCGACGATCGCTTACACCTTACTAAAGAACCAACCGGAATCCTTGACAAGGAAGTCAAACGCTTAAGATGAAACAAAAATCCGATCGTCAAAGTCCGATGGGATTCTAAGCGGGAACCTGAGTACACCTAGGAACGAGAGAATTCATGAAACAGAAATACCCTAATCTATTCACGAATTGAATCTCACAGCATGACCAGTTGAATTTCGGGACGAAATTAATTTTAACTGGGGAAGACTGTGACAACCGTCAAAAATCTCAGGTCATTAACGCACTTAAATTCCTAGTCTATCTAATGTCGTTTACAGCACTCTTAAATCCTAATGAAAAGTATAGGTTACGACTCCTTAAATACCGAAACCGTAAGTTACCGAAATTGCGTAACGTTTTAGGAGATTGCTTAGCGGACTTTAAGATCGTCAACAACATTAAATTAGGTTACAAAGTGCCAAAGAAAACAAATGAAATCTAATTTCATTCAGCAACACAAAATACTTATCACATCTCAAAAATCGGAATTAACCGAAATTTCGTCACTCGGTAAACGCGACGCGAATCCGACAAACTAATACTTGAACACCCATTATAAACAATCTAAATACAATTTGAAGTATTTTAGAAATAGGACATCAATTTTTATAACCCTAATATTAAGCATTAAAACAACACAATTTAAAGCCTTGAAATGTACAAGACTTATGCAATATTATTACAAATAAATAATACAATTAATATACATTATATTTTGACAAAAAAATAAGTTTAAAACCCCCATTTTAATCACTAAAAAGCGGACACCCCCTCTCTCTTTTTTCACTCAAATTCTCCACTAACTACATAAGATTACATGCAAGACCTCTGCACCATTTTCACAGTCTTTCTTTCCATCATTTCCTTTATTTTCTCTCAAGAGAAACACACACTAAACTCCGAAAATACACACTATACTCCAGCCATTTTTCACTTAAAGATTATCATCTTGAAGGTGTTCTTGCACCAAAACAAATCATCAAAGGTATAATCACCCTTCCTAGCTTCCATTTTCTACTTTTCTTATGTTTATTTCTTGGATTTCATGCCTTTATCATGGCTTAAATCCTCATACAAGTTTTGATGGTTTGTAGGTTACACCTTACACATATCATGTGTTAAAAGAAGGGTAACCTATGATCAAACCGGAAATCAAATCAAAAAGTCATTTTTTTGATGTTATTGTATCTATTTTCATGTTCTTGCAAGTTTGAATGGATTTAACGGTTAAAAATCATTTCTAACACATCTTGGATGTATTTTAACACCAAGAATGTGTTAGAACAAAGATTTAAAAGATTAAATAAGATTAAAAGGTTGGTTGCAAGTTGTGTTCTTGTAAAAGAGCCAAAAACCCGATTTTGGGCTTGCATGCATCAAAATTCGTAGCTAGATCTTGATCCTTGTTAAAATATGTTTATGTTTATGTAAAACACATGTTCATGCATAGAAGACAAGGCCTCAATCATTGGATGAGGTCTAGAAATCGTTTGATAGTGAAAACACACCAAAAAGATCATTTTTGTCTTCAATGTAATCTGTCCAGATTTTGACCCCATAACTCAGTCAATAATGGTCCAAAAATCTTAATTTTTCTTCTGAAATTTATCTTAGTGTCTTACCTTTAAAACCCCACTGGTCTTACTCAAATCCATTAAGTATTCGACCTCCAAATGTATCACACAAAACTGAAACACAAACAGCTACCTTCAAGTGAGCAATCTTGTTGTGATACATGTTTATGGGACTTAAGGTGTTCACTAAATTAAAATAAAAAAAAAAATTGGACTCCAAACAAGTGTGTCTCAGTAGAATAAAAAGATAGTAATTTATCTTGTCGATCTCATATTTTTAGAAAATGCATGAACATCATGCATTGTTGTAAGCTTGTAAATTTCAAATACTTGTGTTCTAATGATTCAAAAATACATAAGTGCTAGATAAAACGTGTTAAAATTTTGGGGATTATTTTTCTTGTAACTAGATCATAAAAAGAGTTTTGAAAATAAAAAATGAGAATTTTTGGTGAAACATAAGTATTTTTCCTAAATTTATGCAAATAAAGCATATGAAAGGTGAAATAATCATGAAAATTCCAATGTCATTTTCCTCATAAAATGACACTATCTTCAAAATTTCACTCTCTTTGGATGTGTTTTGATATGTTTTCCGATTTACATCTCGTTAAAACGCATAATGTTGGGAACCAAAGTTCCAGTGCTCAAAACGACTTGAAAATTTTACACAAACCTAAAAATGGGTAAAAATTGATATGGTAAAATTTTAGAATTTTTCGTGAATAATTACTATTTTTCCCATATTTATCCCACTTTTTAGACATAATATGATTATAAATAATCCATAAGTCTAAAAATCCTAACAAACTAATTAGAAACCTTGTGAACTATATTTATCCCATATTTATCCCATTTTGTGAACTATATTTCATATTTCATATTTCATACCAAGTTTGACAATTTTTAGATGTTGTATTCATATATTTCCATTATTTTGTTCACAACTCGAACAATTACCGACAACGTTAATTAAATAGAAATTCAAACTTTAACGGCACTTTGTAATTTAATTAACTAGCTAACCAATCCTAACAAACCACATTAGTTGAGAAACTAATTATAAACCTTGTATTCTTAGGACGTGGATAGGAGTCATACCCGGTCAACACACGCGTTACATCCATCCGTACGCTCACGCTCAAACTGTGAGTACACAGCCCCTCTGTTAACACTTTATTTAAATGTTTGGGGTGAAAAACATGCTTCTATGATTTAAATACTATATTTGAATTACAAATACTATGCTTATGCTTTGCTTGTTTTACGAATGTTATGCTCGATTTACAAATGCTATACTATGCTATGCTTAATTTCAAAATAATGTCGTGAATGTTTACCGTTTATACGAACGTGATTATATGTTTGTTGTTCTAATCGTATCTAAAGTCCCCGGTATATCCACATGACCATTAACTCTATATGAGCCAAATGATGCATATGAATAGTACTATTTGGGAGCGAGACCACCTCCCCACTCACGCGGCCACGTGAGTGCATCCCATCATCCTAAATGTCAACGATAGGACATCTCTCTTTGGGGCAAGGGTTTATCGGTTGTAGGTTTGATTGTGGACTCAAGCATAATAAATCATCGATTTTATAAACAAAAATGTGATAGCATTGAAATTCATAAACGACTATGAACATATGACGTTTTGACATTTGAAATGACATCTCTTTGAAACTATAAACTTACGACCCGAGCTTTACAACGACTTTTTCGTGAAATGATATTTCTTTAAAACCATAAATTTTATAACCTGAGTTTTATACTATAAATCATTGTGATTTTGGACATTGATAAACGTGGTTTCATAATAACGCCCCGCATTCTTATGAACTTCGACATAATAAACCGTTGAGATTATAAACGTTTTGATATTGATTTGATGATTCATTGACTTTATAAACGTAACCTGAACTTATTGAACACTATATCTTGAGTTTTATAAACGTGAATTGAATATTCCTTTGAAAATATGAGCGTGGCGTTATAAATGAAATATGACTTTTTAATTGAGTACAAAAGGGAATCGCTCCTAAACGAATCTCGTACTTAAATAGACTACTTTTGCGAACTAATCACGTAGTAACGTGGAACTTTTAAACTAGACTTTGTAAACACTTGAAAAGGGTCTTTCATTACACAAAACCTGTGTACTCACGAACTATGTTTCATAGTTGACATGTTTACTTTTACATGCTTTTTAGGAATTAGTCACAACTTGTCTATTGAAGTTAAACCTGTTATATGATATATGCTGCTGTAGCGTTATAGGATTTTCTCTTTTGGATGTAATCTCATGTTTAGATTATTTACTTTTGTGTAAACGCTTGTAAGACTTTATGTAATGTATTAATTGTAGACCGTTGAACGGTGATCTTTTGTAATTTTTTATTATGAAATCATTGTACTATTACATCTCGTGTTTCCGCTTTACTGGGGTGTGACAATTTAGAAGATTTGGATGCTGGTGATATCTTCATGGGAGACAAGATGTTTCATAAGATGATTGAGAAACCTCATCAAGGTCTCTCTCCATCTATGCTGGCCGCTATACCTCCATAAGTGATTATGGATGCTGATCCTGATGTTGCAGCAACTAAAACTCAACCACCAGAGTCATCATCAAGTTCAGATGATGATGATGACCAGCCAGCACCAACAAAGCTATCAAGGCAACCAGCACAGACAAAGTTATCCAAAGCTGTACTGAAGACTAAGTCTACCAAGACCTCAAGTATGGATACCAAATCAACTTCTTCCTCCCAAGTTTCAAAAAGGGATGCTAAGAAGTTAAGTAAACCCACTTCTTCTAACCCAGCATCCACCACCAAGTTTTCAAAATCACAATCTTCCACCACTCCTGAGAAGGCTTCACAGCCAGCACAGGATGATCAAACCCACACCCAAATGTTTGAAAAGGGCACAAAAGTGAAAGCTGACACTCAGCCACTTAAGGCATATGCCAAAAAGGCAATATCAAAAGCGCCTAAGGCTGGTTTGACTTATGTTTGTGTGAAGTCAACCCAAGCTCTTGATCACCCAGCCAGCTCAGATGTATCTTCTCGAAAAGATACATTGTTGAAAAGAGATAAGCCGTTATCTGGACCAACCTCTCGAAAGGTGAAGTCCATTGAAAGCAAGAGGGACATCCACCTCATACTGAGTCAGTGAGTCAACCCACAAAACCTGAACATTTGTCAATAAAACACCCCTCTTTCTATTTAAGAATATAATATTGATAAACTCGGAAGCATGAATTTAAAATACATTACCTTAGTATATATCAAACATTATACATAAACAGTTAACATTTTTCAATATTTACATTACATTCAAACTGTTTAAAACTACAAAAGACGGGGTATTATAAAATTTACAAAACAAGGTTTATTACAAAAACCATATCAGAGACCAAGAGCGCAGTCAAACATTCCCTGATCAACCATTCACCTCCTGCACCCACAATTAAACAAAACATATCCTGCAGGAAGTAAAATGAGGGGTTAGCACAAAGCTAAGTGAATAGGTTCATCACACAACATTTAACTTAGCATAACCAGTTGTTTACACCAAATAATCCTAAACACACATAATTCAATGAGGATCGGTGGCTCTGGGGATATCATAATACCCGGGGATTCCCCCAAGAACACTTACCGTCAATCCGTATGGCCAATACAGAATAGACCGATAACTACTGGTTATTAAACACATACACAGGTCTCAAACACAACAAATGAATCAAAACCTGTGTAAAACACATAATAACCAGAAGTCCAACTACACGTTGACCTCAATAACATAGTACACATTGGTTCATATAACACGTAGATCAATAATCAATAATCAAGACTAAACAGTCTAATACACATCTACGTTTACTTATTGTAACCAAATAGTTACAACCAAATCAAATGATGAGTTCTGAATCCACTCACCGATACCTCTGACTTCTCCACACTCAGGATTCTTATATCACTAAGTCTTACGTTGATCTAAAACAGAAAATCATACACAAGTCAGAAGTTCGTTCCATAAATATCATTATAGTCTAATTATCCAATCAGGTAATCCCTGAAGTCTAGGCAAACAAAAGTTCAATCAGAAATGAACTTAGAAAATCTTGCAATGATGTTTAAAACTGAAAAATGTCATTTTCGGGCCCTAGATGACCCCAAATGGCCAAAAACTGCCTAGGCTATTAGCATATAGCCTTGATTACTAGGTCGTTTCCAATTGACTATGCGAATTTCAACTAAATCCGAGTTAGTGATATTTTCACAAAACCGCGTCTCAAAAACACTTTACGCATTTTCAAAATTTGCAAAACAAAATCTCTTTTATAAACTTAGCGACACAACCATTGTGTCGCACCACAAACCCTTGCGACACTACCACTGTGTCGCACAACAGAATCCTGCGACACTAACATTGTGTCGCAATACTCAATATAGCCGCCTTTAGCGACATAACAACTGTGTCGCAGAACATTCATGCGACACAACCTGCGACACAAACCTTGTGTCGCAATGAAGAACAGACCAGTTCCCAGATTCGAAATTCACGAATTCAAACATGTAATACTCAAATTAACTTATTACAATCGGTGTAATTCACTTATAAACAATAACAACACATAATAATCAAATCCTTACCTTGAATTCACAGATCAAAAGCTTCAATTAAGTGATTTAAAGCCAACTCTCACTTTCTCTCTCAATTCTCTCTAATTCTCTTTGTTTTTCACTTTAGGACTAACTTAGAACGTAAGGAAATGATCTGGAAGTGTTTGGGCGGCGTGTATATATATTTAATCTTACAATTACACTTAAGCTCCTTACTTAATTTCAGTTCAGCCCGTTTTGCGACACAGTCCTGCGACACAACCATTGTGTCGCACAGACAACCTGCGACACAACCCTTGTGTCGCAGAAAATCAAAAACTTACAAATTTTGAATCAACTAATATTTTACTAGTCACAATAAGTCAAAAGGATTGTTTAACTACGTTTCACAATGAAACACATAATATTAAATAATCGATTAAAATAATAGAAATTACCAGACTGTAGAATAGGATGTTACAGTCAACATCCCGAAATGTTGACATCTTACAAAGGGAAACCACATCTACCAATGTCAGCTCTCAGGAGTTAGACATTGAGAACCCAACGCAGGTTCGAACAGGTCTCACATATACCACCACTTAGTCAATACCTCTTAAACAATCTGAGTCTGCACATGTTGTCAATCAGTCAGCAGATACACAGCTGCACTTACATGCATCACTCTCTGTTTCCGATGATGATGTAGTCAGATCAGATGCTTCATCTGAGGAACCACAACCATCTCCAATCATATCATTCATTCATCTAATAGATACTTAGCGCCTTAAAAAGTTACAACATGCCTAACGTTTCCAAGAAATTATTGCATCTGTTAAAATCAAAGACTGAAGATAGAGATAGAGAGTAATCCACTAATGTGGAAATCAAGACTACTCTGTTAACCAGTAGATCAAGCCTACCTGATAAATTCATTGGATTTGAAAAATACCAAGTGGACCAATACAAAGATCAACTTATATTGAACAAGAGCCTGCACGTATCTCTCTATAAAGATATGTACAAGAAAGCAATTGTACTATATTAGTATTTAATTGACCTTGTTGTAACCTAGGAATAAAGTAAACAGTAAACTTTATTCCTGGGATATACTGTCACTTCCTTTCATTGAAAAAATTATTATAGTCACATGTGGTAGTGACACGTGTAGGGTTTGAGTCACTTTTATGTAACTATAAATACTACACTCAACTACCATATTTAATGTTCGAATTTTGTATTCGCCTTCGACCTTTGGTTTAAGCACGTTCATGTCTGTCAGTGAACCACGTGCCCTCACTTATCTGTTAAGTGTTGATCACTGAGCATCAACAACGAGATACTCGCTGGTGATCGGTCAAAGCCGAATTTGTCACAACTTAGTTTACTTAGACTAGTTTGTCTTGTCTATTTTCGCAGTAAACTTTGTAAAGTTATTCTTTATTTGAATCAATAAAAGAAAACTTTAAACTTAAATCTATTATCTACTTTTACATGTATTGTTAGTATTTAATTGAAACTAAAAAAAGAGATCAACAAAAAACATCAACCTAGCAAAAGCGTCAAGAACTACAGTATTAAACCGTCGTGGAAACGGACACTAATCCGATATGTATAAATGTGACTTCCATACATGTATTTTCTGCATGTGAAGTAATGAATTAATGATACTTACTTACCAAACTATAATCCCAAGTCACTAAAAACTAGATTTTATGAATTAATGTATTTTCTGCATGTGAACTATAAAATTGAATATATGAAAATTTAAAAATTTCGGACATCAGATTTTATTATCCGAATTCAAAATTTTGAATATCCAAATATCTGAAAATAATAAAAAAGAAATTAAATCCATCAAAATATCACATTATATAACCAAAACTAATTAGAAGGGTAACTAAAAAATATAGTAAAAATGTATTATCACAAGGGTAACTAATTAGATTTGATATACCGAATCCACATTGACAATTGCCATTAAATAAATGCCATAAAATGGAGAAAAGACTTTCTACAAATAACAAATCCAACATCAAACTCAAATTAGGAAGAGCACATTTCGTACCTTTTGTTTTTGATCCGTACTAATCAAATAGATTTCATTTTTCATATATCACTATGCCCCCAAACAAAGTAATCCTAAAAGTAACTTATAATAGTTGTACAAATTTGGTATTAATGTTTTTCTTAATGATGTATGAAATGACAATCCAAAAAAGACAAAAGCAAAATGGTTAAGATAAAAAGAGGCGACTCAAAGTTAATTATTTATTTACTTTAACTTATGATTGACAAACACCGTTGATGACAATGAAATCTTGATACGTTCCCACTAAATATTTCAAACTAGGTGGCCCACCACTGATAAAGCTAATGGATTTATTGAAATGTTTTCTAGTGCCATTGACTTAATTATTTTATTTTATGACCATTTTTAATTTAGTATACATACTTTCATTTAGATATATCATGTTTTTAGGCATACACCAAACTAATATATATGTAGTACTGGAGCATATGGTAAAAAGTTTAATTTCATGTATAACAGACAAGATATATTAGGGATGCTATTAAATCTACCACGTATTTTTATCTCAATAAATGTAAGTAGAAAATTTCAAATAAATTTTTAATACTTAAATTTATTAATCACCATTAAACTTTTAAATTCATCAATTCTAAAAAAAATCTTCATTTATTACTTAGTAATTACTTTAAAGATTATTAATATCTTAATGAACTTTTATAAAAAAAATTCATTTTTAAATAGTTCTTTTGTAAGAAAATTGGTTTATTTTTTATAAAGTACTTTTTTATTTCTAAATACATTTCTTTTTATAACATCATGTTTTTTTTGCTTGTTTGTTGTCTTAATAAGCCGCCTGCCTGAGATATATATATATATTTGCAACGAGACGTGCGCTTGAGATATGTATATGCAACGGGATGTACTAAATCTACCGAGTTTTATTTGGCATATTGTCGTGTTTTTATGTTTTGTTTATTTTTATGTACATTTAATTATAGCAAAAAGTACGAAATGATATAAGTATAACCAATTAAATAACATGATCCACATTAAAAATGATAAACATAAATTAATAAATAAGAAAGAAAAAGAACACACTAATTACAAGATAATTTGGTAAATATATAAAAATAAAACACAATAATTAAAAATTCATTAATAACATATTTAAAAGTCAATAAAATATGATTATTATCATATTAAATGCTTTGACCGGGTAAAATGGGTGAAATATATGGGTATGGTTAGCTCATCCCTATATTAGTTAGAAGGATTTTTGCTAAATGGTTAATACTGTAGGTCCTTTCGAATGTAGCAGGCTGAGCTGTCTTGGCGATAAAATTCAGGAGATTCTGTTTGGTTGATAGTTGGATGATATAACTTTTATAAATATTTTTTTCAACAAAATCAGATCTCAATGTAATCCTTTTTTATGAATCGATGAAAATTTTCAGGTGTCCTACTCTTTACTCACAAAAAAAAAAAAAGTTAACACTTCTAGCATGTTACTGTTAGAAATTATGTGAATAAGATATTGTTGGGCTAATGACTAACTTATTTATGATGGACTATTGATGTTGGGCTATGATTGGTTGTTGCTCATGACCCAAGCCTAAACCTCTTGAGATGCTATGAGTTAGAGATGATCAAGAGTTGCACTTGATGACTAATGATTGCAATTGATTAATGATATTAATCATGGATGTAATTTGATAAATACATCACCTCATTCCCTCATTGAGATTAAGGAAATTACTGCAATTCTGTCATCTTAGAACCAACACAAATACAACAATTACTAGCAAGAAAACCACCCAAAAACCACATAACCTTTTCTGCATTTTTCAGGCAAGTGTTTTAACTTCGGCTGTATGCAGCTTATGCCACTGTACCTTGGGAAACATGCTCGAATCTGTTTTAAGGAAATTGTGTTCAACACAAGCTCCAACCATCCTCTTGATCTTTTATTTCATGTCTTTGTAAACTCATTGTTGTGATGTAATGTTTACATGGTTGTAATTGATAACACAAATATATCTATTTGTGTTATCAGTGTCATCGAGTTGTAATTTTGATTATTGTATTGTATTATTTCATAAATTCGATTTTATTTTGTAAAACTAGTTCCTACAGTCTGTAAACAGATTCGTTAAAACCAAGTTTTAACTTTGGGTCAACATTGTTCTACTCTTTGTGATATTGGGTCACAATATGGAAGTGCATTGGTTTAAACGAGTTTTATTCTCGATGCACCTACCAAGTTATTTATTATAATTCGTTGGAGTTTGAAGGGAACTTGAATTCGGAGACAAAGTGGAAGCGTTTTGATACAAACGAGTTTTGTAGTCAAAATTTTCCAGCTATCCGCCGTATAGCCCTTGTCTATACGCCGGGTACGGCCTCTCTGTTCGATGTATTATTGCCTATCCGCCGTATAGCATCAATCTATACGCAGGATATGGCTTCTCTAATAAAGTATTTTTTGCCTATCCGCTATAAAGCATCGATTTATATGCCGGATAGGTCATGTCTGTTAAAACTTTCTGTTACTATCTGCCATATATCATCAATCTATACGCTGGATAGGCCTTGTCTCTTCAAGAGTTCATGTAGCTATCCGTCGTGTAGCCTCAACCTATACGTTGGATAGATCATTTCTAGTCATGGTGTTAGTTTCCATCCGCCGTACAGGTTTATCCCATATGCCGGATAGCTGTCATCTGTTTGATTCTTGTCATCTATCCGCCATATAACTTCAATCTACATGCCGGATAGGCATGTTCTGACAGTTTGCTGTAAGTTATTTGGATGATGTTGTTAATGATGCTAACAATGTCAATGTTACTTTATTGTCTGAGTAACTTTCAAGAAGTTGATTTCGGTGTCGGAATTTAACGAAATTCGCATGGTTGATGGAATATGCCAAATGAGCAAGACTCATCGCTTTGCCAAGAGCCCCGACACTTTTTGGCCCTTAGGGATCGTTTAGGGGTTGAAAATGACCATATTCCATCTTTCAAGCTTTAGTTTTGAACTTTCAAAGTTGTTACCCTTTTCGTATGGGTTTGGCCATTGATTCGGCCTTGTTGGACTAATGCACGGTTAATTAGCTTAGTCCTTTGGGTTTATATAACTATATGACTTTGCGTTTATATAACAATATTCTTTTGGGTTTATATAACCATGTTCTTTTGGGTTTATATAACCATATTGCATGTGTGGCATGATTATACTTGTGATCTAATTGGATCTATTTTCTGCATTTTCAGAAAAATGGTTGCACCAAATGTTCCACCTCCCGTGAACCTACTTGCTGCACCATTACCTAATGCGGTTGCAAATCATGCCGAGAAGCCGGAGAAATTTTCTGGGTTGCATTTCAAGAGATGGCACATAAAATGTTCTTTTATCTCACGACATTGAACTTGGCTTAGTTCTTAATCGAGGTAGCTCCACTAATACCTGAAGGAAGGGTCGACAACCAAGTCGTTAGTGCTTTGGATGCATGGAAACATTTTGATTTTCTATGTCAAAATTATGTTTTGAACGGGCTTGTTGATTCTCTTTACAATGTTTATTGTAAGGCAACAACGACTAACGAGCTTTGGGAATCTTTAGATCGTAAGTATAAAACGGAGGATGCCGAGTCAAAGAAACATGTGGTTGCCCGATTCTTGGAGTTTAAAATGATCGATGCAAAGACTGTTATGAGCCAATGCAAGATCTTTAAGTGGTTTTGAATGATATTCATTCCGAGTGAGACGTTTCAACTGGCATCGATGATCGAGAAGTTACCTCCTAGTTGGGTAGATTTTAAGAATTACCTCAAGCATAAGCGAAATGAGATGATTGTTGAAGATTTGATTGTTCGACTTCGGATTGAAGAAGACAACAAATTAGCTTTGAAGAATACTTATTCTAATGATACTTCCAAGGCTAATGTGGTTGAAGTGGGTCAATTATTCAAGGGAAAGAAAGGCAAGGGTAAGGTTGGTTATCTTGGTGCTAAAGGTGGAATTTTCAAGAAAAAGTTCACATGCTACAACTGTGGACAACCGGGTCACAAAGCGGCAAAGTGCAAACAACCCATGCAAAAGGCCCCCCGTTAACCTCATATGGTTGATGTTGACATGGAACTTCTGGCTATGATTCCGATGTGACTTCCATGATTTCGGATGTTAATCTTGTTGGATCGTATGCTAAAGGGTGGTGAGTTGATACGGGAGCTACCCGTCATGTGTCTCTTCCGATAGGAACCTTTTAACACATTTAAAAAGGTGAACAATGGGGAGAAAGTGAGGTCATTTTGAAGATGTCATCGGGAAAGGAGCTCAAGCTCAAGAATGTCTTGTTTGTTCCCGAGATTCGGAAGAATCTTGTGTCGGGTTGGTTGCTCAACAAGTTCGGTTTTAGACTAGTGTTTGAGTCGGAAAAATTTTTCCTTAGTAAGAATGGAATGTTTGTTGGTAAGGGCTATGCCCAATATGGTATGTTCAAGTTAAATGTAATGCTGACCAAAAATGAAATGAATAAAACTAGTTCTTTTTATTTGCTTGAGTCTTTTAATGTTTAGCATGGTAGACTTGGACACATTAACTTTAATTCAATTCGTTGTTTGATTAAATTGAATCACATACAAACGTTTCATATTGATTCAAACTACAAATGTCCAACTTGTGTTGAAGCAAAAATGACAAGATCATATTTTCATTCGGTTGAAAGAAAGACCGAGCCCCTTGATATAATCCACACCGATGTGTGTGATTTGAAATCAATTCCAACATTAGTGGAAACAAGTATTTCATAATATTCATTGATGATTGCACTAAATATTGCTATGTGTACTTAATTAAAAGTAAAGATGAAGTAATTGGCAAATTTGTTATGTATAAAAACGAAGTTGAGAACTAACTCAACAAGAAAATTAAGGTTGTTCGGAGTGATAGGGTAGGTGAATATGTATCTCCATTTGCTGAATTCTGTTCACCACATGGAATTAGACATGAATTCAGCGCACACTATTTACCTCAGTAAAATGGAATTGCTGAAAGAAAGAATCGCACCTTAAACGAAATGGTGAATGTCATGTTAATAAGTTCCACGATGAGCCAACAAATGTGGGGGGAAGCTATCTTATCAGCTAACTATCTTTTGAATCGGATACCCCATAAGAAGAAGGATGAAACCTCATATGAGTTGTGGATGGGAAGAAAACCATCCTACAAATCCTTAAAAGTGTGGGGGTGCCTTGCCAAGGTGGTTGTTCCACCACCTAAAGCACTTAAATTGGGACCGAAGACGGTTGATTGCATTTTTATTGGCTATGCTCGACATAGTAGTGCATATAGGTTTCTTGTGCATGAGTCTAAAATCCCCGACATTTACAAGAACACTATTCTGAAATCAAGGAATGCTTCATTCTTTGAAAATGTATTTCCTTGTCTAAAGCCAATTGAGCAACCGATTGACGTCACTCGCGGTAATAGTTAAGAACTAATCGAGGAAGAGCCTCGAAGAAGTAAATGGGCTAGGATAGAGAAATCATTTGGTCCTAATTTCTTGACCTATATGGTAGAAAGCGATCCTAAGACCTACCGAGAGGCTATTACTTCTTCCGAAGGACCTCGATGGAAGAAAGCCATCAAGTGTGAAATAGACTCTATTTTACAAATCACACGCGGGAACTAGTGGATCTTCCTCCAGGATGCAAACCACTAGGTTATAAATGGATCTTCAAGAAGAAAATGAAAGCCGAGGGCAGCATTGACAAATACAAGGCTAGATTAGTTATTAAGGGTTATAGGCAACGAGAAGGTTTGTATTATTTCGATGCCTACTCGCTGGTAACCCGAATAACTTCTATAAGGATGGTACTTACCATCGCTGCTATGCGGAATTTAGAAATCCTTCAAATGGATGTGAAAACAACTTTCTTTAACGGAAATCTCGATGAAGAGATTTACATGAAGCAACCCGAGGGGTTTGTGTCTTCTGAACAAGAAGGGAAAGTTTATAAGCTTGTCAAATCATTGTATGGATTGAAACAAGCTCCTAAACAATGGCATAAAAAGTTTGATCATGTCATGTTAGGAAGCGGGTTCAAGATAAATGAATGTGACAAGTGTATTTATACGAAAAACACGACATGTTGAAAGCAATAACGAAATGATAAGATCCACGAAAGACATGTTGAAATCTAGGTTCGACATGACGGTTTAGCCGATGTGATCCTTGGAGTCAAGATAATAAGAACCCAAGATGGACTTGTGTTAAGTCAAGAGCATTACGTGGATAAAATTCTTGCGAAATTCAATAGAGATGACTCGAGCATAGTAAGGACTCCTATTGACCGCCGTGGCTCAACTTGAATACTCAAGAACTATTGGCAGTCTAATGTATTTGATGAGTTGTACTAGACCTGACATCGCGTATGCGGTAAGTATGCTAAGTAGGTATACGAGAAATCCAAGCAATGAGCATTGGAAGTCCGTTACACGACTACTTAGGTACTTAAGATTTACTCGTGAATATGGACTACGTTATCAAAGATATCTTGCTGTTATTGAATGATATAGTGATGCGAATTGGATATTGGATATACAAGATTCACGAGCAATTAGTGGATATGTTTTCTCACTAGGGGGTGCTACTATATCTTGGAAGTCTAGCAAACAAGCGATTATAGCTAGATCCACGATGGAATCGAAATTTATCGCGAAATAAATGTGGTGAAGAAGCCGAATGGCTACGTCAATTTACCGAGGACATACCGGACAGGCCTAAGCCGGTGTAGGCCATATGTATACATTGTGATAGCCAATCGGCCATTGGTAGGGCTCACAGTATAATGTATAACGGTAAGTCTCGACATATACGGCGTAGACATAATACAATACGACAACTACTCTCAACGGAAATTATCACAATTGACTATGTGAAGTCAATTGATAATATAGCAAATCCGCTTACTAAGACTTAAGCAAGGAGGTAGTTTATAGGTCGTTACGAGGAATGGGACTAAAGCCCGTGAATGAATTAGTTTATGCGAAGGAAACCTAACCTAGCTGACTGGAGATCCCAAGATCGAGGTTAAATAGGACAACCTAATTGAACTAAGGGCGGTCACCAAAAGGGAAGCTTAAAAACCTTCCTAGTCAATTCCTATAAATCCATTAACCGTATTGTGAGGATAAGCTTTACGCTTTTAATGATCATGTATGGATCACCAATGTGAGAGAGAAGTGGGGTCGCTTTGAAATGGGGCAACATTCCTAGAGCTTTCGCGGAACCAGGCTACTGTTAAGGACCATAATGGGCACGACTATGAGGAGTTGAAATTGTCAAGGAGAATCATGTGTGAAATGTATTGTCGTCTACATAAGCGGCACATCATTTTAAGGACATCGCGTCTACTGAGAGCCAGGAGATTAAGTGCATTTCATAAGGGAAGGTTCAAAGGGTTACACCTACGTATCTTATGCATGTTTCAACTGTTGAGGATGCAATCATAGGCAATTATGTGGGGAATTGCTGGAAATTATGTGAATAAGATATTGTTGGGCTAGTTAGTTGGGCTAGTGGCTAACTTATTTATATTGGACTATTGATGTTGGGCTATCATTAGTGGGTTGGTTGTATCCCATGACCTAAGCCCAAGCCTCTTGAGATGCTCATGAGTTAGAGATGATCAAGAGCTGCACTTGATGACTAATGATTGCAATTGATTAATGATATTAATCATGGATGTAATTTGATAAATACATCATCTCATTCCCTCATTTGAGATTAAGGAAATTATTGCAATTCTATCATCTTAAAACCAACACATATACAACAACTACTAGCAAGAAAACCACCCAAAAACCACATAACCTTTTCTGCATTTTCTAACTTCGGCTGCACGCAGCTTAGGTCGTCGTACCTTGGGAAACAGGCTCGAATATGTTTTAAGAGAATTGTGTTCAACGCAAGCTCCGACCATCTTCTTGATCTTTTATTTCATGTCTTTGTAAACTCACTATTGTGATGTAATGTTTACTTGGTTGTAATTGATAACACAATTATCTACTTGTGTTATCATTGACATCGAGTTGTAACTTATATTATTGTATTGTATTATTTAATAAACTCGGTTTTATTTTGTAAAGCTAGTTCCTACAGTTCCAAATAAACTACGAGTAACAATTCTTTTTCATACTTATGCTATCTTATATGGGGAGTTCAAATGAATATAAGTTCTTTGGTGAAAATAAGAAAAAAAATCGGTAGTTTCTTTTTGGCAGACCCCACTTTCCCCTACATTTTTTAAAATTAAATACCTCAAAACAGTAACTTAAAAAATTATATAAATTACACCATAAAAACAATGTTTTTTTTATCTTCGATTAGACATATCACAAGGTATACTTTCGACGAATTTTTTATATTTTTTGTAGGTTTTGAAAACTGGTAACACATGTGATAGTCTCCCATAACACATGTGTTAGTTGTATCACATGTGTTACCAGTTTTCAAAACCACTAAAAAATAGAAAAAATAATCGTCGAAAGTATGTCATCTGAGATGTCTAATCGAAGAGAAAAAACGCTGATTTTTATTGTGCAATTTTTATAATTTTTTGACTAGCCGCTTTAAGAGGTACAATTTTTAAAAATGTGGGGGATTTGTTAGTTTGATGAAAATGGATGGTTGAGATTTTTTCACCCATACTTTCAAAAAAATGTATACTCAAATGAACTTTTTCCTCTTACAGAAATATTAAAAATTGTCAAATTCTGTTACAACTTTAAATTCAAAATATAATACAATTTCCATTCATATAGTATGGGATTTACGATGCTCATAAAATATAATCCTATAAGCTACTATACTTATTTTGATTTCAATTGTAAATTATTTTCAAATAATAAGAGATCAATGTAGAATGTTAAAAAAGTGAAGAATGAGATAATTAATAAATCGGTCATCTCATTCGAAATCTCATTACAATTTAATATGTATTCTAATAAAGCATTAAAATAAGACTTTATAGATTATATTTATTTTCACCTATAATCACATATGATTAGTGGATTTGATGTTTAATCACATGTGTTTTTGTATATAGTCACATGTGATTACAATTAATTTAAATTTTATTTGGGATGAGTTATTATCGTAGATGATATTCACGCGCAATTCAACTTGATATATATACATGTACAATTACTCTTTAATCACACGTGATTACTACTGAAAGTCCGTGTAGTTAGGATTTGATTCGAATCAAATAATTAAATTGTGCGGAATCCAAATTCTTTTGTTTCTTGAATGGGATTACTTCAAATGACTTCTTGTTAATTGATTTGCAATAACAATTACAGAAGTACTTTACAGTGTAAGCTCAACTCTCTCAATTCTCTCAACTGATATGAATAACCTATGTTAAAACTTAATGACACTGACTCACTGAGGATGTATATATACGTTCCAGCAACAGGCGACACTACTTGTGTCGCTTCAAGCAAGTGTCGCTAAAATACAAAGAGTGTTGTTTTCTAAACAAGTTGATTATCATACACGAATATGTATCAACAACTACTTTGATATGTAATCATATGTTAATACAATCATAATTCACATGATTACAGTTTTAATTTGTTAAATAAATTATTTTTATGAGATTTTTATATTTATAATTAGTAATGTGATTATTTATATATAAAAACATTTTATCTAAATAAATAAATAAAAAAACTTTAATTAAGCTCCACTACTTGTTCCATAGCTAAAGAGTTGAATTAAGTTTGTTATCTCTAATGTAATCTTTTTTCTTCTTAAATTCAAGATGTGATATCTATTATCTTTTTCTATTAAACACGTAATCTGTACCATCAATGTGTAGATCGTGTACACCAATTAATGTGGGTATTATGACTCGTATAAGATTTGATCAAAAGATAATGAACTTTTTTCAATTGTGTGCCTAGTATACTAATGGAAAAATTGAAGAATAGAAAAAGGCTGATTTGACATAATTATTTGTTTCTTGTGTTACGGGCTTACGGCTGGCATGGGGTCCTTCATACTTTCTCCCCTAATCATATGAATTTAGTGATTTCATGTCAACATTTGATCAATCAATTCCACACTAAAAAAAGATGACAAAGAAATAGGAGAAGTGACCTACCAAAGGTGATCAATCTCAAATTCTCCATTAACTTCAAAGAGTACCCAAACAATCCTCATTTTATGCCACAATGATTTTATTATGAGTCAAAACATGTTAAAGTTAGAAGAAATATTTGAATTTTGCTTGGTTAAAATATGTCGATCAACTAATACATATATTTATTTCCAAGACTTTTGATGTATAAATAGTACACTTAACACACTACAACTAAAAGAATAGATAAATCAACAAAAAGTAGTTACTTAAAGCACATGAAGTGATACCGAAACACGAACATTCAACAGCCGGAATGCTGTTGGAATGACGTTCTCTCGTTCTGGAACGGTGTTTCCACTCTGGAACGATGATCCCAACAGTGTTCCTGAAGCAACGTCTCACGGGAGACTCTGTGTGCAACGTTTTTTTTTCTTTATTCTTTTGTTTTTCTTCTTTCTTTTCTTGTTTTATTTTCTATTTTTGATTTTGATTTGAAGAATGTATGTGGAGTGTGTGTGTGCAGAAGGAAAGAAAGAAGAAGATGATTTCAATTAGGTTTTTAAAGACTTTTAATTGGGCCCAATCTTTTGAACTCATTTTTTTAAATGGACTCATTTTTATAAAATATTTTTTTTTTTTGAAAAAGTGTATTAAATTAAAATGAGTTATATATATTTTTAGAATTTATAATATCTATTTTTCATAAAGTTATTTTTTTTATTTGATTTATTTTATTATTTATTTCTACTTATTAAATTATTTTACATATTATAACAAATAAAAAAATTAAAATTAAATTACTAAATACTATACTAAAGGACCTAAACACCTCTTATTTCCTCCTTGACATATATTTCAATCAAGTTATATATAAGCACATCTAGACATGTTTATTAATTATATTTATTATAATTTTGCATTATTAAATATATATCCCGTTCTATATATCTCTTATTCAAACATGTAACGATTTTATCACATTTGAGACAGAATCAAACTATGATTTTCAAACATTGACAATCTGCATCTATGATATTATTTACATGAAGATCGTCATTTATTAATGCTCCTTTAGACTTTAGGGTGTGTTTGGTACATGAATCTTTAGGAATTTTAGGATTTTGTGTTTCTAGTTTTCCAATCTCAATGTCATACAAGTAAATAATTTATGTTTGGTAATAAAAATATAGTAGTGATTATTAAAAAAAAATCTTTCTAAATTTCATTTGAATTTCAAATAAGTCCTTTCAAGAAGGTTGTAGAAAAAGAAAATATCAACGAAAAGTCCTAGCTCCAAACACAATTTTCATAGCTTCAACTACAATCTCCAATTACAACTAATTATTATCAAACATATTTTTAACCGAAAGGTTACATAGTCAAACCATAAATTCGTAGTTATAAAATTCATTAACAACTTTCGAGTGTAAACATGATACGGAGCAAATCATAAAGCTAAGTATATTATCCTAGTTAATAACCTGAAATATAATGAGCTATACTCCATCAAATAGTATTTGCGTTTTCACCATCTTTTTCTCACTTACAGCTAAATCGGTCATTGCTATTATCTGAGTCGCATACCAGAAAAAGAAATTTGTTGAAAATACAAGGGTCGTGTGAGATCTTTAGATCAAGAATATAATAATTGAACTGTAAAATGGGTGTTACATTAACACTTTTTCAGAAAGGTCGAATAAAGACCGATGAACACCGTCAATGATGAACCGAAAAACTGAACTTTCTAAACCCCTGTATCTATTTAATTTTTCTTTTTTTCCAACTAATACAATTTCAATTATGATTTTAAACATATATTTAAATGATACAAATTCATTAAAATAAAATATTACATTGATTAAATTAAAGAAAAACATTACATCAATAATAAAATAAGATAAAAACCGTACAATTAAACAACTAAAAGTAAACCAATAGTCTAGTCGTCGTCCTCGTCCTCATTTTCGGGTGGTGGTCGTAGTTGGAAATGCAAAGCATAATCGCATGTCACTTGCTCCTTAGCATTGAAGAACATTTTTTGGTTGTTGAGTGACAAGTTTGTTGCTATTGGTGCAGTGAGAAACTTAAACTTTTTGAATATTGTTCATTTATCCGCGGTGAAAATTAAAGGTGCGGAAGACGAACCAGTCCGTGAAAAATTGGTATTTGGAATAGGATTTTCGAGTAATTTGTTCCACATATCGTTTGATTGTGATGGTTGAGTTGGTGTTTTTTAGGCATTTTTTAGTGTGCATTTGATATATTTTGTATGTAAATAATAAAGGTGATGAGAATTGTAGTTGTAGTTGTACGAAAAGACGATTAACTTGTATGTATATATATATACTAGCTAGTAACCCGCTGTTGTAGCGACAAAGAATTTGAAAGCGATTAAAAAGGTTTTGAATAACCGTTGTACATTTGATGCGAAACATATGGTGAAGAACACTTTAAAACAAAGTAACAGAAACTTAAAAACCTGTGTGACATTTTTCTAACTTATTTAGACGCGTAAAAATGATAAACATATGTCACATTTTAAATGCATTAGTAGCAAAACTATTAATATTTAGATGTCTATTGTTTAAAGTTACAACTCTTTAATTATATATAGTTTAATTATTTACACGCGACTACGCAGGATTACACATATAATTTTTTGTAATTAAGTCATTTATGTAAAGACACCTAAATTTTTATTCCAAAAACTAAAAGAAAACAAAATTCATTGAAAGAATATCATATAAGATATGTAATCGAAAAGAAAAAAAAAACGTTTGATTTTTACGATGTAATTTTTTAGAATTTTTCGACTAACCACTTTGAAGATATACAATGTTGAATTGGTATAGGGGTAATTTAGGTATTTATGATATTTTTTTAAGTAAAAAATAGTGATGTATAATAAGCGAGTATAGATATATATATATATATGATATTTGAGATTGTAAAAAGATGTTAAAGTATATATATATATTAAAAAAACGGCTATATTACCGTTTGTTACAGTTGAAAAAGAAAAAACAAAAAAAAAGAATTTGTTTACGTTGCAAGTGGGCCCTCACGCTTCGTCTTTTCCCGTCCTTAATCGGATGCAACCACAAGGACGCCACCACCCGCTGCCAATAGCGTATTTGGTGGGATGCCTCGCAAATGCCACGAAGACACTTTTGATGGCACTGATCTTAGTAGTTTTCAAACTAGTATACATATATAAAATAGTGAAAACAACCACTTTACCATCAATATCGACATTAACATGAATGATACGAGACTCTATTTTTTTTTTAACAATAGCATATATTAAAAAACTCTATAGCAAGGAGCTAAAAAAAGAATTACAAAGGATTGTTTAACCAAGAGTTCCAACATAAAACTTGATGACCTCTATACTTAAGCCAAGAAAAATAAAATCAAACAAGTTGCTTTTTTTCATAGGATGAGCATTAAAAATGACAATATTCCGATACTGCCATATAGACCATAAAACTACCGAAGTAATGCAATACATCCGATCTTTCAAGACCCTTGTTGCTCTCCAATTTTCGAACCATTGTAACCATTCAAAGTATGAAGAAAACGGAGGCATATTAACATTAATCCAAACACGAATAAGCCACCATATGTTAATAGCCTCATCACACACGAAGAATATGTGGTCATTCTATTCCACACCCACGTTACATGAAGAACATGAAATATAAGTAATTTCTAAACCCCGCGAAGATGAATTTAAACGATTCGGAAGTCTATCCAATATAAAACGCCAAATGAATATATTTACCTTACATGAATACGAGTTTTGACCACCTTGTACTCGGAGAAAGCGACGAAAGAATAGCGTTATCCACATGAATACGAGTATCATGCACAAAAAACACACCATCATGAGCAATGCTCCATTGCCATGAATCTGGCGGGTTGTTCACAAAAACATGGAAAACTTCCGAAAATAAATTCTCCAAGGCTTCTTCATTCCCGCTTCCTAGATTTTTCCGAGACCAATTCCATGACCAAGTACCATTCGAAAGTCGTTTAGAAAGTAAGCAATTAGCATCAACATCTAAGTGAAATAAACGACTATATTTGTAGCTCAAAGACCCATTATCAATCCAATTGTCCTTCCAAAAACGAATAGAAGAAACCATTAACCACATTATGCCGTAATGTGTGCAACAAAATGATATCTTTGGAATGTAACATAGAACACGATTTTACCATGTCCGCCACGTACTACTAATTTGACACCCTTTCAGATCAATTCTCGTATCGTCCCCGTGAATGGCTTTTACCACTCAAACCAAAAGAGAATATGGTTTAGTCACAAGACGCCACCTCCACTTTTGAAGGAGAGCAAGATTAAACACAAACGTCAAACATGTCAAACACAAATGGAATCTAATTCAATAAATTTCATTTACAATAAATTTCATTTACAAATTCACAGAACAATTTGGAAAAGGAAAATTGGGTATTAGATGATGTAAAGCATATACTTCAGTTATATCATGTGAACAAATGTCGTTTAGAAAGTAAAATCTGCTGGAATCAATGGAAAGTCAACTAATATATACAAAATTGCATAATAGAAGCATTTTTATATTTTGGGTTGATATTAATATTAAATGGGCTTGAAATAGAATTATTATCATATGAATAGATTGGGCTGGCTCCGGGCCCAATATATTGGGCTAGTAGAACCGAATAAACCTGAGGGCCGAAAGCAACCCAAACCGAGCATGAAATAACCGATAATATATGGTCCAGTTCTTGGTCTTTTAATTTGTTCAGTTTTGGGTCTCGGTTCTATTTGGACCAAATTGTAAAATGGATCGAACAGATAAAAGTTTGTCCTTCTATACAAATATGGAAATAACATGTGCATAGTATTCATAATCCTATACAACTCATTATATATATATAGGGTGGGGATCAAGAGGGAATCAAAAAAATGAGGGAAGTAGAAAAGCAATACCCTTGACTATCAAAACATGATTTTCAAGCAAGATTCATCAAATTAAAGCTTGAAATATGAATCAATCGATTATATACATCATTTAATTTGACAAAGTTGTTATAATTTTACGTTTTAAACAAAAAAACTCTCAAAATCGATATTTAACATTCATTTGTTGAATGTTACTCAAAATTACAAGTTAATATTCTTAAACATTAATTTATGCAAAATATTAACTCATATATGTTATATAAACTTATTATAGCATTTATCAGTGAATGTTATCACTAAGAATTCATCAAAAAATGATGTTTAGTAACATTCATCGATGTATAATAACAAAATACGAGTTAACATTCATCTGAAATGAATTTTAACATTCCTATATATATACATGTATATTAATATATAGATTGATATATTAACGTGTACTAACAAATCCTAATAATCTATCATATCCAATATATATTATAAACATACATATTCAAAAAATTAATTTCATAATCATTATATATCATAGATATATAGATATCAAAGGAACAATTAATTAATTCTTATCATTAGCAACATCTTCTTGATTATCTTTTTTGTACTATATGGTATATAATGATAATGATGTGTATGCATGTGTATTTTTATGGTTTTTTTGTGTATATATGTGTGGGTGTTACAGTGTTTGTGTGTGCGTGATGGAAGAATTTAAATTTACATTTTTACTATGAAAGAACCTTCGTGGATAATTTTGTTAATATTAATTGAACTACTTAGCATTAGGTATACTAGGGAAAACTAAACTTAACCACAAGTAAAATATTTGTAGAACTTGTATGGTACAATAGCAAAAATATTAGAAAGTGTGATATGTTACTCGGGTGGATTTTTGGCCTAGAACCCTTTGAACCGGAAGTGAAACCAAAACAAAACTGAATCATATATAACGGTCAGTCCTCGGTTCTTGATTTCTCAATCGCTCAGGTCTCGGGTCGGGTCGGTTCCACACTGGGTCGATCCGATTTTGGCCCATGAATAGCCATACTCTTCATTCCTATAAACCTCTCAAGTTGTTAACTGGGTCCCACTATTCCTTTTATCAGTATATAAAATTTCATAAACTATCTATTTGTTTGCTTAATGTGGTAATGATCTTCACACATTTTCTCTCTCTGAGGTTCATAGGGATGAACTTCTTTTAACTAGCACCTCTGGTGCAAAAGTTCATATAGTAACACTCACTCCATGTCACTTTCAACTTGGTTATGATTTTAGAATGGAGATGCTTTTAAGAGAAAATAAAGATATATATGTGGAAGAGTCAAAGAGCATACATTTTTAGATTTCTCAATTGAGGTATGTTATATATGTCTAAAAGAAAAAAAATTATTCTGTCTAATTATATGGATGACTAGATCTAAAAATTTGATTGGTATATATATTAAAATAATTAATATATATAAGAAAAGATAATAAGTAAAAAATTTATTAAAAGAAAATATGCTTAATTTTTTAGTATATTTAACATTACTCATATATAGAGTTTAAAACTATGTCTAATTGATACAATCATTTGAACATGTGTTTCACTATATTTCTTTCCTTGTTTTCACCAATAATTTTGAAACATATACCATCTAATTTTAGGCACATAATCTAAGGTATTCGTGGCATTATAATCTGACTCAGAATTGATAGTTTGAAAATAATAATTTTAAGTTTTCAAAATACTCAACAAAAACAACCTGACAAAAACTATAAAAATTGTGCATATAAATAACATGTTGATAGCTTGTAATTCGTAGCTAACTAGAGTTACTAATGGTTTATTCTTGATTGATTATTGGTTATAGCTCTATTGGTATGTAACTTATATGTAGTGATTGTTCGACTAATTTAGTGCTTTAAATTAATAAGGTAAAGGTTGTTTCAGTGTTGTTAGTCGAGAAAATTAAGACTTTCAAGAGCTTAATAAGTAGTTAATGATTAATGATATTGACCGATAAAAAATCTTTGTACGATGATATTGGTAACAAATTGAACGAAAAGTTGTTTAGTGTTATGAAGTAGGAATTAAGAGAAAGGGAATGAATGAATATTATCTATGAGATAACAAGTATATATAGATTACAATGGAGTATTCTTTAAATATACTTAACCTACTAGGACTATAATTACTAATAGATATGGACATTCACATTTATCTATAACACTCCCCTTTGGGTGTCCATTATTAAAGCTTATGCCTCGTGAAAACCTTACTAGGTAAAAACCCAATGGGACAAATTCCTAGTGAAGGAAAAAGAATACATAATCTCTAATATACGCGTGGGGATGCTGCCTCGTTAAAAACCTTTTTAGGAAAACCCAGTGGCATAAAACCCTAACTAAGGGAAAAAGAGTGCAGCGCATATAATCTCCCCCTGATGAACACATCAGGTGAGTTCATGTAGTTGACGCAGCCCAATGTCATTGATATCGCCTATATTAGACATATTTATAGAGGCGATATCGATCGGATTTGTATATTATTTTAGTCATTTTATAAAATTTTCATACTTAATTAGTCTAGTTTAGTTTCAAGTTAATAATCGAGAAGAGATCGAAAAGATATGAAGAAAAGATCAAGAAACGGTTGATTTTTGCAGCTTTTGCGAGGCTCCACGGTTTTGGTCATAACTCCCTCATACAAACTCCGATTGAGGTGATTCAAGTGGCCAAATTCTTGAAACTCAGAGGGCTACAACTTTCAAAAAGGGACTTAAGGCTAAAGATGAAAATTACCCGCCGGGTACTCATCAAATTCTAGATTCAAGCCTAGCCGGGTACAGAACACTCATCCGGGTGTGGAAACCATAGTACCCGCCGGGTACTTGCATTTCCAGCCAGGTAAAAGGGTCGGTTAAGGCTTTTTGGCCTAAAATATACCCTAAACCCTAATGATCATTAACCTTTTGATTAACCACGAATTGGAGACGAATTTGGGAGCATTTGGAGAGCTTTTGGGGACACCCTAAGCAATTCATTCCTCTTGTAATCATCATAGAAGTTAGTGTTTATTTCTTTTCATTCGAATCTTCATTGTTTTATGTTTAATTCACTTTTGTAACGACATTATGAATTACTCTTGGATTATGAGTATTTGTTTGATTGAACCCATGAAAATGGGCTAAACGCTTTATGTTCATCTAGACTAAATACCCTAGATGTTGGATATATAACAGTTATATTTTATTTTGCGTATGATATGATGTTTGATTGAAGAACCATTTGTATTTAATTTATTTAGCTTGTTCAATTGGTGTGATAATCGTGCTAATAAGTGAGAACTCTTAGATATCATATTACATTTACTTTTAATTTGACACAATAAAAGAATTGAAAACAAGTAGTTTAGGTTATTAACTCCTATATGCAAAATACATATTTATCTATTATCCAACTCTAGGGGGAAGAAGTCTAGATGAACATACTTCTATCAATTGGTTGAATTATCTTTATTTGCTTTCTTTAATTTAAACACCTTTTGACTACCTGTCATTAATAGGCATTATCCTGATACCTTAACTATAAATTATACAAATAACCCTCAATGTACATATAAACTGTTCCCGTGAGAGACTACCCGGTAAACTTATCATTGCTATACTACTATTCAATTAAGTATACTTGCCTAATTGTGTAATAGTTAGCTTTTACTTGTTTTACTAATTTTTATAACTAGATTAATACACATTAGTCACGAATGAGTTTCTGAAATGTAGAATTTGGAAGCGCTTTGGTAAATAAATCTGCCATATTCTCGCTTGAACGAACTTGTTGAACAATGATATCTCCATATTTCTGTAAGTCATGCCTGAAGAAGAACTTGGGTGCAATATGTTTGGTTCGATCACCTTTGATGTAGCCTTCTTTGAGTTGAGCGACGCATGTCGCATTATCTTCATATAGCACCCTAGGCTTTGGTCCAAATGAAATACCACAAGAACCATAAATGTGATGTATCACATTTCGTAACCAAATGCACTCACGACTTATTTCATGAATCACTGGAATCTCCGCATGGTTGGAAGAAGTTGTTGTGATCGTTTGCTTTATCGAACGTCAAAAAATCGTTGTACCACCATGTGTGAAGACATAACCAGTTTGAGATCATCCAGAATGTGGATCTGACATATATCCTGCATCTGCAAATCAAACTAAACTAGTTTTCCATTGGTTAGTAAAATATAAACCCATATATTTCGTAGGACACGAGCTATATCTCGCTAATATGTTTAATTAAAATGATATATCAGGTCGTGTATGACCCGCGAGAAACATCAATGCCCCAATCGCACTCAAGTAAGGTATCTCCGGACCGAGAATTTGTTCATTATCCTTTGGAGGTTAGAAAGGATCTTTTTCAACATCAAGTGACCTTACTACCATTGGAGTGCTAAGTGGATGTGATTTATCCATATAAAATCTTTTCAAGATTTTTCCTATGCAAGCTTCTTGGTGCACAAAGATTCCACCTTTGAGATGTTCAATTTGTAACCCAAGGCAAAACTTTGTCTGTCCAAGGTCTTTCATCTCGAATCCACTTTTAAAATATTCAATTGCTTTAGGAAGTTCTTTGGGGGTTCCTATGATATTTAAATCATTCACATATACGGTAATTATCACATACTCGTATCTGAATCTTTTGGTAAAGATGCATGGGCATATAGAATCATTCTTATATCCTTCTTTTCATTAAGTACTCACTTAAAAAAAAGATCATACCACATACTTCTAGATTGTTTTAGCCCATATAAAGATTTATTCAATTTTATCAAATAGTGTTCTCGAGAACCTCCTCTACATGACTCAGGCAGATTAATCCCTTCGGGAAGTTTCATGTTAATTTCAGTATCAAGTGAACCGTACAAATAAGCGGTCACTACATCCATTAGACGCAAATCAATTCCTTCTTGTACTACCAGACTTATAAGATATCGAAAAGTCGTTGCATCCACCGTCGGGGAATATGTTTCCTCATAATCAAATTTCAGGTCTTTCTGAAAAACCTTGTGCAACCAATAGAGCTTTATATCTTACAATTTCATTTTTCTCATTTTTCTTTCGCACAAAGAACCACAGATATCCAACAGGTTTTACACCATTAGGTATTTTAACTATCGGTCCAAAAACTTCTCATTTCGCGAGAGAGTTCAATTATGCCTCAATTGCGTCTTTCCATTTTGGCCAATCATTTCTTTGTTTGCATTCTTTAACAGATCTTGGTTCTTGATCCTCATCATCTTCCATTACTTCTAGCGCTACATTATATGCAAATGTATCATCGACGTCGATCGCATTTCGGTTCCATAGTTTTCTAGACATGATATAAATTATCCAAATCTCTTCATTTTCAGATACCTGAGGTTCTTTTGGAACCATCATGTCTAAAGCCTCACCAAGAGGACGTTCTGGCGTATCGTTTTCCTCGATTTGACCATCTTGATTATTTGCTCCCTTTTTCTTTTAAGGAACCTTATCTTTGGAACCAATCGGTCTATCACGCTTCATACGTGTATTAGACTCATTGCCAATATGATGTCCATCCATAACATCAATTCAAATCAGAGCATTAACAGCTAGTATATGTGACTTAGTGACTTTATTTGGGTCAGTGAATGTGTCTGGTAACTGATTTGTTAATCTTTGTAAATGTATTATGTTTTAAACTTCTAAGTCACATTGTTTAGAACGAGGATTAAGATGAGATAAACATATTTCATTTTCCAGTTGTTTTTCCTCTCCCCCTAATCTTGGGAATACTGACTCATGAAATTGACAATCAGCAAATCTAGCTGTAAATAAGTCCCCCGTTGATGGTTCTAAGTATTTGATATTAGAGGTGGATTCATAACCAACATAGATTCCCAACCTTCTTTGAGGTCCCATCTTTGTGCGTTATGGTGGAGCTATTGGAACATAGACTGCGCACCCAAAGATTTGTATATGGGAAATATTTGTTTCCTAACCAATAACCAATTGTATTGGGGAGAAAGTGTGATAACTTGTTGGTCTGATGTGTATAAGTGTTGCTGCATGTAAAATTGCATGACCCAAGCCGACACTTGCAGGTTTGTTTTCATTATCAGCGGCCTTGCAATCATTTAATGTTTCTTGATAAAGGATTCACCAAGCCCATTTTGTGTATGAACATGAGCAACCGGATGTTCAACACGTATCCCAATCGACATACAATAATCATTGAATGTTTGGGATGTAAACTCACCAGCATTATCTAGACGAATTGTCTTAATAGGAAAATCTGGAAAATGTGCTCTTAACCTTATTAATTCGGCAAGTAATCGTGCAAACGCCAGATTGCGACTTGATAATAAGCACACATGTGACCATCTAGTAGATGCATCAATTAAAATCATAAAATACCTAAATGGTCCACAAGGAGGATGTATAGGCCCACATATATCTCCTTTATCCGTTCCAGAAAATTAAGGGATTCATTTCCTATCTTAGCCGGTGATGGGCGAGCAATAAACTTTCCTTTTAAGCAAGCAACACATGTCATATTTTTAGACTCATGAACTATATGGTTCATCAAGTTATGCCAACACGATTGTTGAATGATTCTCCGCATCGTTGTTGAGCTGGGATAGCCTAACCGGTCATGCCATAACATAAAGTTATCTCGGTCCATAAATGTATGATTAATGACCACATTTTACTTAATTACCTTAATAATGGTGAAATATAAACCGGAGGATAATGCAGGTAATTTCTTAAACACATGCTTTTTACCCGATATAGTATTTGTAATTTGTAGATATTCGGCATGTCTTTAATTTGAGGTCTCAATATGATATCCATTTTTACGAATATAAAATACAACATCATATCGAGTTTTAGAGGAATTTCTTACTTTGTACTGATATCCATGTTCAATTGATTTTTGGGCAATAACGTTCTTGCAATGTTGTTTGTTGGAAAACCACACACCTTTAGCCAACTTAATTGTCGTCTTGTCGTCATGCATTTTTGGTATGGTTTGTTTAACATTTTTCGTTGGGGTTGGTAACGGGTCAGGCATATGAGAAAACGTATTATCTTTCCAATCGTTTGGAGATATGTATTTTACATTAACATCGTCGTTTTCGTATTCTTCCCCACTAAAGAATCCATAATCAGTATCACTTTCTTCTCCACCTTCATCGGCACCATCTTCTCCACCTTCTTCGGCACCATCTTCCCCACATTCTTCTCCTCCATGTTCCCATCTTTCTGCTCCACTTTGTACGTTGTATCCTTGAGGATCGTCATTGTGTTTTTGCGATGAACCGATATCAAAAAAATTATGGGTTTGGTAATTTTGATTTTCTGTATGGTATTCATTTTGCGTTTGAGAAAGATTAGCGGTTTGATAGGTTTGATTGGGAAAAAATGTATCACGATAATGACTTGATTGATGATATTGTGTGAGGGAATTTGTAGGTTTATGTGATACTGATTTGGTACTTGACAAAGTGGTTTATGTGTAGTAGGAATTTGTAGCTGATTATTTGATTGTTCAACAGAAGGTTCTAGAACAAACAATTCAATTGGTTTAGATATTGCATGTCCAGCTGCTTCAACAAAGAAAGAAACTTCATCATCATCAGTAATTTCCATTGGATAATCGTTGGGTGATAGTTTATAAGATAAACTATATCCACAATCTATATTTATATTGAACTTTTTTGAAATATATGTGACTAACTTTTTGTAGGTAGTATCGGTGCTCAAATTAACACCACGTCTAGTGGTATTTGTCACAAGTACTACCTTAACAGTAGATTTTTTAGAACTCATTGTGTTATTGTTGAGGAGAATGGTTAAATTAGGGACCATCAGTTTATATAGAGTACAAGTAAAGCAAGAAAACTCACCTTTCTAGCGAATAGTTTGTACAGGTGACAAGACAACTCACCTTTCTAGCGATTAGTTCGTACATGTGAGTCGACAACTCACCTTTATAGCGATTAGTTCGTACAGGTGACAAGACAACTCACCTTTATAGCGATTACTTGGTACATGTGACAAGACAAGTCACCTTTATAGCGATTACTTGGTACATGTGACAAGACAAGTCACCTTTATAGCGATTAGTTCGTACAGGTGAGTCGACAACTCACCTTTATAGCGATTAGTTCGTACATGTGAGTCGACAACTCACCTTTATAGCGATGAGTTCATACAGGTAACAAGACAACTCACCTTAATATTTGTATATATAAACTTTCAAATTAAATATTGGTCCCCACAATTGTTGACTACATGGAAAACAACAGATATGCGCACGTCTTTAGATCGCCGAATGAGCATAAATTTCATGAGAATTGTTATCGTGAGTACCTTTAATTCTATGAATATTATGTCTTCTCTTTTTATTATTTTCAATGTATTCTAATAAAAAGTTATGAATGTAGGTGAAAATCCATTTCTGTTCTCAATCAAACTGTATCATTATGGATCTTTTTCACCAACTCCGAGACGGACTTACAAAGATGGTGTTGTGACTTATGTTGACTACTTGAATTTATCAACATTTTGTATCGATCAAATGGATAAGATATATGAAGAATTAGGATATGATGGAATGTCACACAGATTTTACTATTTTAGGAATCCCAACTACGACTTAGATTTTGGGCATAATAAAATGGTTGACGACCTTAACGACACCATAGAAATGTTGATGCACATCGAAGAAATACCAAACAGATTGACGTATACGTGACACGTACTAAAGTCACTTCACTTTACGCCAATTCAAGCACATACATGGATAACGACACAAAGAAAAATGAACCTTTCGGATCTTCAACAAGACGGTTGTTTGATTAGGTGCTTTGTGTTACTACGTGACAGTAAAATATTCAAAAATCTCATTATGTATTTTTCTACTTTAATTCCAACTCATTTGAAATCACCTTTCGTAATATTTCCTTTTTTCCCAAAAAACATTATATGTATGCCTTCCTAATTGTTAAAACATGCTACTAATGCAACTACCAACAATGTTATTCATAGTATAATAAACATACATATATAGGTTACCCTACACGGGTAGAATATATAGTGTCTGTCAAAAACTGCCGGTAGCTTTTTTGAAAAACGTCAGCACCACATTGTATATGAACTGGATGACCATGTGCTTACTTTTCAATTAAATGACAAACATAAATCCCACAACTATTAGAATCACTCTGCTGAGGAACTTCGGTGCCTACGTGCATGGCTAGTTGTAAGTTATCGACTCGTTCAACTCGTGCTTTTTCCCAATAATCCAGCTTGTCCAAAAACACCGGCATTAAGTTGTGCAATTTATCCCCAATCCCCTTATAAAACTCCTTCATATGAGGTCTGTAACCTGCCCGATCAAAGTTGCTATCATAAATTGTCACAACCTAAGTACGCAAATCTAATTCTGCAAGCATCCAATGCTTATTTAGTTGATTCAATGGGAAAAGAACCTGCAAGGATTATTAAAATTACTTAACCTTTTACTTAATAATTTAGTAACATTATTTACTAACATTATTTACCCTATCAAGAGTCCACCAAGGAGGACAAGGTCCTTCTGTGCCGTTAGCTAGCTCATATATCCTCTCACAATCTTCTAATATTTTATGGAAAACAACTGGAAGGATGCCACACCACTGATCTTTCAAGGGTGATAAAGCCACCATATTGGATCACACATCAATGTGCTACAACAAATGTAAAATTAAATTATTCCACCTGCTATATATATAAATATATATGTATGTATATAGACAACAACTATACAACATATCCTAACATACCTCGTTTAATAGCCAACCATTGTCTTCTTCCAAGAGAAGTCTACCCCAAAAGTCCATATCCAAGTGATACGGAAAGTCTTTGATAATGCAATAATGGTCAACGATACGACCTTTGGGAAGACCTCTAGACCGCAGTTCACCATGATTATAGAATTGTTGTGTTGTGTGTTCGAAATGTTGTGAACCAACCAAATTGTTTACTTGGTCGACATTCTCACACATAATTTCCTACAGTTACAACAATAAATCATATTAAAACACGTATTGTATTTATACTAATGTTAATTTATGTTTAAAGTAACACTTACTTCATCATCATCCATACTATTCAAACAGTTAAGTATGTCTTCATCGGTAAATAGTTCATTCGGTTTGTTGAGCAAGTCATGCGAACCCGTCACCGGTTGCTTAACATCTTGAGTTTCTAAAAATTGAAGAAGCTCTTCATCGGTAATCTCAAAATCGTTAACATTAGAATTAGGATACGCTTTATTCCAAAGCACCTGTTATATTAAAAAAAATAGAAACATAAATCAAATGCTCTATGAATATAAATTTCAGTGTATTCAACGCATAGACAACGTATAACATACCTCAAGTAGGTGCTCCATGTTACTGAAGCGCGTCTCTTCTTGCATTACCTCCTCAATATTGAAACGGCGTTCAAACTTAGCCAATAATGAATCTACATCTTCATTCATCCGATGTAGGTATCGCATTGTCTCCTGATAGTAGGGCCTTTTTTTTTTTTCCACAGATGTTAGCTCAATATTTTTCGGTGTATACTTGTCCTGATAAAACACAAAAACATATAACAATTAGTTGAGAGATAAGTTCTTGTAAAACCTATTTAAGTTTTTAATCAATTGGATAATTGCCAAACTATGTATTTCAGTATTAATTAAACATAAACGTTGTGAAACTATACCTGCCTAGACATCTTATCGAACTTTAGAGACATCAACCACCCCAAATCTTTATCTTGGGTCCAAGCAATAGCTCTTGGTAAACGCATTATTTGATCCTTTTTAGCAACCTCTCTGGAATACGGTAGGACTTCTAAAATCCATATCTATTCAATCAAAAGATACAAAATTAATATAACCTCTTATAGGTGTAGTTTAAACATGACATGTTGGGACATGTTATTGTGACAATAGATCTAGCTTGTAATAGGACTAGTGTATTTGTTATCAAACTTGTATAAATTGGTTTAGACTTGTAAATATATGATATTAACTTGTTATTATTATTTGTTAAATGTTATTAGACAAATATCGATTTTAAGTTAAAGTCTGAATCGCGAATTGAGAAGTCAACTCGCAGGTCAACAGACTTGCGAGTTGAGATCTCAACTCGCAGTCCAATCTGGACTCGCAGCTCTCAGCTGCGAGTTGAGATCTGGGCTCGCTGGAAACTGGACTCGCAGGTCTTACCTGCGAGTTGAGTTTTGGGCTCGCAGCTTTCTCAGTTCGCAGGACCTACTTGCAAGCTGAGATGTGGGCTCGCAGTCCATCTGGACTCGCAGGCCCATGGGCTGCGAGTTGAGTCAACTCGCAAGGCCCATGGCCTGCGAGTTGAACCAGATATAAATATTTTAATGCTGCTCATTATTAGATAGGGATCTAGAAATCCGTGCTATAATTACACACACCAAATATTTAAATATTCTCTCCTCGAAATTCGTGCTGATATAAAGGCTATCATTGAATAGGCTCGGTTTTGATTGTTTAACACTAGTTGATATCAAAACGAAGCTTGTTAATTGATAGATTAGTTATATAAGCCTAAAACCTTAAGTATTGAGGGATTCCGCACCTCAATACCTAAAAGATAATTCGTTATCGCTAACCAAGATCTAGAGACTTACAATTGGTATCAGAGCTTTCGGGCTTAGAAACGTTGTGGTTACAAGGTTTTTGGTTCTATAACATCTTTAGGGTCGTTTTTCGAACGAAATCTACGGATTTATTCGTAAAATACCAAAAAGTTTCAGTTCCCAGATTTCGAGGCGCCGTTTTGCGAGTTGAGATTAGGGTTACTGTTATTTGCGAGTTGAGATTAGGGTTTCTGCGAGTTGAAATTCAGCTGCGAACCGAGTTCCATTGCGAACTGAGTTCCTTTGCGAGCTGAGATTTCTGCGAACCGAGTTGAGTTTCTGCGAACCGAGTTCCCCTGCGAACTGAGTTCCTGCGAGCTGAGATTCTCTGCGAGTTGAGATTGACTTGCGAACTGAGATTCTCTGCGAGCCGAATCTTACTTGCGAACTGAGATTTTTGCGAGCTAAGACTTCTGCGAACTGACATTTCCTGCGAACTGAGTTTAGTTGCGAGTTGAGATTATTGAATTCGCAATATAACTTAATTTTTCACTTTAAAATGTCTGATTTAAGCCGAATGATCGAGATGGAACACGAGGTTGGAAAATCTAATGTTCCACCGAAGCTACTTAGACTTGAGGACTATTATGGGTGGAAAGACAGATTTGAAAGTTACTGTAGATTCCACGACATCACTATTTGTCTGTGTATTAAAAACGGATATGTTGCACCTACAGCTGAGGTAGGGAACGCAACAGTGATTGTGACTTATGATCGAATGAATGACAATCAGAAGAAAGAATTCACCATCGATAATAAAGCACATTCCTCAATTAAGATGAGTCTTCCTAAGGAGATCAACCATCAGTTGAAGTCCTTTCACACAGCTAAAGAGCTGTGGGACGCTCTAGAAAAGAGATGTGAGGGGAGCCCTCAGGTGAAAGCTGGTAAATGTAATCTTCAAAAAAAGCAGTTTATGGTATTTAAGGCTTTTAGAGAAGAAGATCTTGAGGCTTACACCACCCGTTTCTATCATCTATTAAGTGAGCTTGACGACCATGCTATCTTCTATAATGACAAGGAGAAAACCGACAAGTTTATTGAGGGTTTACCTTGTAAATGGGAGATGTACGGTATCATGCTGAAAGATAATGATGAAAGATATGCAACCATGACCCTAGAGAAAGCCATTGATAAACTAAGGGGTTATGATTTCTGTAAGAGAACGAGAGATACGGATTCTGATCATCTACAGAATCCTGGTCTGTACCATGGAAAGACCAGTATCTCTAATTCCTCATCCAATTCGACCACGGCTTTGTTTGCGGGTGAAATTGATGAGATTGGAGAAAAATTGACTGAGGATCTCTGTTTCATTGCTTCGGATAGCGGTGAAAAACGAAACAGGAACACCACCTCAGATAAATCTACTCAAGGGCATCATAAGATGCCGATGAGTGTGAAATCAGCCGAACAACAACTTTCTATGTTGGCATCGTTCGTTGCTTCCTATGAGAACTATATTCAAGGGAAGATAAATGATCCGGCACAATTTGATGAAGATTATGATCAGGTTGACCCTGATAACTTAGAGGAAATGGACCTCCAGTGGCAACTGGCTATGGTGTCAAGGAGAGTAAAGAATTTCCTAAAGCGTACGGGTAAGAGAGTGGTTGGAAATCGACCAGGTTTTGACAAGTCCAAGGTCAAGTGTTATAATTGTCAAGGTTACGGACACTTTGCCAGGGAATGCCAAAGACCAAAGGTTGATGCTGGAACTTCAAAACAAGATTCGGGAAGTAATCTAACTTCCAAAGTCTTAGTGGTTCAGCAAATAGACGGATCTTATGATTGGTCTACACCATCAGAGCAAGCTCTCATGGCTGAGATTGACGATCAAGAGAAACAAATTGAATCCACTTCCTACATGCCGACTACTGAAGAACTTCAAGCTAATGTGCCACACACAGAAGTTAAGGGGATTGAGGAAGATGTTCTCTACATCAACTCGACAGAAGAAATGAGTCCCAATGATTTTGTAGGATATATGGCTGATATTCAATCCGAAAAGAAAAAGGTATGTCTAGATCTCCTTACTCTCGCTGATGTGTGCTATTTAGTTACTGATCTTCAAACACAGGTTAGTGTCTTTGCAGAATCTAACAAAACCTTGACCTCAGAATTAGATTTAGCTAAGTCTGATGTTCGTAGGTTAGGTGAAGATAAATTAGCACTGAACGAGAAGATTAAGAGTGATGCTCTAGATAAGACCAGTCTGACTGACATTATAAATGAACAATGTATTAAAATAGACGGGTTATATCTAAACCTTAATGAGCTTAATAGAAATATAGCTATAAGGGATAAGAAGTTATCAGAGTCAAATATGAAACTGGTAGAGCTGAATAGAAAATTTGAAGGTTATAGAACTTCTTCTTTGACCTTAGATAGAATCATTGGCTCTCAACGTAGTGTAAAGGATGTTACTGGCCTAGGATACTCAGATGTTCCTCCGCCCTTTAATGCCAATTACACTGCTTCCACTTCTGTTGACTTAGAAATGACAGATGTTAATCCTGAGACTGAGGATTTGGAAAATCAATAGTCTATTGCATCTGAGATCCAAAAAGAGCCTGTCAATGTTTCATCATTAACCAAGAGTACAGTCAAATCTCTCACTAAAGTACAATTCGTATCAAGTGGGATGATTGGAAGTACTGATGGAAATAATGAAGTCATTAAGAAACATAAGGAGTTACCTTCAGTGTCTTTTGATCAGATAAAGAACGAGTCTGCTAAGACTGCTAAGTCACGAAAGTAGATGTCATGCTTCAAATGTCATCAACGAGGACATGTCTCTTCTTGTTGTCCCAATAAGAAGAATGAAGTTGCTTCTAAGCGCGAGGCCAGTGATAAGTCTAAAAATATCTCTAGCACAGACAGGTTAGGTACCAGACCTGGTATTGGTATTAAACCTGTGACTGCTCTGAAAAGAGATGCGTCTCACAGTGTCTCGCCACCAAAACCTAAACGGCATGAAAACTTTGCTAAGGATCAAGTGCCGTCGAGGTTTATGACTCCGAGAAGGAACCAAAGTCACTTTGAGATTGGATCTACATCTCGTTCACAAGGAGTTAACCAAGGGTCCTATCATAATCGTAACCAAGGGCAGAAATTCCAGGGTTATGTATCGGGGAGAGTTGGAAGTCAGTCAACTCATAGACCCAGGACCACTAATCATCAGCAAGCTGATGCTCCTTCAAAAGTGACCAAAGCTCCTAATGGGAAGGATGGTTACTTTAAAGAGCTACAGTTTGTCGATGATAAGGGACAAACCAAGACCGTAATGGCTTGGGTCCTTCTTGATAACTGATTGTTTATAACTTGTATGTGCAGGAGCAGACTGGGAACAATGATAATTGGTGGTATGTTGACAGTGGATGCTCTAGGCACATGACAGGAACCAAAAGTCTACTGACAGACTTCAGTGGTGGACTGAGACAAGGAGTGCACTTCGCCGGTGATAAAGGAGGAGTAATTACTGGGAAAGGAACAGTTTCTAATGGAACTTTGACTCTAGAGGATGTGAATTATGTTGAAGAACTAACGCACAACCTAGTGAGTGTTTTCCCAAGTCTGTGATAAAGGTCATCCTGTTCTCTTCACTGAGAAAGAGGCCTTGATCCTGAAGCCAGGTTTTATCATTCCCGAAAAATGGATACTGATGAAAGCTCCAAGGAAGAAGGACATTTATGCTATCAACATGAATGCTCCTATTACTTCAATGGTGTCTACCTGTCTGTTATCCAAGGCTTCAGAATCAGACTCTCTCCTATGGCATAGGAAAATGGCACACTTAAACTTTCAAAAAATGAACTATATAACCAAACATGGGTTAGTTCTGGGTGTACCACCGAAGAGTTTTGCATTTGAAGACAAGTGTATATCCTGCTTGAAAGGAAAACAGCATAAGAAACCACACAAGTCTGAAAATGTGAACTCTATTTCCTCGCTTTTTGAGTTACTACATATGGATCTCTTTGGCCCAATAAGCAAGAGAATCATAGGTGGCAAATGGTACAGTCTGGTTGTCACAGACGATTTCTCTAGATTCTCTTGGGTATTCTTTTTGGGATCTAAGGATGAAACTCCGGGCATTCTTATGGAGTTTCTAGATCTAATAGAGAACATCTATAGAAAAAGAGTTGAGAGAATTCGTAGTGACAATGGGACCGAGTTCAAGAATTCTACATTGAATGTATATTGCTTAAGCAAAGGCATTCAACATCAATTCAGTGCACCATATGAACCTCAACAAAATGGTGTTGCTGAAAGGAAGAATAGAAATCTAATTGAAGCAGCGAGAACAATGCTTGCAGATTCAAGGCTTCCAGTCATATTTTGGGCAGAAGCAGTGAATACAGCATGTCATGTTCTCAATCGGGTTCTTACGGTTAAAAAGCAAAACAAGACATGTTATGAGCTTTTGAACAAGAAGAAACCGAACTTAAAAGGGTTTGAACCCTTTGGAGTTTCATGTACGTTGTTGAAAACAAGTCATCAACCTAAATTTGGTGAGAAGGCTGACGAAGGATACTTCCTAGGTTACATGCCTAACTCACCAAACAAAAGGGCCTTCAATAAAAATTCGGGACGTGTTGAAATAGTTTATAACATCGAAGTTACGAGCTATACACATGACTCACATAAGGGATTGGATTGGCAGTTTGACTATTCAGATCTTTTCAAGTCATTTAAAGTCCCTATCAGTGACTATGTCAGTAACTCAGATATTCCTGAGCATTTATTGTCAGGAGATGAGGATCCCACTCCTTCATCGAGTGCTCAAACGTCTGATACTAGGAATATTGTCGATACTGATGTGGTCCCCCCTATCGAGTCACAACAACCTCAAGATGATATACCTCTAGAGAGTGAAGATCCTGAAATTGCTTCTCAAAGGATTATAGATGATGTTCTTACTCCTCTGAGACAATTAAGGATATCAACTACTAATGAAGGTATACCACCTTTGGAGGAAATTGGTGCCAACTTACAGGATGATATTCCAGTTGAACCTGTTACTTCAACAATAATTAATAGGATTCATCCAATTGATAATATCATCGGTGATCCAAATTCTCCTGTTCTGACTCGGAATCAATCTAAAGCTAGTACATCTACTCATTCAAGCTTGTATGCTGAAATGAACGAGACAGGGATTTCTAATCTATGTCTATATTCATGCTTTATCTCACAAATTGAACCTAAAAATGTTCAGATAGCTTTGAAGGAAAATTCGTGGGTCGAGGCAATGCAGGAAGAACTGTCTCAGTTCACAAAATTGCAAGTTTGGGAGTTGGTTGACTTACCTGTTGGAGAATATCCAATTGGAACTAGATGGGTATTTAAGTGCAAGAAAGACGATCGAGGAATCGTGATTCGCAATAAAGCTCGTCTAGTTGTCCAAGGTTTCAATCAACAAGAGGGGATTGATTACAATGAAGTGTTTGCGCCTGTGGCTAGGCTTGAAGCAATTAGGTTATTCTTAGCATTTGCAGCCTCTAAGAAAATAAAAGTATTTCAGCTGGATGTTAAAAGTGCCTTCTTGTATGGCAAAGTCAAACAAACGGTGTATGTTTCTCAACCACCGGGATTTACTGATCCAAAGTATCCAGATAGAGTATATCGTCTCGATAAGGCTCTATATGGATTACATCAAGCTCCGAGAGCGTGGTATGAAACACTGTCTACTTATCTTCTTGAGAATGGCTTTACAAGAGGAAAAATTGACAGTACACTCTTTGTCAAATGGAAGAAGAGAGACTTTCTACTTGTTCAAGTATATGTGGATGACATCATCTTTGGGTCATCTGACGAAAAGATGTGTAGTGAATTTGAACGAGTTATGAAGAACAAGTTTGAAATGTCAGCGATGGGTGAATTGACATTTTTCTTAGGATTGCAAGTCGATCAAAAGAAAGATGGATATTTCATTCATCAGACTAAGTATACGAATGAGCTTCTAGAACGATTCAAAATGGAAGAATCTAGAATTTTTCATACTCCCATTCCAGAAGCTCATGGTATTGGGCCAGATACATCGAGTGATAGAGATGTGGATCCTACTCTTTATAGGGCCATGATTGGATCACTAATGTATCTTACAGCTTCCAGGCCTGATATAATGTTTGCAGTATGTGTCTGTGCAAGATATCAAGCTACTCCTAAAGAGTCTCACATGCAAGCTGTGAAACGAATTCTTCGTTACCTCAAAGGGAAACCGAAGCTGGGACTTTGGTATCCGACTGATGGAGACTTAGATTTTGTGGCTTACACTGATTCTGATTACGGAGGATGCAATCAGAATAGAAAGTCTACAACCGGTGGATGTCAATTCCTAGGAGGCAGACTGGTCTCTTGGCAATGCAAGAAGCAAACCTCAGTAGCCATTTCTACATGTGAAGCTGAGTATGTTGCAGCTGGCAGCTGTTGTTCCCAAGTTCTGTGGATACAACAACAATTGCTTGATTATGGGTTGAGTATAACAAATACTCCTATGATGATTGATAATGAATCAACGATCTCAATAACCAATAATCCGGTCAAGCACAGTAAAACTAAACATATTGATATTCGACATCACTTTATTAGAGACTGTGCTGAGAAGAACCTGATAAAGTTAGCTAAGGTTCCATCTGTGGATAATTTAGCAGATTTATACACCAAAGCGTTCGACAGAGCTCGATTCGAGAAATTGGTGCAACTAAATGGAATGAGAAATCCAGAGGATTAGTCTTCCATAGAGTTATTTTGTAATAATTAGCTGTTCTTATTTATTAGTTTATGCCTATTTTGTTTTTTTTTTTTAAAAAAAAGGGAAAAGGGGGTAAGGCGTATGGCATTCATTTACTTGTTACCGTTGGGGAATCGCCTCCGATAAAGGTTAAGTCTTTATCAACTGGGAAATGATAGTAAATTAGAGGAATTGGCTTAATAAATGTAGGTAAAAGTCTTAAGTTAGATGTGTTAGTAGATTCAAATTTGTTACATGAACTTTACATCTTTAAAACCAGGCCTTCACTTATCTTTATTTTAGTATACTCCTCTCTCCACACGATATAATCTGCTTGAAAAACTTTAGATCTAAACAGCTTCAGTATATGATGTACTGGTAGGCAATTTCTGCTTTGATTTCTGAGCATATAATAAGCTATAAATCTTCTGTGTGTTATCTCGTGTGATTTACTATATGACGTATGACATAAGTCTTAATTGATGAAAGATAGTCTGACCATACACTGTTATCAAGAATTTATGAAAATATGTCAAGACAAATAATAAGAATTATGGCTGTTAGTGAAATTACTGGTGTCTTTATTGTACTAAGTACAGACCTGACTCCTTTAGTTTTGCCAATAGTTTCAAGCTTGGTTTGTCTATACTAAGGGATCTTCTGTTGTACTAAGTACAGAACTAGAACCACTAGTATCTACAAAACGAGTTTGATATTTGTCACATTTACTCTAGGGTATGTCATATGCTTCGCAAAGAACATTATTTAGTGACCTCTACCTTGAAAGAGAAAGATACGGTGTTATGTGTTATCCTTGATTTCTCAGTATGTCATTTTTGAATCACATTAGGTAATACACATTCAAACAATAAAAGGTTTGCTTGAAAATCAGTGTAGACTTTGTTTATATGGATTATAATACCGGTAATATTCTCATTTTGATGAGAATATTATATTTTGTGGAAATAGGTAACCAAGTTATACTCTTATAAATGTAAGTTGATAAATGGTTAAGTTGTGAGTTCTTATGTAACTTATTGTGAATTTCATGAGGTATGCATACTAACAATCTTCTTAGATCAGTACTCAACAATTGATTCAGCTATTTCTTTCTAATATGATCCCGCTGTCGATAATTTCTTAATGCCCTCAATTAGGATTTATTTTACTTTATTTTATTGTAATTTTATTTTAGTCAAAGTGCTTCATTAATACAAGGGTTGTTAATAACAATGTTTATTATGAATCATTGTACGTTTATTTATTTCATTTTATCTTATTTCTTTTTTATTTTTTTATTTTTTATTTTTTATTTTTTTTTTATTTTTTATTTTATTTTTTATTATTATTATTTTTCTTATGTTTCTATTGTTCGTATTATTGCATCACAAGTGAAAGATCCTCAGATTTTAGACTTGTACGCAATTTGGACTTAAAAATGACGTTTTGTAATTAAAATGTAATTTTTAGACAAAAATTGCGAGCCGAGAACAGTGCTGCGAGTTGACTGGGCTTGCGAGTTGAACTCAACTCTGCGAGTTGAGTTCTGCGAGCTGAGTCAACAGGTATAAATAACTGCGAGCCCGCATACAACCCCACACAGTTCTGCGAATCCAAAATCAATTGCGAACCCACACAGTTGCGAACCGAGATTTATTCACTTCATTTCCAAAATTCTGTTGAGGATCGGATCTTTCAATTCCTAGATATTTTTCATCTTTACGTTGTGAACTTATTGAGGTAAAAAACAACTAATTTTACCAAATAATTAACCCACAATCGACATTTTTAATAAAATGAGGATTTTGGTATTTAAATTACAAAAATCATCAAAATTATAGCTCATATAGACAAGAAACCTTAGGGTTTGTGTAAATCTGAGTCTATTGAACAAGATGACATAGCTTGATCATGTTATATCTCGCCAAATAAATTTGAAAAGATGATGTCATCTGGGCAGTTCATGCTGCGAGTTGAGATCCAGACTCAACTCGCAGCCCGCTCCTGCGAGTCCAACCTGCGAGTTGACTTGCGAGTTGACTTGCGAGTTGAACTCTGCGAGTTGAACTTGCGAGTTGAACTCTGCGAGTTGAACTTGCGAGTTGAACTCTGCGAGTTGAATTCTGCGAGTTGAACTTGCGAGTTGAATTCTGCGAGTTGACTTTTGTTGACTCTTGCGAGCTGACTTGAACTCTGCGAGTTGAACTTGCGAGTTGAATTCTGCGAGTTGAACTTGCGAGTTGAATTCTGCGAGTTGACTTTTGTTGACTCTGCGAGCTGACATTTGAAAATTTTGAACTTTTAATTTTTAATTTACGAATTCTCGATTAATTAACTAATTAAGCGTTTATAAGTTAAAATTAATATACGGTTAGATGTGTCGACTTAAATGTAAACACATAAAATCGTATACTTTATATATAAGACTTATGACTTTCCGTAATAAGTAATATATTTGTGTAGCAGGTTAATTTGAAAGTTAGACTTATTGATTTAGTATATGTTGAACAACTATAATTGATAATTAAGTTTCACGACTTAATAGTTCAATTAGAAGTTGTAGATCATATAAGTTTATCAATATTTGTTAATCTAATTGTCTAACATTTGTGTAATTTGTGATATTACATATATGGCTAGACTATTCGCTGCTCATCACAACGTGGTTGTTGATCTAGATATCAATGCACGAGGTGCATCCAGGGTCGCTCGGATTCTTACATTTCTGAGTCGATCAAGGATACAGTATGCCATTACAGAGTCACCTGCTCTTTCACAAGATATACTTACCCAGTTCTGGGCTAATATTGTATATGACACATCTGTGAATCCTCCGGTCATCCAGACGAGGATTAATGACCACCCGGTTATCTTCTCTGCCTCAGATCTACGAAACATATTACAGTTAGGCACTGTAGAGCAGGAAGATGGACCGACCGAGTTTTCTTCGGATTTTCTTGAAGGTGCTCTAGGACGGATGGGGTATGTTGGACCCAAGAGAGGGCGTCAGTTCTTGAAGGCGCTCGTTTTTGGTGAGTGGAGGTTCTTATGGCATGTCCTTGTAACTATCTTTGGACCGAAGAAGGGAGGATACGATGAGTTGAGCTCTTCTCTCCTATCTGCTTTACTATCACTGGTTTATAAAAAACCATACAGCTTTTCAGATTACATCTTTGGGGAGATTGTACGCCAAATTTTGGGGGGAGTTAGATCGCAGTTTATGATCTATCCTCGATTTTGCATGCTGATTATTAGGGCCTCTATCCCTGATCTGCCGGTTTTTCAAGCGGATCTGAAGGTTGATACCATTGGGTTACGGGCATATAATGCGATGTTTATGCAAACCTCTCGCAGATTCGAGATGCAACCACAGCTGACAGAGTTGTTTGGATTTTTGGTTAATCCCGAGTATATTTCGCCACCAAACAATGGTTGGATTGATGTTGATGTGGCTGCAGCTGTGCCTGCACCACAAGAGCTAATAGAGGAGGTTCTAAATCAGGCAAATCAGCAAGAGCCACAAGTTGATGTTGACATTGCAGCTGAAGTGGTGCAGCAAGTACTGGCTGAGAACGATGATGCCAATGATCCCATCATGCAGGATGTGGATCAGTATGTTGCTGAGGCACCAAGGTTTGAAAAACCATCTTCTGAGGCATCTGATGCTGTTGGGCCATCGGGCAGAGATGGAGAAGCTGCTTCGGCTTCTGAATCTGAGTCTGATGATGATGATGAGACTGGACCACCAGGGTTTGTCTCCGGTATCCCTGAAGGGATGATTCGTCAAGGATCAAAATTGATTATGGATCCGGCATTGAAGTTAAAGAGGAAAGCCGTTGATCAGGATCCTGATTTTGTTCTTGTCGAAGAAGATGAGGATGAAGAAGAAGAGGAGGAGGTGCTTATTACTCGACCTCGCAAGCTGCTCAGACAAACAGCTTCAACCTCTGCAGCTCATCTACAATCAAGTTCTACGCCCTCAGAGGCTGAAATGATTGCTGCTTTGGTTCGCCCGTCTTCGCATCCAACCACCAAATCTAGCAGGGTTGCGACGCGTCTATTAACCGATGTTGCTACCGAGATAGCGAAGAAAATGCAACCGCCTGCTCCCACACCACCAACAACAACTTCTGATGCTCCATCCACCTCACCTATGACTGATGTTGAACGCATTACACAATTGGAGTCTAGGGTTAGAGAATTGCAAGTAGTGGCTAACACTTTTGCTAATCAGCTTCTACAACTGTCCGACAATGTCACTACACAGAATAACGCTTACTCACTACTCATCAAGACAAATAGTAACCTGATAGATGATGTAGCTGATAAGCAAAGACAAATTGACAGACTTGATCGCCTGGTCATCAGCCTTCTGAAGGACAAGCCATCTCAAGGGGAGGTATTGATATATCAAGAGTCCTGCAAGGAAGATGATCTGGCGAAGAAGAATAAGAATGATGAAGATGATGATCCCTCAGCTCAGAAGGATAGTGAGCTGGCCGGTCCTTCAACGACTGGTCAGCAGACTACATTTCAGGGGGAGTCTGCTGAAGCAAGTGGTAGTGGAGCTGGTGCTGGTACTGCGAAGGGTGGAGCTGAAGAAGGTGACACTTGTATTAATATAGATTGAGTGTAATTATTAATACATTGTAACTTTGAATCATTTTGTAATTAAGATGTTTGAAATTGAATATGTAAAATATTAATGTTTAAATGCTATAATTCTAAAGTGATGAATGTTTGTATATTATAAGCCATTTGTAATTCTAGATTGACTATGATCGATAAAAGAGTTATAGGATCATATAATATATGATGTTCGCATATTATAAGACTTATTCAAATTTTAGATCGATTATCATAATCGATGAAAGATTTGAATAAGTATATATATATATAATATATTTTAAATACACAAAGGGATTAATAAGAAAAATCTTAGATTGATTCAGGGAAATCAATGAAAGAACTTATGATATTAATCTATTTGTGTATGTATTTCTATAGGTCATGAAATGTTGAACTTATCAGATTCTGAAGGCGACATGCCAGATGAATTAGATGAGGACATTGACTTTGACCTTGAGGAAGGAGAGTTTGTACCTCCTGAAGATTGGACTTTCATTGTTAATGATGGGGCAGACGAATGTGTAGATCTTGACGCTGATGTTGTTGAACACATTGTAAGCCCATCTACAACTAAAGTGGTCATCCAGGAAGAAGATGGAGAAAGGGTTGTTGAGTTAGATGAAAATCTAGATGACTCAACCAGTTCTGAATCAGAAGATGACCTTCCAGAAAAACTCAGAAATAATCCCATGTTTAGACCTCTGAAAAGGAGAAAGCAAAAGGTTGGGATGTCTGAAGTAGATATAACTGGAAAGAAAGCACCAAGGAAGGGGATCATCGGCTGGTATTTTGATTCTGACTTGAAACTTTTCGCTATCAAAAGATTTGACGGAGTTCAATATTTCGATAAGAAGCTTAAAGTATTCAGTTCGCTTCCTCGATATGAAATTCGAGACTTGGCACGCTTAGAACTGATAAATCCCAGTAATGATCCCTACGCAACGTATGTTGAGAGAATCATTCGGACTGAGGGTAGATCGATGAAGTTTGAGAAGATTAAGCCAAGAGTCGGAAAGACGATCAAATTAAAGGAACGAAGTCAGAGAACTGGCCGAAGATTAAGGAAGAAAACTTATCCAGCTGTCAAGTGCATACAGCAGATACCACTGAAGACAATGCCACAGAATATTCTGGGAAATCTTCTAAACTGGCACGTGGACTCAGAGACTGGTGAAGCTGTCATGGTTGAAGCTGATGATGAAGTCGAAGGAGGAGAAAGAGTAATTCTAACAGTCTATGACCATCGACACCTGATGAATCTGTCGAGGAAGGACCTGTTGAAGTTAAACGAAAACAGGATCTTAACGACTGAAGCATGGGGTGATCTTGCAAGAGATTATCAATTAATGGTGAAGACTTGTATTAGAATGAAGATTCATATGGGCAGTAGTATTTACAAGTAAAGACCACAGACAAAGTTGAAGATAACGACACTAGAGCTATTGTCAAGGGGGAGTCTGTTGGGACATGTTATTGTGACAATAGATCTAGCTTGTAATAGGACTAGTGTATTTGTTATCAAACTTGTATAAATTGGTTTAGACTTGTAAATATATGATATTAACTTGTTATTATTATTTGTTAAATGTTATTAGACAAATATCGATTTTAAGTTAAAGTCTGAATCGCGAATTGAGAAGTCAACTCGCAGGTCAACAGACTTGCGAGTTGAGATCTCAACTCGCAGTCCAATCTGGACTCGCAGCTCTCAGCTGCGAGTTGAGATATGGGCTCGCTGGAAACTGGACTCGCAGGTCTTACCTGCGAGTTGAGTTTTGGGCTCGCAGCTTTCTCAGTTCGCAGGACCTACTTGCAAGCTGAGATGTGGGCTCGCAGTCCATCTGGACTCGCAGGCCCATGGCCTGCGAGTTGAACCAGATATAAATATTTTAATGCTGCTCATTATTAGATAGGGATCTAGAAATCCGTGCTATAATTACACATACCAAATATTTAAATATTCTCTCCTCGAAATTCGTGCTGATATAAAGGCTATCATTGAATAGGCTCGGTTTTGATTGTTTAACACTAGTTGATATCAAAACGAAGCTTGTTAATTGATAGATTAGTTATATAAGCCTAAAACCTTAAGTATTGAGGGATTCCGCACCTCAATACCTAAAAGATAATTCGTTATCGCTAACTAAGATCTAGAGACTTACATGACACTAAATACAATCACAATTAAATCAAAATGTACCTTGAAAATAAACATGAAACCTTGCAGTTGATATTGCGGATCCTTCTTTGGGATCTTAGGATAAAATGTTACTCGTTCTTGACTTTCACAAAGTGATTGGTATGTAGCACCTCAAGTATAGGAACCCCATGGAAAATCGTTCCACAAGTCTAAGTCTTCAACCAGTCGTAGTAACTCGTCATCAACAACATAATACTTACACGAATCAATAAATCCTTTATGCAAAAGCAATAACAAACATATTTGCACAACATCCAAATCATTGTAGTCATAAAGTCGCTCAAAAACATTATTAAGATCTCGCACGCATACACAATTTTTTTTTCTCAACCACTTAGCAAATACTCGCTTTCTAAAAGACCCTCCACCGTGTCCCGGTATTCTCAGTAAAACACCAAACTTCATCTCAGAAATCAAACAAAATTGCTCTTGCCCAAAATGTAGTTTCTTACCAGCAACCTCAAAAACCAACTCCTTCTTATCATTATTAATTCAACAAGGTTTGACAACATAAAATGCAACAAGCTAGGTTCCTCCCTAAGATCTTCTAACAAAAACCAATGTCCAAAGCATGTTTTAAAGAAATGGCTATGACAAGCTGGTCTTTCCTTCAAGACTGCATCTATTTTAGAGATAATAGATATATCGGCATTCAGTTGCACATCAGCATAATAGTATTTACCCTAGATATAATTTATAAACAAATTTACTAGGTTATTATTTAAAATCCACATTTACCTTATTCAAGTACGAATTAAGAATATATGTTTAGAGAACTTACAATATTCATTATTGCTACAATTGGACCACTCACGTCCAAATGATCTTACCCGTGACACTTTTTCAAGATACCTAAATCAATAACATTGTATATTACAGCACTTATTCAAGAAAACTATAACAATAACATTTCACCATATACCTAACTTAATTGAAAACTTAGTAGACACATAATCACGGTTATACAACATGTATGCAATCCGTTCACATTTTATAAATGACAAAATCACAACATAAACACATACAATTCATATCTTCAAGTTATATTTATATTCAAATGTGTATAACTAATAAAAGTTATAACTTTTAGATAATAACCATTTTTTATAGGAACAACATAATTAATAATTTTTAAACTAAATAAAATATATAAATATATTTTACTAAATTCACAGTAATAATCATTATATAAAAACATAAATCACAAAATAAATTAAAGAAACTAAACTAAATTTACCAAATAAATGTATTAGCTTCCATTAAAAACTAAAATATATTTTGTTCTTATAAAACAATAATATTAAATACAAAATTTCTCGACAAAAAAATTACCTACAGATCTCTTTGTTGACTTCCTTGACTTGGTACAACCTTCTTTACACCTAAAATCAGATAAATGTTAGAAGACAAACATAAAATATTATAAGATGTTCCCTGCACAAAGAATAAGAAAAGTTGAAATAAAAAACTGAAAAATCAAACAATTTTACAACAACAAAATTACCTAGTATTTATAATGACTTCGTTAACTTGCTACAACCTCTTTTATACTTAAATTATGATGAACATTGTAACAGAAGAAGAAAAAAATATAAAATTGAAACAATGGTTCAGTTCGTCGGAAGGAGTGTATGAACACTCTCTTGTAATCACTTGTAAAATACAAAACCAAACATGTATCCTTCATTCGTGCAAAAAAATCGATGAACAAAAATCGCTATAATCGCCATATTGCATTAACATTCTGGCGATTTGGCAAGATGACACGCGGCATCTTCTCAAAGGCTTAAGAAAATCGCCATATTGTTCACTCTGGCGATATTCCTGGTACACGTGGCATCGTTTGAATAGTCCGCAAAAAATCACGTGAATCGCCATATTCTAATTTGTATTATGAGGATTTTGTTGTTTAGATTCGTAAAACGTGTCTGATAAAATCTATTTTGGTAAAGTGAAGATTGAAATGTTTTATCTAGGTAATTTTCTCTAATTATAATTGTTGTGTCAAAAGTTTTGGTGGTTCATGATGGATGAGGTTGGGAAATATTAGAGATATGAAAATATGATCTTATGAATCCTCTTTAATATTTCTACACATTCGTTATTACGATCTAAATTTAGTTTCTTTCTCTTGAATTATGCTATTCCACACATAAATTTAACATATTGTATATTTTATCTGTTTTAAATGATGATTTTCCTATTTAAACGATGGTATTTTAACTATAATAATTAGTCATCAACAACTTTTAACCATAAGGTACAAACGTTTTCATATGAAAAACATTGTTATTGTCTTTATTATAAAGCCCCTTTCTATTGTTGTATTGACCAAGTCAGCCTCAATGGGAATATGTAAGTTTAATTACAATGATTGTTAGATGCAATTATCGATCATCTATTTCATACACAGTGGATGACAAAGTGGCTCCAAAAACTATTTATACAAAGGATGAAACATATTCCAATTTATCATTCATAAAAAAGCCTTTTGTCTAGCAGCACTTTAGAGATCTCTTTAACTTAAAAGTTGAACCCAAGTTATGGTTCAACTTTTGTAGGTGACAATCTATATATATTTTATAATAGAAATTATCTATATCTATAATTTTTATAAAGTATTTAACACTATTTTTTTTTAATCCTTAAAAAGAGATAACAAAAATTACCATTTTATCCCTCCATTTATTTAATATATAAATAATTCAATAAATACTATATTTCACATAATACATTTAAATATATTATTTCTTCCTTTATATCACATTTTTTAATTTACAATTACAATAATTTAAACTATTATAAAAAATCACTTTCATTTAAAAAGTAGCAATTATTCTTGCATTCATGTACCAATTAACATATGTCTATCAACATAAACATGTGAAATCTTCATCCTCTGCTGTGCGCGAGATCTGACGCTAGTATGTATATATAGGAGTGGGTTCAAGAGAGAAAGAAAAATTGGTGGAGAAATGGGAGAAATGTTCCTTTAACTTTTTGATTCAGCAAATTAACTATTTAATTCATCAAATTAACCATTTGATTCAAGAAAAGTGTTTATAAATGAAAATATTTTTTGAATCATAGATAAGTATTTATTGAATCAAATAAAGCATTTTTTGAACTCATATTTATTTTCTCACTTAATCATACTTGTTTTTTATTAAAAAAAAAAAATTTATCCCTTTTCTCCCTCAAAATTTTCTTTTTTTTAGATCCTGTTACTGTATATATATATATAAGAGTTGATTCAAAGAATAAACAAAAATTGATAGAGAATATATATATATATATTATTCGGATTTAAAAATAAGAAAATTTTGAGTAACAAAGTTCTGTGATGAAATTAGTTGATATGTAATATTAATAGAGGTGAGCTCATTTGAATACAAGATTTTTTTGGAAGAATGGGAGAATGAATCTCAACCTTTCATTTTGATCAAAGATAACAAAACCCATTTTCTCCTCACATTGTTTAAATTTAAATATCTCAAAAACGGTACTGCAAAAAATAATAAAAATTACCCCATAAAAATCATCATTTTTTTCTCTTCGATTAGACATCTCACGAGGTATATTTTCGACGAATTTTTTTTTCTTCATTTTTTGTGGGTTAACATGTGTGTTACGATTTATTAACAAAAGTGTTACCTATGACTATCACATTTGTTACCAAGGACTATCACATGGGTTATAAGCGATAGTCGGTACTAACACATGTGATAGTCGCTGGTAACATATGACAACCCTCGAAAACCGGTATATTTCCGTACACAATTAATATGCATTCTTACGCTAATTCCCTCGTAATTGAAATCGACTTGATGGAAACATGAGATAAGTCTAGCACACACCCACAATGCACATTTTAGTGCACATTATTTTAATGTCGAATGCATTACGCTTACGTAATTATTAAGAATTACACAATTTAATCAGATGATTTCTGATAAATGCGAACGTTGGTGATAAACTTTAATAAATAACGTAAATCTATTGACAATATAAATAGTAGTTATACATATATTATTATGCGAGGATTTATAGCATAACTTTTCGATAATTGGAGATAAACACTTATACAATTTTAAATTGAGTGAAAGGTTAATAGGAACACATATTAAATGAAACGAATCATTCGATAACGTACGTACATTGTCGAAACAACTTACAATTAAATATTCACTTTGAATTTCTTAAACCTCACTAAGTTGCCCTAATCATCTAATTAACACCTAATAAATCACTAATTAAGCCTAAGTACTAAAATATCTAGCTTAAATTAATTAAATAAAACAAGGAAATGATAAAGTCAATTAGGGGGGGACCCTTCCCTTGACTTTGGCCAGCCCTCCCCCTTACTGCCGATTTTCTTCCCAAGCCCACACCACCTTGTTCCCAATATAATAATACACACTCCATGCACCCTACTTTCATTTATTTAATAATGATAATACCATGCTTCCAATTTCCCTTGTGACTATTTGAATTTGTTTAAATATTAGGAAGTAGTTGAAGGGAAACACACACACTCAAACCTTTCAAGAAAACTACAGCTCACTCTCTCTTTTCTCTCCCTCTCTTCCAACGTCTTCATCATCATCTTCATTTCATCATCTTCTTCAAGAATCACCACTAATAACCATTTTCTCTACATCCTTGTTACACACACTTACACACCACCTTTACCTTATGGTTACATTGTCTTGACCACCTTTTAAACTTATGGCATCGTTTAATCATCTTCTTAAATCTCATAATCTTGAGGTTTCAAATATTTAAAGGGAAGCTAGCAATCGGGTTTATATAAAAGGATATCGGGTTGAAGATTCAAGTTCTTTTCTTCTTATTAATTTCATCCTAAAAGCTTTGTAAGGAACTCTCTTTAACCTCATTATTTCCTTCCATTTTAAATGCTTGCAATGCTAGAAGTTTACTATCTCGTTAGAATCGACTAAATGCATGATAGAATAATCAAGAAAGAAACGAGTGTTAAAATGAGTACCTGGATATATGATCTTGATGATATGCATATTATGATTGTGTTTAAAGGTGTTAAAATGGAATTCTAGTAGTTAGAAATGGTGAAAGAATCATTAAACGATAAAAAATGAGTTATAAACGAAAAAGCAAAACTAGACGTTAAAAACGAGTGACGAAACTCTCAACTATCTCATTTGATCAAGAACATGTTTCAACTTGGTAAAATTCAAAAAGAATCGATTTAAAACGTGAAAAAGGGGCTTTAAACTTAATTTATGAAAAACTGGAAAAATGGCCGAAAATGGCCTTACCCGGACGGGTGACATCAGTTTTTGTCTTTACCGGACGGGTGACCTGTTACCCGGTCGGCTTTAGCCTTACCCGGACGGGTGACTAGGCCACAAGGACGGGTAACCTTTGTTTCAGATTTAAAACGTTTTACTCGGGATATTTTCGGAGGGAAAATTTATCTATCGCCGAAATTTGAAGTTAAGATTTCCATTGAGTAATTTTAGTTTGAGAAAAACTTCGTTTTACTCGTACCGCTCACCAGGTGAGTTCACAACCCTTATTTTACTGTTGTTTACTGCTTTCTAGATTTTTGGGTGAAAAACATATGTACTGTTTACATACAAACTGTTTTCATGCGATGATTGAAAAGCTGACAACGAATCCTTGTGCGAACCTACGTTAAACTAGTTGTAGTGCATATAAGTCCTCATGACTACAAACTATAACCATTAGCTAGATGATGCTAGCCACCGAATATGCGAATAGTACTATTGGGATGACATCCCTCCCACCTTTGTTAGTCATGCTAACTGCCGACATTATGTCGAGACGAGGAGCGTATATTTTCATTGTCCCAGGCAAAAACATTAAAAGTCATGGTTTGGTTATAGGCTTAGGTGTCAGCACTTTAACTCGTAAGGTCTTGCAAACCTTCGGGGGATCATCATCAGCTATTTATTGTTTTAAACTGTATATCATCGTACGGTTGGCCATGGTTGGCACGATATGAATTGCGAAACATTCACTAAACGCTTGGTTTAAATGATTGAGTCTTAAACCTGTGGATTTCCCTCAACAATTTTGTTGATTCTTTTAACTATGTTTTTCAGGGAATTAGCAGCGAAGTAAGATTTTCATGCATATTGGGACCCGCGCCTAGCATATCATTTAGGATGCCATTTTTAGGAAACTCACGAGATTTCATTTGTATTACTATAATCTGTCTTAGTTATATTTGTGAAATCTCCAAACGATTGTATTTTGATAACACTACTACTTTTTGCGACTTGAATAGTCGATACGTTTTGTAACAAACAATTTATCGCATTATAATATTATGTTCCGTTGATAATCATATGCTCTTGATTAGTTAGATAACAAATCACATCACGCCCTGTTCTTCCGCACTTAACTCTGATTAGATTTTGGCGAGGTGTGACATAACAAATGTGTTATTTGTTAATAACACATGTGTTACCAATTTTAAAAACCCACCAAAAAATGAAAAAAAAAAAAAAATTCATCAAAAGTATGTGATTTAGGATTTTAAATCGAAGAGGAAAAAACGCTGATTTTTATGGTGCAATTTTTATATTTTTTTGACTAACGGTTTTTGAGATATTTAATTTCTTCGAATGTGACGGTTTTGTTATTTTGATCAAGATGGACGGTTGAGATTTGTACTCCCATACTTTCAAAAAATCTCATACTTGAATGAACTTTTGTCATAATATTAATCTCAAATAATATTTTCTTCATCCTAATTTTATATATTTAAACATTTTAATTTTGAAATACTGCAATTTTATTGTTCACTTTTAAAAATAAATGAGTGTAATTAACTAAAATTTTGTTATTGTGTCTAAAGTATACATATAGCATAAAAGTATATAAAAAGTAAGAGTAAAAGTGCAATTTTATAAAAATTAAGTGTAATGGTTATGTTTTTTAAATTATATATTTGTTGTTTATAGACAATAGATTTTAGACGAAGAGAGAACACTTAATTAAGATGTGTATGCATTGCGTGAGATATTGACTAGATCTTTGTAATCCAACATGTTGAAGCTAGTTAATAGACTATTTATATATTTAAAGAAATGGTTCCAATAAAACTTAAATACTAATTTTAGGAACTACTAACGAAACATGAATCAAGTTATAGGAGTTTTAGAATCAAGTTATCTAACTTTTTATATATATACACATTTTAAGTTTTCATACAATTGCAAAGTTCTACGGTCAATAAATATGATAATTTTTGATAAATACATTCAAATGAAAGTGTATGTAGAATGTCTATCCGTTTTGCTATGTCAACTTATTCAAAAGAATAATGATTTTAAATGAAACAATTAAATTAAAACTCAGAGTAAACTTCATAAATGGCTTATGTAGTTTACAAAGCATTGCGAAAGCTGTTTTTATATTTTTTTCATTTTTTCAGTTCAATAAGTTAATGGGTCTGTTTAATAAGATAATTGTAGATTGTAACTGTAAGTTGTAGTTGCAGGCTGTAAATTTATTTGTATATAATTGTTTGTCAAATTAATTGTAGTTGTAACTTTGAATTACAAAATAACATAAAAGGACATGAATATAATAATAAATAAAAATAACAAATAATATATTTCTTTTAGTAGTTATACATATATGGCAATTCATTCGTACCGTGCCTAATAGTAACCTGTCCACTTTTTTTTATTAAAAGGGTATTTCTAATATTTTGAGGAACGTTAATATTATTAATTTATTAAAAATGAAAATAACAATAACTTCAATAAATCACTTGAATAATTAATACTGATAATTCAAAAGTTGTCAAATTGTGATATTGACGAGGAGAATCAGTTATTTATATTCACTAAAAGCTTTTACAATTCTAAACGCTCGTAGTATCAGCTTTTCATTTACAAAATTTCTGGACCTTTTAAAAAGATTAAAACCTCAAAACTCTTCTAATTAACTAAAGCTTTGACATTGTGTATTATCAGGCCTGGAGCTAGAAATTGGGTGGCCCAATGTCACAACAAAAAGAGGCCCTTCAAATATAAAATTTAAATATAATACCAAACTTCAATGATCTAAATTCATTAAATAATACAAACCCTAAAAGGTGAAAAATCTAAACTTTCATCAAAATAAATAATATAAAAAATAACTATTTAAAACTTTTAGTGTATTACCTGAATTATAGAGTCAGAATCAAATACAACAGCGAGAAATCGACAAAACTAATTCCTAGATGGTGTACTTTTTTTTTATATGTTTAGTTCTCATGAATTTAATAACTTAAATAAGTTACATACTGGATCATAGTTAAAGCCATGAACTAAATTACATATCGGACTAGTGGAGTAGTGGAATACTGGAAAATTCTTGTTGTTGGGCCTTGTTGACTAGTTTGTTTAGTGAATAAAAAGAAAAACTAAAACCTTACCCATAAAATAAGCCCAAATTATTAGACTTAAATATATAATCAGAAGTAGGCTTAAAATTGAACAAATATATATTAAACTATATTAAGAATTTAGAGGCCCATCACAATTAGGGGCCCTGTACAGTAGTCCATTAGGCACCCTTTAACCTCCGGGCCTGTGTAGTGTGTATTATCTAATTGAAACGAAAAACCTAAATAAAAAAACGCTTATTTATTTGTTTTTCTAATTATTTGACTACTTTTGAATATTAAGTTAATTCTAAAATTAACTAAACGAAACGAAACGAAAAACTTAAATCAGAATCGTAAAGTTAAAATTAATGTCGTGCACCCACGTTTTAAAAACGTTTCGCATCCCTGCAACTTAGTTTTTCCGGCAGCAAAGATATCTCCAGTGAACTCCCATGACTTAGCTAGACACTATATTTACCTCCTTATCCCCTACCTCTCCCTCCGCAAGCAGCGGCAGTAGATTCCGGCCAACAATTAATAGCAGTAAGAGTAGGAACAAGATAAAAAAGAGAGAAAAGGTTAACGGTTTCTTTTTTTATTTTTTTGAATGAGAACTTGAGAAGAAACTCAGAGATAAATTAAAAACAAAGAAATTAGACTTGGAAATATTAACTAAACAAAAGTAACAGCCATCTCATCGATTATATATTTATGAAGCAATAATAAAAATAAACATAAACACAAGAATATAACGGAGCAAGAAAAGAGTTGGTGGCAGCTTATAAAAGAAGGTGTTCGGAAAATTAAGAAGGAAGAATAGCTATTAATATCATCAACTACTCTTTTTTCGGATTTTATCGGGCAAGATTAGAGCAGTCAATTTTAGCTCAAATCTTCAAAAATAAATTTTAGTGGGTTGTTTTGTATGAATATTAGGTTTATTGGACTCCATCTTATTTTTGAATGGGTCGTACTTGGCGTCTATATTTCTCGTTTCGAATAAAATGCATGAATAAATGGATGAAATTAAAATTTCATTATTTTCAAATAGTAAACCATACACACTATCGTGTTATTTTAATAATAGTAATAAAATATTTAATCATTAACAAATGCAAGTGATTAAAAATAATATTGATTATTTATAAATTTTCAATATTCTTTTGCAATTTTCATTATTTTTAAAACGTAGTAATCATATTCTTTTGCAATTTTATTATAATTTCTTTTGAAGTTAATTGAGATTGAAATACATAACCTCATAAATTCAAATTGAAATTAAAAATTAAGTCACAATATTTTTTTATTCATGTAAGTCTGTTTTGACCCCAGTTCGTTTTAACTCACACTAATTGTAACTCAAACCCGTTACGACCCAAATCCATTTTGACCCATTTGTCTTAACTAACTCACCCGCCCATTTCACCTCCTTTAGACGAGATACATAACTCGAATGCATGATTTTTCTTTAGCGGAGGAGGTTTAGAATTTGTGTAGAATTTAAGATCCGAAAGAAGCCAGAAATTAGAAGGATGAGATCTACCGAAGAATAACCATCTCAGATAATATTTTAAAAAGAATTTTAATAAGAAGCTAAATCAATATAAACTACATAAATAAATATTAAGTAAAGATAATTAGTGACTAATCTAAATATTATTACTAAATAATATATTTTAATACTTTATTATTTTAAGTGGTAAAGAGACTATTTTCTAATAAAATTATTTGATGGAGAAAATGAAAAAAAAAAAATGGAAACGGTATTCATAAATCAGTGTTAACCATAAAAACCATTTATGAGATTTGCTCTAAAATTTATAAGCATAAAGTTTACGGATTTGTTAACTCATTATATGATAAAAGGGTACTAGTATATATATTCTTAAAGTTTAAAAGGAAAGGGATGAGAATGTACATAAAATAAAATGGTAAGGATGGAATACATTATGTCTTCTCTTTTTCATTTTTATCAACCCTTTTGTTAGAACAATCTTGAATACGGACCCACTTTCATAGAAGAAAAAAATCAAAATTGCTAACCTCCAGTTCGGATCATCAATCAAGATTCACAAGACAAACTAAGCCAACCATTGTTCATTTGTTCAAAGAGGCCCACTTCATTTGTTAAATATTTGATTTTGTTGACTGCTTAATTTCTAAAATGTCATGCATTTTGCTTATATAAATATAGGAAGTAGGAACTATAATATAATATAAGTTATATGAAAAGAACAGAGGCCTCTGCCTGTCTTCACATGTTATAACCCACTTCTTCACTTCCTTAATTTCATTTTTATCATCTCCAAATGGAACTCCCAAGCACCTTTTCATTCATAGTTCTCCTTGTAACATTTCTTTTTGTGTTGAAGTTGTTAAGAAATACAATTTCAAGAAATGCTACAAGTTCAAAACTACCACCAGGTCCAAAAAAGCTACCAATTATCGGTAACATACTAAACATGGTCAGTAAAGATACACCACATGCTGTTCTTAAAAACATGGCTCAAAAACATGGTCCTTTAATGCATCTTCAACTTGGTGAAGTTTCTGCATTAGTTGTTTCATCGCCAAAAGTGGTGAAAGAGATCATAGTAAAGAACGATGTAGCATTCGCAGACAGACCTGAAATATTAACTGCTAAAGTTATCATGTATAACAGTTCAGATATTGCATTTGCACCATATGGAAGTTACTGGAGACAACTTAGAAAAATTTGCACTTTGGAACTTCTTACCAATAAAAAAGTCCAATCCTTTGGTTATATTCGCGAGGAAGAAGTGAAGTTATTGATCGGATCGATGATTCAGAAGTCGTCATCAGGATCGATAATTAATCTTACTGAAATGGTTACTATGTTGATTAATACAGTAACTTCTAAAGCTGCATTTGGAAGGGTACCTAAAGATCAAGATTTATTGGTACAAGGCGTACAGGACATGGTTGACCTTGGTGGTGGTTTTAGTCTTGCTGATTTGTTTCCTTCTTTTGGGTTTCTTAAAGTTCTTACCGGGATGAGTTACAAAGTTGGGAAAATTCACAAAAGTCTTGACAAGATTTTAGACAAGATTCTTGGTGAATACGAAAATGAATTGCAAATCAAGAAAGTGGGCAACGATGATAACGAAAACTTTCTTGATATTTTGTATAGACTTAAAGACGGTGGTAATCTCGACTCTCCTATCTCAATGGACAACATAAAAGCTGTTATTTTGGTATGCTTTCAATCTTACTTAAGCTGTGTATGATCAAATTTAGTTACTAGTTACTTGATATTTGAATAACTAACCAAATGGGCCTTTAGCCTAGTGGTTTGTGAGTAATTCATCAACCAAGAGGTTTTGACATTGTGTATTATCTTTGGTTGTACATAATTGTTGGGAAAGCATGTCTGTTTGTTGTTCTGATTAAAAAAAAATAATAAATAAATAAATAATTGTTGAATAACTGAATTAATGTTTATGGTAATATGATACAGGATGTTTTCTCAGCTGGAACTGATACTTCTGCATCAACAGTAGAATGGGCTATGGTCGAACTATTAAGGAACCCTGAAGTGCTAGGAAAAGCACAAGCTGAAGTTCGACAAGTACTCAAAGTAAAGGACTTAGTACACGAAGATGGTGATCTTAGTGGACTAAAGTACTTAAAGCTAGTGATCAAGGAAACTTTAAGATTACATCCAATATTTCCCTTATTACTTCCAAGAGAAAGTCGTGAAAGTTGTGAGATTGACGGATATGTGATACCGTTGAAAACCAAAGTCATAGTTAACGCATGGGCTCTTGGAAGGGACCCTGAATACTGGCAAGAACCCGAAAGTTTTAAACCAGAGAGGTTTGACAACACTAGTATCGATTATTCAGGAAATAGTTTGGAGTATCTTCCATTTGGGGCAGGAAGAAGAAGGTGTCCAGGAAGTTTCTTTGCGTTGTCCAATATCGAGCTTATTCTGTCTCATTTACTCTATCATTTTGATTGGGAAATCGCGGGAGGGGTAAAGCCTCAAGATTTGGACATGAGTGAGACTACTGGTGCAGTTTGCAGGAGAAAAATGGACTTGAAGCTGATTGCTACTCCATATACTCCACTTTGACGAATCAAGTTATATCATTTCTAAAATGATAGTTCATATTTCATGCATTATATGCCTTTAGTTCATGAATAACAGGTCCTGTATTTGACCTTTTTTGCAAGTTTATTGTAGAAAATGTTTTTGAATTGTACCATCTTCTACTAGTTTTGTGTTATATATATCATTTATATTTCTGTATGAGTCAAGCCTCAAATATATATAGGTGTACAAATGAACCCAAATGGAGCTGGTTTCTCCATTTAAAGCTGAATACATAGTGTTGCTGCTTGAAAATGCCTCTGTTCAACATGCAATTTGCATAGCTCTATATGCAAGGTTTTAAGGGCCAGATACATAAAAGTATTTAGTTTTGTCGGTTGTCACATACATATGGTTGAAATCACTGTCATTATATGGTTATATATTCAAAGCCACCTTTAATGTTCACTCCATCTTTATTGGAATTAAGTGAAAAACAATATTTTACATAAAAGTCTATAGTTTTGTCACATGCATTTGATTATATAAAACTGCATTAAAGTCTTCCGCTTAGGAGACCTGATATAAAAATAATAATAATAATAATAATAATTAGAAAAAAAAGTAATACTAAATATGTCTAATATATAGACGTAAACATGTGACTCTTTTACACATAAATTTCATTTATTCTCTTTTATTTTTCTTATCGATCATTTTATTATTTCAACCGATCATTATTTTTAGATCTAACTTTACATCTATATCTTTAGGGATATCAAACATTTTTCAATTGGAAAAACCTTTCATGTGGTTATTTTTATTAGCCTGAAAGGAAGGCAATCACAGACTAAATATAAAAACACACTAATTAATTTTTTAATGTAACCAATACAATATAAACTTACTTATTAGAAGGGTAAAACAACTGAATGAGGTATTGGTGCTAAAACTGATATTAGCACACATTGTCTTGTATTGCAAAAGTGAAGAACTAAAGCCTAATCTTTTTGTCCCCAAATCAAATTGAAGCAAATTATCTTCTAATTGATGCCCTCCAATCACAACTGATGAAGTTGATCCAACACCTCCATAAACAATAGCTATACACCATATATGCAGACCCTCTTCCACAATCCTAACCATCAAATTTTTCCCGAAATTGCTCCAAATCACATCATTCTCCATTACAAGATCAATCGTTGGTACGTTCGTCCCAAATATGTTTCTGCAACCTCATCAGCTTCATAACACAGACATTAAACGGCTTAACCGTTTTATCAGTTGGTCCCCACTTCATTTTAATTGATTCGTTCGTGAATGTTTGTACAAAGCCATAAAACTCTAACACGGTGTACGGATCAATTTACTAATCTTCATAAATAATGTCTCGTTTATTTTTATTATTATCGGTTTTGCATTTATGTTAATTGATTTAACTTCAATAAAATACGCATCTTCGAAGGAATTGGAGTTTGCTATTTTAGAATTTTCATTAGTGATTATTGGTGTGTAGTTAAGATGTTCGGAAACATCAATTGCGGGCAAGAAATAGTACGGTTTTGTGAAATTGAGAAAGGCAACGCCTGGTGCGGAAGGTGAGCCCGAAAGACAAATAGTGAAAACTGACAAGGTGGTGCTAACTTGCGCCGGGGGTGAATATTTTGAAAATCCCTAACCGGCTAAACCCGCAATTTCTTTTTTACTATGTCCGTGTCGTAACTTTGATGCTTAACTAGAGCATGTAAAAATAAACTCGGGGAATAAGTTGACTTGACCCGGGTTATAACCATTAGTGGTCTGTTACCCAAGCGAGTCAATCAAAGCAAACGAGTTATGAGGTAAAATTGTACAAGTATCGGGATATTTTGGCATGATGATGTTGTGTTTAATTTATCGGATTAGAGGGAACGGCAATGGGAGGAGTTGCGCAGGACGAGGCGGGAAGTGGTGGAATGGTAGTTACGGGTGCAGTCGATTGACGTGAAAAGGGCGTTAATGTGAAGTAGTGAATGGCCGGGTGGGTTTAAGAGGGGTTTTAAGGTAAAGTTGTAAGGTGTAAAATGGGGGTGTTTATTGGTGATTTTAGTGTAATTAAGATTATAAAGACCAAAAGGATTTTAAGTTACGTTATAATACAAGTTAGGAGGTGCGGGGTGCACACTTGTATAAACTAATTTGATTCTAAGTTTGATGAATAACAAAGATTGTGAATGGAAAATAAAAAATGTTGTTGTTAGCTTTAGTGACAGAAATGAATGTCACTGATGTAGTGTCGCTAATGAACATACACACATGTTCAAGCTATTAGTGACACTTAAGGAGAAACTGTCACTAAATTCATCACTATTTACTTTGAAAGGATACTGTGACTATTCACAAAAGGTAATGTCTATTCATGAAAGGTTGTGACTTTTCATCAATTGTCACTTTGTTTATATATAAGTATAAACATGATTTGGTCTTTACTAATAAGATAATCACATGAACATATACAAAAAATCGTTTCTATGTTTTGCTCTAGAATTTCATTGCCTAAATCTAGAGTGTGGACTTTGTCTTATCCGATTGTGGATTTCGTGTAACCCGAGGCAATAGTGGGTCGAAACACTACAATCTGAAAGTGATTCGTACACAATTCAAAGTCTTATCCAAGTAATTCATGATTATCATCTTATCCAAACCAACCAATTTTTCCAACAGTGTTTGGAGACAGTGTTTTGTGATGGGGGCGATGAAAGATGAGAAAGAAGGAGATATGAAGAGGAAGAAGAGTAGGAAGAATGAGAGTGTCATTTTTGATTGATTGAATTGAGAAATGTCAATGGGTTACATCTTGGTGGACGATAGACGGTGGTTATAGCGGTGGGCAATTAAGATAGTGGCGGTTGTTGGAGTTTACCGGTGAGCCACCGTGAATGTGGCGGGAATTTTAAAGTTGATTGCCTACTCTTGATGTCACGGAAAAACATTTGTATTTTTAGTATTTGGATATACAGAGTATTTTATTTTCATATGTTAGATACTCGTAAATTAATTGCAAGTAGGCGTGTTAATTACCCAAAGTACTCAGTGAACTATTAGACTTTGACTTATTAAAATCGAACCGAGTTTGAATACGCATTGGAGTTCGTTTAATAAACGAACTCAAATTTGCTATATCAAATTTCAACAAGCTCCCAAATTTAAATGAGTCTAAATGAACACACCAATTTAGTAATTCACTTGAATTAGAGCATATTTCTATGAAAAGGCATTCGCCCTAACGATATATAAGAAACCTCTCTAACTTAATAGTTATAAGCTTAAGTCTCAGAAGAGACTCTGTATATATAAATTGTATATTGGAATTTATAAATATATACTATGTGAGATAAATGTAAGTTTATGTTACTAAAAAATATTAAGTATTAAGTGTACATTTCGTCCTTTGCAACATGTTCCAAAAATAAAAGTGGAGAAGAAATAATATTCTCTTAGTTTCAATGTTTCTTTTGAAAAACAGCAAACTTGTCTTAATCAACCAAAATGTTACATGAATCATCGAACAAATTACCACCTGCCCCATTGACGTTTCTTGCATTTGCATACACATTTATATTTTGATCACGCATAGTTATAAGACTTATCTACAAACTTTTTACCCTCAGTTACAATAAAGGTGTTTAAAAATTCTACGATTCTTAGTTATTTCAAAATAAATATTTATTTTGATGTTTAATAATAAAGTAGTAACGATGAATTTTTATTGGATGACACAATAGAATAATTGCACATTCTTTAATTATGTATATTTTTAAAATGAACACTTTTATAGGGGCGAAGTGCGTAAATAAAGATCAGTAAATGAGTTGTAAGTATTTTCAATTTAAAAAAGAAATTAAGTTGGCGTTCTTTTTCTTTATTTCGTTACAAAAATTCTATGACAATCACTATCAATTTTAAATGAGTTTGCGATTTTCTACGTTTAAAAGATAAACCAAACCGGAATGAAAGCTTCAAATCGAGTTCTCTCTAGTAAAGAAGTGGATATAAAAGTACAGAGGTCTTGCGAGGCGGTCATTGGGATCGAATCTTCCTGGCAGCGGGCGAGAAGACCTCAGTTGGAGACGGGGCGGCTTTCTCTATTACACGAAGATGTCATTTTCAAGATAGGATTTTGGTTGTAAATCAATGTGAGTAGCCCTACTTTCCCCACTTTCAGCTATCCTTTTTCTGCCCGAGAGCTAGACCTTATCTGGCTTCCAGTCTACTAAGGCTCAGACACTGGCTTTGAGTTCGGACTTCCTTCTGGAGCTAAATGAAAAAGATCTATGTCAACTAGGCTTTTCAAATGTTTAGACAAAATCTTGGATCAAAGGTGAAGAATGCTTTCAATAATTCAATCGTAGGCGTCGCAAGAAAATCGTTATTGAGGGGCGCATCTAGATACAAATATTTTATGACAAAAAAAAAAAAGACAAATAATACTAGGAAAATGATCTATAGGAAAGCTTCAAATTTTGGAGAAGGAGGGAACCAAATTTTAGTCCTTGATTTTTTTCATAAATAAATGTTTTTAACATTCATTTGTGATGAATGTTAAATTTTGAAATTATTTGTAATTTTTAAAATTCATTTATGATAAAATCAAGGGTTGAGATTTACTTTCCTCATTCCCTAACTTTTTTGTTTCTCTCTTGATCCCCACCTAATAACACTATTACTTGGAGCTTTCGAAATAACGAGATCTTCCACAACTCAAAGTTTCGAAGAAGTAACATCTTTGATAGTATTGTTGTTAACTCTTTTGATTGGTTGTCTAGTAGATATAAAAAATCTATTATAGACTGGAACATGTGGTTACAAAGCCCTTTAGACTCTATGTATTTGTTCTAGTTTCTTGCTAGTCTTCTAATAAATTTCTGCCGTTCACAAAAAAAAAAAAAAAAAAAACTTGGTTTTTTTAATGTAATACAAAATATAAAATTTAAGAAATCAGATAAACTTTTAGTGTATTAATGTAATACAAAATATAAAATTTAAGATAGAAAAGAAACACCTAAAGGTTATTTTAAACTAAATTTTTATATAAATTTTTGATCAACAACTTCACTATCGACCGACATCATATTTTACTTCTTTTATAAACAAGAATTTCATATAATAGTTATCCTTTTGAGTATTATCTTATAAATACATCGCATAGACTATATTTGTGATCAAAACTACTATTGAAGAGCTAATTGATCCGTCCAAGAATTATGAACGCGACGTTCTTGAATGGATGTTGAATAATTAACCAAAAACTGCCGTGGAATAGAAGGATACAAGCAATAAAAATGCAAAATAACTTTGTGGGATACTTTGTTTGTATTTAATCTCCAATATTCTGAATATCTGTTAAACCGGTTCGACCAATCGAATCGGGTTCTAAGAGAAAACCGGTCTAAAAATAATCAATTTTTGAGCGATGTTGACTTGGTCAATGACCGTCGGCCGGACCGGTTTTTGAATTATTATTATTTTTAAAATTTTTGTGACTTTATAAACTCTAAAAACCTAAACACATTCAAAAAATATAAGAAAAGGCGACTTATTTATAGTTCTGTAAAAAGAATGCCACCATTGACTCGTCGGAATTTGTTGATCGTAGTTCGTTTGAAATTTGTTGAAAGTTGTAGACGAAAAAGATAGAGAAGAATAGATATCTGCTCACGAGGAAAAGAGAAAAAAGAAAAGGATGAGGATAATGATGATGATGATAGAAAAAGAAAAGGATGAGGATAAGGATAATGATGATAGAAAAAGAAAAGGAAAAGAGTTGCAGACTTACTAGAGGTGAACAAAAAAATCGAATTCTGAACCGAAACCGGTTTGAAACTTGTAAACATATTTCGAATTTCAACCGTTAAAACCGGTTTTGAATAGTACCCGCGAAAAAAGGTACTACTCGCTGGGTACTCCGTCTCTGCTGCAACTAGCCGTTTGAAAACGACCATATAGCCGTTTCTAGTCATTTTTGCCCCTTTTTGGTGTTTTTAGGAGCCTTTAGTCTATTTTGATAATATAAATATGTGTTAGATGTAGAGGTTTATTTACAACACTCAAAGCTTGGTAAAAATTATAAAAACACTCTCAAATCGCAAAAAGACGCAAACTCTACTCTCAACTCTCAACTTTAATTAGCAATGGCATCATCATGTGGACAATAATCTTTCGTCGGTGTTGGGGAATCGTTTAGCAATGCTACGGTTGTTTATGTCATATCGATGAAAAGAAACCAAGATATTTGGTGCAATTACAACTTGTGCGAAATGTCGAACGGTACTAGAAAAGCTCAATGCAATAAATGTGGGGCATTTTTTAAGGAAACCAATAATACTACGTTGAAAAATCATGAAAACCTCTATTGCAAATCGGTGAAATATAGGTCCGGTCATGACCAAATGACAATGGAGAATGTTACTACGATAAGGGAATACGAAGCGAGTTTGATGCGGGATAGGATGGCGAAGTTTGTGATTCAAATAAGCTTGCCTATTGACCACTTCGACAATCCGCGGTTGACAAAACTCATCCAAGAAACGCTCCAACCTCGTTATACACATGTAAGTCATACAACTCTTAGACACGATGTTATTAAAATGTGAAAAGTGGCTAGAAAAGAAATGTTTTTAGGTTTTCAAAGTATAGAAACCATTATAAATTTAAATTGTGATGTTTGGACGGCTCCACATGGTTCACCGTATTTGTACATTTACGTTACCGCTCATTTGTTAATCCCCATACGTGGCAAATATAAAGTGTACGATTGCGTTTGAATTATTTGGATATCCGCATACCAGCGATAATTTATATAAATTTTTAGACTATGTGATAAAAAGTTTTAAGCTAGAATGAAAAGTATTTTCTAACTCTTTTGATAACGCATCTAATAACAATGCCGCCGTCGGGCAATTACAACTAAAGTATTAACGGTTTGCAAAGGGGTATTTTATCATAGTCGATGTGTTGCATATATTATTAACTTGGTTGTGCAAGATGGAGTTAGTTGTATTGCTAACATAAAAGAACGTTTTAAACAAATGTTACGTAATACTTTTAGTTCAAGTAACACTGGATACCATAAATATATGAAATTTTGTGTCAATTCGAATTCCCTTTGGTTAGGTCTGAATTGAGATGTACATAGTAGATAGAATTAAACATGTAATATGTTTGAAAGTGCTTTAAGACAAAAAGAAACTTTGAAAATGTTTCATGACCTTCTTGCTGAACGTAATCGGGTTACACCTTTTCCAAAGTCGAGTTGGTATACTATCCAACTAATTACCCAAAATGCTTGTTATTTTTAAACAAGCAACTACTTTTTTGTCAAGTATTTATTATCCGACTAGTTGTTTGGTGTTAAACTAAATATTTTTAATATGTGTCATAATAAACGATTTTGAATTGAGGGGCGGCATTTTAGAACAAATGGTACAACCAATAAAAGTCAAATTTATAAGATATTTTAAAGAAATGACTCCCGTTATAACTTGTTCCGCCGCTTTGAATCAGACTGTAAATGTTAGTGGGGTTGAAACTTTACTTCAAAACATTTCTTACGATTTAGGTTAGATGAAAATCCAAATTTCACAAATGATGAAATTTCTAACTTTAAAAAATGTTTCGTAAGTTTGTTAGATGTTAAAAGGGCGCAATTTTATTTTATTTTTATATATAAATATACAATCACAACAATAAGGACTTATATTATAAACATCATCGTTTCACCAAAAATACAAAATTTTTGTTCAATAACTTTACATTATCAACAGACCAACTATCGCATATTTAAATCGACCCATTTAGACACTTGATTCAAAATAGATTGGGCACATCATTCAAGTTTGATAACCATAACTGATATTTAAGACAATCAGGCTTGCTAAAACGATGTAATAGCAAATCCACTTCCAATCTAAGCCAAGCCCTTCCCGCGGTTATCTTTCTTACCCAAATCACCAATACCTACAAAAGAATATCAACTAATAAAATAAGCTTAAAGCTTAGTGAGCGTATATGTAGATAACTAATTATTCTTCATAAAAACACTAATTTGACTTAATAATCATTTTTCATCCAAATATCAATCATCAACTATTCCAACCATAAGCTAATAATAATTTAAAGCATTTCGTCATTCCCGGATTGTCTCATGTAAATAATTAACATCGGAGAACATGACATCTAAGTATATAACATATGAGTATACAACATCTGAGAATATAACATCTGAATTTATAACATCTGAGTATATAGCATCTGAGAATATAAGTTCTGGATAAGTCAAGGACCTTAAACTCTTCTATACAATTATATAAGCTAGTTGTCATCTAAATTAAGTATTGATACAAATTAAGTTCGTCATCTACATAGGCATCCTCTTCACATAAGTGAAAACCAATTTTAGGTCATTTACTTACTTAATTAACTACTATACAACTCATCGATTACTTTTGATGAAGGTAGATCGGCAAGATGTCCTTTCACTCCTTTAGCATCTATCAAATGTCATATAATACTTTAACAACTAATTTAAGAATATAACAACCCATTCAATAAAGTCTTCTTATTGCCCACCCACCATTAATTCCAAGCATTGGTGCAGTTTGACTTTTAAAGTCAACCAATTCCTAATTCCATCTATTTCCATTTCAATTCAAGTCTTTTGATTAAAATGTTAAGAGTAGATCTTTTGTTCACTGCTATAATCATTAGAACAATCATATCAAATTGACAATTTAATGGTATTATCTTATCTTTGTGAGACCAAAACCCTTACAACGAGACACAACTTCATCAACAACATTATACAGTTATTTGACCTCTTAATAGCAACAATTAGTGGTAACATACTCAAATGAATGCAACTTCTAGATTTTCCTCAATCTAACATTACCATCCAAACTCCAATTTTCTCATTCCCCCAAAAATTAGGTCAAATAACTCAAAACATACATACCTTAGATAGATAATGACGGGGAACGCTTGATTCCAACTCCCTTAAGTCTATTTAGGATAAGAACCTATGATCTCCACCCACTCGTTCCATATTGATATAAGAAAATGTTGGTGAATCGTTAGGATAGTGTTTTGATGAGTCAGCGACATTCTAGAGTCAAAACCCTAAAATACAGCAAAACAGCACGCTCACCCGGACGGGTTACCCCATTTGGCTCCTGCTTGAAACACAGCCACCCCGACCAAACACACCTCACACAAGCATCACCCGGACGGGTGAAGGCTCACCCGAACGAGTGAATTAACTTTCTCCACTTTCTGTTCCAACTCACCCGGACGAACACTACACTACCTGGTCTAATTACAACTCACCCGGACGGGTGATGCCTTACTTCAGCTGTTTTTCTACAGTTTAAATTTTGGAGTGTTACAAATGTCTATTTATCAAAGTATGGTTCCACATCCATTCATGACGGCATTTGAAATGAGACGGCATCCGAATCAAGTTCGCACGCCAATAACGAAATGACGCGATTATACAACACTTTAAGAAATGAGAATACGAAAAGAACTCGATCTAGCACTCCTAGTAGCGAACTAGGAAGGTATAGTGCTTTCAACTTTTTAGGATACTTCACTATTGAAGAGTTTCACAATTGGGATGTTTTGACATGGTGGCAAGAGCATGAAGCTCAATTTCCGATTATAGCCGCTATGGCCCGTGATCTATTAACCGTACAAGCTTCTACGGTAGCTTCGGAGTCGGCCTTTTCGGTTGGTGGTCGGGTTATCTCACCAAAAAGAACCAAACTCACATCTTTGTTGGTGAAAGTTTGTATTTGTTTGAAAGACTATCTTGACGGCGTTGAACATGATACAAAATGTATCACCACTCGAAAGAGAAATGCTGAGGATTGAGCATGAAGTACATGAGGAAGATATAGTAATGAGATTGTCGGTACCACTCACCGCGCAAGAGCTAGCTTACGAAGAAGACTTACACAATATGACTTATGAAGAAGACTAAATAAACAACGACTAGAAGACTTTGTGTTTATGTTTTTATGTTTGAAGATGTGTATATATTTGTTTAAATGAAAATAAACAAGAAATTTACTCCAAAAATGTGTTTCATGTTGCTCGATTTATATATATTTATCCATTAGTTTCATGAATTTTTGGTACTTAATTCGCCTAATTATTGTGTTCAGAGGTACGAGATATATCGGGTGAATAGTCGAAAAAAAAACAAAAAAAACAGGGAAATTACCCGCCAAGTACACCCTTTTCCCTCCGGGCAAACAGAAATTTTTGGAAGCTATTTTACCCGCCTGAAAATGAATCTACCCGCCCGGTAATGGTCAAAACTGGATTTTGACCGGTTTGACTCAAACCGGTTTCAAACCAGCTCCAAACCAATTTCAAACCGAACTGGTTTGAGTCCAAACTGATTTTGACCAAGTTTAACCAAACTGATTTAGTTAATCGGTTCAAATCGGTTTTGTGAACCTCTAAGACTTACAGCCTTGGTCACATGGGTTTTTGTGGTTGGAAATGAGTTGCGGATGCAGCTAGCTTGGGCTTTGAAGGTTTGAGTTTGGATTTAAGTGGAACAGTTTGAGTTTGGACTATAAAGGACAAAAGCAATTGGATTAATCGGTTGGATCGGTGCAACCGAAATAAAAATTCCATCTGATTCAAGTATTCAACTAAAAAATTGATTTTTAAAACATAGTTAATCCCTCTATAAGAAGTGCAAATGCTCACCGCCGGTTTTTCTATCTTTGGAAAGTAGCTTTTTATTTGTTTTCTTTCGAGGCTATCCCCTCTCCTCTCTTCCAACCTCCTCTTTTTTAATTATAATAAACAAAAAAATATGGAAGGCGTTTTCCACTTTTACATAAGCAAAATGTGAACGTGAGTTTATGCATGGATTTGTTTCCATATCACACTACTCAATCACGTTTCTTTTTCTTTAGAAAGAGATAGTCAGAGTTTGTAACCATCTTTGACTTCTTCTTTTTCTTTGTTTTCTAGTTCTGTAGTTTCTTTAATTTGACCGTTAAAAAGATTTACAATAATTAATTGAACGGTCAAGTTTTTATCATAGTCTCACTCATTTGTCTATTCACGTTTAATTTTAACGCTTTAAATATACATAACAAATATAATATATTCTTATTAGGATATGTAACATATGTTGCTACATATTGATTTATACTTTAATATATACGTGTGTGCACGTTTTAACTTTTACAAGTTGAGTCATGTAAAGAATTAAAATTTATGATTTCAAATCATGAGTGGAGTCTAGAGTCAATAACTACAGTCTTCTATCTCCACCTTCAAAACCACACGATATGTAATAACAATCCTTTGATAAAGGAGCGATTTATGCAAGCATCCACTTCTAGTTATATATCATAGAATCATTTCATTACTGGTATTCGTATAACATAAAGTAAACATGAATAATGTAATTGTTATGGATAAAAATAGTCAAAACAACCGAGACGAATCAAAGTACTCCGTAGTTTTGACTATTTACGTTTACGTTCTTTACTCTCTTTCAAACACAAACGTAAGAAAACAGTAAGAGTAGGAGCAATGATATATTATCGATTAAAAGATAATTTCACATTAAGAAATTAAAATCAGAAGACTTCACAAATCACAACCCATTAATTAGATGTTATAACATATAATTGGATGAAGAAAGCAAGTCGACATATCACAAAAATGACAATTATTTGAAAGTGAATTTTACGTGACTTTTAAATTGAGTTGTACTTATTTTATGAATTTCTCATTTAAAATTGTTTATGCTATGATCTGCTTATAAAAGTTGGCTTATAAATATTTTGATATGGTGAATACGTGATATGAAATTGTTACTATAAGCTTACTGATTATTCACTTTCTCAATAATATGGAATCATATAAAAACTGGCTTAAAGTTGAAAAATTGTGAGTTGCGTAAACTTACGGTTTGCCATCAAACTTCGATAAAAGGAAAAGGTGGAGAGATTGTTGGATTGAATCTTTGATTGCTTATACAAAAATGGTATTAAAATGTTTTGCTTAAATGTTTATATTGAAAATCTTTATAAATGTTTTATTTGAAAATTGTAATTCTCACAAGGCTTTGTAGCTAACCCAAATGTTTTTAAATTTTTTGCAACTCAGGATAAGAAATGAAGGATTAAAGTGTATAATAGAATAATATCATGATGTTAAAGAATGTTATAAAATAGACGCTTTCGATGATTATGGTAAATAGTAGGATTTTTGCACTATAATAAAGTGAACATTTCAGTTAGTATCATATTAGCAGTTTAAGTCAATCAGGTTTAGAGAACCTAGTTTAAACTTTTAGATTGGTAGTGAAATTAATAACAAAAGATTTAGGAGGTAAATACCTTGAGGAGTAAATATGAGGTTTGGGAGAATTAAGTTAAATGCCTAAACCTAAACTGTAGACTTCTTTTTTAAGACTTATTGATAGGTGCTTTATATACACTAAACTATTAGAGAGAATATTACGTATGATAGGCTCTTTTGAGTGAACAGCGGTTATGGAATTGAAAAGTGTATGTGTATTAGTGTGTGACTACAACTAGAAACAATAAATTGTCATATAACAATGTCGCATGTACAAAAAGCATATTAATAGAAGTATAAATCTATATATAGCAAAACATATATATCCTAATAAATTATCGGAATAGTTAGAATAATCATATTACAATTGGTAAACTTTGGTAAATGACATCTTTCATAATGTGTAGCTAGTAATACTTTATGGTATGAAACATAATTGTAAAAATATATCTTTGTAATATTTGTTATATTACTATAGTTGTGAAAGTGTTATAACGATAGTAAGATCTACTTTCTATGCTACGTGTTAGATTAGTATAGATGATGTGTTAATTAAACGATAGTAAGATTTAGTATGCTATTGAAGTTGTAGTTGTCAAAAAGAAAATGTCATCTTGTAAATAATTGGAAATTTCAAGCATAATTGAAATGAGAAATGTCACATATTTAGTTCATGAAATTTCGAGGACAAAATATAAGTGGGATAAAATGTAACACCTCAAATTTTATAAGATAAGTTATAGTTTTATAGAATTGATCTAATTTAAATAAATGAAATAAGAAGTGTTGTTTTAACAAAATGAAAACAAGAATTGTAATTGGATTAAGATTGTGAGGGCTTAAATTATACATCTACGTATTATATTGGAACTTTGGGATACACTATAGAATTTGATGGTGACTAGAATCTAATTTCTTTGATCATAGTATGTATTAAACCTTCACTTTTACTCGTCAGAGCAAGAGAAAAGTAATATAGTTATGCATGTGTGAGCCGAGAGCAAAACAAGAAGTAGGAGATCTTTAATTAGATGTTATTACATATAATTGGAGGAAGAAAGCAACTCGTATTACGAAAATAATTATTATTTAGAAGTAAGTTTTACGTGACTTTTAAATTGAGTTTTACTTATTTTATAAATTATTTATGCTCTGATTTATTTATAAAATTGTTTACTGATTTGTAAATATTTTGATATGGTGAATACTATGATATGAAATCCTTATAGTAATGTTTATTTAAAATTGTTTTTTTATGATCCGCTTATAATATTGTCTATTGGTTTATAAATATTTTGATATGATAAATACGTGATATAAAAATGTCATTATAAGCTTATTGATTATCCACTTTCTCTATAATAATGGAATCGTACAAAAATATGGTTAAAAAGTGAAAAATTGTGAGATGGGTAAAACTACGGTTAGTCATGAAATTGTGAGAAAAAAAAGGTAGAAACTGAAATTGAAAAGAGATTGCTGGATTGAATCTTTGATTGCTTATACGATAAAAAATAGATATTTCTACTGATCGAAGTAAATATTAGAATTTTACCCTCCGATAAAAGTGAGTTGATACTTTTGAGGGCATCGTGACTTTCAGCGTACCACACAAACCATGGTTTATATTACAATCAAATTTAGCAATTTATTTATATATACATCTCTAATAATTACTAATTTTGGCCCAACAAATATTTTGGGTCCTATGAGGCTTTTAGGGCCGGGCCTGGATATTGAAAATGGATTAATCGGAAAATATTTTGGGGTACCCCTGTCGGTGATTGTTCTTAACAACTTGTGAATTGTTATGGTCTAATGAAAGAAATATATATAATAATCAGAAGTTTGTTTACTATTCCGTAGTTTACAATATGAATGGTAGTTGGCTGTATTTTTAGAATCTTTAATTCCTCGTTTCAGTTTCGATTGATATTTCTCGTTATTACATGAAAAACTTTAAAAATTGAGGTGATAAATAAAAGTATTAAAAGATAAGTGAAAATGATATTAAATTGTATACACTTTGAAAATCCGTGTTTGTATTGCAAAACAAGAAAACTAAACACAAGACTCTCAAGATCGGAATCTTATTCAGGATCGTTTTCAGCTTTATAAGATCGAAATCGTAAGATCATAAGATCTATAAGATCGAATTAATACATTTCGTATATTTGATATTTCATATTAGATGTAAATACACAATATATTAATGACACTTTTGATGTTTAAATTTAATTTTTCATATTAGATGTAAATACACAACATTAAAGTTACATTAAACCCTCATTTTATATTCAAAGACATCACCTTCTTTCTCTTTCTTTTTTGCTACCTGTGTTTTGTGGCTACTCTGTTTTGTTTCTATTATTCTCGTTATAAATTACACCGTAGTTCAGCACAGATAAATACGGATTTAGTTCCTAAAAGTTGAAAGGTAACTGACTGGTCTACTTCAATGAGCTCCATATCAAGCATTTAGTGAGAAAAGCAGCCGACATACAAGATCAGATTGGTATACGATCTTGGGATCTTACTCCGATCTCACGATTTTGTATTCGATCTTACCCTTAAAATAACCCTGTTACGATTTAGCACGTTTTTATTTGGTAGGATTGTAAAATCATACAATCTAGATTGTAAGATCATACAATACAATCCAATCCGACGATCAAAATCGCAATCTTTATGACTTTGATAAAATGGTCCAAAAATTCATATATAGGGTAGAATGGGTATTTTGTATATATAATGTGTGTGGATAAAAAATGAGTACGTCATAATCACCTCCCATGATTTTCTGTACGACTCAATCAATTAGGCATCATGTCTTTAATTATTGATTGTCTCATTGTCAGGGTGACTTGACGTAACAAAATGAATTGCCTGACTAGTCAAAACATGGGCCGAAATTAGTGATCCCAAATGTAAGTTTGAAACTGTGAACTAATAAGAATTGTTGAGTAACTTGCTAGTCTCGGTAGATTACGTCCATTAACAAGAAATTAGTGTCCCAAGTCCCAACCAACACGGTCGTCACTCGTCTATCCAAAATCAACGTGAATTTATGAATATATCACCACTCTTAACCAAAATATTTGTTTCTTATGATTATTAGGATTTCCTTCTAAGCTACTTCGTAATTTGTAGTTATGAAAATCACCATCTAATGATGTTATCATTTTTTTTTACTTGTAGTTAAATTGGAGACTCGTTAATAACTTTCTAAAAGTCAATCCGTTTGACCCATAGTGAAAGTTTTGAACGAGAAACACAAAAATATCTGAATAACTGAATAAAATCTTTTATTACATAATTTATAGAAATGTGCACAAACATCACAAATTACAGTTAAAATGTTTAATGTTCATATTCGAGAGAAAAAAAGGGGTCCAGTACCACAAACTACCTTGTAAATTAAATTTAAATTATATGTTTATATGAAATGAAATGTTTCTCTATCTTATTTTGATAGCTTATGAGTTAAGCTTATCGCTTATTTTCTCTTTCAATAATCCAAAAAAGTTAGGCTTAAGTTTGTTAACTTATTTCATCACAAATAAGCTCGTTAACTCGTTAAAATTACTTAAGAAGTTAATTAGGGTTCAACAGGTTTGGTGTTACATTTCTATCAAGCATCTATAATATTTAATTCCAATGTTATATGATTGGTATACGAAATTAATCCCCTTCAGAATTATTATCGGCTACTATCCAACACGTGAAGGGCATGTGAATGTGTAGCGGCAGCATGGAGGCATGAAAACATGGTGCCTCGTTAACATCGTACCTAAAATGTGGCCACAAATTTACAATACCCCACTCACAAAAACACACACCCAAAATATATTATGTGTATATATATATATATTAGCATTCAAATTCGTGTATACATACGGGTCATTTAAACTATTAAAATAAACATTAAATTAATAAGTCATATTTTTTTGACACAATATGTTAATTAATGATTACGGTTTTTATAAGAATTATTCTCTAATGATACTTTCATGTAATATTGTGATAGTAGTGGAGCAAATAGTTAACATTAATAAAACCTACTAGTTCATAATTAATTACGGGGTTTAAAATTCTATTTACAGGGTTTAACATTTTAAATTAATTAAAATAAGGGATATGATTGCTTAATTTAAATCTTTTGAAAATTGATGATGCCATTTTTTCCTTAATTTTAGTCAATTTGAAAAAAATCAAATAATCCTATTGATTAATTTAATAAAAATAATTATAATAAAATGTAGGTTATTCTTTTTATTGAAATTGAGTTGAAATTGCAATTTAAATTGAATGCGTATGATGTCATAAATGTGATTCCCATATAATTTCTTTACAACAGTAGTGACTTTAAAAAAAGTTCGAAAAAAGTTAATATTTTTTATTCATATTTTGATCGTAGCTTTGAAAAGTTATTTTAATAATAATCAATGAAATTTTTTTAAAAAATGTGTTTTGGATATTTAAAAAGTGATTTAGAAGCCATTTATACATTCCTACAATATTTAACCTAATTATTTGAATCCTCATGTATATATATAGATATGTATATATGTTGGGTCAGAGACCACACTAATTTAATTTATGTATTACAAAATAAACTAATTGTTTGTTTGTCATTGCACCTGTTAGCAATGACTAGGGATGGGCTTTAGTACCGAATTCCCAATACCCTACCTATACCGTACCCGTACTCGTACCATACCACTTCAAACGGTCCGGTACTCGGTACTCACTTTCGGACAAAAAAGAGAACCGGTACTTTTGGTACGGTATCGGTATTTTCCCACTTTTCCCGCTTTGGTACCATATCCGAAATATATATGTTATCATTTGTTATTTGTCATTTGGTTCTTTGCATATTTTATAAGATTTATGCGAAAAAAACATCAGTGACTAAAACATTATTTCTGTGATCATATTATGTGTATATGAACACAAAATGATATCTTTCGGCAACTAAACAAAATTAGAGTTGATTATCACGTATGAATACAATTAGAATTTTATAGAAGTCTAGCTAGTGTTTTTTGACACAAAAATTCACGTTTTAGCATCTTAGTTAAATCCAATTCCGAAGTATTGTTTATTAACATATAGCTAAGATCCGTGACTTTGTGTCATTGCAAAATCACGTAACATGGTACAAAACAATAATTTTTGTATATATACATTTTTGTTAGTCATTGTCCTTCTTTGTTAAAAAAATTATTCTTTATTTGTTTGAGATATATTGATATTTATTGCATTTAATTTTTATCGAAGATATGATAAGTACACAAGGGTTTATTCATATACATATTAATTATTATTTTTTATTATATTTTCAGTACCAAACCGGGTATGGTACCACTTTTACCGTACTGGTACCGGAACCATACCCGTACCATCCCACTTCAATTGGTACGGTATTCACTACTCACGTTAGGGCCAAAAAGAAAAGCGGTACCAACTGGTTTGGTACCGGTTCCGTATCACGCTCATCCCTAGTACTGACCTTATAATCGACTAAGCAGTTATGTTAGCTGCTCGTGTTGAACAACAACCATTTGATACTTTGAACATATACTGAAATCTATTAGTCACTGCATCTGTTAACAGTGACGTTATTGTAACTTAAATTATTATCTAAAGAAGTTACAATGAGTTTGATGCTGATACAAAGATCTGAAGCATCTGTTCAAGTCAAAGATTGAAGACACAAATAGAGAGGAGTACATTGAAGTGGAATTCAATACTCATCTATTAACCAACGGTTTAATCAATTACCCTGCAAAATATATTGAATTTGACAAATACCCAATGTACTAAACCGAATGTCAACTTATAAAGGATTATAACATTGTACATATCTTTGATAAAGATATGTAGAACTGATTATTGTACTTTGTCAGAAAGGTGCATTATTTTTCTGCTTCATAGGATTATTAATTCACTATACTTTATCCCAGAATGTAATGTCACTTCCATTACATTGGAAGTTACATTCATACCTTCTTGAATATGGTATTAACACGTATAGGGTTTGAGACTTCATTGCACGATTGTACTATAAATAATACTCCCCTCAACTACCGTATTCAACGTCTAGAATTTGCAATTACTTCAACCTTAATTTAAGCAATCACTCCTGTTTGACAACGAACATTGTGCCTTCGCCTATTGGTTAAGTGTTGATCACTGTGTGTTATCAGCGTACTATAGCTGATAACCCGTTGAAGTACATTTTGTCACAAGTGTAGGTTACTTAGATTAGTTTGTCTTGTCTTATTCCGCAGTCAACTATTGTAAACTTATTCTTTAATTGAATCAATAAAAGAAACTTTAAACTTGAATTTATTGTTATACTTTACATTTGTTGTTAGTAGTTTAACGTTAAACTTGACAAACTAGGACCAACAATATACATATATGGAAATGGGATTCACATAACGTTACGAGGAAAACAAAAATAAACTACATTCTTTGTAAATTTTTGTAATTAATTAAAAAGCAATGCATGTTTACCTTTAAATTCTTCAGTGAAGCCAAAAATAATAAAGTTTTATAGGTAAAAAATTTTGTGAAGTAAAATAAAATAATTTTTTACAGTTAAAAGTTTTTGTTGAAAATATATAAAGTTTTTCTCATTTGTAAATTTTTGTAAAAATAAAATAATAATAAAATTTTACAATCAAAATTTTCTGCAAATCAAAAAATAATAAAAGTTTACGAGTAAAATTTTTTGTGAAGCAAAAAAAGGTACATATTTACAACTAAAAATAAACTGCGAATAAACACTTAAAGTAATTTCACCGTTTTTATTTTAATAATTTATCATGGATATCTTTTATCTACATACTTTATCCATCACAAAATAAGTTTTCACTTTTGTATTTTAATTTATATCAAAATAAGTGTTCACTTGTAAAAGTGATATACCAACTTTATCAATGTTCTGCAATTTAGTTTTTCATAAAACTGATTCAGTAGATGACTGTAAAAAGTAAAAATAAAATATTCATTTTTCTTTTGAACAATATGCTGATTATGCATTTTGTTAAACTTCTAATTTCATTTTTGACGCTTATTATGGATGGGAGGAAGTAGAAAAATACATATACGTGTCATTCTGATCATCGAAGTGATAAAAAAGTCACACGGAGACTTTGGTTATCTCGTTTAGATTTAGATATTTTTAAAAAGAAAGTGGGTGACCAGTCTATCTATATATTTGCAAAACACCAAGTTAAAAGTAATCATAAATATTTTGATCAGCAGATTAAAGTCTCTGAAAATATGCTTAACTTCCGTTGATAACTCAAATTAAGGTTCGTTATCTCGACTCATTTTATTTACATTTTCTGGTTATAACTTTGTTGATTTCTTTGTTTGTTGCTTTTTAATAATCATGTAGGTTGCAACTTACTTTCAAAGGTTACTTTAACTATTTAAGGCATTCCTCATGTTCTTATTGCCATCTTTACAAAAATTATACAAGTATTACAATTTGATTTCGTTCATATTTATGGTACCATATTTTATCAAGTGATGTGGTCCTAAAACAGAATTGGGAATTAAGTGTAGTCCACTGCTTGTTGATTTTTCAAGCATTAGGCCTAACTCATTTTTATAACAAAAATGGTTTTCATATAAAAGGTACTTTTTAATGTCATTATATTACAAGAAAATTGGGTTGTTTTGGCTTCTGAGATTTGGAAATGACATAAAAAGTCATAAATGTATTTGGCACGGTTAATGTAATAATCTGGGCGAATCCCACATTAGTCGGGCACAAAAACCGTTTCAAATAGTCATTTTTCTGGAAAATGATAACGACAAACCTTAATTGAGGAGACTGTCTTTATTGTTAGAGCTGGATTTTGAATATGTAACAAATACTTGTTATCTAATACTAAAATATAATACATTTCTATGTTTTTCTAGAAATTCATAAAAATGACTAACATACCCCTAATTATTAATTATTAAATTCTCATTAATATAAACATTATCAAACCATAAACTAATTAATATATGACATTTAATTAACATACCCCTAATTATTAATTATTAAGTTCTCATTAACACAAATTTTATTAAACCATAAACTAATTAATATGACATTTAATTTAACTTAAACTTCTCTATATATATACACTATTACATTTAAAGGTGCAAAATGGGCGGGCAGGTCGGGTCAAGCTGTTGTGCTAAAACAGGTTTGGGTCCTAACGGGCTTGGGCCACAACGGCTGCGGGTCATAACGAGTTCAGGTCAAAACGGACTTACATAATAAAAAAATTTGTGGCTTCATTTTTAGTTTCAATTTGAACTTATTAGGTTATGTATCTTAATTAACTCCAAAAAGAAATTACAAATAAAATTGCAAAAGAATATGATTACTACGTTTTAAAAATAATGAAAATTGCAAAATAAAACAGTATTTCGGAAAATTTGTTAAAAAGTGATTTTTCCACTTATAAAACAGTAATCTTTGCGTATTGTAATGTAGTTTTTTATTTTTAAAATATTTCAGAAAACACAATATTGTATATCGAATTAATATGAAATTAATAAACTTTTCCTGCTTCATTGCGTGGGTATTCTGCTAGTATTTTCACAATTGAGACATATAATGTGTTGGGAGTTTTAAGGGCTGTCATTAAAATACCTTTTTCTTTTTCTTATTTTATTTCCTGTTATATGAAAACACAAAACTGATTGTTACAAGTTTGTTCAGCTATAATTACAATTTTATTTTCAGATGATCTAAGAATGATTTCAGCGATAGTGACACCAACTGCAAAAATGGATACATTAAGTAGTGATGTTTGTTATGATATACTAAGACGTCTTGATGGCGCGACTTTAGCTAGTGCAGCGTGCGCTTGTAAAACATTTAACGCCATTTCAAAAGTAGACAGATTATGGGAAGACGTTTGTTCCTCAATGTGGCCTTCAACAAAACGAGAAGATGTCAAAAGTTTAATCTTATCAACTGGAGGGTTTAAAAAGTTTTATGCAGATTGTTTCCCTCTTATTGTAAATAAATATGTTCCAGAGTTCAAATGGGGAGATTATTCTGATCAGCATTCAGACGAATGGATGGAAGCTGAATATTATGGTGACTCTGATGAATTAGAAAATGTTTCACCATCTGATTTTGTGTCGATAGTTGATATCAAATATAAAGAAAAAACTATCTGTTCAAAAGTTATTTGGGGGATACCGACTGCGAATGGTAACAATGGTTGGTTTTCTGATTGTCCGTTTAGGATTGATCTTTTCAGCTATTTGCCTACAGATGATGATCATACAGGTATCATCTAATGTTTAGAGTGTACTTCCAGATGATCAAAGGTAATTGTAGATTTTTGATACCTATTTAATGACTATAGAATGTAAATATTATGTTTCTTGATATGAGTAACGAGTAGAGGTGGTAATTTCAACCCATTTGCATATCACAGGGTCTATAAAATGTTAATATTGTGTTTCTTGATGTGTTTAATGAATAGAGATGGTAATTTCGACCCATTTGCATATAACAGGGTCTATTTGGATAAAATTTTGTCTCAAATAGGCCAAATATTATTAGCTTTGTAGTTATTAAAAGGAGAATGAGTTAAAGGGGTTTAAAGTCACCTAAAATCTATTTTAATGAATACAACCTTCTGTAATAGTTTTATTCAAGAAAATAGATTATTGTATGAGATCACCTTTTTTAGTCATAAATAACGTACACATTAATTATTTGTGAGAATTTATATGAATTTGTGTAGGTGAAGTTACTCTTTCCGTTTCTGATGGTCTACCGCCCGTTACCTCCATTGAACGAGAGAGAAAAGATGGTAAGTTATGGCAAGAGCTTCGCGAGGGTATCAACTTAAGTTGGATAATTGTGAATTCAAAAGCAAAACAAGCTGCAAATTTGTCAAGTTGGTGTGCACTTGATGGTCAAAGGCACTGGCCAACAAACCAAGATTTTTTGTTACATTTTGGATCAATCGTCCCTGCCAAAGACGTACTTCCATATCAGGTAATTAAATGCATCATCACTATGAAGGTTCGGGTCACCCATATTGAGGGTAGTGGGACCCACACATCACTCAACTTGACCGAACTTTATATGCAATTAGGAGATATGGAAGGTGCACATGTCAATGGAAGAAACAGTTTGTTTGTGCTTAATGAAGCATTAGGCTGTGATAGGAGCAAGGACTTTGGGTTGGTGCTTGAGTCGTGTAGGTTGTACTCGAACTTGCAGACTGAGATCCAAGAAGAGAAGATTCGACACGAGAATAGGTTAGATAGACTTTATATTTTAGGTGGTATCATGGCTTTTGTATTGTTATGTTGTTACTATTAATGTAAAACTCCCAGTTTCAAAGTATGATATCAAAATCACAAATGAGACCTTATATTTGTGGTTCTACTTCTACACTTCTACTTGTGATACATTCTATCAAAAATTCTAAAGATGAAGTTAAGACAAATAATTAATTTTTAAACCAACCTCATTAGTTACTGGTTTTGAGCCACAAGAGAGAGAATTTTGGCATATGTAGCTGTTTTGCTCTGCTAATGCCTAATAATGTGAATTGTTCATGTTTCACTTTATATTATTTATGATTTATGGTTGTTTGTATGGATTTGAACTCTTTTCCCATGCTTTCATAGCTGCAATTTTAAGCAAATTTATGTCCCAATTCTACAAGCATGTTGTTTCGTCTCAAAATTTATAAATTATTTTAGGAAATTATATTGAAATAGATGTATTAGATTGTATGTATGAATATCCAAAGTTCACCCCTTAATCTACTAAACTATCATATTATACCAGTGTACGTATTAGACATATCTTTCAGCATGCATTTAGGTACAATGAACATTAGTCATTCAAAATATGTTGTACAATATTAATTTCTAGAAATATCAAACCGGAGGCCTCAGTGCCTCACCAAAGCATGGCCCGGAAAAAGAAAAGGGCTAAGGCCCAATAGATATATAAAGGCTTTAAGGCCCATACTTAACGCGGTGACTGAATTTACTTCACGCCACACTCACTGCACTTTAAATATTTGTCAATCACATTTTATAATTGACTAACTCATCTAATACTACAATCATGAATCACAACCTTAGAAAAAGGTCATAGATTCTACCATAATATATATATATATTCAAAGAGACACATGTGTTGATGTTCTTTCTACATATTAATTTGTAGGTTATTTTGTTTTCTTTCTTTTTCTTTTATATTTCTTACTAACTGTTTTTCTTTATATATAATCACTCTTATGAGTGACTGAGTGAGTATGTACATAACCCGGGTAACCGTAAGCTATTCAGATTGAAAACCAGCGATTTCTGCAAGCTCTTCCACTTGTTTAGCAAGAAGTTTAACTTTATCAACTATCTCCATCATTAGAAACAAGAAATTCGCTATTGCAAGAGCTTCAGCATTTTCAACTAGTCGTGACTCTGAAGTCGAAAGTATGCTCAACTCTAGGTGAATGGAATGTACCTCTGGAAGACCTTTTCTCATTTTCATGACACTTTCTCCTAGTTCTCGCATTATAACTCCCAGTGACAACCCTACATTTTTGCATGTCTCTTTTGTCGGCTGATGTTGTAGCGTTGTTGGCAATGGCTGATACAAACAAAATTTTCATTGTCATAATTTACTTAAGTGACCAAATTGCCACCATAAAAACATTTCTGCTTTCTTTTCTTTTACTCCCTCCCTTCTCGTCTGAGTAAAAATGTTAGACATAGTTTTAGAAATTTCCACTTACTATACTTTTCACCAATAAGATAACATCTCTACCCACTAAAATCACTTTTGATTGGTTGTAACATGAAATTGGACACTTATTTGATACTAGCCAAAATAGCAATATGAACAATTGTAATGGAACAGAGGTAGTAGTTTCAAAACGGGAATATTACTTAATTAACAGTGTCTAAAAATTTATTTAACAAAATAACATTCAAATATACATATCTATTTTTAATTTTTAACAAAATACCACCCTATTCCAAAAATTAAAAATAGAATGAAATGGCATATATACACTATAAGACAAAAAAAATTTAAACAGTTGACATTTCGTGAGAAAATTCAATATTTTACAAAAAAATGGTAAATGTGCAAAACAGTGAACTTTTTGCAAGAAAAGAAGTCAATGTCTCAAAATGATTATATGGAACTTAGGTATTAGTTTGTTGATAAAAAAAAGGTTGGATGTTATTCGGTTAACGACTTTCTATGGAATGCATTTGAAGTACTTTTCCCATTCCAAATAATCTGTGTCTTTTTCTCATTAGTCATAAATACTGTACATACCTGTAATGGTGACTCATTGCATGCTTGCAATGATAAAATGATAGAAGCAAGTTCCCTTAGTAGCTCTCCTATCTCTAGATATTTCTCCCATGGATAACAAAATCCAAATTTTCCATGCCACGGTTCCCACCTTGCAAAATTTGCCTAAAAGTAAAAAACAGAAAGTGAATATGCAAACGAAGTCTCTTGCATTAAGTGTTATTGCATATAAATCAAAGAAAGCTTATATGTTACAACAGTGAACTTGATAGGTTAACAATAAGTGATAATATTACCAGTGACTCGTCACTTGACTTTGAATGCAACATGGATTTGCAACTGTTGACGTTCATACTTAACTGGCCTTTCTTTTTGCTGTCACTGAAATATGCTAGCATGCATTCTGCAATTCAAAATGTGAAATATAAATTCTAAAAATTGTTACAACCTTCTTTTGTCGTTGATGTAAGTGTAACTATGTACCTTCAATGCAGGAAGCTAGTTTAATGAATTTGGACGATGTTGAGTTATGAAGTTCATCGCCAGCCCACATGGGAAAAATCAGTAAGTTGGTGATTACGCATACTGCAAAACCCATACCTATTGTAGTAAGACGTTGGCAGGCTAATTGTAAGATTTTATCAGCACGCAAACCCGACACTGCTACCAGATTGAAGGTGAGTATGAATATCATGACCCCATAATCATATTTCCTTTTTATACTGGGAATCATTCGACAGTACGATGCCACAGCACCTAAACATTATATAATAGTCTTAATAAGCGTTATATGTTATAAAACTATTCGATAGATTATACAATTATGATGAATTTATCCTTACCAGAAATAAAAACAGAGGTTCCAACAACTACTGTGAAACCTATTTTTCCAAAATCTTCTGCAAAAACTGCTGCTAAACATCCTATTCCTCCTCCAAGTATGGTTCCAATTCCACGAAGTAGTCCTTTGCTTAATGTAGCACCTGCCATATTTATTGTCATATAGTAGACTTGTTATAAATGTTGAAAAGTTTACAACTTGTTAAATGTGTTAGTACTGATGACAAACCTGCAAAGAAGTCGTAAACAACAACGACAGTCATGATGGCCCACATTGCACTTTCTCCAACCTGCTCAAATAGAGGATCAAGGAGATAGAGAAGTGAAACTAAAACCAAGGCGGTTCCAACCTTGATACTGTGAATAAATTTTTTCCCATTTTGTTCACGATGTTTGCCTATAAAAAACCAAACACTAAAAATGAAGGAGGCCTTGTTTTGCTTCTCATCGTTATGATAAGCTTTATTTTCACTACAAATGTCTATTGTTGTACTCATGTTTTTTCCACTCACTTTTGGGCTGATTCACACTTCCTTATATATGAATTAATGTGGAACAAGCTTGAGTCTCAACGTGGATATTTGTCTCCTAATTAAGACCGAACACGGTCAGTTCCCATTATGGTAGTTAGTGGAACATATTTGCTTTCTTTTTTATCCTTTGAATACGTGCAGAACGGTCTATTCCCAATAAGGTAGTGAAACTCGTGTTAGTCCAGTGTACTATATTACTAAGGTGGAGTCAAGGGTATACCTCAATTCACTAAAAATACGGGAAAGATTATTGCATGATTTACGCGTTGCACATCCATCACCAAGACCAATTTGAAAATAAGATACTCCTTCTGTCCCACTTTAACTGTCCACTTTAAAAATACACACAATTTTATAAATGTGCAATCATTACACTGTTAACCAATAAAATATTACATTTACCTTTTTAAAACTTGCTTAATAGGCTCTAATATGAAATTGAACACTTATTGGGAAAAACCAAAATAGTAATGTAGATACTTGAAATGGGAAAGAGGGAGTATAACTTTTTTCTAATCTTATTTACCAAAATCTTTCTCATAGCATACTGTTAAATCCTACCAATGTTTATTTTTCAGTTGCTTACACATGCCACCTATGTCTAGTTGATGGTTTAGAACTGCCCATCTATGTGTTATACTAATAAGAAGTTAAAACTCCCAAATCTTACAGACCGTATGGAACGTAATTATGGATTCAAGGGAGAAGAAGAAACCACTGACTTAGAGTATGAATATTGCTATGTTTAGGATTACAGTAAGAAAAAATTAAACCACCTCAATTGTTTGATACAACTTTCCATTTATTCCCATTAGTGTTTTAACACATGTACGGTCCTATGATAACGAATGTTGCCCCCTCCCTTTCTCTTGATGTGATTACACATGCATATGTGTGACCAACTATAAATATTTAAACACAAGTACTATTGTCGTACTGAAGATTATTAAACCCCGATTATTCAAAAGAGAATGGACAAAAACAATAAAAAAACCAATGCAAAGAGACCAAATCAGGAAATGTAAAAAATGACCCACATTTTCTCTAGTGTGATGACACAATGAGATTTAGTGCCTTAAAGTTCCAGGTAATGGGAAATTCTGTTTCTCATATTTTATGATATGTACCAAAATCCCTACCTATCATGATGATTTCTTGCACTAACTGAAGACGTGTGCCGCATTTGTCAACATTCTCATGTTATTTCTACCTTATTTACCCACTAGCCACCCTTATAGTTGAATATTGAACTTTCAATGAAATGTGAAAGCTTGTCCTGCTTCATTGATGAGAACACTCAGAACACTCAAAGCTTTTCAGTGGCAGGTAAATATTTTTATTTTACTTCTAGCTTCTACAATAGAATTCATGGTAAAGTAAAATTCCACTTGAATTTGCAGAGAATTTGTGTGTTTAAGGGTTTGCAATGTCTTTTAGGCTCTCGAATCTTCTTGAATGACTTGAATTACAGCAAGTAGACTCTGAGATTGGTATGATGCTTCTTCATAAGTGCCATGGTTGAGACAATGAGTCATTTGTGTTAGACCATCTGCATACAGTTGATTAAGTATTGCAACTTTTTGCGAAAGTTCGTCTTTGATAAGAAATTGTGTTCATACGACGTTGGATGGCATACTCAGCATTGTCAGAGGATAAACTGAACTTTCACTTGAGAAATTATACAATATGCATGTACTCTGCCTTTTATTATGCATGAAGCGTTAATAATCCACAAATGAACCTATATGAAGTCCAGAAAACCATGATCCTTTTCAAGGACCCCATTCTGGTTTAATACTTCTATCAGTAAAAATATTGGCTTTTCAAATTGAAAACGAATCAGTTAGTTTAGGAACATACACTGTTAGAGTATATAACTTATATACAAACAACATGGGTCAGAGTCATGGAAAGTCTGCATATAGAAGTTTACTATTTGGGTTGTGTTCTATGTCTAATGTATCAAGGGGTAAAAAATAATTTTTTTTCCTAAATTTAGATAAAAAGGCTAGGTTCTTGTAATCTTATTTAATACACTAATTATTTACAAAAATTAGTAAATGGTTAAAAAGGAGTTGTGGCTCGCGACAACCTGACCTGACCCTACCCGTTTTAGGATATATTTTTAGGTTCTTACTTTGCTGAGATATAAATTTATTATTTAGTGATAAGTTTATAGAAAAGACTAATGCTATTGCTCATGCAATGGTGGGATAAAAAGATTTATTGGCTTAATTAAAGGTGGTGGGTGGTAGAGACGAATTTGAAAGGGAGGCTGGCAAATTGCTTACATTCATTCTCTTTTGATGATTGGATGTACCAACATCTGTATCTATCATGGGTACCTTTTGCCCTAAATCATCACTAAATTCAAACGTTGAAAGTGATGAGTTCTCTATTGAAATTATTTACGAACCTCCATTCTTCTTGAATTTTTACTCTATTCTTTACCTAACATATCATAATCGTTGTCACCCCTACCCTTTTGTTAAATCCTTATATTCAGTTACAAATCGAAACTAATCCTGCACACCTCTTGAGATGTTTAAGGAAATCATATGTTTTAAAACATCGTGTTGTTTAGTTTTGAATTTCAGTTGTTCTTCACTTTGTCCATAGTCAAACTATTGTTTCATATAAGGTGTTTATGATCTGGTTCCTTTTTTTGTTCTATTTTTAGTTCAACAGCTTTTTTAATGTATTAACCTTAAATTAGTATTGGGCATTGGGGAACTGAGAATGATGGTCTTTAATGGAGTCTGACTGCCTAAAGCAGATCAATGTAAGCTTCTAACACTTTCTGTTTCTTGAAATGATTACACGATTCTCTAAAAAAACATAAACCAAATATAGAAGTGTTTGGTGCAGTGTGATAACGCGTAAAACCTACATGCCTTTCATTTCAAGTCATGACTATGTATCAACTAAAAGATTAACCTGAATGTGGTCCCCATGATTTCCCTGATTCAAATCAAGACTTAAAAGTGATGTTTTTTCTTAGGAACAGAGTTATGATCTTATCAGATGCTATGAACAAAAATTCGGTATTTGTCTGCTGTGGCCTAAAAAGGGATATTATGTAAGATCCATCAGACACAGACAGTCTTGGATTAACATTTTGCCAATACGTTACTAAGATTTTTTATTTTAACTCATTAATATCCGATTGTATGATTATTGGTGTACTGCCCAAAACTTATGGACACTATACAATAACTAGCATCCCAACTAACTACAATATATACAGGCAGCGACTTCAAACTAGTTACTTGAAAAATGGGTTTATTTGGGTTATCTTCTAACTTTTACGGGTCAAATGGGCCAACTTCAAAATCTTGTCTAAACATGGATGGGGTGAAACGGGTTGAGTGATCGTAAGGGGGTCGCTTGATTTTCTCATCCTCCTAAATTTACTTAAACGAATTGTATATTATTTAAACAAATTGTACATCATTTCCAACGTTATTCATTTTTCCACCTCTAAGCTTAACATCATATACTAGTGTATGTAATCAGTTGCTTCAAAATCGTTTATGCCATTTCTTGTAAAACCCACCTATCTATTCAGCAAATCACAAAGTTAATATTATAATATGGAGACTCCACTAAAACTTTTTTGCCATTTATTTTTGTTGCCCAAAAGTATAGGAAAATGGGTTGCATGGTGGAAGCTGAGGTGCTCCTCTTTTTTGTCCAAAATAGTCTTATCATATCATCACTTAGGTTGTAGTCATATTTTACACTATTAATTTTGTTGGTCCTGTTGTGTTTCTTTTTTGTTAATTGTTTCCTTATGTATCTAATTTTACAATTTTTACTATTGTATGTAACCACCTTTTAAAAATGTTATAGTATTTATTGAACTTCACAATTTCGTATATTGCATGTAACGGGTGACGGGATGAGCATGTACCCGCTTTTTTCCTCTTAAAAAAATGTGTATTGTATGTATCGAACTTTATAAATATTTCTATTGTATGTATCGAAACCGGTGGTTTCCGGTCATCCAGTCACCTGTTACATACAATATACGAAATTGTAAAATTCGATACATACAATAAAAAGTTTTAAAGATGGTTACCTACAATAGTAAAAAAAGAAAGTTAGATACATAACGAAACAATTAGCCCTTATTGTTTTGAAATTTTTAAGCTTATAGTTCTTTTATCAGTTGGGATTGTCTAATAAATATGCCTTCTAAGTTTAGTTAATTTTTTATTTGAAATCCTCGTAACTTTGTTAGTTTGAAATACCCAAAATAGAATAAAATACTTCTACTTTTTGAATGCGGCTCAAATCATTTTCTAAATCAATTTTGCATCTTCCTCCAACATTTGAGTTCAATTCCATTATAGATGACAGTTGCTACATGCTTTCTTGACTCATGGTCGAAATAGAGAATACATGTCAACTTTCAATACAACCATAAAAACAAGCAATTGGAAGCTATAATCTTAGTAGATAGTTAATGATTATGATGCAACATGAAGGTATGATACTCGGATGTTAAATATAGTTCACTTCAACACTAAAAAAGCTTAAAGTAAGATAATGATGATACTTAGATCAGCAGATACGGGATACAAGCCTACAACGATGAGCTGATACCTAACATATGGATTTACTATCTGGTATCACTAAATGTAGGTTAGATCATTTAAATAATAGAGATGCGGTTTCCGAACAAAATTGAGAAAAATGATTTCTTCAAATCCCTCTTGATTTCTCGAGTGACGAAATACTAAATACTAATCCCAACTACTTAATGGGTTAATAAGGAAGGGGTACCATGCAATTCTGGCACATGTAGCAGAAAGGAACTCGGAAGAGAGGAGGCTCGAGGATGTACCCATCTTACGAGATTATCCTGAAGTCTTTCCCGAAGATTTACCTGGAATTTCACATTGACTTAGTGCCGGGAGCCGCACCAGTCGCTCGATCACCATAGAGACTAGCCCCTATGAAGATGCAGGAGTTTTCCGGTCAATTGCAAGAGCTCTTGGATATAGGATTTATCCGACCGAGTTTCTCGCCGTGGAGGAGCTCCGGTTTTATTCGTGAAGAAGAAGGATGGATCCAGGAGAATGTGCATTGACTACCGGGAGCTGAACAAGCTGACCATAAAGAATCGATATCCACTCCCCCGAATCGACGACTTATCTGACCAACTACAAGGATCAAGCTTTTACTCAAAGATCGACCTGCGATTAGGATATTATCAACTGAGAGTCGAAGAAACAGACATTCCGAAGACAACATTTAGGACTCGGTACGACCATTACGAGTTACAAGTAATGCCCTTTGGTTTGACCAACGCACCAGCAGTATTAATGGACCTCATGAACCGCGTGTGCAGACCATACTTGGATAAGTTTGTTATAGTGTTCATTGGTGACTACCTAATTTACTCAAAAAGTAAGGAAGAGCATGAACAATATCTAAGATCAATCTTGGAGTTGCTTAAGAAAGAAAAATTGTATGCCAAATTTTCTAAGTGTGAGTTTTGGTTACAAAGAGTACAACGGAAATACGGAAATACGGAACCCCAACGGAAATACGGAAATTCTTAGCCATCAAAAATTGGGAGACGCCGAGAACCCCAACGGAAATACGGAAATTCTTAGGTCTCGCAGGTTATTACCGATGATTCATTGAGAATTTTTCCAAGATAACCAAACCATTGACGGTACTGACTTAGAAGGCATTGAAGTACGATTGGAAGTAGGAACTAGAGTCAGCATTCCAAGTACTAAAACAAAAGCTTTGCAGCGCACCAATACTATCACTACCAGAGGGAACTAAAAATTTCATGGTCTACTGCGATGCATCACGCCAAGGACTAGGGTGTGTGCTAATGCAGAGGGAGAAGGTGATAGCTTATGTTTCACGCCAACTTAAGGATCACGAGAATAACTATACGACCCATGATTTGGAATTGGGAGCTGTAGTGTTCGCTCTCAAAATCTAGAGGCACTACCTCTATGGTAGAAAGTGTACCGTGTTTACATATCACAAGAGCCTTTAACACATTTTCGACCAGAAGGAGTTGAATATGAGACAACGTAGATGCTTTGAATTACCCCATGATTACGATTGTGAGATTCGTTATCACCCTGGCAAGGCGAACGTTGTAGCTGACGCCTTGAGCCGAAATGAACGAGTAAAACCACTTAGGTATGACCATCCATACAGGCCTTACCTATCGAACTCATGATGCTCAACTCGAGGCACTCAAGGAGGAGAATGTAAAGAACGAAACTATACGAAGCATGGATAGACAATTTGAAGTTAAGGCAGATGGAATCCGATACTTCATGAACCGAACATGGGTACCAAGTTTTGGTGACTTGAGGAATTTGGTAATGAACGAGTCACACAAATCCAGATATTCTATCCATTTGGGAGCCGATAAGATGTATCACGGCCTTAAGGAGCTGTGTTGGTGGCCTAACATGAAGGCTGACATAGCCACCTATGTTAACAAGTGTTTGACATGCTTAAAAGTGAAGGCAGAGTATCAAAAACCGTTAGGGTTGTTACAATAACCGGAGATACCCCAACGGAAGTGGGAACAGATAACAGTGGACTTCATCACCAAGCTGCCTAGGACGCCTAACGGCTGTGACACAATTTGGGTAATTGTAGATCGCCTGACAAAGTCTGCCCATCTTATGCTGGTCAAGGAGACAGACAAGATGGAAATACTGACCATAATCTACTTGAAGGAGGTGGTGTCAAGTCACAGAGTGCCCACCTCAATCATCTCCGACAGAGATAGCCATTTCACCTGTAGATATGAGCACCGCTTACCATCCACAAACAGACGGTCAAAGCGAACGAACCATCCAAACACTAGAAGATATGTTACGCGCTTGCTTTATCGACTTCGGAAATAGTTGGGAGAACCATTTGCCACTATGCGAGTTCTCATATAACCATAGTTACCACATCAGCATCAAGGCTGCCCCATTCGAGGCGCTTTATGGGCGAAGTGTCGATCATCCATCTGGTGGACTGAAGTGGGAGATAGCCAACTCATTGGTCCGGAGATCATTCATGAAATGACCAAGAAGGCCGTCCAGATTCAAAACAGATTGAAAGCTGCTCGTAATCAACAAAAGAGTTATGTAGATGTGAGGCGCAAACCATTAGAATTTCAGGTTGGAGATATGGTTATGTTGAAAGTGTCGCCTTAGAAAGGCGTGATTCATTTTGGGAAACGAGGAAAGTTGAACCCTAGCTATATTGGACCTTCTGAAGTATTAGAAAGGATTGGTCTAGTAGCCTACAAACTCAGATTTCCTCAAGAACTCGGTAGTATTCACGACACATTCCACGTGTCAAACCTGAAGAAGTGTTTGTCGGATGAAACACTTGTCGTGCCACTCGAAGAAATCCGAATAGACGACAAGTTACATTTCATTAGGGAACCGCTCGAAATCTTAGATAGGGACGTCAAAATCTTATCGCAAAAATCAAAATTTTATCAGGATTCCGTAACTCGAGAAACGCAACTCGAATTCGACAAATTAATACTTAAACATCTATTATAAATAATCCAAATCCAAATTTAAGTATTTTAGATAGTAACAACATCATATTTTATTACTCAAATATTAATCACAAAAACATCTCAAAATACGTCTATACAAAGAACAAATTGAGCATAAATTTAGTACATAAATGACACAAGATTTAAACATATAATTTTATAAAATAAAAATTGTTTGAACCCTCTTTTAGAACCCTCAAAAAGCTGGCCCACACCCCCCATACTTATTCAAATCCCCTCACTTTTCATTTCTTTCACTCCATTCAACCTCTCACTTTTCATACTCACTTTTCATTCTCTCCACCTTCTCTCAAACTCTCTCTCTAAAACCTTCAAGAAATCAGCCATATTTGGATATAAAAATCCAAGAACTGTAAGGTGTTCTTGAAGAAAATCAAAGATTCAAAGGTAAAACAACCATTCATGCTTCCATATCTTACGATTTCATGTTCTTCTTTACATGCATGCAAAGAAATTTGAGTTTGCTTTTGTTTTTGTATATTTAGTTCATGTAAACACTCTTAAAAACTTGTTCAAATGAATTAGTAGTAGATTTTAAAAATATTTGGGTCATGGGAAAAAGGATTGCATTTTTGGGGGAATATGAGATATTGACAGCTTTTTTTTAGGAAATCAAGGCCGACTTTGGAATGTTGTATCTCCATGAATACTCCACCAAAAATGATGAATTTTCTTCTGAATTTAGTTCTTTAAGTTATCTTTCAAACCCAAGTGGTCTCATGCAAAAATATTGAGATTTGAACCTTCAAATAGTGGTTGAATGACAAAGGGGTAAATCTGTTAAACCTAGACAGATTCTTTACCCAACTTTGGACGAACATATCTCTTTGTTTTTGTAATGAAAAATTATGATTTTTATTTATGAGATTAGACCTTTAAGTTACCTTTCAAACCCAAGTTGTCCCATGCAAAAATGTTGAGATTTGGACCTTCAAACAATTGTTAAATGACAAAGGGGTGAATCTGTCATGCATGGACAGATTCTTTTACCCAACTTTGAATGGTCATATCTTGCTCAAAACTCCATGAAAGATTCCAATTTCTTTTTTGGAACTTAGAATTATGTCTTATCTTTAAATGTAGTATGATATCACACTCTAACTCAAAGAATTCGAAGCCGAATTGGTTGATGATCACCAAAAGGTCCATCGGGTTTTTAAAACTTATGAGACTAAGTTTGAGAGACCATTTGCATGGGCTAAACACCTTAAAAAATTACAAGACCAAAGCCAAAATACTCCTAAGATATAATATTTTTAGGTGTAAAAATGGCTTGTTCAAATTCATTTTGAATCTAGTTCAAAAGGTCCCTCTTAGTGACCCAAAAATATGGATATATTCTTGTTTGTCTTTAAACTTTGTATTGTAAATAAATACATGGGTTTATGACTGTAAAAATTGTTTGACATAAGAATAAGTAGTTAGAAACACCCTAATATGGGTCATGAAAATGTTTCAAGTGAAAATTGTTGTATTACAAGTACTTATGACCTTGAAATTGTTAATGATCAAACATAGAAACACGTACATTTTTCCATACGGTTAATATAATTTGACAAGTCTTGTGGGAGACCTAATTTTCAAAGATCATTCTTTTAACTTGTTTAAATTAAGCAACTCTAACTAATCGAATTAGCTGAGGAACTAATTAAAACCCTCATGTTCGTTGGGCACGGTACTTGTCTAGCATGCGGAACACATCCGAACTAAAACGCTCGAACTCAATCGTGAATTTCATAGCCCCTATTTTTAAACGCTTCGATAGATTTTGGGGTGAGAATACATGTTTTTATTTTGTGGTTACAAGTACCTATAAACTATTACGTATTGCATAAGTTTCTACTATTCAAATTATATGGGCCTCTATCATGAGTTGTTAGTTATGGACTTAAATGTGAATATTGTGAATGGATCTATTGGGTTGACACCCCCGTCCGGGTTGGTCGCGCCAACTCGAAAGACGGACACATAATCATTTGACCCACTACGAGTGTTGTGAATAGAACACTTGCGCGATAACTAAATTGTTAAGGTTTCAATTCATGAGCTTATAGCAATAGTAATACACTTTGATATTGTTGCAAGGCAATATAACTTGAAATCTTGTAACCACGGGTTTATTTTACAAACTCTTACACCTATGAACTCACCAACTTTATGTTGACGTATTTTAACATGTATTCTCAGGTAACTAAGGCACTATGTAGTTGTGCCGTTGTGTCTCACTTTTTGACGTAGGAGTTGAATCCACTTGGAAGGAATTAGCATGAACTTTGTCATTTTGAATTAAGCTAGTTATTCGATAAAGTTTGTAATTGTGTTGTTAACACTTTAAACTTGGTTGTTTTATATTTGAAGACTATGTAATTTAACGGTGTTTGTTTAGCGACTCTCTTAGAATTCGTTCATTGTAACCTTTGTTCGTGATCCGCGCACGTCGCGCCCTCACCTGAAATGGGGGTGTGACAAATATGTATATATGTATCTTATTGAGTGAAAATTTATTCAGTGCATCAATTGAGAAAGAGCTACGTTAATACTAGTTATGTTAACATCTAAGTCCCATTTGCCATGCTCAACATAAGATCTCTATGCTAGAACAGTATAAGCATGACAAATTTGCATGAATAGTTGTATCAATGATGCGAATAATGTTGACATAGCTATTATGAGTGCTAAACGTTGCCCACACACTTTTCTCTATGCTTGAATGAATATGTGTGTGCTTGATGTATGTGGTTTGTGCTTCGATTTTCCCTGATATTGTTTGCTCATGTTTGTGCTATGTTTGCCATGCTTCAGATTGCATTCTAGATGATAATGTTGGATATAAGTTACATTATTATTGCTAACCCTTTCTCACACACAAATTGTTATGCTTGGTTGAATTTTTTACTATGTGTGTGTGCGCGCAAGTGTATCTTTGGTATAGAAGTGTTTGTTTTATAGGTATTATGTAGATGGTAAAAAGTGAACCATTTGAGGGAGAGATTTCCAACCAGTTTCCTTGTCAAGCATGTGATAAAAGGTGCTAAAGTAACGACAAAATCAAGCCTACATGTGACAAGGATGTCTCCAAATCTTGCCGGTTTCAAGACATCAAGGGGTATTAGTCAAGGGGAAGCTTACTTTTTGATTTTGGCAAGAGGGAGAGAAGCATAAGCATAATGAAATGATGATGATGTAACTTAACATCCTATTCCAACAAAAACTATGTTAAAAAGGTCTTAAGATCACTACCATCAAAGTAGAGTGCCAAAGCTACGACTAATGAAGAATCAAAAGATGAGCTCATTAGAAATCTTAAAATCTATGAAACCATCATGAAGAAAGATGAATAAGTCTTCAAGAAGAAGAAGGTCTAGGTTGAGTCCATTGCCTTAAAACCAAAGCAAGATGAAGAAAGCAAAGCAATTTAGAACTTCATTAAGTGACTCTAACGATTATACTGATATTCCATTAAAGATGAGATGATCAAGAAATTGCAATTCAAAAAGCTCTAATTATAACAAGGAACAAAAGCCTCAAAGGAAGTATTTTAGATGTAGTGATCAATACCACATGATCAATGAATATCCAAAAAGAATGATCATGGAGTGATAGTGGTGAGAAGCGTTCCGATGGAAGTATCTTTCAAATGGGAGCATACCCTTTTTGATTTCACAAAAGGGGGAGAAAAATGATGTAGATATGATAAGGTATGTAACATTGTTAACATAGTAAATTTAATTAAATAATTATGATGCAATGTTACATGATTTCGTCATCATCAAAAAGAGGGAGATTGTTCGTGCATATATGGTTACACATTGTTAATGCATTCCTTTGTTCATCAAAAACATTGAAGTGTTGAAGAATTAGTTGAAGATATTGACAGAAAAAGCGTGGACGATCCATGGTCGGACCGTGGATCAACCGTGCACCTTGTGGAAGGAATTTTCTATAGTAAATTCAATTGGTCAACATTCGGGTCGCCAACGAGCATACACACATTCGACATTCAAGATACATCATAATTATGGACGCATTTTTATAACCAATTAATTGAGCACATCTTTTATAAAACATAAATAGCATTTTTTAAAACAAAAGAAGTTTATGAAAACATTTTTATAAAAACTAATGGCTGGTACATCTTTTATAAAAGCCTTACAACTTTGTTAAAAGTCAAACAAGAAGAGTATACTTTGGTTAAAGCTTTAAAGTTTTATTGGAACTCGAACAATTGAGTGGCTCAAGGTTTGTACTCCCTAGGTGTTTAGAAAGAAATAGTTTTCGAATAAAAAAGTCTTTAAAATAAGCTTTGGGTACAAAGAGCCATTTGGGGTAGAAAGAGTCGTTTGTACTTTTTCTTGGAAAAATAGTGTAGAAAAAACACGGATTGACTGTGCATCGACCGTGGCTTTTTTATTGGTTTTAAAAATAACTTTGTCCCTCTAATTAAGCAAGACTCAAACCAATATTTTAAACCATCCTCTTGCACTTAAAAATACACTTTCTAAATATCTTTCTAGGTGATCTTAAGCTCTATAAACACTTTCAGATTAGAAGAGAGAGATCAAAGCAAGATTTGATTAATTTAGTGAGGAATCGAGTTGTATTTATTAGTTGCCACTACATTGTGTTGTAATTTGTTTTCAAAGATATTCAAGAGTGTCCGAGGAACATCTCATATTGTTTCTTTTCCAATTGTTTGTGGAAGAATTGTTTTGTAAGTTGTTACATATATTGTTCTTCCATGAATGTGAAGAAGAAGAAGAAGTGGTGTAACCTTCTAGATTGATAGAAGAAGAAGAGTTTGAAGTGGTGTTTTTCCAACGCGGTGTTGGAAGAATTTTTAGGTGAAAACATTGTTGGTGTTGGTGACTTCCATATTGAAAGTGGAAGCATTGTACAATTGGTGTGTATGCTTCCATATTTATGGTAAAGAAGAGTAGTGTTAGTTTCTTATTGAAGAATAAACAACACTTTGAACAGTTTTCTTTCCTACCAGTGAAAATAATAGAATCTTACTCGAAAATCTTGATCAAGTGATTGGGGAGTGGATTAATGCAAATTGTTAACATCCGGGCCCAACCACTATAAATCTTGGTGTCATCTAGACTTATATTCTTGTCTAGTATAAAGTTTTCAAACTATTTACTTGTTAACAAACAAAGATTTTTGAAAACTAGTTTTTAACTTGCTAGTGTTTTAAAAACCGAATTAATATTGAAAACAAATGAGTTAAGTGATTCGCCCTCACTTACTTACAGTTATTATTTAATTCTCATAACTAATTGATAACCTCATATTTATTTTCAATAATAATAAATATCTTTCTGTTGGTGATGCATCAGTTTGACTGGTTAGTATCTTAATTACCAGATTAAATGTATTAATATAATTATTGTGCACATAATCCTTTCAGAGCTTGCCGAACTAGAAGGAAGAACCCTCCGAACAAATAGAGATAATCTTGTCAAGAGTCCAAGAATAACAAGAAGACTTGAAGATAACGATAAAACTTCAATTGAACTTTATAAATATCGAATTCAAGAAAGAAGATAAGACGAGATTGTAGAGTTTGAAAAATGCACGTCGTGCGAGAAGTGTGGTGCATGCCAAGCACCATGTGGCAAGTTTTGTATCTCTAAATAGGAGACCTAGTTTGGATATAGATATACAAAAATATTCATAAATATATCAAATATCAGTTTATGTCACTTATCTTAGCATTCACAAGCATTATAAGGTGAATAAGGAGCATCAAATCTTTCATTAAAGAAGTAATAGTTTGGTTTGCAAGTTCTCTTGTATCTTTATTATTTTCTTTAGTTAATTATTGTTTGTGCAATCTATTTTTCTATTATTTGATTATAATATATGCGATGGAACATATTTTATTAAAAGGTTTTTGTTATGAAATCTTTCTTAGTACTTTTTAATTGTTACTAAAATAAAATGTGATGACACATGTTTTGTAATGCTTTTGACGGAAAAACTGTTGCATGAATCTCCTAACGGTAGGAGGTGGATTTATGGTTTCGAAGATTAATTTTTTTAAATCAAATAAATTTGAAAATTGGTTTTTACTGCACACTGTGATTGTCATGCGGACACCGAGTAAAATAAATTAATATTAGTTTGAATTGTGCGTTGTTGTTAAGAAATACTATTAGACTTTATTTTATAATCATGTATTTAAAATGTATTTTTAGCCATATATATGTCAAATTGTAACATGATGGTGGTTGATGTGTACCCTTAACATGCTTGGATCGTGCAACTAATTGTTATGTCATAACTATTCCATTTTTAATAAATTGTTTTACCGGAAGTAATGAACTCTATACGAATACCTTATTTGATATATCTTTTTTGTCGATTGAGCTCTTCTATGTTTATTCACTTTATTCAATAATACTTTACATATTTTTTACAGCTTTTCACCGAAAGCAGTTATTCCTAGGACGATCTTGGTTAACTTACTATATTACCCTACGATACAATAAGTACTCTTTCCTTATATGTAGATTGAGGTTCATTAATTTATTTAATCATGTTAATGAATTTAAAACTTGTATCCTAGAATGTTGGTTAGAATAATACTTCAAATGATCCTTTGAAACTCATATCACCACATGAAGTACTTAAAGCAATAACTATCATATCTCCTTTTAGGTAATTAGTATAAAAAATTTACACAATCATTTTGGTCTTTATACATATAAAACATAATAAGTTTTATCTTAATATTGAATTTACGTATCGAAACGCGAATATTGCCCATATCTTACTTTTAAAATATTTACAAGAAAATCATTAATTAGACATCAACAATCCTATAATTTTTTAGTCTAGTCCCAGTAAATTTTTTCATTCATTAATCTAATAAATGATGGTTGAAGGGTTATGTAACTAATAATAACGAAAACAAAAGTTTCACGAGTCATAATTAAACATGTTTGTATAACGCAGGGGGTAAAAGAGAGATTATAATAACTATAAGTCAAGGGCCATTTTATGTAATTCACTCTCAATAATACAACTAAAATAAAACAATCAAACCTAAATTCCAAAAATCATTCACAACCCTTTCTCAACTTCACAAATTTCTTCCATCATAGCGATTCGAAGTATTACAACACAACCATATTTAATCTCCACTTATGCATCGTCAGGCCAGAGGTGCTGTTTGTGGCTGTCAAAATTGTAAGTTTAAACTTGCGTTTTTAGTTTCAAAGTATACTATCTAGATAAAAATATAACTAAGGGTTAATTGTTTCGTTATATATCTAACTTTACATTTTTTATTATTGTATGTAACCACCTTTAAAACTTGCTATTGTATGTATCGAACTTTACAATTTCGTATATTGTATATATAACGGGTAACGGGATGACCGGAAACCACCGGTGTCGATACATACAATAGACACTATTAGAAAGTTCGATATATACAATAGACATTTTTTTATTGGGCAATTGTAAAGTTCGATTCCACTGGTCATCCGGTCACCCGTTATATACCACATACAAAATTGTAAAATTCGATACATACAATATCAAGTTTTAAAGGTAGTTATATACAAAAGTAAAAAGCGTAAAATTAAATACATACGAAACAATTAACATGTTATTAGAAAGTTAGAATATTAAATTATTTAGATATGTTTACTGACATGAACCATTTTCAATTGGTTACACAATCAAAACTTAACTTTTAAAACCCGGTAAAATTTCGAGTGATGTCGGATTCACCAGTTATATATCTAATGTGGTTTTAATTATTCTACTTATACTTGTTTTAAAAAGTGAAAAATAAAACAATAAATATATATTAATTTTATAGACTTCTCTATATCATTATTCCATCTTTCTTTTTTCTCCCTACCCACTTTCACCTCCTTCTCTCTACAAACATAACACCAACACCATGACTATCATCCCAACCTCACCATTACTATCACCGGCCGCAACCACTAGAACCATCTAGTTTGACAAAACCACAAACATCCACTATGACCACCACTACCACCCCACAATCTATTTTTAAAAATAATGGATTTAGATCTACTTTTAGGGGTGGATTTTCATATCTATTGTTAGGGTTTGGTGAAGATGATGGTGTTAGGCTTCGCTTTTTTTCATTTATGAAGTGATGAAGAAGATGGTGTGAAGAAGTGAAGATGATGGCCGAGAGTGGTTGTCAGAGTCGCCGATTGGTCGCCGGAGTTAAATGAACGATTATTTGTTTGGCTCTACTTTTATGGTTCTCTTTAGTATGTGTTCTTTTTTTTTTTCAACAGCCACCACCACTTTGGTGGAGATGATGAAGATGATGGTGTTAGCGTTAGTATGTGTATTTTTCCATATCTATATTTCGGATATTGAAAAAAAATTGATTGTTGTTGTTATTGAATTGGTGTTATAATGGGAGGATTATCGGAATACCCGCGCAATGCAGCGGGAATTTTTTTTTAGTTTCACATTAATTCGATATATAGTATTATCTATTTTGAAGTATTTTAAAAATCAAAAACTATATAAGAATACACAAAGAAGAATATTTTGTAACTGGGAATATCACTTTTAAATATTTTTCAAAAAAAGTTGTAACAAAATAACTCAAAATTAAATATATCGTATGTCATTGCAAACTCGATGTTCGGGTCTGAGTTGCTAGTGTCGGGTTTTGATTTCTTAATGGAGTTGCGAGTTGTGGAGTCATTTTTTAAGTCTAGAGGTTTAAGTTTTAGTGATTTTTTAATTTTGGTTTGTGTTTTTGTATTTTGGTGTTAAACATTATCTACATTAAATAATAATCCTAAAAAAACATTTAATAATGTTTGTATTAATGAGAATTTAATTAGTTTATTGTTTGATATTGTTTGTATTAATGAGAATCTAATAATTAGGGGTATGTTAGACATTTCTATGGATTTTTAAGAAAGCTCTTAGTAATTGTATGGGTGAAATAGTGATTTCTATCTTAAGAAAAAAACATCCAACATGCATTATATAATAGTGTAGATGATATTTTTATTTTTGATTTGTTTTTTTGTATTTTAATTTAAACATTATCTACACTATATGGTAATCCTATAAAATATCTAATAATATTTGTATTAATGAGAATTTAATTAGTTTATGGTTTAATAATGTTTGTATTAATGAGAATTTAATAATTAGCATATGCTAGTCATTTCTATGAATTTTCAGAAAAACTCTTACTAATTGTATGGGTAAAATAGTCATTTCTATCTTAAAAAAACATCCTAAATGTATTATATAATAGTATAGATAAATTGATTGTGAATATCATTAGCGTTATTGTAATTTAATTGATTGTTGATCTAAAATGAGTATCGTTGTTCATTTGTTTAATTTAATTTGAAAATATTAATATCATTATCTGTTAAATCTAATGCAGATTATTAGAATTAAAAAATGTAATATGTAAAGATGAGTGAACATTTTGTTATTTTCTTTTATTAAAATTTAGACTAAAAAGATATAATAAAAGAAAAAGAAAAAAAAAGAAGGATGATTAGATGATGAAATTCTGCTACCTAATATGTAAATCGGTGGCCAGTTAAAGTTTCTTTAGATAAGTTATCTTTAAACAACAAACGTATAGTAAGGTTACTTTTACATAAATACTTTTATGTAAACAATTGAAGATGATCCATGTAAGTTAACATTTTCGCATACTTTAATATCTTTTCTATCTCATAACCCTTTAATTTATGAATAAGTATGAAACTGAAGAAATACTTAATGCTCATTAAAATAAATTCAATTCTATGAGACGACAATTACGAACCCTAAAGAAGTTGCAACAATGCTAGTTCATTCAAAGCTCACATGACATAAAGAGCTTGAGAATGATACATCATGCTTTCACATATGTGGCTATATTTTAAAACATTCACATAGGAAAGGGGTTAGGTACTCACTAATAATAATAAAAGAAAGGGTTTAGAAACTCGCTTAATACTATAGTTAAGGGGTTAAATAGTAACTTAATAGTATGACTAGTGTTATAGCCATCAAGAAGATGATCCTAACCTCTCAAAGTTGCTCCCTAATCACATAAGATAACATAATTATGATTGTATGTTTAAAAGCGTAAATGTAAGTGCTATTTCAAGATAATCCAAACCTCACGAAGTTTCTCCCTAATCGCATACAAATGCATGCTTTAAATACAAGATTATGTCGATTTCAAAAATCATTAATGCCACTCTAACCTCATAATTAATGCATGACTACATAACACTATCCAATTGGAAAGCAAATCTTCTATCTATTAGTGGTCGGCGTATATTAGTGGTCGGCGTACATTAGTTAAGTCGGTTCTAGGTAGCCTTGGCATATTTTTACATATCTCTATTCAAAATCCTAGACATTATCATCAACATTCTCGAAACAATTCGGGCCAGATTCTTTTGGGGGGTAACGAAGGCAAGAATAAGATGTCTAAGATTAAATGGGATAATGTTCTTGCCTCACAGGATCAAGGAGGATTAGGTGTGGGAGGCTTGAAAGCTTTTAATTTGGCATTACTTCAAAAATGGTGTTGGCGATTTGTTAATAGTCCGGATCTGCTTTTGGTTAAAATCGTTAAAGCTATTCATGGGATAGAAGCAGGTTTCGATGGAAAAGGGTGCAATACACAAGGTACATGGGCAAGCATAGTGGGCTCAACCAACTATCTTCATGCTCGTAACCTCATCTCCAAAGATACTTTACGTTGTAATGGCTATTGTGGCACCTCTACTCGTTTTTGGAAAGATGTATGGATCGAGGACAAGGCTTTATGCTCTCGTTTTAACATGCTATATCGTCTTGATCTCGACAAAAATTGCACTATTAGTGATCGGCTTATTTCTGGTAATTGGTCATGGCAGTGGAGGAGTCCAATTATCTCGGACGCACACAGGAAATGCTACATCAGTTAACAGCTAACCTTTAACATATTTCATTATCCTCTCGCTCAAATTCATGGAAGTGGAGCTTAAGTGAAGATGGAGGATTTACAGTGGGTTCCACTAGAGCTCACATTGATCAAACTCTCCTTCCTTCTCTACAGATTAGCACAAGATGGAACAAATGTCTTCCAAGGAAGGTGCATATCTTCATTTAGAGAATGCGTTTGGACAAGCTTCCTCACCGGTTTAAATGTGGGTTAGAAATTGAATCCATCTTATGCCCGGTTTGCAACAACAACGTTGAATCAAATGATATCGTCTTCTTCTTTTGTGAAGTTGCGGCAACTATCTGGCGTATGACTCGTACTTGGTGTGGTTTATCGGACCCATTGTCACACTCTTGTAACGAATGGCTTACATGGATTGACAACCGGTAGGTTTCTAACAAGAAAAAGAACAGGCTCTATGTTATCATTGCGTTTATGTTTTCGGTCGTGTGGAAATACCGGAATAATGTCACGTTTCACTCTTAATCAATGAGGAAAGGCGACATTTTTTATTTCATTCGTTTATTTTCTTTTACTTGCTTATAGTATAGAGGTAGAAATATTTGTAGTTGGTATGATTGATTATGTAATCCCTTGTAACTTTCTAGCACCTAGCTAGTTGTTTTTAATATACCCATTGCCGTTCAAAAAAATAATTTCTTCTCAATTTTAAGGCTTCAAAGGTTGTAGTCTTGAACCCACTCTTTGTGTTTTAGTTTCTTAACCTCATGCATTTGGATTCTTGATGGGGAGTTTTTAAAAGTTTAGAATTTGTTGTACGTACTTCCGTTATTAAGTCGTTTTAAAATTTTATACAAACCCCAACAAGACCATCATTCCCTTCAGAATTAACTAACCGTCATAAGTCCTCTAAGCATCCCATGAAAGGCACCAACTGTAATTGGGTTAGAAGTAATCTCACGTGGCTTGTCCAGTCATAGCAAGAATTTTTTTTTTGTCAATTTGAACAAAATACTCAAAGTAAGAGTAAGACCATGGTTGGTCAATAACATAATACGTTTTACCATGAAACATACGTCTGACATAGGGAAGTATTAGGTCTATCGTCCCCACATCCTTTTTCGGCACAGGGTTAGTCAGAGATCCAATCAGAATAACATTCAAAGTCCTAATTCAGACTGCCGCCTATTCATATATCTTCTCAAGAGTTTATTGACCTAAGTTACCGGAAGAGGGTAAACCATTTCCTTCTTTTGCTATTAGTTGATCTAAAGACTTTTATGGTTATAGATTGCACTAGGCTAGAAAAGGACAACTAACACAGAACTCAACAAAACATTCGAAGTTAACTAAAAATTAAGTTAACAAAAGACATAGAAAAACATAAAGATTGAGAGCCTCTCATGTTTAACTTGAATATGAGAGGTCATGTTTTCTCATACTATATTATTTGAATAGTAAATAATTTTAATTCAATTTGGTCAAATTTGAGGTAACATAACTCTCATGTTAAAGTTGAACATGAGAGGATCCAAGCCGTCTCCGGAATGCGTAGGAGTAGATCTCCAACAAACAAAGGAAGATAAAGCTAGTACTTTGCAAGCAGACTAATTATTTAAATTTTCTAGAAGTGTAGTGATTTGTACGCTCCTTTTTTTGATGTGCACAACGCAAATGGGCATCATCCATGCACAAGGTACAATCCTTTTAGTGCACATTTGTTTTGTGTCCATAAAAAATGGAGTGTACAAATCATTATCCTTTCTATAAAGAGCCCAAAATGGGCCGTCTAATTCGTACAGACTCTTTCATTTTAGTCTCCTGGTGACCGCTGCAGGTGCCAACACGCACAATGAGGTTGCGCCAAGAACATGCGTCTCCAAAAAAGGCGTATGAAGATTCTCTCGCGTTGGCATGTCACAACCTTGATCGCATACTTTGTAAACAAAAAATCTTGCGGAGGGAATCTGTGTCTCTCCAGTGAGTCCCAGTGCTAATCCATAACAACTAGGAAGGACGAAAAATGTAATATACTCTTAAAATAATACTAATCACAAACTTACCCCTTAAAAATCTTGTTATTGTTAGTTCGCACTCCTCAAACATTTATACACCCAACCATTCGCTTTACATATTTACTTTCCCTGTAAAGTTAAGCAAATATAACATTAGAAGAACATGATCATTATGGTATTATGATCTATGTTATACCCTTTAATCATGATCTTTATGGTATTATGCATCTGGAGAAAAATGAAAAGCAGTAGTTTTTGGTTGCTGATTGAACTTTCAACTTACCGTCGAAATCATTACATGCCATATCATTAGAGAATAAGTTAAATTCATTGTTCTTTGTAGGTAGCTAAGGTCTTTATATATGCTCAAAAAGAGGTGCTTTATCCATTAGCCCTCTTGTATGATCAAGAAACTCAAAGTTTGCAACCTCGCTGCAAAAGAGCGTTGAAAAGGATATTTATTCTTTGTGATCATGATATGGATTCTGCTTTGAATGATAATGAGTTGAATGAATTTCAGGTCATTTTCAATATTTTATCTTGGATCATCTGAAGGGAGTCTTTTACTTCCTTTCTAAATTTAGGTCCTTGACTTATTTTTCCTATATGGTAATGGGATTGGGAGTTCAATGCAATAAGGTTTCTGTATGTGACACAAAGAAATATCTGAATTTTTAAGTTCATAGGTAACATGTTTTAATGCTCATCTTCACCCTAAGTAAGTAACAGATGTTAAAAGAGTAGTTCAAGAACACGTACCTGATGGGGTCAATCATCTTGGGATTACTCTAAGGGGGTTTCTTTATCTTAATCTTCTTTTTGCTGAAAAAAGCCTCCTTGAGAATACGTGGACTGTCTTATGTGAATTCGGTTACAATGATGACCTTGAACTCCGGAAAGAAGACCTTCCTGTTCCGTCGGTAAAGGCTACTGATCAGGTTTTGCTCCTATGACTTCAAGTAGGAGATTTGATTTTTGTACCATTTATGAAATAATGTTTTACTATTGATGTAATGTCATTGCTTATCAGAGATAAAAATGCATTTTAACAATATGATTTGGTTGAAAAGATGAATTATGTTTTCATTTAGCACTGTGTAACTGATTTTAAAGAAATTTTGTTGGTATATCTTGTATGACAACAACATCTAGTTTGTAATTGGTCATTTTGTTAATTATTGTAATCGTTAACTTTTGTCTTATATGTATGTTCGTACGAACTTAGGAGATCATACAAACTTAGACAAGTTCGTATGGGCTTTGAAGTGACCCAAGTTCGTAGGGCCTAATCCATACGAACTTGAGTAGTATATATACATATATCTGTAGGTTAATAGAGAATCGATTATTCAGTTCGTGAAACTCAGTCTTAGGTCTTAGTGCAAGTTCGCAGAAAGATAAAAGAGAGAGTTTGAGTCTTAGTTTGAATGTAACCGAGTTTACGTTCAATAAAGCTTAATTTGTGATGTCTACATATTCGTATTTACTTGTTTATTATCATTGTGTATATTTGAGGATTCCGCACTCAAATATATTGTTTACCTCGTGCATCCAACACCCGGGAAACCTACAAATTTGATGTTGTGATGTTCGATATCATCCGAAGAAAACCCAGTAATAGTTAAATAAGTAGTACTGAATGACGGCAGAAATCTCTAAATGCAAATTCTCATGTCATTGTAGAGTGTTGAATTGACTAGTGAAGCTGTGGACTTCTTTAAAGGGATTATTAGCTTGTTCGATTCTACTAAGGTACTTTTTCTCAAATTAAATTACAACAAAATGTGCAGCATTATAAAAGCGCTACATAAGGAAGAAATTATGGGCCAGATTACATACATGCAACACAATTACTAATTACCAAGTATAATGCTAACAATCCTCTTCAAAAGAGTTGATAGACATGTAATAATTTAACATTTTAATATTCAATAGGTTTATTTCAAGTGTACTTGGAAGGCTTAAGTTTATGATTGAAAAGTGGTTGAGTTTTAGCTCCCTCTTTCAGGATGCTATGTAGTTGCTGATATCTTAAATGCTTTACTTATAAGAAATCTTATCATTTTAATAAATCTGCTCTATAATCTTTTGGAATGACTGCCACTGAAGATTACCTTGTGCTTACTAGGATGGAGCTTTACAAGATTCTGAGCTTGATAAGCTGTTTTCAACTGCACCAGAAAGGTGGGTTGGTTCTTCTTTGAGGCAGTCTTATAATTCTATTCCTTGGCTTGCTGCATGTGCAACAATATAGTTCGGGATTCTTATTGTTATAACAATATGAATTTTCATGTTATCTGAGCTAAATATGGTGCTTTTACAAAGTTGTTCTAAATATTTGTTCTTCCCTGTATAAGTTCTTTAGCAAGTCAAACACACTTATTTTACTGGATCAACAAATTTGGATCAGTGTGTGAAAACACATCAGATGTTACTCTTATATATTTCCGCTTAATAAATGTTTACACCCCTATATCAAAAATGTGGCTTGTATCTTTTTTGTTTGTAACAATAAAATTATCAGAAGGACAACATAACTCTAAAGTCAACGTTACATTTTGTATTGGTCTAGTACTTTCTGATACGTCTCTGACTACAGTTCAACTTTCTTTTGATTATTCACATTTTTAATCATCATCTTACTGCTTAAAAGAAGGTTATTTTTCAAAAGTATAAAATAAAATAAAAAATGAAGAAGAAGCTGTTTCATCAAATTCTACAAGAGATCAATTGCTCTGTTCGGTCATATTTGTTATGATAAAGGTTTCTCAATCAATGCTAATGCTTGACTAGCATTGAAGGACATTGAAGAATACACTATTCAGCTTGTTTATCAGTTAAATTGGATTAGTCTAGTATTGAACCACATCAAATATTTTTGCATGTGAAATGGCACAGGAAGCATCAGCCTTTCTGATAAGTATGTGCTGCAACTTCTTTGAAGTACTTTCATGTCATTGACTTTCTTTTCGCTTTTCAGTAGTTCTATATTTTGTCAATTTATCCTTCATTAGTGACAGTCATTACATTAATAAGTTTTTCCAACTCAGTCCTTGGGATGAGCCTCCTTACAAGGATTCTGTGGAGAGAACTGAACTAGGGGATATAAAACTTTCCGGGTTTCTCTCTCAGGAATGGGTTATAACATCTTAATTTGCATCACAGAGCTACATAACTTTACCAAATTGTTTCATTAGATGTTAAAAGCAACATACAGCTTTTGGTCATATGTTCATTTTTAGCATACTAAATGTTGGAGTTGGATCTAATGACATTACTTGACACACCTAAAAGTTTAGCCTATTTGATATACGTGGGATATACTGAGGATCCTGCAACAGCCATTCGAGTTACGAGGAAAAGATCGGTAAATTTCAAGAAGCAACATACAAACAGACGTGTTTTTCAATGCTTTATTTTGGACCCAAAAATGCTGGAAAGTCCGCACTACTGAATTCATTTGTGGGAAGGTGTGTCTCCCATCATCTCTTCATATTCATATACATATAGCTTGTACATGTTTACTCTTATACTTTATAAAGCCCGTTCTGATATGATTGCAGGCCTTTTCAAAGCGAATATGATCTAACAAGCAATCAATGTTACACAGTCAATACTGTTAATCAACTTCAGGTAAGCTTCTGAGTGAAACAACGTAATTGATTACGCATTTTCTATCGTAGTATTATCATCTTAGCCTTGAGATAAGTGTCTGCAAATGTATCTAACTATAGCTCAGAGTCTATTGTCTATATCCAACTTCATTTTGGTTTATTATGTGTATCGAAACTTTCAGTTATTACTCTTGTATGTACCCGACCTCTTATTACTTGTAACCGCTGATGTGTGATCCGATTTGGATGAGATGGCACTGATATGTCTGGCGTCTTATAGGGTTGCCACATTATTAAAAATTCCGGTTAACGAATGAAGAAGTCATCAAGTACATACAATAACGATAAATGAAAGTTTGATACACATAATAGACCAAAATAAAATTGGATACACACGATAGACTGAGTCATAGTTAGATTCATTTCTAGAGCCTTATCCCGAAGAATAAACTCACTTCTGTTATATTGCATGAAATCCAAGAAGAGGACGTTAAAGAATTACTATCTAGTAAGGAATCGTTGGCTGCCTGTGATGTAGCAGTTTTTGTTATTGACAGGTGACCTTCATGCAATATGTTTTCAATTCACCTACTTTGTTAATATTCCAATTATTTATCATTTTGTCTTGTACACTATGATAGTTTTCTATTGTTTTTTCTAATCCGTTCCTTGTTACAGTTCTGATTATTATTCCTTTGGAAGAACATCAGAATTGCTCATGGATGTAGCCAGAGTAGGAGAAGATAGTGCGTATGGTGTCCCTTGTCTCTTAATTTCTTCTAAAAATGACTTAGATGCATATCCAATGGCAATCAAATATTCTGAAATGGTAATTTATATTATTCTGTGTTTTCTTTTGAGCCTCTTAGTTAGTAATTAAAGCCAAATGAACATTGCAAATTCCAACTGTTTTCTATAGGTTTGTCAGGCTGTAAAAATAGATGCACCCATTCATATCAGCGTGAGAGATAACGATTTGAATGACGTCTTCAGGAGGATTGTTAATGCAGCTGAGCAATGTCACTTGAATGTTCCCGAGACTGAACAGGGGAGAAACAAGAAACATTACCAACAGCTAGTGAACCGATCTATCATTTTTGCCTCCGTTATGCTGAATTTGTACTCACCAAACACACAATTCCTATGTTTTTAGAGCTTATAAAAATGGCTTATAAAAATGGTCTAGAGAATCAAAACTGTACCAACTATAATTGGTTTGGTTTACAGTTATAGACTCATAAAACTTCTTTCAATTATGTATATGTTCCCAAATCGGTTTTTAGTCTTGTCTGGTCCAGAACTTGAATCGAATCAGATTTCTCATAGAACCTCTTTTTTCCAAAATTGAAATGACGTTTAACATATAATATTTCCATAACTTTTAGACCCAAGTTCGCAATCGATTTGGTATCTAACCGTTAAACCGGAACTGGACTGTTTTTGATCGATCCAGTTCTCACATTAACTATTCTTAATTTCTGGTTCTGGTCATGTCCATTTTCGTAACGTTTTGGAATTTTTGTAATTCTGTATGCTTCTCATATGTTTATTACTGTACAAGTTTTCAGTAGCAGCTGCTATTGCTGTAATTGCACTTTCGGCATACTGAGCCTATGCTCGTAGGTAGAGCAATGCTTCCAGTTAGGAAAGACAATAGTATGTAACTTACTTGCTGCGCTATTGGGACTCAAAATAAATGGATTGTTACTCTTTATAGTTGACTTGTGTCCTTTACACTGCCAAAATGTAGAAAGAATAGCTTAAAATTTTCTTTTATCAACTATATGATCCTATGATTTTAATTCCATTTCCTTCTTGTTATAGTTTTAGCTCTCATTTTCTAGTATCTACACTCGTTCGCTCCGAAATATCAAATTTTCTTAGAACGAGACACTATCTTTTCTTTTTCGATTTTGGGATTAATTTCATTTATAACCTTCTATATGTTTTAAATTGTGTACACAACCTGTTACGATCATAGCACATACTCTTCTCTTTGTTCGTTCAATGAACATTTTGCGTCAAGTGACCATATTATAATGGAAATGTGATATTGTTGGTGTTGTAAATATGATTTAATGAAATTTGGAGAGGAAAGTGCAAAACTTTTAAACGGATATATATGACATTGCCCCAATTCCATATCCCAAACTTTTTTCAGTCTTCCATATCTGAGCACACATCTCTCTGAAAGTCGTGTACTACTGAATTTCTGTCATGTATTCAAATTAAGTTTAAGTAATCTGTATTAGAACTTGAGGAGAGCAGAGTTCCTTTACTTGTCTGTTTGGGTAGCAGTTGTTGGGCATTGTAAGCTTAGTTATCAAAATTATACCAAATTGATCCGGATCATATTTGAAATATTATCATGACAACTATGCATTGCATCGTCTGATAAAGTAGTATTATTATAAATTATGTAATTTACCTTAGTTTTTACCTTATTTGTGTCCTTATTATGTTGATCTTTATGATATTTGGTAAAACTAGTCATTGCATAGTCTGATCAAATACAATTGGTGTAAAGTAAAAGGGATAATTTCTACTCATCACTTAGGATAGGTTAATCTGTGCTATGTTTCTTCTTAAATGGGTCAGACGAGTAAGTAAAGCGTGTAGGTTAAAGGTGTTGGTCATAAAGGTTAACAACAGATGTTGGAGGGGGGGGGGGGTGAATACAATATCTTTCTTTGTTTAGACAAAATAGTGAATTGTAGTTTTACTAATGATAAGAACAGATGATCGTTTTTCAATTAATTCTTTTATTTTGATAAATCAAAGAATTACAAGTTAGATGCGGAATATCCAACTCAATTGAATACAGATGACTAACACTAGGATCAGCTGAGAACAAACTCAAAGCTGATTATAAGTAATGCTAGTTTTGCTAACACAAATGCTCTTAACTAATTATCAATTCACTCAGAATCACACACACATACTTCATAAACTAAGTTTGATATTTATAGTAGAGCTTGTGTAATGCTTGGAACTTGATCAGCCAATAGATGTCTTCCAGATGTCTTTATCTTCATTGGTTGACTTCAGACATGCTTGTTTGTGTGTTCTGATGAACTCTACACGACCAGGTTTGCAATCTATCAGAAAGTACATTGCACATCTTGTCTTGTAGGCTGATTATGATAAGGAAACATTATGTGCATAAGCAGCCAAAATGGACAGGTATGTACGTTGTGTGCAACCTCTGAAGATACACATAAGTCCCTAAGTGTTACAAGCATGTTTACTTGAATCTGTAACATGTAGAACATTCTTCAATCTCTGTGCTGAGTGAACTGATCATTAGTATCTATGCTGAGTCTTTAAACTTCAGATCAAAACTCATTCTTGACTAACAAAGAGAGTCTTCAACACTTGATTGAATCATCATTAAAGATGTATAGATTACAAGTCTCTAATCTTCTCTGTGCTGGTTATTCTTCATTATATTTCTGTCTGCTGGGTGAACTACTAGTTCTGTCTACTGGGTGAACTAGCAATCAGCAGATCCTTTACAATCAGCATATAAATGACTTAGCTTATTTTTGAAGAACACCTTTGTTTGATGAATAATACCATAACCATGATGTTGACTAAGAGTTGTTGTCATTATAAAATCATCATCGCCGGGATCATGACTTAACAAAAGGAAACGGTTCAAATGGGGTGGACGTAAGGTAAACAGTGGCAGAAGATAAGAGGTGGTGTTTTCATGTATAAATACAATACAATATTCAATACATAATTGAATAATCTTTAAGTTCTTCACGGACTTAAAGTATATTTGTGACGTAGAAAATGTCCTTACTGATTTTATACTTAAAACTAGATTAATAATAGAATGGTAATCAATATTTGACAATCTAGTTATTTATAACTGTTTAATTTAGGATAAAGAGGTGTTTTGGGTCAACCCGATGCGACTATTTGTGTGGTACCAAAAGTTACCCTTATTTACATGAAACCGTTTTTATCATTACACTTCCCGAATGAACCCGCTCAATATACCCCCTCTAGTAGGAAGTAATGAAAAACAAAAATTGAAACAACACAAACTTCTTATAATTAGTAAGAGTATATATTGACCTTGATTTAAAAAAGTGTGTCTAGGCATCTAGGCGCCATGAGGCACTAAGCATAGTGTGTTGGTTCTACTCTAGGTGAGACTTGGTCATGTGGCGGTGCTTAGGTGCCAGGCAAATCAAGGCGATAGCTTGAGTGCTTACGTAAATATGCTATTTTGTGAGCTTTTCATATTTACTTGTATATGGTCGGCCTAGTTTAACAAGACACAATGAGCTACACAATTTTATTTAAGCCCATTATGCAATAGTGAATCCATTAATTAAACACTCTCGTCTTTTCAAGTCAAGTACTAATTGAAGACTCTTGATTATGAATTAATTTACATGAGGCTCTCGCCTTGGCGCCTAGTGTTTCGGATCGACTCAAAATAATGACTTGTATGTTTTGTTTTTCTATACATTGTCAAATTTGGTCCGTATGATACTCATCCCTCGGGTTCTCACAACTATATCAGTTACATCATTACGATCGTATATTCTTACCAGATGATCTCAACATAAATGGTATACAATGTTCAAACAAATAACTTAAACGTTGGGATAGTAACTAATTTAAAATAAGAATAACTATTTTCTGGAGGCTTCCATGAGTTGATGTAATGAAGTTTTATGTTACTGTAGAAAGTGTACCAAAACAAAGTACATAACAGGTACTCTAGAATTAGAGAGTTTTTATAATTCCTGAACATTTGAGAATTGACGGAGATTCTCAAGGAGTGTGGGGAATTAGAAATATGTACATCATCTCTGTCTAATATTCTCTATGGTGCATCTTATTTGTTGTTGGCCCCCCTTATCATACACTCATTACATTTTGCTAGACAATTATTATTCTCTTTCTTTACCATGGTTGTTATTTTTTTAATTTTTTTACAAACAGACTTGAAAAAATAGTCTCTACTTGACGTCTTATGTATCGACTAGACTTTAAAACTCGAACTACTAAAAGAGACAATGGTATAACATACATTAAGGTAACATATGACGTATAAATTTGAAAAAATAGAAAGTAACTTAAAAGGCGTAAATAAATAAATAAATGAGACATGAAGAAAGAAAGTATCCAAGACTTCACATCAAAGATTCTAGAAAATCATGTCACCATGTGCCTATATATCTTATTTAGCTATTCGAAGATTCCATCCAGTGACTTACTGCAGGTTAAAGTAGCCTAAAAATTAGTTTAATGACACTATGTTAATCATCTAAAATATTGTTCATAAATCGTCATTTTTAACGTTCATGTGATATTAGATCGATTTTTATGCCTAACTATTGTTTCTGTCTATGTATTGAATATATGCTCAGTTACTTGTTACTTGTACTATAAGAATTGAAAAACGTATAGTTGCCATATAGATGAAACTTATGTTTGTTGACACACGTATATATAATATGTCATCCCCCACATGTTTTGTAAATTAAAATTGCAAGCCGTTAAGTCTTAGGTTGTGCTAGTAACAACGTGCGTTACAGTTTTGCCATGGTTATAAAATGGAAGCTGATAAATACACCAAACAAGTTGATGCATATACCATAAGTTACAAGACTTAAAGCTCATGGTACAAGTACTTTATGACATAACTTTAGAGTATGCATAACTCAGAACGTTATTGAGTCAGTATATTACTTTATATTTATAATGTTTAAATATATGTTTAGTAATTCACTGAATATTACTTATAGATTTTAAATTCAAAACTTCGAGATTCTCTTAACAAAGTCTTAACTTTTTTAACAAATGCAATTTTGATGATGAGATGATAATCTCAATCTTCTTATGTTGCTACATTTCATCCTTTCCGATTCTTCTCCTTTTTGCCACTCAATCCCTCTTTTTACTTGGATCATGCCTTTCTAATCTTTGTGCATTTGGGTGGGATTCTTCACCATCATGGTTTGTTTGTTCCTTTTTGGTGTCTCTCTTTTATAAACCTTGTCTTCATTAAAATATCCCACAAAGATTAGTTTAATAGTAATCATCGGGTCCTTATGTAAATGTTAGAAAGTTGAAGACAAAAATGTGAATTTTCAGTATAAAGTTCGTCTTTGGCAGTAATAAGTTAGTTGCTGCTAGGAACATATATGTTATTATGTCTTTTTATCTTTCCATAGAACGAGAGTGTTTATGTTTTGATTCTGATAGATGGTTTTGCACATTGATATTATCTTATGTAGCACTTTAATTTCAAAAGAGAGGAGTTTTATTTATAACAAAAATAAGCATGTGAAATCGATAATAAACACAAAATTCTGCAGTTTTTTAGCGAGCCGAATATACTAGGTAACATGTGGCTATGTTTGGGCTCCAAATCGAACCTCCCTTGATGTGTGTAGAATTGAAGATGGGGTTACAAGATTGAGAACCAGGCACTTCATTTTAACTTTCTTGTTTTTTTCAACAAGGAAAAACACCAACACTTGCAAGAACCATCCATAATGGATAATAGTGAAAGTAATATTTCCACTTTTAGCTTTGATGTATATAAATTGTTCAAGATCGTCTATTCTTATAAACTTTCGTATTTTATGTTATCTCCACATAACTTGATGAATGATGATTGCTTTACAATTAAACGAAACGAACATATTAATCTAAAAGCTCAATCAAACTATACATAAAGATGACAAATAGGTTGAAACTTTTTGGTCGTAGTCTAGGCAAGGTGGGGGTAAGTTTACATAAAGCTAGAGGAATATCTTCTTCCTGATTCTCATTTGGTCACCATCTTAAGAAGAAACTTTTTGAAAATTTAATACTTTTTAAAGGCTTTTGTAATCTTTAATCAAATAAATGTACGTCTATGATCAATTTTTACAAGTGATTAGGGTTTATAATAGAGGTTTGTTTGGGGCATTGATATTTTCACCACTAGTTTTGATTAATACATCACAAATATTTATTAATAAATTGTACTATGCAGATAGATAATGCAATGTTTTAGTGTATTTATCAAAATAGTGGTAGAAATATCAATAAACTTTTTATAATGTGTGATCCCGCAATGTAAATCAAATGAACTCGACATTCTTTTGAATATGAAAATTGTTGGTCCTGTAATACAATTTTAACGTGAAACTACTAACAATAAATGTAAAGTATAACAATAAATTCAAGTTTAAAGTTTCTTATATTGATTCAATTCAAGAATACTTTACAATAGTTTATTACGAAATAAAACAAGACAAACTAGTCTAAGTAAACTATACTTGTGACAAATTTAACTTCAACAAGCTTATCAGCTAACATACGCTAATGGCTATCAGTGATCAACATTTAACAAAAAATGAGGGCACAATGCTAGATGTTCAGACATGAGTGATTGCTTAAATTCAAAGGTTGAAGTTAATGTAATTCTGGACATTGGATATGGTAGTTGAGGGGAGTATTTATAGTGTCATAAATGCATGTTTGATGCCTCAAACCTTAACACGTGACAATACCGTATTGATAAAGGTTAAATGAAACTTCCAGTGAATGGAAATGAGATTTCATCCTAAGAATAGTAATTACTATTTACTTTAATCCTAGGATTCAGAAAAGGTAAGACACCTTTTTTGCAAAGTACAATAAACAGTTGTATGTACATATCTTTACAAAAAATATTTCCAACATTATTATACTTTAAGTCGACCTGCAAATAGCACATTGAATATTTGTCAAAGCCAATGTATTTTGTTGGATAATAGCCTGATCCGCTAGATACAATAGAAGATAACTTTGAATTCCACTTCAGCGAACACTTCTCTCTTTCGTAGTCAGTCTTCGACATTTGAGAGATGTTTCAAATATTTATATCAGTGTTAGGCTCTTGTAACTCATTTCATAAGGTTCTTGGAATGAGACGTTTGTTCTAGTCAGCGTTGATTGATTATCAACATTTTGTAAGAATTGCAGTTAATCAAATAATTTTTTTAACATTTTTGCTAAAATCATAAATGAATTTTTTTCATATATGTAAGAAATTGTCAGCTCATTTTAATCTACTGATTGTGTATTCCGGTGCACATATTAACAAAAGCACTATGTTATAAAAAAAATTATTAACGAGCCTATATATAGTTGCTAGTAATAATTTAAGATTTTAAATTAATGGTTTTCTTTAATATTTATGCAACTATAATAGCTTTCGTTAATCATTAATAATCTGTAAGCTATCTAACCAACTAGCTTTATGTCCCAAATTTATGATACATCGATAGACAAAACCTCATAAAGATTTGAAGTAAAAGCCTATTATGTTGGAAAGATCATCTTGAATTTCAAAAAGGGTAAATTGGTAAAAGTGAAGGGTCCCATTTTGATTTTGTTGTGGGGGTCAATTCCTCTCAAGTCTTGACCATCAATATATATTGCACGCGTCATTTTGGGCAAATCTATTGGTGATTCGGTGTTTGGCCTACAGACTGTTACCATGTGATTCTGCATCAAATTTGAAACCACCGATTACTTATTTTCTTGAAATTCAATAAACTTTAGAAAAAGTTGATTTATAAATTAAAAGAGATTTTTTTTTTCTTTTTTAATTGTTTTGTTAGAAGTTTCATACAAATGATAAAGCTTTATAGCTTTAGACATTATTTAATATTAATATATAGACGTACTTTATCTAATACATACTTTATACTCAAAATTTCTTAAAATATAGAATACATAGCATGATGTCTAAGTATATATACAAGTAAAAACAGAGAAGAGAGAACACTCTCTTCAACAAACAGTGACCATAGTACAATTACAAAATGTCATGTTAATAAATATTGGGTTTCAGAAAACCTTAGTTTTTTGTGTTAATATATTAAATTCTACGATCTATACAATTGTATATATCAGGTTTTTTAAAATTCTATTACGTGTATGACATTTTTAAATAATGTCTTAAGTAGCAAGTATGTATTCAATCTTTCCTGATAAAGGTAACTTCACGTTAATTGGATACATACAATAATAAAAAATATAAATTATAATACATTCAATAATAAAAAAAATGTATAATTAAATACATACAATAGTAAAAACGTAACTAGTGCTCTGGTTTCCGGTTGCTTAATACATACTTCATTAAACATTATTAGAAAATCTCTTACATATAAAGCTTTATATAAAGTTTTAACTTTAACAACTTATCAAAACGTTAACCTGTATAGAACTATGGTACAATATAGCTATGATACAAGTCACTACTGAGTACATTTTTCCTTCTAGAGTGACAACACATATAATATGTACGAATACATATATTATAAAAATTGTCTTATAATGTGACTTAAACTCACAAAACTATTGATAGATGATTAGACTTGAACTCGCAACTTATTATTAATCGATGACATCACATACTGCTAAAACAAATATTGGTACTATGTCAGACACTTCAAAACACTTGGCACGAATAAATGTTTTTGTACAAAATTAACTATCCTTGTAAAAGATCCCTTGAAGGCTTTAATTATTTCTCTTAGTAAAGACCTTTGTGTAACTTTTATAAAAAAATGTGATAAACAAATGTTATTACGAAAGAATCACATGTATGTTCAACTGGATCATGACTAGTCCAAGCAAAACCAAAATGTCTCGGACCCATGGTTCACTTTATGCGTAGTTGGGTGCCATTCTCATCCACTAAAGACCCTATGTGGTGCAATCGTGAGCAAGTGTTATACTTGGCTTCGGCTAATTCTTATCTGCAACCATGATGTCACCTTAGTTCTTGAATCACAAGCTACAAAGGAATTGGTCCATGCAAATTAAAAGCTAACTTATTCATCAATTGGTTTGTGCCCCTGCCTTAAGAGATAAGGAATGACTCCATCTTTTACTTGATTTGATTCCTCCTTTCAAATTTGTCATCAAACCTACTATAATTCAAGGGTTGTGCTTGGAAAAAAGACGACTTTCACGTCATAAATGGCTATTTTACGTTGGATTTTGTTTTCTATTTAGTCTATGGTAGTTTTGTGTCTAGAGCATCTCCAATGAATAAAAATAGTTAATAGCTTTTCTTTACGCCATGTCATTTTAAGAAAAAAGCTCTGGATGAAAGCTATTAAAGCTATTACTATGATATAAGAAATCTTTCAAAACTCTTTTTGAACAAACTTTACTAAAAACAAATTTACCCAAAAATTTGAGATATCCCAACCTTTTCGAAATAGAAATTTTTCTTTCGATGAATAAAGTATATTTAAAGTTTTTTCGTAAAATAAACTTTAAATAAAGCTTTCATTGGAGATGTTATTATAAGAAGTGTATAATTTATGACGACAAGTTCTATGTTATCAGTTGTGATATCTTTAGTGTATGCATTCAAACTAAATTTTTGTTTATGTGAATAGTGCATATTTGAAGACTGTGATTATACGACATCTAAATATATACATTAATTTGATTATATTAATATCTTATAATAAGTTAGTTTGTTTATATCTTGTATCTATCTATATCTATCTACATATATATATATATATTAAAAGAAGAATACAATATTACTCTATATTTTGCTACGTAGGCAAAATGGTATGTGACGACTTCTTATATTTAAGAATAAATAATTATTTAAATTTAAAAAATAAATTTAGATAGAATTAGATAATATTTAAATATAATAATAATTAATTAAAAGATCTATCAATCATACTCAAATACTATACTAAAGGAGAATAAAATGTTGCTCTATATTTTGTCACGTAAGTAAAATGACACGTGGCGGCTTCTCATAAATAATTATTTAAATTTAAAAGATAAATTAAAAAATAAATTTAGATAGGGTTAGATAATATTTAAATATAATAATAATTAATTAAAAAAATCTATAAATTCTATTCAAACACTATTTGAAAAATAATTTTTAAACTTATAAAAATTATAAATATAAAAATTGATTAACTTAAATTACTGTGCATTACACGATTTAAATCTAATTATAAATATATTATTAAGAAAATGTTAGTTGTATTATGTATAAATTAGTAAAAAAAGCTTTATTTTGATTATCTGACAGTTATACGAATTATCTTCATGATAAGAGTATGTAATAAAAGCATAATTAAACTTGAAGGACTAAAATGGGACTTTAAGATATGAGGAAATTATCCGTGTAGTAAAGTACAAGATCTCACGTGCAGTAAATTAGTGTAAAAGGAGGAACTAATCTCATAAATATCATTAAATTTGAGCGATTACGACTGTAACTTTTCTTTTTAAAAAACGTATGTAATCTTATAAATAATAAATAAAAATAAATAATATATAAGAATCATATTTGTGACATCATCATCTTAATTTGAAATTTAATTAATTAATCATAACTCATAATTTAATTAAAATAATTTTTTTTTAAATTGAGTAAAATTAGGGATTTGATGACATTATAAATTATGATTTTAAAAACTAAAACAAATAACTATTTTAAGGACAAACTTAGTAAACAAGATAATTAGTAAATAATACTACTAACATTATCTAAATTATATACTATTAATTAATTAATACATTAATATTTTTTATATTTATTAAAAACGTATATTCAGGAACAAAAGGAATCCGATAAAAAGCCATCGTCCAATTTATGTAAATTTTATTTAGGTATGTAGCTTTGGATTTCAAGTTAATTAATAAGGTTTCAATATGTCATAAGCATGTCTATGACTTATGATTTAATATAATATTATATGATTTATTAACGGATCTATATTATATCAATTTTTATTCAACAAACTATATTAATATTACAATTTGTTTGTATTTTCATGAATGTATGGAGTAGGTTTTAATTTAGGATGGAACAAGACATATTTTGTGAATGATTCCATTGTGATTAGAGGCTCTATTATCGTAACTTTATGTAATGAATATTATTTTTAGGTAGTTTCATTTCAAAAACATAGTTTAAGAATCATCTAATAATAAGATTAAAGTGGAAGAAGATAAAACTTAATTAACGTTCAAATAAATAAAAGACGGTTATTTATTCAATATCAGTGTGTATAGCGGGTATTTTAAGTACTCTATTACTTTTTGAAAAAATTATTAATCCTTAAGATATATAAAAAAGATATATGATTATAAATATATTGTTTACATTTATGTTAATAGTCTCATAGCTGATTACTATTTAACTTACAAAAAGTTTATGTTTAAAATCACTCTAAACTATATGCAATACACATTCTTCTACTATTTGTTTTTTCTTTTTTCTTCATCTTTTTGGTTGCGTAACGGTTTCTTTGAGGTTTTTAATAGTTTTCATATTGTTTGTTATATGAAGTGCTTCGAATTTAATATCACTAATCATATTTCACGAATTACACTTGCAATTATTTTCAAAAATGTTCAAATAGTATTATTTCGTATTTTCCAAAATGACCCGTGTGTATACACGGTTGTAAAAACTAGTACAATAATATAAGAAACATAATTCCAACTAAGAACGAAATGTTTTTCCATTTCATTTTAGACTAATCAAATGTTTTTTCATTTCTTGGTTCTTTATTTTGTATTGTAGTATGTTGAATGTTAATTGCTTATAAATAAAAATTGATTCGCACATGTTTTTGAAAAATTTGGTGAAATTTAGACGGCTTATTATGGAGTTCGTCCTCACTTTCGTTCTCATTCTCTTTCATCATTCTTGAGAGAACGCAATAGGCACAACTCTGTTCTTAGGACCGTTCCTGGTTAGCCGTTCTTATGCAGACGGTGGAAGAACGGATACATTATGGGTCAGGGTTGGGCAACGACATGCAACGGTTCACGTTATATACACATATAGTTACCAATATGTTTCACATACAATTCTTACAATCTCTACTTACTTTATATCAAACAATTATCACTCTTTTAACACACAAATCTCACTTTCTTTTTAATTACTACATCAACTTTATACACATATAAGTATATAACTTATATAATTCAAACACTTTCTTTTTATCAAATCGTAAATGGATCTCTTCCAAAATTCCGATGAAGATTCCAATATGGAAGATATCAAAGCAAGTATTAATTGTTACAAATTGAATGTTATGCTCGATATTCTTGAAACATCTGAAGAAAATGATGAAAACGTAGCCGAAAGTTCTCGACCAAATCTACGTAGAAGGAGAATATTAGAGATCGTCGCGGTGCCAATGAACCTTTGTGGTCGGACTACTTTTCCCAAAACCCAAGAATCCCATAAGATTACTTTTGAAGAGGATTTCGAATGAGCAAATCATTGTTTCTCCGTATATGTCAAGGTATAACGTCTTACTATCAATTACCGCTACCGCCGCATTTTAATTTTTTCATCAAGGGCACGATTGTACCGGTAAACTTGGTTTTAACATTAATCAAAAGTGCACTTCCGACATATGTCAATTGACATACGGTTGTGCCGCCGATGCGTTTGATGAATACTTACACATGAGTCAACCAACATCATATGATTGTTTGGACAACTTTTGTAAATGTGTATTTAATTTATACTCAATCGAGTACTTGAGAAAACCAACACTACACGATGTCCAACGTTTACATGCTAAACATGCAGAGTTGTATTGTTTCCCTCGGATGCTCAGAAGCGTCGATCGTATGCATTGGCCTTGGAAAAATTGTCCAATAGCGTGGAAAGGCAAATACATACGAAGTGATCAAGGTTGTCCAACAATCATGCTCAAAGCAGTGGCATCATACGATTTGTGGATTTAGCACGCTTGTTTTGGTTATGCGGGTTTGAACAACGACATCAACGTTCTTAATGAATTGAATTTGTTCAACAATTTACTCCAAGATATAGCTCTCGAAGCAAGGTTTACTGTGAACAACGACATCAATATTTTTTATTATTATTAGTGTAACGTACTTTTATTTTAATTATTGTAATTTTTATTATTAGTGTAACATTTTTTTTATTAATGTAATTTTTTATTAGTGTAACGTATTTTTTTAAAATAATGTAATTTTTATTTTTAGTGTAATGTATTTTTTTATTATTATTATTATTGTGTTTTAAAAAAATATAAATGTATTTGTATTTAATAATTAAGAAATGATGTGGCATTGAAAAATTTAGTTCTTCAGTCATTATAGGAGGGTTTAGTTTTGAATCAGTTTTTCAGTTCTTGTGCGGATGTGACGCTGATGTGGCAGTCAGTTTTTCAATTCTGAGGATGCACTATAAGGAGTGGTCTTAATTTGTCACTAAATTTGGACCTAAATAAATACAAGTTTGGTTGACTTACATAAATATAAGCTTGGTTGACTTACATGAATCATATAGTGGTGGTTGCATTTATTAGTGAGATCCTTACAATGAGATAAGATATGTAAAAAATATAATTAAGATAAATGATATGTCTGGTATCAAAGAGAGGTACATGAAACAATGAGTGTCGACGTATACCGCAGACAAGGGTTCATCCTATATACAACGGTTAATATTTAAATTGCAGACGACAACCAAATTAAGCTGTCTTTGGGGTGCCAATTTGACCCATTTGGCCCGACCCAGTGACACTGTTGCTTTATATTTCAACTACGATTGCGATATAATTGATTTAAAACAAATGAAAAATTGATACAACCTAATTGTCACTAAATTGCATTAATGACCACAATTATGCTTTAAGTGACGAGGAGCTGTAAATACAACCATCAACTCTGCCAAAAGGGACTCCACATAACATATATAAAAAAAAGTTACACACTCGTTGATGAAACACAACGATTCTACTCCGATTAAGTCACTATAACACGCTAAATTGTTGACAGCTACGCCCTACGAGATTTCAAGAAAGTGTTAAGTTTGGTATTATTGCTTCGATCATTGTACGAAAAACAGACGACAAATATGTTTTAAAAGGATCTTCTCAAATACAGGCCTCGGCTTATTAATTATTTCTATTTCTACTATTTTCTTTCATTTGTGTTTATTTGTGTCCATTTAATTGTATTGGAAGTATTTTCGGAATTGTATTCGTTGTAATTATATCATAGTTTGTTTTGTAGTAACGATAAAGTTGAATTCTGGTGGTTAAATAACCCAAATGAAATAACTAAAACTGATGGGGACTTTTGTAATATTAAACCGAGATAAGAGTTGATGTGAACTAATACTAGACCACATTAGTTTAGCTACTTGCATGGTCATACAGTTCCCTCAACCACCAATCAAACAATTCTTACGTTCACTTATTAAAATTAACGAATGAAAATTTTAATTAATTACATAGGTGTCTATATACATTGGAACGTCGCAAACACAGTAAAGTTGAATAATTTGGCATAAAGGAAATACATTAAACATTAAAAGACAAAACAAACAAAAAAACAAGAATCTAGGAAAATTTATTAGATACCATCATACGCATTCATCTAACCAAAATAGCTACCATTTATATTGAATAATAACATCGAGATAAACTTGAATCCGCATGATACACGTGGGTATTATTTGTACTCACTCGTTAAAATTTAGCCCATGTTGCTATAGCCCAACCTATGTATTCATAAACTTAAGAAACAGTGAACTAACATCAATGATATGTTTATTAAGTAATCGTAACAATTACGATAATCTATCAACCATTAACGTCGTTTATTATGATAGTTACTGAAAATTATGAAAATAGTCACTGACGTTCGGGTGTTCATTTTTTAAAGAAATTACAACCCGGAACAAACTCCATTTTTCTATCACTTTGTTCTGTTTCCACCACATTTGCATTTGCTTAACTCAAACTCGTTTGTTTATTTAAACGAGTTTGGCAACCTAGTCGTTAGTTTTGGTAAACGGATTCCTCTTCTAGTTCCAACTTTTCTTATATTTTCATTTATCACCCACCGTCGATTACCATCCTCCTCCACGTCACCATAACAACCATCTTCTTCAATACCTACATTTTTCACTTTAGCCCTTGCAATTTTAGTATTTACACGATAGTCCTTAAATATAGAAAGCTTAAGTTTTCCATTCATACGTTCTTCTTCAAACTTAATTCCACAATCAGAAAGACTAACCGCTTCAATAACCAACCTCCCACCTTTCCTATGAGGCCTAACTTTCACAATACCATCTGAGCCACTAATAGAGGTCAATGGTGGTGGAAAGCCGCCATTGACTCTACGGCTCAACATTTTACAGTTAAAGTTTTGAGATTTTGACCGTTGAAAACCAACAAACTTTTCTCTTTCCTCCCGATTAAACTCATCACTACTTTCACTAACATCACTCCCAGTTTCTGTACCTAAACCCTCCGTACACATTTCCAAGCTCATGGTACTCAAGGTCGAAGCAGAATGCTTCGCCATTGGATGAACATAAACTTCCTCAGTTTTAACAACATTTGATGATAGTTTTTCAAGAACACTAAGGAAACTCCACCTATTGGTCTTGTTTACAATCTCACCATTCCTTGAACTCACTTCAAGTTTTGGTTTTTGAATCAATAGGATAGGTTTTGGAGGCGGTTTTTGGGTTGAAACAAGTTCTTCGATTTTCGTAGGCTCGAGGCTTGATTGCAAGCCTTGACACACAACTATGGCCATAACTCCACAATTTTAGGAATATATTAAGAAAAACAGGGTGGATTTGGGATTACTATTTTTATTTTAAGAAAATAGTAAAGAGAACGTTTGGGTGATCAAAAGATTCAGAAAAAATGAGAGAGCATGAGAAAAGAAGAAAAGGGGTGGAGGGTGTATTTATAGAAAATATTTGAACAAGAGATATTGGAAAGTGTCTTTACAAAGAGATACCACTAGAATTTATTCATTATTTTAGAACCATTGTATTCCATATTTTTACAACTATTAAAAGATTAGTGTTGTCAAAACCTAAGATAAACAAAAAGAAGGGCTTTTAGCATATTATGTTATGAGAATTAATGTTTATTTAGTTGCAACAAATTTGAAGTGGCAACTTCATAGAATGGAAGTAACGAAACTAATTCTTAGTATCTCAAAATTTGATAATCATTTATCTGTTTAATAAAATCAATAACTAAGCTCATTTGATTATGAGTCTATCGATAGATTATATTACTTGGTATACTTGGAATCTGTTAAACACTCGAACAACTTTTATTTTGATTAATACAACTCAACGAACTATGATTTTTCACACATCAACGGGGTTAAATGATCAATAAATAGTGGTTTATTTGAAGGTTTTGTACATGCAACATACCTTTTTTTTAATCCAATAAATACGTTCATATATAATTATTCCATCTGAAAACAAGGCTCAACCAGACTCTTGTTATCATGCTGCTGTTTTAGTTGGGAAAATTCCACAGAAATAAATATGATCAGTTACAAAAAACTTTATACATCAACATAAGTTCCGTTGCACGTTAAAGTTAAAAGAATTATAAATTTTATTGTACCCATAAAAATGAGTGAAAGTCAAATTTATTAACAAAACATACTGGTAAAATACTTGGTTGTATACACTATACATCGAGTTTTTCATTTTATGTTTATTTTCTTTGTGAACAAAATAATTATTCACTCCTTTTTAACGTGCAGATAAGCTCACTTCTCCTTATGAAGCTTTTTTGAAACTTTGATTAACTTTTTAGGAAGTTGCCCCTTCTACTTTTAGACAAGTTCTTCAAAATATAAATGTTTATATTTATATTGTTGAAACAATCGCTCCACCTAAGTCACATACCTCTATGAATCATATTATCATACCATGTTTTCCTTTCATATATTAGACCAATAAGAAGACTAATAGCATAAAAACGCGTGAGATTATATAATATAATTATTATTGTGATGATGCAAATAAAAGCTTTCGCGTCATTGGTTAGATATGAAAGTTACCAATATAATTTCAATCTTTTTTGGACACACTACCTCATAATGATCCGACAATAGACATATAAACAGTTAAATAATACTTATGAGAAATCTAAGTATGATAAATCACTCGGTTTACAAATGCAGAATATTCAACACTTACTAAAAATATTAGCACAATATTCACTAACTAACAAAAAGACGGCTCAAATCAAAGATCATATTTAATGTAATTTTCAGACATTCAATACGGATATTGAGATAAGTAGTATGATAAATACTCGAACGGATACCTCAAACCTTAACACGTGTCTTGACCGTATTAGAGAAGGTTGAATGTAGCTTCCAATGCTTTGGATGTGAAATTGCATCTTATGAATAATATTATTGTTGACTTTATTCATATGACTAGAAAAAGTAATTTATTTTTGGGAAATTGTGCGTTTTGTCCATGTGTTAGTTGCGTATTGACAGTTTTATCCTTTTTCGAGTTTGGTCAATCTTTTTGTCCTCCAGATTGGTATTTTCGCCAAGATTGTCCAATTTTCTAACTTTCGTTAACTATTTGTAAAATGACCAAAATACCCTTTCCTTCATCTCTTCTTCTTTGTTTTTTCCCTTTTGCTTCCAAACCCTAACCCGTAATTTCAACCCCTACTACCCCAAACACAAATCAAAATCAAAACACAAATTCAAATCAAAATAAAAATACAAATCGAAACCCTAATTTCAACCACCATCGACCTGTATCTTTTGAATCTCGAAACCCTAATCTCAAAACACCATAAGGTAGATATAATGATCTGTGATGATTACATGAACACATATGGTGTAGATTGTGCAGTATATGTGACATAGGTGGTGGTTCGAAAACCTGAGTTCATTGCAGCAGCCGCCGCCAGATCTGAGATTACAGGGACACATCTGGCAACCTGCAACACCGACCTTCACCGTCGATCTGTTGGGTTTTTAAATTGTCGTTTCAGCAGCAACCACCACCACCACCAGAAGATACCGAATTATTGGGTTTAGATTTGGATTTCAACCACTAACGACCTTACCATCGCAATCCACCACCACCGAGGGATCTGTCACCGGCGTCAAAAAATGAGATTCAAAGCTACAAAAAACGTCAATCCCGATATCTGAGCCAACAAGATCTGACAAATTCGTCAAACGCCATCACCATTCGAGCAAATCTGGAACTTAAACTCTGGCCTTTTGATTAAGACTCCGGTAACGACCTCATTCGACTTTCGATTTTGGGCAACAAGACTTCGCAACAGATCTCGAGAGCCACCTCAATTTAGGGTTTTGATTTTGTTTGATCTTTTGAATCTCAGTGTGTTTTATTTTTGTGAGATTTGGAGATTTTTGGAGTTGGGTTGGTGAAATTGGGATTGTTTTGATGCTCCGCCAATGCAAATTGTGTGTAGGAGGGAGAGCAGTAGGTTGGTGGTTTGATGGTTTGATAATGAAATTAGGGTTATGGTTTCAAAACAAGGGAAGAAACAAAAAGAAAAGATGAAAGAAATGATAGTTTGGTCATTTTACAAATAGTTAACGAAAAACTTAACGAAAGTTAGTAAATTGGACTAATCTGGCGAAAATACCAACCTGTAGGACAAAAATATTGACCAAACTCGAAAAAGGATAAAACTATCAATACGCGACTACTAGAGGGACAAAAACGGACAATTTCTCTTTATTTTTTCTTCAAAGGTAATTTAAGCGGCTGTATATATCTTTAGACAAGATATATACAACCATTATGTACCTTTACGTGTTAACATTCTCAAGTACACTTGATATTTTTCAAACCCTTTGTACTTCTGGATGATAGCCTAAACTGTTGGTCAAATAGATGAGAACATTGAATTCAACTTCAATGTTGATTTCTCTCTCTGTCTTGAGTCTTTGACTAGGACAAATGCTTCATATATTCTTTATCAGCTTCGGGATCTTGTAACTTGCTCTTATAGTGAACTGTTAAATCAGTGAGTACTATGAATACATGATTATACTAAGTTAGGTAAATAGTCGTAGATAACATGTGCAACCACTAATAAACTATTTAATTATATTACTTAGATATATTGTTGCTAACATGTGCAGCAACACTAATACACCTTATGTTTATTTGTCATCTATAAATTACAAAGGAGAGTCAGTAACCCAACATATATCATTGAGATAGTCTTAGTATTATTATGTATAAATTAGTTAGAAAGCTTTATTTTGATTATCTAACAATTGTACGAATTACTCTAATGATAAGGGTATACAATAAAAGCATAATTAAAACTTGATGGACTAAAATGAGACTTTAAGATATAAGGAAATCATCCGTGAACCAAAGTGTATGGATCTTACGTGCAACAAATTAGGGTTAAAGGAGAACCCAATATGATAAATATCACTAAATTTAAGAGACTAGAATTGTAACTTTTCTATTTAAAAATTGTACTCAATATCACTAATGTTTGTGCAATCAACCGCATAAATGTTATCCTTAAAAGATATTATAAAAGTTTTGATACGTACACTACATATAATTTGTAGAATTACTTAAGTCACATGCATCTGATACAAAGAAGATACTTTTTAATAATATTATATTAATTAAATAATATAATATAACAAATTTAATTTCAATTAAAAATGGAATGTTTTTCCATCTTATTTTGGACGAACCAATTTTTTTTTTAATTTCTTATTTCTTTATTTTGTATAGTAGTATGTTGGTTGCTTATAAAGAAAAATTCATTCACACATATTTTCTAAAAATTTGCTGAAATTTGGTTTGTCACTAAATTTGGATATAAATAAGTACAAGCTTGGTTGACATACATGAATCATATGTCGGTGGTTGCATATATTAGTGAGATCTTCACAATGAGTTAAGATATGTCTAAAACATATTTTAAATGAATGATATATCAAGTATCAAGGAGAGGTACATGAAACAATGAGTGTTGACCTATATTGAGTACAAGGGACAACATTATATTGCAGACGATAACCAAATCAAACCGTCTTTGGCGTGCCAACTTGACCCATTTGGCCCAATCCAGTGACACGGTTCCTTTATATTTCAACTACGATTAATTACGATATTATAATTATTTTAAAACAAATATAAAATTGATACAACCTAGTTGTCATTAAACTGCAGTAATGATCACAATTATGCTTTTAGTTACGAGGAGTTGTAAGTAAAAATATGCACACTCGTTGATGAAACACAAGGAGCCATTATAACACGCTCGATTATTGACCGCTTCGCCCCATATGAATTTCAAGCAAGTGTTAAGTCCGGTAGCTATTGATAAAGTTTTACAAACTAAACACAACTAAACATATTACATATTCCAATTTCTCAAATTTCAATTTCTACAAATTTCAATTTCTTCAAAAACATTCTGCAAAACTAATACACCCTTAAGAAACAATATAACTTCAATGGTTGTTTTTTGAGTAGTTAGTCACAATTATGAAATCATATCAACCATTAACGTTGTTTATCTTAAGAATTGAGGATCCAAACAACACTTACAAATGAACACAATTGCACCAACAAAGCAACAAATAAGTAAAGTAAAATGCGTAAATGTGAAATGACATAAGGAAATAACGTGGTTATATCCAATTAGGGTGATTCGTTTAGCAAGACCTAAAAAGAGAGTTTTTATGTATTATTTTTTAGTTATAAGGTTTATACAAGTAAACTTACATTTATAGTGACACAAATAAAAGGAAGTCGGATATGCAGAAATCGCCATAGTACTCGTCGGGTAGCTTGTGTTCCACCTAAGTACCATCCGGGTACATGTTGAAGCCTCCGAGTAAATGTGCACATAGAATTTTCAACCTATTTATACTCGCTGAGTAAAAGAACTCCCAACTAAGTACTTCACCATACTCAAGAAGTACACGTTGGGTATTTGCACTAGCAGCCGGGTAACATCTTGATATTAAGACATCAATTTCAGACTTTGATCTTTTGGTCGTTCTTCAACTCAACAATCTCCAACTTGAAGATCGGACAAAAACCCAAAATATTAAACCATTATATTTCCTTTTCAACCAAGTCAAATCCACTTCTCCATACAGTCGATGCCAATCGGAACACGCACGCTGATAAACGCGAATTAGATAGACTTTCGATAAAACGCGCTTTAGCTACACCTATTGTAAGTGGGACACAATAAAATCCTTCAACTCTCTAGTTGACACCTACTATCAATTCATCAGAAGGCCAGTTGAAGTTATGCAAAGCTTTAACTTTTCTGTTGTCACCACCTTAGTAAACAAATCTGCAAGATTCTTTGTACAAAGGATTTTATTCAAAAATAGTGTACCATCATCACAAGTTCATGAATGAAATGTGTAACACCCTGATTTCAAAAATATGAGTTTTCAAAAACTTTTCTTTAATGATCAAATGCAAAAATGTCCCATTAAAGTAGTAAATAACCATACTAGCAATTTGGTTCTCCAAAGTTCGGTTGTTACTAGTCTTATCATCACAATGGTAGAAGAAAACCCAAATAACTACAACGTGCAATACATAAGTAATCACATCTACAAGAGTGATCTAAGGCATCCAAGACATTCATGTCTGTCTCTATTAGCTACCCATCTCTCTCAAGTATCCTCCAAGTGTTCCTAACATGCACGGTATACACAATCAGGCAAGTAGGAAACAAGTGTCAGCTAATTAAATATGAGTAAGATAACGATTTAGTTATAAAACAATCCAATTAAAACATATGTTATGAATCCTTTTCAATCTGCATCACAACCAAGTTATAAGGATTCATGTATCAACGGGAAGGCAAAGCAAGAAATCAATTATTGAAATCCTAAAGTTTAGTCTATATTATATTTCATATTTTCGTCTTTTATAACTGTCTCATCTAGTTCATCTATTTCTTCAATTATACGTGTTCACCTATTCATCTGATTCATATGCTACATCTTTCATCTATTACATCCGTTCGTCAAATACGAAATACCGACTAGGTAGAGAGAAAAAAATGCAAACTTACATTGTCATTTAGGAATGAGTCCTCTCTATGATTCGCCCATTCCTGAAGCAAGTACCACATGTGATTGGCTCTTAGCCAAGTACCGCTCAAACCCATCCGGACATTGTCTAGAGTATCCGGTAAACATCTCCACAAGCCCCGTTCTAGCGATTTGGATCCATCGGGGAAATCCACTTTAAATTATTATATTAATCATCTTTTAAAATCATTAAGAATCTTAAAGAGCTCATCGTTCATCAAGCATCAAGTAATAGGGCCCCTAATTGTGCATCGTGTGTAGAACATCATGCATCATCATCTAGTGTACTAACAATGATATAAGCATGTACAAATCCACAAAAGTATCATCGATATAGTAATTTAATACTACCACATCAAACAATTCATTATCATTATAGCATGTTAGTGATACCCTTCCTCCATCCCTACATACAAATATCATAATAGTATAGTAAGTACGCAAACCCTTAATACCCTTCCTCCATGCATATTATATCATAATTGTAGCTAATTAAGCTACCCTTTTTAAACCCCTTTCATCATCAACATTCCTTTTTAACCCTTACAAGGAATGATATAAGTCAATACTTATAACAAGTATTAGACGCAGGTCATCATGAAAAATGTAATCTTTTAATTGTGCACCCGGTTTTCACAAATATTATCTTACCTCGATAAGAAATTACTTCAAAGCTTTCTAATCAAATTACTCATGCCTCCTTAACCTATATTAGTACATACATGAACTTAGTATACAATACTAGAGCAATTAGGACAAGACTCGCAGACACACTTATGGAATTTTGACCAATGTTCAACCATTTTCAACCCCATTCAAACCCAACCCTTGGAGTTATCTCTTCCAATGATTAAATATGTGTTAGCTACTGATTTGGAACCATCAACAAATTATTTTTCATTATTTGATCCTTATTTAACCAAACCAACAACATTTAGTTAGTGATTGAGTTTTACACATCCCTAATTACCAAACAATTTGACCCATTTTTACTAGTTCATATTTCATAATATTTTACAGGATCTTAATCACCAATTAATCTTATCATATACCAAATTTCAAAGCATTAGGATATAAACCCTATCTACGATCAATTTTATAAACGTCATGTTGCTGAATTCGTCCATAATCTGACACATTCTTGAAACTGTTAATTTTGACCTATTTAGAGTTCTAATCAACCATCTATCATCTCAAAAAAAAAAAAATAGATAACATATTCATGTTTCCAGATATATAACATTCATCTCAATTAAAGTTATGGTTGATTTTATACGAATTTATCAATAGAACTAAAAAAATCAAAACCATTGATATTCATGTGCAATCAAACCCATAAACCCTTGACTTAATATTCTCAAATTATCAAATACTCATTAGTTTCTATTCTACTTATTATAATCTTTAACATTATCGTTCCATCTTTTGTTCATTTAATCGATCTTAATCAAACCTGAGCATTATTTCCATCTAATGATTCAACAATATAATGTTACAAAGATCAACACATTAGACCAGTTTCTACTCACACATATTTTATTATATTTTACAGGTCACCCAATAACACATAAAGGTAGTATATTCCAGAAAATCAAAGCTTTTAGAGTTACACGCTATCTTACATGAATTTAACGAGAATATGTTACAAATTCGTCATCAATTTGTCCAGATTTATTAGATGACCCGTTTGAGCCACCATAAAATGTACTCTCGTCAAAAGTGACATCTCTGCTGCGGATAATCTTCTTATAGTCATCATCCTAACATCTGTAAACCATATCATCTAAACCATATCCACTAAAAGTGCATTTCCTTTATTTAGTATCAAGTTTATCATTGTCTACATCCTTAGTTTTCACATAAACATTACAACCAAAAACTTTAAGATGTACGAAAGTTACCTTCTTGCCAAGCAATAACTCCTCTAGAATTCTGAAACTTGGTGGTATTGCAGCTCCCATGTTCATCAAATATGTTGATGTATTGACCGCATCGACTAAGAACATCTTAGACAAACCTACAAACAACCTCATGCTTTTTGCCTTCTCATTCAACGTCATGTTCATGCGTTCAACAACCCCATTTTGATGAGTTGTTTCAGGAAATGTTTAAACATCCTAATACCATTCTCAGCACAATAGTTAACAAATTCCATGCTAATGTATTTCCCTCCATTGTCAGATTTCAAAAACTTAATCTTTAGGTTGCTTTCATTTTCAACAGCAGCTTTCCACTTCTTAAAGGTAACAAATACATCAAAATTCTTTTTAAAATAATAAACCCATACCTTTCGAGTGGAGTCATTAAACAAGGTGACATAATACCAAGAACCACCCAGCAGATGCCACTAATGTAGGTCTATAGACACCCTTATAAACTGGCTCTTGTTTCTCCAACTTTGGTGTAGATCACGCTTTCCCAAAAGTGACCTTCTTTTTCATCCCATATACACATGATTTGAAAAAACCAACCTCAACTTTCTTCAAATCTGGAATCCTCCCACTAGAAACAAACATCTTCATACTATTATCACTCATATGCCTGAGCCGTCGGTGCCATAAAGTGATGATGTGTAAATATCTAGTTATAAAAATAGTAAAAACAATATCAAAGCAAACTATTACACAACTAGACAAGTGTACCTAATCGGATAGTAGTATAACAGTGATAAGTGTACCAGGAAGTCTCTCACAGGAACAGTTTATATCTATTATGAAGATTGTTTCTCTAATCTATAATTAATTACAACTAAGTTAACAGGGAGATGCCTCTTAACGACAGGAAGTCAAAAGGTGTTTATTAACTAATAAAGCAGTAAAGTGATAATTCAACCAAGTGGTAGAAGCATGTTCATCTAGACTTTTTACCCTTAGAGTTGGATAATAGATAGATAAATGTTTAACGTATGAGAATTAATAATATAAAGTACTTGTTTTTACAATGCAATCACCTAATTAAGATTACAAAATGCAAGTGTCCTTTACAAATTATAAATCTCAATTATGATTAATCAACCCTACTAACATGATGATTTAATCTCATGATCTTAGCATCCTAGAGATTACTAAAATCACACAAGATATCTCTTAGTATGACTCACCCATAATATAATTCAATTAACCTAATTAAATTCTCTTATTGTTTCCAATAAAAAATAAATGCAATATGAAATGTAAGAGTTTTCACTCATTAACACAATTATTACATCAATTGAATAAGTTAAATAAATCAAATACAAATCGTTCTACGATTAAACATCATATCATACACATAACAAAATATAAACATAAAGGATTTAGCCCATTTTCATGGATTAAACCAAACAAATAATAATCCAAGTATAATTCATAATCGGTTACAAAGATGAATTAAACATAAACTAATAAATATTCGAATGAAAAGAAACAAAGCCTAACTTCTATGATAATTAAAGAGTTGATGAATGGCTTAGGGTGTCCCCAAAAGCTCTCCAAAACGGCCACCAAACTTCGTCTAAAACTGATCAACCCCCTCTTAGGGTTTAAGTGAAGATTAACATAAGAAATCATGCAACGGCTATAAGTACCCGGCGGGTAATAACGAATCCCACCCGGTTGAGCCTTTCGTTCCAGGTTGCACTTCTAAACTGGAAGTGATGAGTACCCGGCGGGTAATGCCACTTCCCAGCGGGTAAAAATCAAAATAAAAATCTTTGTCTCAATGTAACATCCTCTCCCGCGGTCTGGTAATTTCTATTATTTTAATTGATTATCTAATTGTTTTTAGAAAATTATTTAATATTATGTGTTTCGTTGTGAAACGTAGATAAATAAGCCCTTTGACTTATTGTGATTGGTGAAATATTAGTCGTTTCAAAATTTGAAAATTTTGATTTTCTGCGACACAAGGGTAGTGTCGCAGGTGGTGTCTGTGCGACACAACGGTTGTGTTGCAGGACTGTGTCGCAAAACGGGCTGAACTGAAATTAATTGAGGAGCTTAAGTGTAATTCGATGTTATATATATTAATACGCCGCCCAAACATTTCCAGATAGTTTCCATAAGTTCTAATCTAGTTTTAAAGTGTAAAATAGAGAGAAAAGAGAGAAAGAAGTGAGAAATTGTATTTTGGACCAAATTCGAGCTAATTAGCTGTGAATTCGAGGTAAGGTTCCAATTATATTGTGTTATAGTTGTTTATATATGAATTGCACGGATTGGTATAAGTTAATTTGAGTATTACATGTATGAATTCAAGAATTTCGAATCTGGGAGCTGGTCTGTTCATCTTTGCGACACAAGGTTTGTGTCGCAGGTTGTGTCGCATTTCTGTTCTACGACACAGTTGTTATGTCGCTTAAGGAGGCCATATTGGGTATTGCGACACAATGTTTGTGTCGCAGGATTTCTGTTGTGCGACACAGTGGTAGTGTCGCAAGGGTTTGTGGTGCGACACAATGTTTGTGTCGCTAAGTTTATAAAAGAGTTTTGTTTTGCAAATTTTGAAAACATCGAGGCTATATACTATAGCCTAGGCAGTTTTTGGCCATTCGGGGTCATCTAGGGCCCGAAAATGACATTTTTCAGTTTTAAACATCATTGCAAGATTTTCTAAGTTCATTTCTGATTGAACTTTTGTTTGCCTAGACGTCAAGGATTACCTGATTGGATAATTAGACTATAATGATATTTATGGAACGAACTTCTGACTTGTGTATGATTTTCTGTTTCAGATCAACGTAAGACTCAGTGATATAAGAATCCTGAGTGTGGAGACGTCAGAGGTATCGGTGAGTGGATTCGGAACTCATCATTTGATTTAGTTGTAACTATTTGGTTACAACAAGTAAACATAGATGTGTATTAGACTGTTTAGTCTTGATTATTGATTATTGATCTACGTGTTATGTGAACCAATGTGTACTATGTTATTAAGGTCAACGTGTAGTTGGACTTCTGGTTATTATGTGTTTTACACAGGTTTTGATTCATTTGTTGTGTTTGAGACCTGTGTATGAGTTTAATAACCATTAGTTATCGGTCTATTCTGTATTGGCCATACGGATTGACGGTAAGTGTTCTTGGGGGAATCCCTGGGTATTATGATATCCCCAGAGCCACCGATCCTCATTGACTTATGTGTGTTTACGATTATTTGGTGTAAACAACTTGTTATGCTAAGTTGAATGGAGTGTGATGAATCTATTCACTTAGCTTCGTGCTAGCCCCTCATTTTACTTCCTGCAGAATATGTTTTGATTAATTGTGGGTACAGGAGGTGATTGGTTGATCAGGGAATGTTTGACTGTGCTCTTGGTCTCTGATATGGTTTTTGTAATAAACCTTGTTTTGTAAATTTTATAATACCCCGTCTTTTGTAGTTTTAAACAGTTTAAATATTGTGTAAATATTGAAAAATGTAAAGTGTTTATGTATAATGTTTAATATATATTAAGGTAATGTATTTTAAATTCATGCTTCCGAGTTTATTAATATAATATTCTTATATGAAATGAGGGGTGTTATACTCTAAGTTCTAGTTTGCATGACTACGTACCAGTTTAGGTAGCTGGTACCCAGTGGGTAGCCTTGCTTCCCGGCGGGTAGGTGATCTGGACAGAATAATTTCATTCATTTACACCCAAAATCGTAGAGTCTCGCCAAATCTACAACACTTCTTATTTCTTGATCTTTTCTTCGATCTTCTCAATTATTGACTTAAAAATTAAACTAGACTAATTAAGTACCGAAAATTCATAAAATCAACTAAATACTATACAATTTGGACCGATATCGCTGCTATAAATGTGTAAATTATGCGATATCAAGTAGACTCAACCCCTACATCCACTGTAGCATGTACCTCCTCATCAACATCATCAGGTATCTCAACTATATACAATGTTCTTCTCTTATGTTCACGAGCTATCACACGATTTTCCTTTACAACATGCCATTGGCGATTACTGAAGGTGACAGCACTACCTTCTTCATCTAACTGGCTGATTGAGATAAGCTTCCGTTTGAGATCCGAAATGTACCTCACATCTTTCAAGGTCCAGTTAGTACCAAGGGAAATCCTTAATACCACATCTCCAATGCCTCTAATATCAAGTATCTTGTCATCAGCTAATTGGACCTTTTCGCGATATGACATGAAGTTCTTCATCATATCCTTGTTTAGGTAAGAATGAAACAATGCTCCTGAATCCATAATCCATAATCCAAGACTCAACCGAATTCTTAACACAGGAAATTAGTGCATCATTTGTCTCATCAATCGCCAAATAACATCCTTAACTTTCTCATTAGTAAAGTTCTTAGACTGAGATTGGTAATGACCCTTCTGATTATAACCAACAAGTGACATTCTTTCTATTCTTAGAGTTAGTACACTTATAATATTTTGATCAACCCCTCTCATTCGATCCTCTATTAGTTTTCCAGCCTTGGTTGTTTGTACTCAATAAAGAACTTGACGATTCACTAGAAATCTTCCTACGAATGTCTTCACTCTGAATCAAGTCGCGAATTCCCTCAAATGAAAGCTTAGTACACTTGAGCTCATGTTTGACACTATCTAGCATATTCTCCAATAAGGGTTGATGTAGTTTCTTCTTATACAACAAATCCTCTAGTTGCATCTTCCAAAACCTAAAATCCGTTCATCAACTTTATTGACATTTATATTTACTTTCGACCGCAATTGATCCCACACTTCAAACCTTGAAGCTCTGGTACCATTTGTTAGGAATTAAGGACCAAACAATATTTACAATTAAACACAATTGCACCCACAAATCAATAAACGAGTAACGTAAATGCTTAAATGTAAATCCAATGAGGAAATAATGTGGTTATGTCCAATGAAAATGATTGGTTTAGTCCACGACCAACTAGAGAGTTTTTATGTATTATTTCGTAGCTATAGGGTTTATAGAAATAAGGGTTGCATTTATAGTGAAACAAATAAAAGGAAGCCAAATCTGCATAAACCACCATAGTACCCGTAGGGTACACAAGCCTACCTGCTAGGTAGCTTGTGTTCCACCCGGGTACTATCCAGGTACATGTTGAAGCCGTAGGGTAAATGTGCACAGAAAATTTTCAACCTATTTATACCCGCCGGGTAAAGGGACTCCCAACCGGGTACTTAACCATACTCAGGAAGTACATGCCAGTTACTTGCATTAGCATCCAGGTAACATCTTCAGATTAAGACATCAACTTCAAACTTTGATCTTCCGTTCGTTCTTCACTCATACTCCACAGTTTATTATGATCGTTACTGTATATCTTGAACTAATCATTGATGTTTGGGTTTTCATTATTTCAAGAAATTACAACTTGGAACGAACTCCAGTTTCTATTATTTCCGCCATATTTGTATTTGGTTGACACAAACTCAGGTCGTTTCTTTCATCGAGTTTGGTAACCTAGTCATTCATTTTGGAAGCGGATTCCTGTTTTGGTCCCAATTTTTCTTTTATTATCATTTATCTCCTACAGTCGACTACCACCCTCCTCCATGTAACCATCTCAACACTCTTCTTCGATACCTAGATTTTTCACTTTAGATCTTGCACTTTTAGTATTTACACGACAGTCCTTATATAAAGAAAGCTTAAGTTTCCTATTCATACATTCTTCTTCAAATTTAATACCACAATCGGAAACACTAACCGTTTTGATAACCAACCGCCCACCTTCCCTATGAGTCCTAACGTTCACGATACCTCCGAGCCACTAGCCACCATTGACTCTATGGTAGCTCAACATTTATGGTAGAAGTTTTGAGAGTTTGACTGTTGAAAACCACCAAACTTTTCTCTTTCTTCCCAATTAAACTCATTACTACTTTCACTAACATCACTCCTAGTTTCGGTACTTAAACTCTCCGTACACATTTCCAAGCTCACGGTACTCAATGTCGAAGCAGAACTTTGCCATTGGATGAACATAAACTTTCTGAGTTTTAACAACATTTCATGATTTTTTTTCAAGAATAGTAAGGAAACTTCACCCATTGGTGTTGTAACATTCCTCACGGTTCTTTAAATTCAGTTCAAGTTTAGGTTTCTGAACCAATAGGATAGGTTTCGGAGATGGTTTTTGGGTTGAAACAAACGCTTCGATTTTCATGGGCTAGAGGCATGATTGCAAGCCTTGACACACAACTAAGGCCATAATTCCACAATGTTAGGAATTCAGAAAAACAGATTTCTTTGAAGGATGGATTTAGGATTATTATTATTTATTTTAAGAAAATATTAAAGAAAGCTTTCGGGTGATCAAAAGATTCAGTGTTGGTTGATTATGGATTCAAAAGAAATAAGAGAGCATGAAAAAATAAGCAAAGGGGTTGAGGATGTATTTATAGAATATATTTCGACAAGAGAATTAAAAGGTGTCGTTTTACAAAGAGATGCCCCACTAGAATTTATTCATTATTTTTAAACCATTGTATTTCATATTTTACAACAATTAAAAGATTATTGTTGTCAAAACCTAAGATAAACAAGAGGAAAAAATATATATCCGACGGGTTTAGTGTAGTCGATCTGTTCAATGAAATTACAACATATTGAAGTGGCAACATTATTGTATGGATGTAACGTAACTAATTCTAAGTATCTGATTTTTTAATGATCAAATTATCAGTCTAGAAATAATACAACTTAATTAACTATTATTTGTCACACATCAACGGGGTTAAATGATCAATAATTAGTACGGAGTAGTTTAGTTGAAAGTTTGTATGTGCAACATACCTTTTTTATCCAATAAACATGTTCATATATAATCAATCAATCTGAAAACAAGGTTCAACCGGACTCTTGTTATCATGCTGCTGTATTGATTGTAAGTTAATTTTCACGTTAAAGGAAATATAAGTTCAAATTTTACCCATAAAAACGAGTGAACGACAGATAAAATATTTGATTGTTTACATCGAGTTTTTCCTTGTATGTTACTTACTTACCAACAAAATTGATCATTCACTTCTTCTAACGTGCAAATAGACTCACGTTTCCTTTACTGGCTTTTTTCAAACTTCGATATTTCTTTTTGAAATTTGTCCCTTTTAATTTTATAGAAGTTCTTCTTTGCTCTTCAAAATAGAAGTGGTTAAAATTGTTTATATTTATATTGTTGCAACAATGGCTTCACATACGTCACATAGCTCTATGAATCATATTATCATACCATGTTATCGTTTCATATGTTAATAAGACTAATATCATAAAAACGCGTGAGATTATATATAAATTATTGATTGTGATGCAGCAAATTAAAGCTTTAGTGTGATTGGTTAGAAATGAAAGTAGTCATACTACAATTTGAGATGACCAATATAATTTCAATCACCCCTTAGTGATCCAACAACAATAGACATATAGAGGATTCCCCTTTTGGTGATATTTTTGGTCATCACTTTGCATCCTCCTCTAAAATTTGTGTCTTTTAATTTAAAACTCTTTTCCATCTTTGTATTTTTATATTAGACACAATGTACTAATGTCAAGACCTGACTTAAAAGATCTTTATTATTATTAGGGAATTGATGCATCTAGCATGACATCAATACTATATGTTATAATTAAATAAGTTACAAATTGGATTGATGGTTACAAGTTGATGGCCATTTTAAAGAAGAATATATGAGTGTGGTACAGTTTAAAGTTGATTTTTATAAAGTATCCAGAAAGTTAATGACCATTGAGTCTTCAACTTGATGGTATGTGAAAAGTAGAATCCAAAAGATAGAGAAGATGTAGTGTTCATTACCTATTTCGAATCAATCTAGAAATAAATTTTTCATATTTGTTTAGCAATGCTGTTGGTAAACAGAAATTTTCCGTCAAATATTTGTTGTAGTTAATATTCAAACATTATATGCATATCAGGGCCATTAATAGTATTGTCGATGCACAAGTTTAGAGTAAATAGTCATGAAAACCAACCATAGAATTGCTTTCTAAACAAACACAATTTAGAGGGTCTTTGAGATTGAGTTTTGAACTTGATTTTTAGATTGTTGCGTTTAGTAAATTTAAAGATCGAGTTTTTAGTGATTGGGAAATAAAACATAGATTATTTAATGATTTCGTTTGAAAAAATCGAATTGTAAATTTGCTTATATAATTCACCGTTCATTAGATCCATAAAAAATTTAACAAAAAAACTGATTTTTATCAGTGATTCGCTAATCACTAGATCTAGAGATCCCACCTTATTCTCAAACGTGGTGACTCGATTAATTGAAATTCCTTTAAACTCATCTGCATACTCATTCTTAATTTCCCTCTTTGATTAAAGTTTATTATAAGAGACAATTTTCCTTGAAACCCAAGCCCAATATCACAAAGTCACAAACACAACGAGTCCAATCCAACCAATCTTATATTCTGCTGGAATAAAAAATTGATTATTTTGAATGAAAATGTATTTTAGAATTAATTCAATTTTATTGATACTTATTTTTTAAATGCAATAATTTATGTTACTTTCAAAGAATTTATTTCTTAAATCAAGATGAAAAATAATAGTTATATTTGTTTAACTTTTTAACTATTTTTTATAATTGACTAAGCGTTAATGGTTCCTTTTCAATTATAATTGTTTTAACTAGTAATTTATTTTTAACTAATCTAATAAAGTTACAAGGACAGTTGTCGAGGCAGCTTTATTTGTAGATAACTTTTATTCGAAATAGAAAAATAATATATCAGATTTAGCATTTATAACATAACTTCGATCACAAAGAATTCCACCAACAACTTGGAATTATAATGTCAATTGATTAAAAAATCCAATATGAGTTTTTTTATTTTGATGGTCAAAAAGCTCAAAAGTATGTTTAAAATTACATGTAAAATTACATGTAATAGAAGTGTCGAAATCGAAATTAAATACTATCTAATGGTCAAAATTATAAGTTGATTTTGCGAAATATAAATCTATTTCCCAAAAATAAAATAAAAACTCCATTTCCCTAAAATAATCCATTTCCTTACCTCTTTTAATAGTTTTAAAGAGTTTGTTATATGTAGCTCGGGCTAGGTATAAAATTTGACTTTTGTTTTAATAGTTTATTTATATTATGTAGATTATACATATAACTTTTAATAATTGAATCATTCATATAAGAATGTTTAAATTCTTATTGGTTATATGTAATTAGTCGTTTCCAAAACTTGCCAAAAAATGAAAACAAAAATTCATCGAAAGTATATGATGTGAGATTTCTTAGTAGTCCTCTTATTTTCACAAAAAAAATATATTTTCATCTGAACTCTCATTATTCAATAGATTATTGATGATATTATCAATTTGACTAATTAGAATTAATAATGAGATTATAATTAGAAAAATGCATTAAAAATTAAAATTAATTTATAAAAATAATTATGATACTATTATAATTTATTTTTTATGAAAAAAAGAGAATAGAGATTGTTAACCCACTGATGCAAATTAAAAGACGTTGAAGATCACTAGCGTGTCGGCGATATAAATGCATAAAAACACAATTGTAAATTTAACTAGGAATGGAAGTTGAGAAGTTTAAAGTTAGGAGTGAGGCAAAACTAATTAGTCATTGGAAAGTTTAAAAGAAAATGTTAAAAAATTAGAGATACGGAGAATTACTAGGATGATTCTATTTCAAATATATATATATATATATATATATTTTTATAATTAAATATTTTACAAACTGTACATCAATAAATTATAATAATTACATAATTAAAATCAGCATCATTTTATCTTAAATTAAAGATCTCACATGATATACTTTCGACGAATTTTTTTTTCCTATTTTAATGAGTTTTAAAAGTTCATCATGTTAAATCACATGTGATTTAAACACTAAATAAAAATCACATGTGATTTTAAATAATAATCATATATGAATTATCATATATCGGTAAATTAATTATCAAAGATCAATTTTTAATTGAAATTCACATGTGATAATATACCAAATCATATGTGATTATATGTCAAATCATATATGATTAAATATCAAACTAACAATCACATGTGATTTTTGCTTAAAACAAACGTAATTTTTAAAAATTTTATTTATTATATTCATGTGAATAAATATTAAGTTGTAATCATGTGTTAATAAATGTATACCATAAATAAATAATCGTGTACCAATTTTAACTTTTTATCATAAATCACATGTGATTATAATTTAAATATCCAACGTAAAAAAGTTCGTCGGAAGTACAGCTTGTGTGATTTCTAATTAAAGATACAAAAATGTTTATTCTGATATGTAATTTTTACAATTTATTGACTTACGGTTTGTGAGATATTTAATGTTAAGAGTTAAAGTGAAAATGTGTTTTTTAATAAAATGGAGCATTCCTATTGGTTCTCCTATTCTTTATTTTTTTTGTCATTCTTATTTGAACCCACTCTTGGATGGTTAAATTATAAATGTTATTTGACTGAAAATTACATAGAAACATGAGGGTGAGTAACGGATTACAAACCTAAAAATGTGGGGTACTTTTATTCAGTCTAAAACTATGTGTTATTTGATAAATAGAACAATTACCCCTTAATATCAATTATTGAATTGTTATAAATAGTAATTTTTTTTTGTCTTTTTTTAATTTACATTTACATATATATTAATGATAGAACAAATTTATATATATGTGTACGCTATATCAAGTTGTTGACGGATATACTTTTAACTCATCTCACGTGAGTTCGAATCTTGTGGTAGTAACTATTTTGTGGATTTTTTATTATAAAATTATTTTTCATTTTTTTCCTTACTCTTTTGTTTTTGTTTTAATATCCAATATGTTCAATTCTACATATACTACGTAAACTAGGATAGCTTTGCAATATCAAACATGATTATATATATATATATATATTAAGTGTTTGTTTATGTTAGTTTTTTTGCTTCTAGTATTTTTTAATCTACTTACCCTTTTAAGAATTGTTAATATTAAACATATTTTTTTTGCACATATGTTTGTTAATGTTATGATCTAAATAGTATCTTGATCCACTTATTAACCTAGGATAACTAAAACCTATTTGGATCATGTAGGTTCTCGTGACCTAGATTTACGAGGTAATATGATATATTTGAGTTGGGAATCCTTAAATATACACAAACGATAACAAACGAGTAATAACAAATATGTAAAGATCACTTTTATTGAATGTAAACAAGTATTACATTCAAACAAGATACAAACTCTCTCTTATCTCCTATCTGGGAACTTGCACTAAGGACTCTAGACTGAGTTCGAACTTACAACCCTGAAAAAACGTATTTTCTAAAACTTTCGGACTTGTGCATATATAGGCACCTAAGTTCATACGAACTTAGGCACCTTCTAAGATCGTACGAACTTAGGCACCTTCTAAGATCGTACGAACTTACCAAGTTCGTACCTACCTACTCTAACTTCGTACGAACTTCTAAGTTCGTACGAATTTACGAAATACACATACAAAACTTAAGTTAATAATTACAATGATTAACAAAATGACTTTTATAACTAACTATTACAAACTAGAAGCTGTTGTCACACAATACGCACCAACAGACCAATCAACGACTTCTAATATATAATACTCTAAATTTGTTAGAAAAAAGTTCTTAAATGCTATTGTCGGTGTATATGATTATATATTTTTTATTATATTGTATGGTAATGTGATTCAAATAAACATAGATCTAATCAATAACGTATACTTTGTTGATGACAATTAATTATTACAAAATAAGCATTTAAATACTCATTCCTTGCTTATTTATTGTATATGTTATTTGTTCATTTTTGTATGACAGAGCAATTCATTTTAGCATATAACATTTTACCACATTTTTTAATGTTATTTTAAGACTAAGTATGATATAAATATGTGTGTGAACTATGCAGACAAATAAGGCATATGTTGCTAAGCACTTAATATTATTATGTGAAACACCTGGCGCAACCTGCAGGCATAATAGTACTTGTTAAAGTCAATTCTTATATGTAGGGTTATAAGGGCTATAGATAGGTAGCAAATTACTATATAGGGTCCCAATACTCTCACCTCCTAATTATTAACCATCACCATTCCATCGTCTTATTCACCATACCTTCTCATGTTATTTTTTCAATATTAATTTTTATTTGTTCTATTATTTTAAAACAATATATATTTAATAGAAATTAATATATAAACAATAATAGCTAAAACTATTTGACGTGACTGAAGCAAAAGTTTAAATTACTTGACGCGACAAAAGCAAAGCTTAAATTATTTGACGCGACTAAAGTGAAAAATAAATTGCTATATATACAAACCTATATCGAATCATTTTTTTCATAACATTCAAAACTTATATCGATTCATAACCTTATAAATAATTTCGTATTTTTCAATTCTTATATAAAATATGTCGAGTGTGTCAGATTTTTCCACCAATAAGGTATAATATTTCATATAATATTACTCTAAATCATATTACATTATCATATTTTGACTAAATAACTTCTCAATTTTAAATGTTCAATAATCGTGAAGAATTAATGGAATGGGTGAAAAATGAGACACTTTCTCATAGACAAGTTATTGTCATCAAAAGATCAAAAACAAAAAATGGTTACTTAGGCAAGCTTATATTTATGTGTGAGCGTGGCGGTGTATCCAAAAGTAAATCAACGCCTCAAAAAAGTATTCTATGTAAAACAATTAACTATAAATTTGAATGGTGGCAAAATTTTCAGAGACAAAAGGTGTTTGGTCGATAACAATGATAATTCCAGCATACAATCATCAAAGTATAATCTCAAGCTCCCCCTCAAACTGATATTCAATTTCTGGAGCTTGATTAGGAATTGATTAAACCAATTCTTTATTCTCTGAATCTGCTCCACCTCAAACCAATAACTCTTTTAAATTGTTAGAAAGATATTGTAGAGAAGTCATTGACAACTGTTGAACATTTTTCATCAATGACATTTTCGTTGAATCTTTATCTTTCATTAAATTCTTGTAAAACTTTCGTTGAGTGTCTTGAGTAGTATTCTGATATCCTCTCTTCCATTACCTCTTCTATAAATCTCTAGAAATTTCATGCTTTTTAACCGTCATAGATTTCCTAAGATTCTATTTAGAAAACTTTCTTGAGCATACATTTTCAAACACTATCTTCAAACATGAAGCTTTTCTCCCCCTCATGATGATTATGATTTATCGTGAGCATCGTGAATATGGCACTATACAAGGTGCTTGAAGAATAGTCGCGTCTAATGCGGAATGTTGAATCTTCAATAAACACTATATGTCACAAAACTAAGCTTTGTTGAAGATACGATCAAATCATTTATCTTAGGATAATGATGTGGAAAATGATCGTAAACTCTAAGTAAAACATTAATTTTGTAACCATTGGGTAAGACAACAATTCACTTGAGTAAAGTAAGAAAAAGTTGGTTGTATTTTCTGAAAACACTATAACTCCTAGATCACATAGATTACCAGTTTGCACATCAATTGAAGCATTTAAATGAATCAATCAAGAGACCTACTATTAGTGTTGGATTTGATGTTAGCACTGGTAGGATTTCCATTCAATCATTATGGAATACAATTATTTAGGCATCACTATGAATGTTCCGCCATTGTCACAAAGAAATATAGTGTAAGAATACACTTATGTCCAAAAAGTGTTTGATTTGGCTCTAGAATCGATATGTGCAAGGAATGAAGTCAGGGACTGGAGCAAAATGTCCTCCTGTTGCAATATCAACAATCTCCAAACGAGAAGTCGATAGATTATGTGCTTAGTCTCTGTGAGAATTGAAACAATAACTTTTTAAGAAGTACTTGAGTGGCTAGGAGGTTAATGTCCATTGCATCACTAGGTCCATGATGTGTTATTCAATACTAGAAACCAACGTAGGAAGTCCGATAAATTATGTGGCAACCCGGCGATTTAGTTAGTGTAGGAAGGGTTTTACTTTTCTTTTAACCCTGTCACACATTCCTCACTCAACTTCTCATATTTTTCAACTCCTCCCTCTTTTTACATTTGATATGACAAACAATGTTGTCATGTTCAAAAGTATGATGATCTGCACTCTAATGTTCACCATTCCTCTCACTCAAACCTAATAGACCCTTGCGTCCTAAATTTTGGAAGATGACTCTTGAGGCAGATCCATCTGGCTCCGGTGGATCATAGGAGTAACTGAATTCTATAACACTCTGTGCAGTTAATCAACATTTGTCATATCAAGAAAGATTTTCTTCACAATGATGAAAACCAAAATCATTTGAAAATCTTCCAAAGTGTTTACATAATAAAGATTTGAAACACTTGAAAGTTTTATTTTGAACATCACTCCCCTTTAACATATGTATAAATGATTTGAAAAGTTACATATGAAAGTGAGTTTGATTTGTCTTTTAGTATTGTAGGAGTTCCCCCTCAAATATATCATACTTGTATCAAAAAGTGTTATGATGGGAGCTCGATCACATTTGAGCGCTGTCAATTAAAACGGGTTTGAACTGAAGTGTTCAGAAGCCATGACATTTAAGATAGGAGTTTACTCTAAATTAAGTAAAACCAATACAGTTAAGATCGAGTTATGAAGTGAATTATTCATAAGTCATTATAGATTAAGAACGAGTTATGAACTAATGTGTTCATAAGTCATTTGAAGAACGGGTTTTACATTGAGTTATGTAAAAACCAATACATTGAAGAACGGGTTTTACTTTGAGTTAAGTAAAAGCTATTACATTTAAGATCGAGTTATGAATTGAATTATTCATAAGTCATTATAGATTAAGAACGAGTTATGAACTGATGTGTTCATAAGTCATTTGAAGAACGGGTTTTACACTGAGTTATGTAAAAACCAATACATTGAAGAAAGAGTTTTACTTTGAGTTAAGTAAAAATCCAATACATTTAAGAATGAGCCTTACACTGATTGTACAAAAGCCAATTTTGTTTAAGACTGAGTTATGAACTGAAATGTTCATAAGTCATGACAGATTAAGAACGAGTTATTAACTAATGTGTTCATAAGTCAAAACAATGATGAACGAGTTATGAATTGAATTATTCATAAGTCATCGCATTGAAGAACGAGTTTTACACTGAGTTGTGTAAGAGCCAAAATATTAAAGAACGGGTTTTACTCTGAATTAAGTAACTAAACGATTTAAAACTAAACAACAACTTTGGGGACCCACTTTAGCATAGTGCTAATGGGTTTTGAAACTTGTGAAAACCATTTGTAAGTTGTCTATTTGATTAACGACGTTGAATTCCAATTTTTGTTAAAACTTGATGTTTTTGTTTGAAATAAGTTTCGTGGAATTGACGGTGAGTGAAAACTTTTAGGAGCGGGGGATGTACAATCATTCGTTCTTTGCACTGAATAAGAAATGTTTTGTGGTACAAGTGCAAACATTTGTGATCTTGAATATTTGATTGACTTTGTTTGCGAAGTTCTCTCATAAAAGATTTGTTTTGGTTTCCAAATATTTGTTTTCTTGGGAAAACATGAAACCGGTTCATGGGAAGTTTTATAATGATAAGGATCATATTGATGAAAGTAATTTTGAGAAATAAATGTTCCAGCGGTTTGAGATTTCTTAGAATGACTCTTATTCTTTTGCAAAGAATAATTGGTAAACTGAGAAATCTTTTTCGAGAATAGTTTGAAAGATTTATTCGTGTAAATGTTTGCTGGAATATGCACTTGTGGTTTTGCCACATTTGACACATGAGAGGTAGGCTTAGGTTTGGAATCCGAGATTTGTAATGTCAATTTTAATTCTAAAAAAGATGTAAGCTTTTGACGATCATCAATTTTGGTCAAAGACTGATTTTGTGCATCTTCCATCACTATTTCCTTTTGTTTCAATCTTGTTCTTAACTCATCAATTTTCTTTATCAAAATTGAATTGGGAACATATAGTTTTGATAAAACAACTTGCTTTAAAACGTGGTTTTGAGCAAGTTCTTCTTTTGAGTAACTTGGTAAGTAGTCCTCCGAAAGGTTTAATTTTCGATTTTCATAACTTACATTTAGTTTCTCATAATCAAGACGAATTTGCATTGAATCGGCTCTTGCTCGAGTGAAGTTTTCAACTTCTTGAGTTTCATTGGTGTTTTGCAAAAAGGACATTTGAAGATCAGGACCAAAGTAATCTTTCGTGTAAGTAAAAGAAAGTATAATATTTGAACTCTTATGTTTTGTTTGGAAAAATTGTATGATCCATTTGACATCTATGCAATTTCACATCATCTTCAATATTTACACTCTCTAAAATATGAAGTTTGTCTGTTAGTTCATAAACTTAAGATTTCAAGTGGTCATTGTCAAGTTGAAGTTGTGCAACAGCTTGACAACTTTCATGTCCTTTTAACATGTTATGAATTTTAAAAATTTCATCAATTGCATTAGTATACTTTCGATTAGCAAGTTTACCAACCCGTTCCGTTTCCTCAAGTTGAGTTGATAAATCAGAAATTTCTTTATTCGAAAATTTCTTTTCGAATCCAAGTTTCTCATACTTTTCTTTATAATCTTCCATAAAAGATTTGAAAATTCCTTTTTCCCAAATGTATGTTTGTAACAGATATTTTTGTCATTTAATTCCTTCTTTAACTTGGATACCTTTTCAGTTTCCATTTTCACTTTATTTAGCAGGTTTTGGTTCATTGTGCGCAAGTGAATTTCAATGAAAGCATAATTAGATTGTACCTCTAATTGTGCCTCAGAAATAGAATGTAATTCAGATTTCAGCTTTTGTTAGCTTGAGTTGCAACATTATTGATCCAATCTTGTTTCAAGTTATCTTGAAACTTCCCAGTTATTTCTTCATCAAAACAATGTGTTGTTGAACCCGTTGTGGTGTAACAACAATACTCCATGTCGGTATACTCATAATATTATTGTACCGATCCAACTCTTTCGATAAGGTTATGAAATGTTCATCGTAAATAGTTTTCTTTTTGTTTATGATCATCTTAAAAGCTTTGCTAGAATGGATCTTTAAAGATTTATGCTTTTGAGAAAAACGTCGAACAGAAATTTAAATTTTATTCGTTAATTTTCCTTCCAAAATTTTGAAAATAATTTCCCGAGCGGAATGAAAATTTTCTCAAACAAAAATTATATAAATTTATGCTTAAATTCAAAATTTGGTGATTGAAACTTTTTTATTTTTTTTATTTATTTTAATAGAACCGAATCGAACTAGGTATCTTTTGTTCTTGTGAGGCTGTGACTGTATCGACCTAGCAATCTTTTGGTGGCCCAAACTGTGGGCCTAATTAGGTGAATGCCAAACTAGTTCAATCCAAACTTTTGTTTACTAAATTGTTGGCCCACCATCCCAACTACTTGGTTCACTATCCTAATTGAGGTGCGATATCCTATCATGCGAGGTTTGGGTTCTTTTATAATGGGAGCTCGTACATAAGTTCTGAGACAATTTTCTTAGTTCATGCGAGTTCTAGGTAATAACTAGGTGCGATGTTCAATAGTTGGACTCAAAAATTTCCAGATTAACAACATATGGGAGCTCGCAGTGTTGTCCAATAGCCTGCCATAAACACAAGTTTGCGAGACCAAATAATCTGCGATGTCAACTAGTCTGCGATATCAACTAGTGTGCAATATCAACCTATGTGTGAGACTCTTAAACCTGCGATAATATGTACCCTACAAGACTATTATGCTTGTAACTCAACCATTTCTTTTTGTTCGACTGACTACTTCACAAAAACAATTCAAATTGCACAAAATAGTTTGAATTGGAATATGTTACTTATACCAATTGATTCTAATCAATAAAGAAGATGATTTCTCGGTGGAATTTAAAATTACTTCAAAAATCTCGCAAATTTGAAGAATCATTGTAGGCTTTTTGAAAACTCATTTTTACCCAATTTTTTTTGCTTTTGCCCTTTTTCTTCTTGAATTGTTCATTCAATATGTTATAAACTCAAATACCATTGCTCTGATACTAATTGTAATTGATCTAAATCGAGTTTATTGACGAATTAATGTTGAATTGATTGAACTGTGCATATGAATATTGAGAGAATATGAAACTGGATAACTGTCACTAAACACACATACGGGTTTTATAATCAAAAGGCTTATTGTTTATTACAAACATTTGGGTATTTATATCCCAAGGTTAAACATAAACTTAATACGAAAGCAAGGTTTACAATCTTAATTTAGAATTTCCAACACTTGTCCACACACAATTGTATTTCAACGCTCTCCGTCTATGAACGTCTTGGAGTATTCTCCGGGTTTGACATATAGTCTTCCTCAAGTTGACATATATTGCGTCTGTTGTTCTCCGTTATCATGTTGTGTAAAATAACACAAGTGTACATGATGCGGTGTATTTTGTTGATGCTATATGGTCTTGTCGGGTTTTTAATGATTGCACAACGTCCTTGAAGTACTATGAATGTTCATTTTACATCCATTCTTGCAGATTCTTCGTAACTCTTAAACTTCATACTATTTTCCTCAATCGGAAATTTAAACGACTTTACAAGAGTCGCCCATTCCAGATAAATTTCGTCGGCAAGATAATATCCTTTTGTAAATTGAGTCCCCGCAACATTATACACTACTGCAAAAGCCCTATGTTGGAGTATATCGTTGAAAAAATCCAATTTATTAAGGACGTTTATGTCATTATTTGAACCCGCCAGACTAAAGTAAGAGTGCCAAATCCACAAATCGTAAGAGGCAACTGCTTTGAGCATGATCATTGGACACCCTTGATCACCTCGTGTGTATAGTCCTTTCCATCCTACTGGACAATTTTTCCAAGGCCAATACATACAATTGATGCTACCGAGCATACCCGTAAAACCATGTAACTCTTGATGTTTAGCATGTTAACGTGGAACATCTTGGAGTATTGGTCTTCTAAGATACTCGCTGGAATATAGATAAAATATACACTTGGTAAAGTTGTCCAAATATTCATGCGATGTTTGTTTACCCATGTGTAAGTATTCATCAAACGCATCGAGTGCAACACCGTACGCAATTCAGCATATGGTGGAATTACACTTTTGGTAAATGTTGAAACCAAGTTTACCGATAGCGTCCATTCTTTGATGGAAATAAGCAAAATACGATGGTAAAGGTAGTTGAGCATAAGATGTTATACCTTCGCATATATGGAGAAACAATGCCCGACTCATCCAAAATTGTCTTCGAAAGTAATCCGGCGGGAATGTTGGGTTCTCGACGAAGTAGTCTTGCCACAAACATTCATTGGCAGCTAGATGATCTCTCGGTAAGTATCTTCTTGGTGTTCTTTGCGGCCGGTTTGAACTCTCGGGTTTGTCTTCTTAGTCCAACGTATCAACGATATTTAGCATCGCAACTGGATCAAAACATGCCGTGACTTGAAAAAATTCCAATTCATAATCTGAATCGAAACTCGAAGACGAGTTTGGATCCATATACGATATGATAATGAAAATAGTTGAATTATATAGAATAGTGTAAAAAAGAACAGTGTGTGTGAATTATATAGGATAGTTGAGTGGAATAATGTATTTGAACGTAGAAAGATGATGAAAAGTGTGTGAATTATATAGAAGAGTTGGGTGGAATAATGTATTTGAATGTAGAAAGATGATGAGAAGTGTGTGTGAATTATATAGAATAGTTTGGTGAAATAATGTATTTGAATGTAATAAAAAGATGATGAAAGGTATGTGTGAATTGAAGTTTAGTTGTATCTATAAACTCTTATAAAGCATTACATTATAGGCTTAAAAGTTTTAATTTGGAAGATCCGAAATGTCAATTTTACCCCTATTAACTCAACTAATATGTCAACTCTATTAAATTCATTATTCAATCAATATAATCGGAAAGTATATAATATCCTACACAAAATACTCATCTATCACAATTAAAAAGTCAAACATAGTTAATAATATTTAAAACTTCTTTTCAAACTTTATGTAAAAATTAAAGTTATTTTTCCACTAATTTCTTTCAAAACACATGTTTTTTAGTCATACTAAACAAGACATCTTTGCTTATAAAATAATCAACTTTAAATTGTTAATAATATTATCGTCACCGCTGCATTGCGCGGGTACTAGGTAAAAAGATGATGAAAGGTATGTGTGAATTGAAGTTTAGTTGTATATTTATAGTGTGTTTGGGGTAGGATAAATAGATTAATATATATATATATATATGTACATATATATATATTTAAAAAAATGAATTTATGTCCGTTATATAACCGATATAAAAAAAATATTTACATCCCAACAGTCAAAATTTTAAAAATTTAAATAAAAAAAACATCAAAACGTTCCCAAGTTTCACTTCCTCGTCGGTAAACCAACACAAACGCACTGAGCAGTCAACTGATGGGCCGGTGTTAACGACGTCGATCAATTAACGGGCGTCGGTTCCTCAATTGACACCCGCATTGAGATTTGATCTTAGTAACTTATGTGGATGTTAATATTGATAAGTAGGAAAAAACATGTTTCGATTTAATTATACATCAAACACTAATTACTTGGAAATAAACTAATTTTTGTTCTATATATCTTACTAGAAATTCTTTTATTTCTATTTTAAAGTTAAACAACATATGATCATATCCAATTAATTTATGTCGGTAGTGTAGCGTATAAACAAACCAATGAAATTATGAGTGGTATCTTTATCAAAAAGATCATGCAAAATGTCCAGTACAAGACTAACTTATCCCAAGTAAGACCGAGTTATATTGTCTAAATCAAACCATCATAAAATACATTATATTTTGTTTAAAAGCCCAATTTTTTGCAATTTAGATGAAGGAGCCTATGTTGTTTCTTGTAGCATCACTAAATGGCGCGCATACCAACTACTATCGTTGTTTGGTCAATTGTAGAAAGTGTATTCAAAGTGTTATTATTTGCATCTTGATACTGACTTTGAAGGTTCCCGTAACCTGGATCTACGAGATAAACTTGTTTATACGAGTGCAGAATCCTCACATAAACATAAACGATAACAAACAAGTGTACAAATGTGTAAAAATCACTTTTATTGAATGATTCGAACTTACAACTCTGAGTTCGAACTTACAACTCCGAAAACCTCTCAAAAACGTATTTTCTGAAATATTCGGACTTGTGTATATATAGGCAACTAAGTTCGTACGAACTTAGCACCTTCTAAGTTCGTACCTACTCTAAGTTCGTATGAACCTATAAGTTTGTACGAACCTACAAAATACACATGCAAATATTAAGTTAACGATTACAATGATTAACAAAATGACTTATAAACCTAACTATTACAAACTAGAAGCTGTTGTCATAAAACATGCACCAACAGACTTCATACCAAAAATTAAGAAGCCTTCTTACTTGGTACTTTTCATCATAAATCATCATGAATTATCAGAAGTTTTGTTAAGCATTCAATGTGGTGGCTTCAATCTCTCTTCTTACCCTTCAAGACACCCTAGAGAATCGAATTCAGCTGATTATACTCGCCAAAGAAAATGTATCGTTTCTTGAAGGCCCTAAATTTATGTGAGGTACGATGATGTTAAATTACTTGATTGATGTTTGGATTAATTTTGTAGGTAACGGATTGTATGTGTTGTATGAAGATGTGAAGTGTTGTTCGTGTGAAGATGTGCAAATGTTATGGTTATTGTTGGTAGGACGGGAAGGTGGTTTTCATTTCTATAAATAGTTGTAGATATTAGATACAAATATGATGGAATGTGTACGCAAACCAGTCAGCTTATTTGTAAACGATAGGTGCATTGTGTCGATCTTTTGTGTGCGTGTGTAAGTAGAGACTCATAGCATTATGTGTAATATATTTTATTTGTAAGATATATAGCCAGAAAATGAGTGTAATTCGTAACGATGATTAAGATATGAATATTTCATGTATAATTATTTCATACAAGCTTTTATAAGATGTTATGATTTGCTAGATCATTTTTATTATCACATTATACATAGAATTATCTAACTAATTATCTAAACATTGACATCTTATTTTTAATGTGTATGTTAACTAGCTTAAGTTAAAAAGAATATTTTGAGGTCTATTTTATAACTTAACTCTAATTAAATTAAGGGAAATTAAACAAAATTGCAATTTGCGTGGCCCCCTTTGCAGTTTGTGTGTGCACAAGTCGTAACACCCGTGCACGGGATTGTAATAGATCGTGATTGGGATAGTAATTTTGTTTTGCTAAATTAGTTAATTTGTTTTATCCGTTTTCTGTATGATTTTGTGACATTTTTGGGACTTTTAAAACTTCTACATATAATATGACCCTAAGATAATATGATATTCAAGTTATTTGAAATATTCGCTAAAAACGTTCAACGCAAAACGCAAAGTTGTTGGCCCTTGGTTGAGTTTTGTGTCCCTTTTGTGTGAATATGCAGATGTTCAAAGATCATTTTAAAGTAATACAATCTTACCCAATCATATCCGACAAAATCCGAAGAATCTAATAAAACCTTATCCGTACCAGATTTTCTATCCACAGGGGACACGCAAAACGCAACCAAGCACAGAAAACTTTGTGTTTTGCGTGTCCAGGCAGATAAAATCCCTTATCCACGAAATCCAGTTAGGATAAGATATTATTAGATTTTTTCGGATAGACTTATGATTTTAAACTCAACTGATTTCATCAGTTTCATTCACATAAAAATTTACATTTTCATCAAAACGCTCTCATTTGCTGAAATTGTTCTTTATTTTGTTGTAATCGTTGTTGAAGATCTTTAATGTACAAAACTGATTCAATTGTGTTGTTGCATTATTTATCTTGATTTCTTAAGAAAAATGAGTCAAGTAAATGAGAAATTTAAGGTTTATGTTTGTTATGGAGGTCATTTTGAATCTATTAACGTCATGCAAATGTATATGCCAATAGATTGCACAAGAGTTATATTAAAACTTCCTGTAGCACTAGAAAAGCCAATTACATATAATGTTTTGTTAAAAACAGTTTTAAGAAAATCAGGATTGCCACTTGATACGGATATATATCTGAAATATAAGGTGAATCAGTTTGTCATAGATATAACTGATGACGTTGATGATCTTGAGAAATTTTGGTGTCATGCAATTAATAAAGCTCCCGTAGAATTATACATTGTTAATACTGTAAGAAATTTTTTGGGTATGGGTAGCAATCAACCTAATAGTAGTGGTAGTGGTGGTTTTCAGCAACAATTCCAACAATTACAAACTCATAAATACAACCAACCACCTCAGAAATGCTCAATACCAAATGCATCCTCAATATCAAATTCTATTTGCTTATCCACCACCATATTATCCAGCATATCCACAATATCATTATCATGCCGCTCAATAGTACCCACATCAAAACAACCAGGACACAAACTTTAGGGTCGAAGAAGTAACTAACGATGTTGGTTGCAACTTATCATTTTCACAGGCCACCCCTAATGATCATGATTATTCGGCTTATCATGTGGATGATTCAAATATTGAACATTATGGGGAAGAAAATGTCAATCAAGAAAAGACATTTGACCATCCTTTTGAAAATGATATTGTTTCTAACGATGACCAACAGACAAATAAGGAGGGGGAAGAAACTGACAAGCCACTACCACAACCAAAAACTCGTGAAGATCAATTCTGGAATATGTCACCACTTTTATTAGAAAATGTTAAGGAGAGTATAAAACGACCGGTTAGCATGTAAGAAGCCTCATACTAGGTAAGAGTTGGATAAGTTTTTGAAAGTAAGAAGGACTTGAAGCTCCAGTTGGAAACCAAGTGTCTGGAAGAGGGTTTTACAACTCGGTTACAACATTCAGACAAGGTTCAGTATGTTGTAAAACGTGCCTTGGCTAATTGTGATTGAAAATTATGTGCACGCAAAATTATGCATACCTAGAACTTCCAAGTTAGGGAGCTTGTTGACGTTCACACATGTTCTCGATCTCAGCTCCAAGCAAATAACCGGAATGCAAACAAGAGAGTCCTTGGTCACATATTAAAAGAGTTGATGACCAAGGAAGGACATGTGTACAAAGGCAGTGACATACAATTTGACATGACTGCGCATCTCGGCATCAGCCTTACATACCACCAAGCATGGAGGGCAAAGTGTTATGCCATAGATTTATTGAGAGGTACTCCCCAAGAATCATTTCAACTGCTTCCCCTTTATTTGCACAACCTGAAGTTGACAAACCCTGGGAGCGTTACAAATGTGCTCACAAATGTGGTAGATACATTTGTAATGTGTTTCATGTCCATTGGTGCAGCGGTAAGTAACTATAGTTTATTTCCTTGTTAGAACTTCGATACATATTAAACTACAACTGATATATTTTTAAATTTATTGTCCTTGTAGATACGTACATTTGTTAATCATACGCACCTAGTGATTATCATAGATGAGGCACATTTGAAGGGGGGCTTACTTAGGGACCAACTTAATTTTTGTAGCTATGGATGACAACAATGGCATCCTGCCACTAGCCTACGGAATCGGGGCAGGAGAGACGACTGATCATTGGACGTAGTTCGTGGGAACCTTGCTTGACGCCATTGAATCCAATAGTGGGATTGAGAATCTGACCATCATATCCGATAGGGCTGCTTCAATTACAACAGACATTTCAATGGTGTTTCCTGACGCATACCATGCGCTATGTTGTCGTCATTTTTTGATGAACTTGAAAAGCCAGTCTGGTAGAATCAAGTTCTTCGAATGGCATTACTGGAAGATGTGTAAGGCATACCGAGGTTCAGATTTCGATCACCATTAGGGTGTGATTTCACGGAACTTACAAACCTCTTTTAGTACTCTTAGCGATGTTGGAAGAGAAAGATGGGCTAGATGTCATGCTACAAGGACGAGATATGCTTACATGACATCAAACAGTGCCGAGTCCATTAATGCCCTAAGCAAGCATGCACGAAGGCTCCCTATCACAATGCTCTTAGAGTTTTTTCGAGCTTCAGTGTAACATTGGTATTTTAAACATCGTGCCACTGGAGAGGGACTTACAATGTCTCTCACACTATATGCCGACCATAAGATCATTAAAAAAGTGAACAAATCGTTACGTTGGCAAGTTAATCCAGTAACAAATAGGATTTCTAAGGTGCTTAATGGCAACAAGAATATGTTGGTCAACCTTGACACAAGAACATGCAATTGATGACAACGGCAGTTGTCTGGTTTTACCTTGCGAACATGTTATAGCAGTGACACGAATGTACAAACAGGACATTATCGAGCAGCCTGCGCAGAGGCCATACTCCCGATGGGTTATCCTTTAGAATGGATTGATCATATGATCTGCAAACTGTGTTGTCGCTAGTCCTTGTGAAGAAGCAAGCTGGTCGCCCACCTGGGTGTGCTCGTATTCCTTCCAAAGGAGAGAAGAAAGAAAAAAGCAAGAAACAATGTAATTGTTGTAAGGGATATAAGCACACTTGAACAACTTGCATGGCTACTGAGGATAGACTAAACGACTATAGCCGATCAAGATCCAAATCAACATCCAAATCGGAATCGTCTCAAAGTTTTTCAAGTGTACATTTGACTTACCAATGAAAGTATTGTAATGAAAATACTTATGTCCCTTATTTTAATTTATTGAGTTTTCGAGTTTTCGTCCATCGAAAAATCTAAGCGTCTTTTAGTGAATATTTCAAATAACTTCATAATGATATTATCTTATAGTCATATTATATGTAGAAGTTTTAAAAGTCCCAAAAATGTCACAAAATCATACCAAAAGGGGATAAAAAAGTCAATTTAGCCAAAAAAAAATTACGATCCCAGTCACAATCTTTTTTACGATCCCGTGTACAGCTATTACGATCCGTACACATACAAACCACAAAAGGGGCCATGCAAACTCCAATTTGAGTTTTACGTCGGGAGAATAATTTTTTGGAATTTGTATTTTGAAAAAGTAAAATATTAAAATAATTATAAAAAATGGTATTTTAGTTAATTTTTCTTAAATTAAACCAAAATTTTGTTTATATGACTATAAATGGGCCAGCCCCTAAATTCTAAAACTTAACAATTGGCCCAACCCACTAAAAGAGTAGAAAGACATATTGATATGTTTGTTGAGACTATCTGCAAATCTGAGTTTAGGGTTTCTAACAGACGACTACGAAAGCAGCAGCAGCCGTCGTCAATCGGAGTAATTGATATCAGGTATGCATGAATTCCATGTCATTTCGATTCTAATTGCATAATTATGTTCGTAAATTGGCGTCTATTGATTCATTTTCAGTCTAATAATAATTTGTTTTCTCCCTAAAAAGCTGGAATCTTAATGACTGCGACGGAATTTTATCTAATCAGATTTTAACTTATTAAATTAAAGTTCAGAATTGTACTTCGTATGTATTTATTCGTTGAATATTATTATTAGTATAGTTTAATTAATTTAGTGTCCATCAGACCATATGCTGTTTACTGTATTTGCTAGAGTTATAACTATTATTGAGGTTAGTTTCAATTTCAGTTGCTCTTTATTTGAAAAAAGTAGCTTTTAGATCATCCTTAACTGATATGTTGCTTTTGTTGTTTTCTGCACTTTGGTTGCAATTGTATCCTATAGACGTTGTGTTGTAAACAAATTTGATTTTAAAAGTTTTGATTTATATTCTTATCAAAAAGTCAATAGAACAACTTGTATGTGTATTTTAACATGATTCACAATGAACTGACTGTGATTTTATCATGTATTGTTTTGTCATTTTGTAGTCAAAATGGCGGACACCAAGGCCGTGACGATTCGTACTAGGAAGTTTATGACAAACAGGCTTCTATCTAGGAAACAATTTGTGAGTTGTGTATAAATGCAGTTGCTTTATCTCTAATTTTGTCGATGGTTTTCTCATGCTTACAGTTGTGTTGATGTAGGTTATTGATGTGCTACATCCAGGCAAGGCGAATGTCTCCAAGGTTTAGACCTTCTCGTGATCTCTTTTAAGCTGTTTACGTATGCATCTTTTTTTTGTTGTATGGTGTGCTGAAAGTTAAAAGCTGATTTGAGTTTTTATATTTTTTAAAGGCTGAATTAAAGGAGAAATTGGCAAGGATGTATGAGGTGAAAGATCCAAATGCCATATTTGTGTTCAAGTTCAGGACTCATTTTGGGGGTGGCAAATCAACTGGTTTTGGTTTGATATATGATTCTGTTGAGAATGCGAAAAAGTTTGAGCCAAAATATAGACTCGTCAGGGTAACTCTTGATACTCTGTTTCGTATTAGAATTTGTTCTCACTAAAAGGTTTACTGTATTCAAATACGTGTTCATTTTATTGTATATGCGAATTGTGAGCTCAGCTATTTGAGGAATTTAATTTTATTATTTTGTTAATTTCCTATGACATATACTTTTGGTGTTTATACTGCTAACATTTTTATGACATATTGCAGAACGGACTTGATACCAAGGTTGAGAAGTCAAGGAAGCAATTGAAGGAAAGGAAGAACAGAGCAAAGAAGATCAGAGGTGTAAAAAAGGTCGGTATTCAACCTTATTAATCTTGTTGCAGGCATTATCTTCTAGAACACCAAATTTGTGTACAAAGCAATAAGTTAGCCTTTTTTGCATTTAAAATAAATTGCTTTATGAGTAAGTGGATTTCTAAAAGATTATTGTTGATTTTGCAGACCAAGGCTGGAGATGCTGCCAAGAAGAAGAAGTGAGCAATGAAACTAGGTGTGCTTATTTTCTTCTTATTTCGGACAATTGTGTTGTCTTGGTGCAATGTCTTTTTGATCGTTAACTATGAACTTTTGCTTCTGGCAGTTGCCTATTTTAGACAAATCAGCTTTTTGTTTTTAGAAGTGTTAAATTAGATAAATGAGAATTATATAGCTTTATGTGGTTGATGTTTAATGGCCTTTTGGTCTGCAAGTTGCGAAAATATTTTATTGCCTCCGGTTTTTTATGTTCTTTGTTTGGGTTTCACCACCGTTTTCTGGTGCCATAAGTTTTACTTCGCTTCTAGCCTTGGTTGGAACTAGCCTATAATATCACTGTTTGCTGTGGGTTGAATGTGGTCTTCGATTCTGGAATGGGTATAATGTATACACCACAAGACTAATATGGTTCTTCTTTAGATTGTTGTAATAAATCAATTGGCATACATTGAATGTTGTAAATGTGATCTTTTATAATCTTGGCTGCTGTAGACCCTTTCAATGGACTTTGGTGTTCAAGGGTGTGGAAAGGTTGATTTTGTTTGATTACGTAATATAAATAGGATGTAATACAAAAGCATAAATGTGTGTTGCTTATAATGACTTTAATCATCGGTTATCTTCTGCCACTGTGTGTCATTTTCAACGGTTAAGATACAAGACAAAATCTACAACGAACTATAACATTACACACCAATCGCCTTATGTCAGCTAAAATAACTTATTCGGTGGAAGTAGAATACCCTAATCAAACGCACTCTAGGTGCACCCATATCTATTAAAATAACTTAACTGGTGGAAGTAGACAACCACAACCACACACACTCAAGGTGCACCTAAAAACATTTCTAGTTTTGTCCGACATAAATTGTTAAGCACTGTTATAATAGCTTTTTGCTCTCTTCTAACCTCTCTTAGAGTCAGGTTACTACAATTAGCGGAGATATTTTAAGGGCGGACTTTAGAGGGCACCGCTACTCTTGTTTGAGTAGAATCATTGATTTATCCGTGAAAACGAAATCACCTCAACATTCTTTAATTCCTTAAAAATCACCCTTTTGAATTCTAACCAAGATTTTTATCTCAATGATTCGCTAAATGAATTGTTTTTCTTCCATTTCAACATGATTTTCATGACCCCTGTGATATCAATAATTCTTCTTTTGGCCCTGCCCTGCTTGGTTCAAAGCCATTTATATAAACTCTTACTAGAGCGTCTAGTTCGACTAGTCAAACCGGAACTAGTGACTCTCCGTCAAATTATTTTGGTGCCTAGGACCGCTGACAATCCGACTGGTCGGTTTTTGTCAAAATCTAGTCGAACCAATACGTCGTTGAGTCTATTGGCCGGGTTTGGCTTATTAAATAGGGTGATTTAGTTTTCAATGGTAGTTTACGACTTCAACTTTCAAACATTTTCTGCTAAATATTTTTTTAATTTGAACTTTAAATTTTAGTAACTTTATTTTTGTTAAAATTTGAAAAAAGTCTTCAAATAAAATGATCTTCTATCATAAAAATAAAATAAATACATATTAAGTATTAAAAAATTAGGGTTATTACATTTGTCCGAGTTAGGCAATATTTATCTTTTATTATCAAGGTAGGGTATGTAACCGGAAATTTTGTGTTAAAATCTTGACATGTATGATTTTACCTATTACAACTTGAATATGATAATTAGACATTGATTTGACAATCATTGTGCATCTATGTAAATTATTTTGCCACTTATTTCATACACGTAACACATGGCATCCACATTATGCCACATATGACTAACTTCATCTTCTCTAGTTACATAATTTTTTGGTCAAATATTTCATATGTAAAATCGAGAATCTGTATAACCTGCCAGTCAGAGATCATGTGGACATAATGCAAATCGATGCATATATCACATATATATAGAGGAAGGATCCATAAGGAAGCTCCAAATCTTGAGGAATGAGGGAAACAAATCTTAGCCCTTGATTTTTTCATAAAAAAAACGTTTTTAACATTAAGTTGTGATGAATGTTAAATTTTGAGTAACATTCATCACATATGAATGTTAACAACATTCATTATGATGAAATTAAAGGTTGAGACTTGCTTCCCTATTTCCCTAATTTTTTTCTTCTCTCTTAATCCCCACCCTATATATATATATATATATATATATCAAATCCATACAATTATATCACTAAAATAAAATCAACACACACAATATATATAAGTATACATACATAAAAATCAAACAACAACTAATAACCGACGTCGTTTCATTTATACCAAAAAAGAGTTAAAATGGATTGAATTTGAATAGCACCCATTGTTTTTCTAGCAAACATGAAATCTTCCTGTTGAGCTATAACCACGGTAGCTCCAGCATCAGAAAATGAAACATCTTCAGACCGTAAACCATCCGAATTTGATAATCATCCTTTCGTCCCTTTCGAAACCATTGGTGAAACCGATCCGCTTTATGTACTCCTATATAGCTTGCATGTCCTCTTCTTTTTTCCCCCAATTTTCTCCTACCAAAAAAAACAATTATATAAACTGATCCGCCTTATGTACTCCTATATAGCTTGCATGTCCTCTTCTTTTTTTCCCCAATTTTCTCCTACAAAAAAAAACAATTATCTATTTTTCCCTAATTTTCTCCTACCAAAAAAAAAAATTATATATATATAATTGTTTTTTTTGGTAGGAGAAAATTGGGGGAAAAAAGAAGAGGACATGCAAGCTATATAGGAGTACATAAGCATTTCATCACGAATTCTATATAGAAGAGTACATAATTATTTATGTACTATATATATATATTTATGTACCCTTAAACATTTCATCACGAATACATGCAAGATGTTATTCTGCTTTAAGTTTTCAATGGGCAAAATTTGTTCCATTGAATATTAGATTACATTTATCAGTCATGACTATTACAGTTGTCATTTGATTGATTTGTGAGTTGAGTGGTTTGAATATTGATTTGATTTTTTTGGGTTACTTTGATTGTTAAAGATTGTATATCAACAATTAAATTTTTATTTGCTCTAATACCAATTGTTAGGTCTTAAAATATATCATAGTAACTTGATTAACAGATTAAATTAAGTAATCAATGCTTAGTATCAAGTTAAGAAAAAATCAAGTAATGCTAATCTTAGTGGAATTAAGAACAATAATAAACACACAATTTGAATGTCGAATGAATGTATTATTTATCATAATTTAATTTGTGTAAACACAGAGTTTACGGTATATGTGCTATTAGAAAAACGAGTAGTTTTCAGAGTATTGCATAACACCTATTTATATAACTATTACGGTTTAGGAAACACAATCCTACCGTATCTCTAACTCATAGAGATTCTACCTACCACTACGGATTTAATGGAAATAAAATCAATTAGAATACAATTCGAATTGTCCTAACTTATAAAATATCTTAACATCTTATGTAGTTATCTCCATTATCTTCAGAGTCTGTAATGGTATAAGTCTGTCATAGCTTGAGTCTATCTTCTCTTGAATTGTCATCATTTGAATCTCTCTTCACTTGAGTCTTGTTGACGTCACACAAACCGAGCATATTACACATAATGAATATCTTAGACTAAGACTATGCAAATATATACAACCTAACAAAGACTTAGTCATTTAACACTAAGTTATCCAGACTCATGTTTTTACTCTTCAAATTTATAATTTATGTCATTGTTTCTTCCAACATAGCGTCAACGGTAAAAATATTATTTCAAGCAACATATATCTACAGTCTTATATTAGTAGCAAACGACATGAATTTCATTATAAATGTTTGATCTAACAATTATATTTCGAATAATGTTTGGAGAACGACAATATTCTAAGAAACAGTAAAAATGATAAACTTGTTGAGTTGTAAGATAACTATAAAATCAATATCAATTATTGACGATAAGAATTTTAATTACTTAATTTGTAATATAATGACACCGTTAGCAGGCATTGGTTTCAATTTTATATAATAGTGTTAATTACTTCATCAAAAGTATAGAAAGCCCAGACATGCCTATAGTTAGCTTATGCTATTAAATTAATGTAATCATAAGTAACAAAGAAAACAACAAATTTGTACACCGTTCTTTTAACTTAAAGTTGCTCACAACTTTGCATATCACTCAAGTTATGTATGTTCTATGAAACTTTCATGTAATAACATACCTAGCTATAAAATAGAATAAAATGTCCGTGTATATGTATTAACACTACAAAGGAGCACTGGCGGACCTTCCATCGGGGGGTTCCGGCCCCTCCCAACTTTTGTGCCATTAGTGTAATATTTTCATTATTAAGGGTTTAAGAAATTTTAATTTTTATATTGGCCCCCCAAATTAAACAAAAAAAAAAAGAAAAAAAAAAAGAAAACCTAATTAATAATTTACTAAAACTTCTCTGCCGCTTCGATTTTGCGATTGAAGTTCCTGCCTCCTGCTGTCCTGCACCTACAGACGTAAGTACAAGGCTTTAATTCTAGAACTATTAATTGATTTGAATACTTTATAGTTTATATATAATATAATAGTATAATACATACATGATATATATATATATTATATTATTGAATTTCATAACAATTATATAGTAAATCAAATGTTAATTTTGGTTTTATTAATTCAGTTGATACTAGAATTCTAAAAATATGTCAAATTAATGTGTTACTTTGATTATTTGATACTTGATAGTTAATTGTTATAAATTTCTTTTTTAAGGGTTGAATTATTGAATAGTTATTGGTGTCAATTGCTATAATCTGTGAAATGTGAATGATGTATATTTGTTTAATAGTGATAGTGTGGATATGTGATTGATAGTGTCAAGGCTTTTATTTGTAATATAAAGTTTTTTTGTTGTTGTTTTACAGGGACTGCCATGGCAAACCAAAAAACAATATTTTCGTTTTACAAAAGAAAGACCGATGACACAATAGACAATAAGAATCAACAGAGTAAACGTGCCAAAGCTTCAACAAGTAATCCCGAACAACACCAAAATCAACCAGAGGAGAATATTCATGGAACACTGAGGTTGAATGTTGGAGCAGTTGATCTTAGTTCCTTGGAAAGGGATCCCGCGAAGAGGAAACATATGTGGGATTATCCAGTTAATGAAAGGGAACAAGTTAGACGAACTTATCTAAGTTTGGGTCCATACCAAATTCATTTAAAAGAATACCCTGGTAATGGTCCAAAGACGCATCTTCGTAGGTTCCAATATTCATGGTTTAACATTTTTCCTAATTGGTTAGAGTATCCTCCTACAACAGATGCTGCTTATTGCTTTCTATGTTATTTATTTGGTGACAAACCGAATGTGCGTAATGGGGCTGATGCATTTACAGTCAAAGGATTTAAAAACTGGAAAAAGGTTAACGATGGGAGAAAATGTGCATTCCTTAAGCATATTAGTTGTGCACACCATAAAGATGCTCTGGTATTTAGTGAGAATCTATTAAACCAATCAACACATACTGAGAATATCATAGAGAAACGAAGTAAAGAGAAAGTTTTGAAGAATCGTATTCGGTTGAAAGCAACATTTGACATTGTTCGTTGGTTGACATTCCAAGCATGTGCTTTTCGAGGGCACGATGAAACTCAAAACTCAAAAAATCGAGGTAATTTTCTAGAAATGTTAAAACTTTTAGCTTTATATAATGATGAGCTTGCCAAGGTTGCGTTAGAGAACGCTCCATATAATTCTAAATATACAACAGGTTCAATTCAAAAGGAAATCTTAGGTATTATTGCAAATAAGGTTCGAAAATATATTCGGAGTGAAGTGGGTGATTCATACTTTTGTGTCATGGTTGATGAATCCCGAGATGAGTCCAAAAAGGAGCAAATGGCTATAGTTCTAAGATTTGTTGATAAAGATGGTGTCATCAGGGAACGATTCCTAGGTTTGGTACATGTTAGTGATACTACATCATTAACCCTTAAAACAAGTTTGTGGACACGACTATTGAAATATGAGTTTGATACTAGTAAAATTCGTGGCCAAGGTTATGATGGTGCTAGTAACATGAGAGGGGAATGGAATGGGTTACAAGCACTTGTTCTTAAAGATTGTCCTTTTGCATACTATATTCATTGCTTTGCTCATAGGTTGCAACTAGCCTTAGTTGCTGCTTCACGAGAAGTTATAACGGTTCACCAATTTTTCTCAATGACATTCATTATTAATGTCATTTGTGCTTCTAGTAAGCGCCATGATGAGTTGCAAAAAGCTAAGTCAATTGAGATTAAACGTTTGTTGGAATTTGGTGAAATTGAAACGGGCAAAGGAGCAAATCAGGTTGGGACTTTGAAAAGAGCCGGTGATACACGTTGGGGTTCTCATTTTTATTCAGTTTGTAACTTGCTTAAGATGTTTGATGCTACCTGTGTAGTTCTTGAGAGTATAATCGAAGATGGATCTTACCCTTCTCAACGTGGTGATGTTGATTCAGCTTACGTGTATTTGAAAGGGTTTGAGTTTGTATTTATTTTGCACTTGGTTAAGGAAGTAATGGGAATGACTGATATTCTTTCTCAGGCTCTTCAAAAGAAAACTCAAGATATTGTCAATGCCATCGAGCTAGTTTCAACAACAAAGAGAAGTCTTAATGATTTAAGAAATAATGGATGGGATCGTTTCCTTGAAACGGTATTGTTGTTCTCACAAAAGCATGGAATAGATATACCTGATATGAATGCACTTTATAAGTCTAGTCGATATAGTCCTCGCAAACAAGATAATCAGGTTACTATTGAGCATTATTATCGTGTAGATTTATTTATTTGCATACTGGACAAACAATTGCTTGAGCTTGAAAACAGATTCAATGATCATGCTATGGAATTGTTAACACTTGGATCTTCTTTGTTTCCTATAAAAGATCCTGAATTTTTTTTTGTTGATAAGATTTGTCTCCTTGTTGAGAAGTATTCTCCTTCAGATTTCACGGAACAAGAGATGAATCGCTTGCGATATCAGTTAGAGCTTTTAAAGTTGATCCGACTTATATTGACACTTCCTGTTTCAACAGCTACAACTGAGAGGGGGTTTTCAGCAATGAAAATATTCAAGAATCGACTTCGCAACAAGATGTCAGATGATTTTCTTGCGTATAACTTGGTGGTTTACATAGAAAAAGAGATTGCCGAAACATTTGATTCAGAATCTATCATAGATGATTTTAAAGCCTTTAAAGGTCGTCGAGCCGAGTTGTAATTTTTCTTTTTTCTAGTCTCTATTTCTTGTTTTATTTTATGAAACATGTATGAACTCATTTATATCTAGCAAAATTATGATTTATATTAGAACGATTTTGACCCCCCAGTTAAAATACTCAAGATCCGCCACTAGTATACAATCAGTTTGTATAAATCAAGTGGAAAATAAACAATGACGGTGATCCCCCGTAGACTAGCTAAGTCCTAGGAGTTAATGTGCCGACACCTACGCCTATAACCAAACCACGACTTTTATATTTCAATCGTTTTGCCTTAGAGTGCATGAATATACGCTCCTCATTCGAAACTACATCGATAGTTAGTCCAACTAACATAAAGTTTGAGGGACGTCACCCCAATAGTATATTATCCGTATATCGCGTGGCTAGCTTCACCTAGCTAATGGTTATAGTTTGTAAGAATGATGACTTCTATGCACTACAACTAGTTTAACATAGGTTCGCACAAAGATTCGTTGTCAAGTTTTCAAGCATCGTATGAAAATCATTCATATGTTTTTCACCTCAGTTTAAAAGCAGTAAAACAGTAAAAGTGGGGCTGTGAACTCACCTGAGTCCGAGCTTTCTAGCAAAATGTATTCATAAAAATGCCCAAGAAAGTCTCTTAGCGCCCTAAACGCAAGAATTTGAATTAACAAATGTAGACGACTTTAACTAGTCCGTCTATGCCAGTTGTTCACTCAACTAGGTTTAAATATGCCATCGACGGGCTTGAATATCTTGAAAGGCCATCATAGGCGAAAACCACACGTTGTGATCTTTATTAGTTTTAAAACACTTAAATCGTTTAAGTCAACGTTTTAACATATTACAAATCATAATATATAGATTATTGATTTCGATTCGTTATTTATACGTTGTCTCGATCGTATATTGTCTCAAGTTCTCGATTTCGTTATATTGACTCTTAAGCCGTTAGTTGTACGTCACTATAACGTAATAATGATACTTAGACAATATATACATATATATATATATGCATATTTCAATATATATATATATATATAGTCTTTAAAAGCGTTATAACTCTTATAAGCTATATATATATATATATATATATTGTTTCAGTAGTATTTGATTCAAAGTTTTTGATTTCGTTAAATCGGCTTTTAAATCGGGCATTGTACTTTAATATAATATTGTCGTGATACTTAGCCATAATATATATATACTTATATATGTTTATATTTATATCCATATCGCTATAAGTTTTTATAATTCATTTTCATAACCTTTATCGTTATAATACTATTTAACTCGTTAAAATTCGGTTTTCCACGTTTTCTCAGTTTACACTCCTACTCGTAATGTAATGTATATTTTTATAACTTAGTTCCCAGATTTCCAGAGGGTTCGTAACCATTCCCAAAGTTCTCAAAATTATATTTTTAATTCCTCGTATTTTATAGTTTGTCGATTTGGGTTAAACCACACGGTTTCTCCAATTTTGACCGTGTAAGTTAGGTTCTTTAACACTTTAAGCTATAAATTATATTTTAATATTTTTTTAAATTAGTTATTTAATTACTTCAGCCCACACTTTATTTATTTTATATTTTTAGTCAGCATAGCCCCTTTTATCTCGTTTTTAGTCTAACTCTTCGGTTATTGACTTTTAACCAAAACAATTATTGATCTCATGATTATAATTTATATATTAACCTTTATTATACTTAAATTTACTGATTTTCATAGTCATAGTCCATAAAATACGGTTTTTATATCCTTTGTCCTTTTTAGTTTCCATTTGTCACTTTTTCACAGATTCTGTCCACTTTTTAGTCCTTCTTGTGCTATTATTTTGACTAGTCAAAAGAACTTAGTTATAACACCCCTTAAATTACCTCAGGGTTAAAATAGTAATTTGACTCGGAAGCGATGGATAAAATAATATTATATATTATATTATAGAAAAGACCATAAAATTTCGCGAATTTATAACATTTAACTATTTACGAACCAAAACACTTATAATTGTTATACAAAATCCACATACATGTTAATATACGAAACATTCATAAATATATCAGAGTTAGAGCACGTGTCAAACATTCTTCAAAACCATCTTCCTGCCCAACCCACAAAAGACAAGCATAACCTGCAGGAAGGGAAGTGGTGGAATTAGCACAAAGCTAAGTGAATGAATGTACAACTAACAATTCAATTCAGCATAACAATCTGTTTACATTAAGCACAGTAAACACATAAACTCAAGAGGATCGGCGGTTACTGAGGAACCCTACAGCCGCGGTGGCCCTCAGTAACACTTACCCACAATCTGTAAAGGCCCATACAGAATAGGCCGATAACTTGACACTACAACACAACAACACAGTTTCCAGCGACAACACATGTATCTGGAACCTGTGTTGAACACAGTAGTAACCAAGTCCAATCGCAATTGACCTCTGAATAACACAGATGCCCGAAGGCCACATATGCATAACAAGTAGGTATACACAATCACAACTCAGACTAAACAATCAATCAAGGTTTACGTTACTTGTTGTAATCACACCATTACAACTAACTCAAATTATGAGTTGCAGATCCACTCACCTGTCTGCTACTATCCACCTCTCAGAATTCTAATATTACTGAGTCTTCGACTGATCTGAGAATACAACAGATAATGAGTTAGTAACTCATTTCGTAAGCGTATAACATATCTCAACGCATAGTATCTAGATAATAAACATTTATCAAGTTTAAATCATCATAATAGCACATTCTTACAAGCAGGTAATTCCCTGAAGTCTAAGGAAATAAGAGTTCAATCTGGAACGAAACTCGAAAATCCCGGAACGTCATTTAAAAACTGAAAAATGCCATTTTGAAGCCCAAGACGACCCCGAAAGGCCAAAAACTTACAGGGCTATGGTACATAGTCTTGATTAATTGATCGATTCCGAGTGACCATGCGAATTTCATCAAAATCTAATTTTTAGTAAGATTTTCACAAAACTTAGTAACACTTACGCATTTTCAAAAACTGCGACATAAAAAGCGATATTGCCAATATCGCCATAGCGATATTGCCAATATCGCCATAGCGACATTGACAATATCGCCAAATCACTAGCGATATTGCAAGCGAAATTAATCGCGATATTACCTGCGATATTGGTGGCGATATTACCAATATCGCCTAGACCAGTTCATCTGCGTTTTTGCAGAAACTGGGCTGATTTTCACCAAAAATTCTCAAATCGAATTATAACAACGTTATACCACAAATTAAGCGTTCCAACACTTAGTAAACACATAAACAAACACTCTAAATGCATCAATTTAACATAAAAACACATAAATGAATTTCCAATCAAAATTCTCTTATTTCTAAAACCCAAAAACTAAAAACTAATTAACCTTTGATTCTTTGCTTAAAACCACAAAAACGAATTGCAGGACTAACCTTTGATGAATTCCGAATCTAATGATACTATTTGGAGGTGTTTTGGGCTAGATTTGAGCTTGAATTGCAAATTTGAGTTTAGTGTGTGTTCTTGGTGTTTGTGTGTGTTTTTGAGATGAAGAATGTAGATGAAATGGCTGATTTCTGGATTCTTGAGTTTATATATATATAATTTACGTATACTACGATGTATTATTATCATTAATCTAGCACACGATTGCATTAGTTCTAATAGTTAGGCTAATCCGTATTTTAAACTAAAAATACCGTAATTCCCATTTAATTATTCCTAACAATTATCTAATCAAACATTTCATATAATTTAATTCAATTAAATAACGTAAATAAGGAAATGAATTTACCGAAAAATACTAGGCCGATGGGGAGGATGTTACATTAGTTTATTATGAAATTTTTATCATGTGTTCTCCTATGTCTTAGGTTTACAGAAATGTAAGGTTCATAATTTTTGACCACGTTTAACGGGTTCAAACATAATTAATATTACATAAAGGTCCAACAGTACTTTTTCTGGACAGTTGGTGAGAGATTCTTTTTTTCACATAGTTATACTTATTTTCACGATATGTAATTATACTACTTTTAAAGCTAACACATTATGTGACCTTTAGGAAAAGGAATCACGTCATTTGGATATGTGGTTTAGAAGTTATGACCTTCCAAAGTAAAGTCAGATTCTGTCTCCAGAGGACAGTTTGTACATTTGTTCTTATAAATTCGTTTTGGAGTACTTATTCTTGTCCAAAATTCATTAAATCGGTTGGTTAGAAAGCTAACTCTTTAAAATGGGTTTTAGACTCAAGAAACACTAAATTTGGTTAAGTTTGGACCGATTTATTTACCTCTAAATTAGACCAAAGTTTCTGTCTGAATTTATACTTTCTGTTTTGGAGTTTGTTTTGTTTCTTTTAACAAAGTCTTGTTATAATCAACATAAATACATGTTTATAAGTTGATTTCTAGTATGAGTGAACATCTAACACATATTAACTAACATGTAAGCATTTAAATGAGAAAATCAAAGAGTTTATAGTGATAGTTTCCTTACAATGCACTAAAAGAGTGTATTTGAGCAAGATGAAGGTTTGTCTTGGTGTGGTTGGCCTCCTAGCTCCAAATCCATGAGTTTAAAGTTGTTTTACCCTTGGAATGAAATGGAAATGAAATGTGCAATTGATTGTGAGTAAAATGAGTGTAAAATGAGGGTTTTAGGGGTGGTGGTTCATGGTAGTTGAGGGTGGTTCAAGGGTGGTTCAAGGGTGATGTAGTGGTGGCTTTGTGGTGGTTGTTTGGGACAAAGAGGGAGGGCTGCTGCTGCTGCTGTGTTTCCAGCTGTAGGGTAGAGGAGAGAAAAGAGAGTGAGAGTTGTGAGTTAGTGTGTGTGGAAATGAAGACAAATGGGGCTAAGTGTGGAGACAAGGCATGGTGAGGGAAGCATGGCTTGTTTGTGAGTTCCAATTGATCAAGAGGGGGGTTCCTAGGGCCCCTTGACCGGTTTTTGGGAGGGAGAAGAAGGGGGGGCCCCTTCGTGGGTTAATCCCTTAATTAGTCGTAGATATTTAGGTCGTTAAACGTTAATCTCAATTAGTTAGCTGTTAATTGTATGATTAGGTTTAATTAGGATTAATTAAGGTAGTTTAAGGTTAATTAGGATAAATTAAGGTTATTAGGTTGTTATAATGTTGCTAATTGATTGAAATAATATTCAAGTAGTTTACTGATACTTTGTTCGATTAATTTCACGACTTAACTCGTCGTTGCACGTTTTCTAGTTCACGTGATCGTTTATTGATTTCAAAAAGTTGATATGCTTATTTCTTGGCATAATTATCACAATAATAATAACTACTATATAATTGAATAGATTTACGTTATTTTCAAAAATAGATCACCAACGTTCGGGTATTTTAGTTTCTACCGATTGTTTCGGTTAATTCTTAAAGATCACTAATGCATCTCGCATTAAAATATTGTGCATCTCATATGCAAACATGGGCTTTGTGCTAGACTTTATTTGATAAAGACGAATTCACTTTTATTTAATAGGGAATTAGCCTAATATGCACGTAATGATAATGTACGGAATTTGCTGTATTTTTAGGGTTGTCACATCGTCTTCAGAAGTGTTAGCTAATTTGTAGATTGGTGAAGTAGTGGCAAGACATGGAGTGCCAGTGATTATTGTCTCGGATAGAGACATCAAATTTACTTCGAGATTTTGGGCGAAGTTTTAAGAAGAAATGGGCACTCGCCTTAACATGAGCACGGCTTATCACCCGCAAACAGACGGTCAAAGTGAAAGAACGATTCAAACGTTAGAGGACATGTTGAGGGCATGTGTGATTGATTTTGGCGGTAGCTGGGACGTGCATCTACCATTAGCTGAATTTTCTTATAACAACAGTTATCATTCAAGTATAGGCATGCCACCTTATGAAATGTTGTACGGCCAGTACAGAAGTTGTTTAGAGAAAATTTGTCAAATTAGAGAAAGATTGAAAGTCGCCCAAGATAGACAAAAATCTTATGCAGATAATCGGCGACGTCCCATAGAGTTTCAAGAAAGTGATAAAGTAATGTTGAAAGTTTCCCCTTGGACCGTTTAAGCTGTTAACAAGAGTGGGAAAAGTGTCATACCGTCTCGAATTACCTAAAGAGTTGGAAATGATTCACAACACTTTCCATGTGTCACATTTGAGAAAGTGCTTGGCAGATGAAACGGCTTATGTTCCGTTAGAGGAAATTGAGGTGGACGAGAAACTAAATTATGTAGAAGAACCGGTTAATATTATGGATGAGAAAGTGAAAAAGTTGAGAATTAACGAAATAAAAATGTTAAAGGTTAAGTGGAAACATCGTAAGGGATCAGAATTTACGTGGGAACCTAAAAGTGAAATCATTCGAAATTATCCAGCTTTGCACCAGGAATGGATTGTGAGGACACAATCCCAAATAAGTGGGAGAGAGTTGTAACATCCTAAAATTTAAAGTTTAAAAGTTTTGGTGTGGGCTGCGACACTAAGGGTAGTGTCGCAGGTAGTGTTAGTGCGACACTAATGATAGTGTCGCAAAACGGATTTAGATGAATTGAATTGAGGAGCTAAAGTGTAAAATATGATGTATATATATTCGAAATTCATCTAAACATTTCCAGAAATATGAAACGAGCTCCTAAGTCGGTTTTAGAGAGAGAAACAGAGAAAAGAGAGAGAAGAAGTGAGAATCAAGTTTAGAATCAAAAATTGAAGCAATTAAACCGTGAATTCGAGGTAAGACTTCGATTGTTTGATGTTATTAACTAATTATCGTGATTATAACAGATTGGAATGGGTTAATTGAGTGAAAAGCATGAAAAATAAAATTGGGGTCTGATATGTTCGTCGTGCGACTTTAATGAGAGTGTCGCAGTGTGCGACTTTGAGGTATTGCAACTTAAATGATAGTATCGCAGGATCTGCTCTGCGGCACTAATAGTAGTGTCGCATGAGGTGTTGTGGCGACTTTAAAGAAGTGTCGCTAAATTTATAAAAGAGTTAATTATTTTATATGTGGTGTACACACCGGTGTTCCGTACGAGATAATCGAGGATACTCAACCACATAATTCTCGAGGTAAGTAATAGGAAGATATGAATTGAATGAGAATATCCAGAATTGTAGGAGTTTTGAGTGTACTGTATTGATTCAGCTATTAAAGTGTTATTATTGGCCATCTTTATGCTGAGTGATCATAAATGGCTTAACAGTGTTATTATTGGCTCTCTTTATGCTGAGTGATCATAAATAGCATAACAGTGTTATTAAGGGCCCTCTTTATGCTGAGTGATCATAAATGGCTTAGCAGTGTGATTGTGGACCCTATCTGGGCAAAGTGATTACAAATGACTATTGTATATTATGAGATTTTTATCTTAATTTGTGATGTGATTCTGTTACTTACTAAGTTGGTGTGCTTACCTATTCTGTTGTTGCTGTTTAATACAGGTGGGTCGAGTAAAGGGAAAGAGGGTCTTAGGAAGGAGTTGCAGTGCGAATAGTGGTGTGCTTACTATTGCTGGTAGTAAGTGTTTACTCCCGTTAAATCATGCTCGGATATTGAGGGAGTCTTTTGAAAGAGAAAAACACACGTTTGTAATAATTGTAAATAATGTGTTGTTTATATGTATATAAAGTGTAAAAAAAAAAAATGGCTCGTTGAATGAAATATTGAGTGTAAAAAAAAAAAAAATTATATTTGGGTGTTACATATTAAGCATTCCAATCACTACTGTTGCCTCTGAATCATCATTTAGTATCGGGGGTCAGATCATAAGCAAGTATAGAAGTTCCCTATCATCATCAAATGTCGAGGCATTGTTATGCAATCGTGTGGTTATTCGATGTAGAAGGTATTTTAGTTCATGACTTCATTCACTTTGTATATTAAATAAAATATTTTATTTTTTATTCTGTAATATATGATACTAATTTTAAGTTCTTTTACTTTTAGGTGAGGAAGAAATGGAGGAAGAACTTGGAGAAGATATTGAAGCATTGATTCCGAGTAATACTAGTATGATTTTGTAGGATTTCTTTATTTAGGTATGACTTGAAAAATTTGTTTATGCATGCTTTATTTACGGGTGACAGAAAAATAGATTTTTGGGCTATATTTGATAACTTGTGGTTGCCGACTTAATGCCATGGTGAGTTCTTTTGATCATGTCTAAAAATGAAAATAACTTTTTGTATTTGTAATTTTTGTATTTGATGAAATGGCCTTGTCTTTTTCTGGTAAGATGCTTTATCTGTGTTTAAATAATTTGGTGAACAAATGTTTAATTTGAAAAAGGATTACCAGTTAACTAGATTTGTGACAGTATGCATGTATTTTGATTTTAAATTAGTAGCCTTGACTTATAATCAGTGGTGTTGTGTAAATTTGAGTAGAGTTCTTGATGATGCTTTGACAAGGATTATTGGAAATCCTTTAAGTAAATGTTTGGATGTTTAGGTACCTTTCGATGGGATCGAGTTTTGTGTCTAAGTAGCTTTAAATTGATATTTATTTATTTTTCAAAATTCGCCCGTTTGACCCGAGCCCGTTTTGACCCGTGCTCGTTTTGACCCGAGCTCGTTATCACCCGAACCCGTTTTAACCCGGCTGTCCATACCTGCCCGCCCGCCCGTTTTGCCACCCCTAATTGTGACCTTTAACAAGCAAAAAGATAGTCATCTTCTACTCGACTGATATACGCTGCTATCATTTAACCACCATTCTAGTCGAAAGTGTGCACATAATTGAGCAAATGCATCGTGTGATATGCATTAGTAGGGTCATATTGAACAACATCTGGTTAGATATTATTTATATTGGGCTTGACTTATTTAAATTTTATTATGTATTTATATTGTGTTGGACATTATTATTGAAAAATAAAAAATTATTTAGTTAAAACCCTAACAATCTCTCACCATCAAACTTTAAATTTACTTGCATCAACTAAAAGTTTCTACACCTTCAAAGTCTTCCCCAAAGATTCCTTCATATTACATCTTTAGTTGATTACTTCACCATTCAATTAATGTTCTTTTATATTATATTATATTGGGTGGGAATCAAAAGGGAAGTAAAAAAATTAAGGAATGAGGGAAACAAATCTCAACCTTGATTTGATCGTAAATGAATTTTAAAAATCACAAATAATTTCAAAATTTAACATTCATCACAAATGAATGTTAAAAACATTTATTTATGAAAAAATCAAGGGTTAAGATTTGCTTCCCTCATTCCCGAAGATTTAGAGCTTCCCTATAGATCATTTCCCATATTATTATATTATATTATATTATTATTTTATCAAACAATAATAATTCTTCATCTGTACGTTCACGAGAGCTCCTTTAATTAGTTTGAATATTAAAACATATAGTATTCAAAATCCCAGGCACTTTCGTGAATTCATTTAAATTGTTATCCAATCTTTAACTAAAGCAAATTGTTTTCGTTTACCGTTTACCATTTGCCATCTGAAAAACATGGTGAATAACCCACCAACAATTTCGTTCACATCATCATCCGATAAAACTATATGCTATTAAATCCATCACCAATCTCATTCCTCTTAAGCTAGATCTAGAAAAACTAAACTAGCATCATGAAGTTATTTTTTCAACGCCCATCGCGAAGGGTTTGAAGTTTTCAAACACGTCAAAGATGAACCCTCACCCACAAGTGATGCGATTGAATGGCAAAAAGGTTGATTCTATTGTTAAATCTTGGATCTTTTTAACCGTTTCGGAGGCTCTTGTTGCATGACTTGTAAGAGCAAACCCTAGAACGGCTAAGGATGCATGGGACTTTCTTGATAACAAACACACCAAAATGGTTGTGTTAAGGGGAGAACTACGTGTTTTGAAGATCAGTGATCTTAGAGTTGATGCGTATTTTTGGAGGATTGAGTCCATTGCTACAATCTTAGCCAACTTTGGATCACCTATGAATGATGAAGATCTCGTCATTTATGTGATCAACAGATTAAGTGACAATTTTGATCACGTTGCGGGTATGATTGCTAATCGGGATCCTTATCCTGACCTTGATACGGTGCGATCAATGGTCACAACCGAGGAGCTGCGTTTGAAGTCCAAGTTCTCTACAGCTTCGGCTACAAACACCCTCGACACCTACTGTTTTATTGGCTGAAGGTTCGACTCATGCTCCCGATATTCAGGTGTGTCGCAACTTTAATCGTGGTTATTTTCAATTTGGTACAAGATGCAAGTTTATTCATGAAAATTATTCACATAGTGTTTGCTCTAATAATAATTTATTGTGGTCTCATGCTTCTGCTCCATTGGCCACGTCCAAACAGCATACACCAAATCATGTTAGGTCTTCCACTTGGTCTAACAATCTGCAGAGAATGTGACAAGCTCAAATAATTCAATTGTTACATGCCCAACAAAAGTTATTGACACAATATTGGCTTGCTCAAAAAATGAATTAGGCCCAACGCAACCTTATAGACCATCAAGTCCAACAAACGGCCTACCGGCACTCCTTTTGGCCCACTAGGCTTCAACCTTGTTTATGGACAACATGTCCACGGTTCGATGTCGACCCAACAGGCTTACGACACTGGACAGGCAACCGGCTTCAGGATGGACACGGTATGCAAACTCAACGTACAACAACTCCCACTCTCGTAAGGAAACGCCTATGTCAATTACCACATACCTTTAATTCTTTGACTCTCCAAGATTTCGGTAATGTGGGTTGGAACATGGACATATGTGAGTCTTCCAATTTGATTTTCAATGCAAATAATCTAAGTAATGTTTTTAATAAACATATTTATTCATCTGTCTTTGTTGGTGATGGTAACTCCATACATGTCACGAACACGGATCATAACACTTTCTCTAACCCACATCATTCCCTTACATTTAAATAACGTACTTGTCACCGCTAATATTGTAAAATATCTTATTTCGGTCCGTCAATTTACTCGTTAAAACAAAGCTTTCTATTGAATTTTATGAGTTTGGTTTTTCTATGAAGGATTATATGACTCTCAAACCCTCCTTTGATGTGACAATTTTTTTTACCGAAGACTTGTACCCTGTCACGCAGCCCAGTCACACCACCATCTATCCTCAAGCCCTCATCACCAGTCAACATACGTGGCACAAACGACTTGGACATCCAGGAAGTGACATGCTACATTTTTTACTTTCTAGTTATTTTATTTTATGTATAAGATGAAGTCTCCCTTGCTCTACCACACTTGTCAACTTGGCAAGCACGTGAGACTTCCCTTTTAGACTTCTGATACTATTGTTAATTATGTATTTGATCTTTCTCTGTTGAATTTGTGGACTTCTCCACTCCCCAGTAATACTAGTATTAAATATTATGTTATTTTATTAGATCAATTTTTGCACTATTTATGTGTCTATGTAGGAGTCGTTAATCGTCCAAACAAAAGAATTAAATGATAATTGCAATAACGAATAGCACAAAGAAGATACTTTTCAAGTATGTGTATATATTTAAGTAATCACACATATACAAAACCTCATATGGATACACAACCCTAGAAGACGTATAGGGGAGACGATCTCAACTTATGATGACATCGTGGTTTAACCAAGTTACAAATCTTTGGAAAAGACACATCTAAATGTCTTAGGATCTCTTTATTTATAGAGTCCAAACAAGACTTACAAATTAGGAAACAAACTCCTAATTCTACCTACCACACCGGATATAATGGAAATGAAATCAATCGGAATAAATCTTTAACAATCCTAACTAATAAGATATCTTAGATTCTTTTGTAGTTATCTCCATTATCTTTAGATTTTGTAGGTGTGAGGTTGTCATGGCTCAAGTCTTTCTTCACTTGAGTCTGTCATTGCTTGAGTTGGTCCTCATCATCCGAGTCTATCTTAGTTTGAGTCTGACTTACATTACACAGAGTTTGGCTTACATTACACATACTCGGACTAAACATTTTACACAAAGTCATACCTATAGACTGAGACTACGCAAATATACACAGACTAAGAAAGACTTAGCCATTTAACACTAAGTTATCTGGACTCATGTTTTGTCTCATCAAATTTATAATGTAGGAAAATTTAGATCAGTTAATTTTTCCAACAGTCTATCCTTTGCGTAACAAAGACACTTTTAGTAAATTTATACACTTTCGCTCTCTGATTAAAATGCAATTTAATATAAATCTTAAAGCTTTTCAATATGACACAACGGTAAATTTGATAATGATACATTTAAATAACTGTTTACAAAACATGAGATCCATAATTGTCGACTGTGATCATTTTTAACATAATATTTTATTAAAACAACAATTTTAAACCTAGTTTGAGTGAAAGTACGCTCTATACATTTAATGCTTATGATTTTCTAATTCTTAACCTTTGATTGTTTTCTATTTTGTTCTCAGGCCAAAGGAAGATCTTCATTAACAAAATAACAATTTGGTTATTTTCTTCTAAACAGCGCTACACAAAATCTTTATTTTTTGTGCTATAAATTTGGTTATTGTTGAAGTGAATACAAATATGAAATTATTGCTTACTTTTGTAATATTAATTTAAGCCATCATGATTTTAGATCGAATCTATAACATTAGAAGTTATGATTACTAAGATGATTGCGTTTGTATGGTATTAGTTTGAGTTATGGCTGATTTTTTTTTCTTCACATGAAATGGAAAGGATACGAATATTGTTCATATGGCTGAGCCACAAATTAAACGACAATCTATATTTAATAAAAGGGTTAATTCATCAAAAGTGCAACGTACTGCCATCAAATGTTCCATGTATACAAGCTACTCATTTTATGTTCTGGGTATGCAACAAACCGGAAGAAACCGTTTTCATATCTTGACAAACTTGATTTTTACCTGCTGAATATGCAATTTGGTGATTAGGCAAGCACGTCACTCGCCAGATAGACAACTTGTTGCCATGTGTGTATGGTTAATTCATCAAAAGTGCAACATACTGTCACAAAATGTTCCATGTATACAAGCTACCCATTTTATGTTCTGGGTATGCAACAAACTGAAAGATTTTGTATCGATGTATGTAAAATGATGTTATTTCATCAAATCTATAAAAACCCACTTCTACTTTCTTGTCTTTTTTCCAGACCAAGAATCATCATCGGAGTGTGATTGGGTTTGCCGGAGTTTGCTTAGGTTCACCAGAGGTGAAGTTGGTGTGGGAAGAAATTAGCAAGATGGTGGGGATGATAACAACGAAATAAAACGACGGATCTCGACGATATTTGTGTTCAACAACATCACTGCCGGTCTACCTCCACCATTACCGGAAAAAACCTGCAATTTTTGACCGGAATTTGCTGGTGCTCGAAAGTTCATTGTGGGTTTTTATAGTTTAAGTGATATATATTATGTATGAATTGATCAATTACCTTCACCTACAATCTCAATTCCGGTCCGAACTAAATGATAAATGGTAAGGAGAGGAAGAAGAACATGAAAATCTTGTTATTAAAGGTTATTAAAAGTTATTAAAAGTATGTCAAGATATAGAAACGGTTTCTTCTAGTTTGTTGCATACCCGGAACATAAAATGGGTAGCTTGTATATATGGAACATTTGGTGGCCGATACGTTGCATTTTTGATGAATTAACCCTTAAAGAAAAAGCCACATAATCAATGTTACCTGTTGTTTCTGTAACAGGTTACCATGTTACATATATCGATACAATATCTTCCGGTTTGTTGCATTCCTAGAATATAAAATGGGTAGATTGTATACCTGGAATATTTGGTGGCAGTACGTTGCACTTTTGATGAATTAAAGATGTGTCCAACTCAAAGTTCAACAGATCCAAAACGAATTGGTACCAAAATTCAATCTTCAGAATGGTTTAGTGTATATGATCCTTAGAGGACTTTTGTAAGTTGATTTTGACAAAACTCGTGTTACATTTGAATAAAAAATTTTGTTGTTTTTTTTCTTCTTACGGATATCGTTACTACGTATAATAACCGCCCTTAATTAAAATTCCTAGTTCCGCCCCCTATTTCCCGTATGTAACTCGAAAGTCTATTTATTACCCGGACATTATAGATTTATCATCAAGTTCATTCTCTTCTTAGGTGTCGTGGTCGAAAGTAACAAATATACAATAACGGTGAATGGATGACGCCAGCTGTGGGAGGCTGTAATATAAACAAGCTTGTGGCAGCACAAGAGAGATTATATTGTTAGAGTATATACCCGTCGCCACGTCTTAATTATCAAACCTAAATCTAAGGAGGCGTTTGTTTAGTATTTGAGATTGGTAATGAGTATAAGTTTAAAAGAAATAATGATAGAAGAAAAATGTCATTGATTGAAAACATTGTTGTTTTAGAAACTGAAATTAGTATCAAGGTAATTATTTAAACTAGAAAAATGAAAAGAAAGAAGGAGAAAATTGAGTTTAGATAGAAATAGATGTAGAAAAGAAAGAAACCATATGTTGTTGTCAGTAAATCATTTTAAAACCACCAAATGTTATAGGTATCCAGAAAGCTCTTTTTTCATGTTTCAAATCCAAGTTTAGTACCCAATATTACATGCCAAACAGTTAAAATCATTCCAATTCTTTAAAAGCTATACATAAACCTTTAAACCAAACAATCCCTATATTTGATAATATATCTGATATGGAGGGAAATAAAATACTACTCCATCCATCCCATAATAAATATTTACAATTAGTTTTTGTAAAGTTTAAGAAATTAAATTGTATGATAGTGATGATGACTTTTTTACCCTTATTTTTTATACAAACTTTCATGTATCAGTTTTCTTAAAAATATATTAAAACTAAAATAATAAAATTGATATATTACTTTTAAAACTTGACATTTATTTTGAAACGGATAAAATACGTAATAAGTTAATTTTTGAAATGGAAAGGCCATATATTTATGGAGGGAAATCAAACACGAAATAAAATAAAATAGAAAACCCTCAAATTTGCAAAAATCATAATCCCGCCCAATATGCTCTCACACAAAATAATTATAATAATATTCGTACGAAACCTAGAACCCCAAAAATCATAACCTCTCTCTCACATTCACTTGAATCGCTTCTTCATATTCCCCCCAAAATCTTTCATCATCATATTCATAAATTCATTCACCATGATCTGATATCCATCCTCGCTTCAATATAGTTTTCACCATTGTTTTTTTGGATCAATTATCAGGTAATTTTTCACATTCCAGCTGATCTATACATATACATGTTTACTTAGCTTTTAGGGTTTTACAGTTAGCGTTACTTAAATGTTCGATTTGCTTATGCGCAGTCTCAACTGTAAAAGTTTTTAAGTTTTTAGGGTTTTAGTTAGAGTGTGTATTCATGCTATTTATTCATTTGTTTGAGTATGTAATTTATAGATGATTTTGGATGTAATGAATGTGGTTTTGATGTTTTCAGGGTTTGTAGTGATGCACTTAAGATCGAAGAAATCAGAATCTGATACTTGTATGGAGAATCAAGATATAATAGTTGAAAAGAGTCAACATGAGGCTGAAGATATGTCTTGTGATGAGAAAGTGGCAGTGTCTTCAAGTTTAGAAAAAGAAATTGCTATAATTGGATTTGAGTGTGATATGGTTGAATGTGTTAATGCTGGTGTCAAAAATGAAAGAGAATCGGCATCTTTAGATTTGAACTTCTTGGACTCTGGTTTAAAAGAGGATATATATTTATTACCTCGTAAACTAGGCATGGAATCTGACAGCACTGTTGATGAATGTGATGTCTTGAAGGTATTAAATGACAATGAAGACACAAAAACATCATCTGTGGTCTTAAATAACATACTCGATGCAGACAAGAAAGTTAAGGTTGAGGATATGATTGTGTTCGATGAAGGTTCTAATGCTTTTGATGACAATGGTGAAGGTGTTTTAGGGTCCAAAAACCGCAAAAGGAGGAGGAAAAGGAAACTTTTGGAAAGTAATGAATGTAATGGAGATGTGAGGCCTATTGGTAGGGTGTTGCGGTCTAACACTGTGGTGATGAGTGACAGTGTTAAGATGGATGGGGGCAGACTTAATGAGAGTGTCGTTGGTTTCAAAAGACAGATGGAAGCTGAATGTTTAGACCAAACTGAGCTCGAGAAACAAGTCAACGAAAAGAGGAAAATAACAGGTAGACCACAGAAGAAACAAAAGCGTCGTGGGAGACCTCCAAAGATACAGAGTGAATGCTTTGACAAAATCGACCTCCAAAACAAAGTCAATGAAAACACTTCACTGACTGGAAGAGAGCAGAAGAAACAAAAATCTGTCGGGAGGCCTCCCAAACTGCACGGTGAAGAACGAGGACTTCAGAAGAACAAGCACAAAAATTTGGTGAATTTCAAACGTCCTGGTAGACCACCTAAAAGGCAGGAAGGGAATTTGTCAACACATGTAACTAATTCAAAAAAGGGGACACTTTTGGTGGTTAAGAAAAACAACAAACAGTTGAAGGATGAGGATGTCAAAGAGTCTTCCAAGCTTCATAATGTGCAAATTGAAGATGGATTATCTGATATCATCACAGGTGACAAAAAACTAAATGTTAAGGCTTCTGAAGAAAGCAATGATCACACAACTGCTGAAGAAGCTGTTAATCTTCAAAATACAAAAAAATTGAAAAATAGAATCGGAGGGGTGGATCGGCGAAAGGAACAGCAGTCGGTGAGAGATCAAATAGTTAGTATGATTGTGAAGGCAGGGTGGAAAATTGAGTATAGAAAAAGGCTTCAAAGAGAATATTTGGATGCGGTATATGTTGATGAGGATGGGAAAACACACTGGTCTATCACCAAAGCTTACTTTTGTCTCAAGAAGAAAATTGAAATAGGTACTGCTAGTTGGCAAGAAGTTTCTGCATTTACTCCCATACCTGATGGTGAAATGAGCCTACTATTCAGGTCGGTTTCAAAGGTAAGGAGTGATAAGAATCAAAAGAAGAAAAAAAGAGGCAAAAAGAACACATGTAAGGTGGAAATAGTCATCAATGGAGAGGCGGAACTTAAGAGGCATAAGAAAAAACCTGGGAAGAAGGGAAAAGATGATATGAAGAAGAAAGTTACAGGAGGACCTAAAGTAACCCAAAAAAGTCGGCAGAGCAGGAAGCCACGCTTGGTAGCTCGCAGCACCTGTAAAGGGTCAGATCAAGATAATGATGACTGTACGTTATACACTGGGAAGCGTAATCTTTTATCGTGGATGATAGATTCAGGTATTATTACGCTAGGTGGCAAGTTGCAGTATGTGGAAGGTAGAAACGGGTTGCTTGAGGGCGTGATTACTCATGAAGGGATTCATTGTAGGTGCTGTAATGAAATTATCGATATAGTAAGTTTCGTGGCTCATGCTGAGGGTAGTAGATTTACTGAGGGACTTGGAAACATATATTTACAGTCTGGATTGTCTCTTGTGAAGTGCTTGCTGCAATCATGGAGAAAAGAAGAAGAGTCCTCTCATATTAGATTCAATTATGTTGATGTCAATGTTGAGGGGGAGGATCCTAGTGATGATACATGCAACATGTGCGGCGATGGTGGTGACTTGATCTGTTGTGATGGTTGTCCTTCGACATTCCACCAGAGCTGCCTTGATATCCAAGTAACAGTCAACATTTTCTTGATTTGTTTAAAATGTGCTCCCATGTACCAAGTTGCCAATTTACCTAGTATTAACCATTACAATGTATTAATATACCTCTATTTCTATATCGAGTTAGGTTGAAAGAAGGGATAATGAGGTAGTTTTGTTTCCCTTTTAATAATCATTATGTCACTGCCGTTATGAAAACTGGTTATTAAAAGCTGTTTATTGACCCTTCAGTATTCAGATGCGAATCTATCTATTTGAACATCAAAAACTGATCATTGTGACTGCAAATTGCAAGAGTCAAACAAACAAACACCACCTAAAACCAGTTCGTTTTTTGATTAATACATTCAAATGTATATGTATGTTTGCTTATTGGAGATGCTATAAACTTTAGCCTATTGATTTTAATGTTATTTCGTGTGCATTGTAGGATTTCCCTTCTGGTGACTGGCGTTGTACGTACTGCTCCTGCAATATCTGTGGTCTAGTTGCAAGTGGTACTTCTGAAATGGACGATTCTCCTCATGCACCAACCTCTGAAATGCTTACCTGCGGTTTGTGTGAAGAAAAATGTATGCAAGCACAATTTAATATTAAATAAAAATATCCATGTTTGTGTATTACTTCATTCTTCCTGTTTTTGGGTACCCATCTAACAGTTTATATTTTACAGTTCACCCCTTGTGCTTAGAAGAAGAAGGTGCTGTAGAAGTTGATTCAAGTAGTCTATCGTTCTGCGGGAGGAAATGTCATGAGGTATGATACTAGTCTATAGTTATATTATTTTTCGTTAAGATGCCATAATCATCATTTGAAAATATGCGTTTTGGTTTGGAGTTAGAAGAGTAGGTTTCTGACAATGTGATGGGTCTGTTTCCCTCTTTAGATAAAGTTTTTTATTCGATCTGTTTGAGATAAAAAGACAACCCAGATCTACCCATTCATAAGTAATGGATTGATATGGCCAAACCTATTCTATATGATCAACATACTCATGCTCTTCGATATGCATGTTCCATCGTAGCATTTGAACATTGTTTCCACTTGCAATCTTTGAATCTTACTTCTGCTTTATGATAGATGCACAATGAACTCCAGACGTATCTTGGGATAGAATTTGAACTTGAAGATGGATTTTCATGGACTCTACTCAAGCGTTCTGATGTAAGCCAAGTTTTTGCACTTGATGATCAGCGGAGAGTTGAATGCAACTCCAAGTTGGCTGTTGCATTCTCTGTTATGGATGAATGTTTTGAGCCAATACTGGATGAGAGAAGTGGAACCAATATGATTCAAAATGTCGTTTACAGCTGTGGGTGAGTTTTAATTAACTATACTTTTATATGTTTTTTTAATTTATATACATGATAAGCAGTTTATTAAATTAAAATTGTTGTATATTTAGATGAATAACACTTTTATTTTATTAAAAAAGGCTAGAAGAGAACCTGTTCATTTTAAAATTCCTCCAAGTCATAGTTTTTAAATCAAACTACATATGAAGATATACAAACGTGCTTTTTGAACTCTTGAACCCTTGGAATCATATCATTACTTGTGTGCTATAAATATATTTGTTATGAAGACGTGATCGCCAATTTGTATTTATAGATCAGGATTTTGTACACTTCTTATTGTACGTGTTCAGACTCTTCAAATCTTATTAAGCAACCCTCATTTAAACACATTATGTTTTAAGTGATTTAATTTGATAATACTGAGTTCTAAGTTAGTAGATATCTTTAAGACAGTGTTTAAATGTCTGTCTATACAAACAAGGAACAGATCACAATGCTCTGCAGACAAATATTGTCGTAACTTATAGTAAAATCTAAGCATGATTATCAGAACATTTAGAAAATGAATGGTGTTATTCATCTCGTTTGCAATTGATATATAACCTTAATAAGAATAGGTATCTCTTTGTTTTGTTTGTTTTAATTTGAATAGTTGAGTGAGCGACAATATTACAAGTACGTTGCTTGAAAATTGATTTGAAAGCGATAAAGATAAATCTCAACTAAATTTTGGTATCTTTTTCTGCTACATGCTGTGTAATCATCATCTGAATCAGGTATACTTAAGGCCTGATAGATATGCCCTTTGGATTTCTAATAATAGTTTCATCTCTTGAAAATTTTGGTCAGGTCAAACTTCAGAAGATTGAATTATTCTGCCTTTTATACAGCAATTTTGGAAAGAGGTGGTGAATTGATCTCAGCAGCATCCATAAGGTGACTCTTTCTAAATTCATTAAATTTGTCTTTTTTGAGGTGTTTGGCTATAGGCACTTTTTGATGCTATATCATATGTCGATTTCCACAAAAATGAACAATCTTTTGTATCATGATATTCTGATTTTTATTTTTACAAAACAGGATCCATGGGCATCGTTTAGCAGAAATGCCTTTTATTGGAACTCGTAATATGTATAGGCGTCAAGGGATGTGTCGTCGGCTTTTAGATGCGATTGAAAATGTATGTTTCCTCTTTTCATTGAGCTTCTTTATGTTAAGAGGTTGCAATATTCATTTTATAAGTTTCAAAACACAATTCAAGAACCCCTTTTATCTGAGGTCATATTTGCCTACAGCCATTCGTAAATCAATATTTTGTTAGCATAACTATATTAGTCAAACTGTAATGAAAAAATATGATATATTATAAAAGTAGGCACTGTGGCTATTTTTCATGTTCGGTTAGCTCATGATCAGGATGGATCGTATCCAATTGGTTTAACATTAGGAAGTTATCTATCTCAACTCATGAATCTATGCTAAGAAAAGTTAATCATCCTTCCAAATAAAGAAGTGACGTTTTAAATGCATTCGTTTGAACTTTGAACTAATATATAAAATCATAATAGTTTCACATAAAATAAGATAACGATGTAGCATTTATAAGTATATTAGACTACTAGTAGTGAGTGTAATAATCAGTGATCTGAATTATACAGGCTCTTAGTTCTCTTGGTGTTGGAGAGCTGGTCATTCCTGCCATCCCAGACTTATACAAAACATGGACCAAGGTGTTCGGCTTTAAGCCTCTTGAAGAATCAAAGAGGGAAGCGATGAAGTGCATGAGTATGATAGTGTTTCCTGGTACAGATATGCTTCGGAAACCGCTTCTTAAGAACCAATTTGTGAAGAAGAATGTTAGTCCAGTGGCTGGTGAGTAATGAATATACGTGTTTTATCTAATGGTTCTTTTTTTGTGTTTCTTTTTTTTTTTTTTATATCTTGGTATGGTACCGTATGTTGAGGTGGCAAGATGGGCGCTTCAGCCATGTTGGGAATGGGTCAAATTGGGTTCGGGTTGAAAATCGTAACTAGTTTGGGTTCGAAACAGGCTGAGTCACGTTGACTTCAAAACACCTTTTGTCTATATTTTATATATTATTGGGCAATAAAGGTTGACTTTGGGTCATTTTCAAGCTGCTTGATATATAATCCAACCCAAATTGGCAAATATGTAACCCAAATTATGTAGTTTCAGATGACAAAATTTTGGGATGTGTCACTGTGGTGAATGATGATAATGCTGTTCATCTTGAAACCAAATCGTCAAATGCAATAGATTCTGCATCTATAGCAGACGCTACACATCTTGAATCAACAAAACTGATTAAACCTTCTTCTCCAACTTCCAAGATTGTTTCAAAGAATACATTCGACTTGAATCTTCAACCCTGTGCAACAGATTCTGATATACAACCCATTGATGACCGTTCTATCTCAAGGGACTCACTAGTTTTCAAAAATTCATTTGATCTATCGGACTCAAGGACTCAAGTGGACATCAATGCCATTCAACCCTTGGTATTGGTTTGATTTCCATTCGGTCCACCAAACTGAACCAAATGATCGGTATGTAAATAATGTTTTGGTCTTCTAATTGTATTTGATATGATACATCGACTTATGACTGATCTACTCTTGTTATAGTTGGATTATTGTAAAGTGGAAGAAGGCGAGTCAAGAGTCCCCCGAGATTATTTATAAAACTTCATTAACTTAATGATGCTACCTACAGCTGATGGCCCTGTAATTTTGATGCTATTGTTTGAAATACATCTTGGTAGTGATATTTTGGCTACTATCTATGTGACACATGGGTTTTCCAGAATTTAAAAATGGTGTCTGGATTCCTTGCTAATGTTCATATATCTGATAACGTTTTGGGGCAGAAAACTTGGTGGTTAAACTTTAAGTATTGCCTACTGATTTTACTTTTATTGCGTTAACAAATAGTTTTGTCAAGCTATATAGCTAATTACTGCTTTTTTTCGAAACTGACCCCCTATAATTTACATCACATAATAATATGTATATTGAATGTAGGCTTTGCTTAGTTCCAAACAGTTCTCTTTGATGTTTTCAACTGATACTATTGAATTTACGTCTTTCAAAATCGCATTACAATTTTGCGTTGAAAGATCCGACCATTGAAAACCATCATAATAATGTGAGAGAATGATAGACAAAAATCGAGTGATAGGTTAACCGGACTGATTAGAGGCAAATGTTAAAAAGGTTTTTTTTTTAGTTTATTACTTTCTTTTTGAAATAAAATAATCTGATTTTGTAAGAAAATTAAATTGAATCTATGAATTTTTTAAATAAATTTAGTTTAATGGTCTTAAATGTGATTTTGATAATCTATCATAATATTTCACCGTTAAAAATATCATCTACACATATACTGTAATCAGCTACTTCCATCAAACTGTCTATATTTTCTTTTCTGTTTTTCTCTATTGCTGAAACAATTAATTAAACTTGATTTTGTATGATTTCCAGAATTAAACCTGTTTTGCTGAACAATTATGTGTTTTTTCTATGTTAGTGATTGATAACTTCTTTCTTTTATCAGTAATGTAGTTTCATTATATTAAAGTGTTTGTGACTGATAGCCGATGTATTTGTAACTGATGGTTGATATAGTAATATAAGAGAAAATTACCCAACTAATCAATTTAAATTTCAAAATACTAAAATAGACATTGTCAGACAAAATTTACTTATCTAGACAGCTAAATCGACGGAATGATAAAATCCAAATCGCCGAAATGGGAATTAAATCCGGTGATTTGGACGATTCTTATGATTCTCGGTTTTCGTGTTATAGTTCATCTAGTGATTCTTGTATGTGTATTTTACATATTTTTTTTTTTCACCCACCCAGGAAGTCCTCTTCGGCCCAAAGGTAAGATTTATATTAGTTTTTGTGATTTAAATAATGAATGCCACAAAATTATAGAGTAGTATATAAATAAATGTAATTAGTGAAATAACATATAATACAGAAAAATTATTTTAGCATATTAGAAGAAATTAAAAAACTATATATTTTTAAAATCAAAGTGATGAGAGCTTTTCCCTGATGAAAATTATTTAAACCTCCAAAAACAATACAAAATCAAACTAAAACATACACCTGCACGAAATTTGAAATTTCAAGTAAATCGCCGAGGTTGCCTTATGCAATATACATTTAGGCGATTTGTAGGTGGTCACCCCAGTCTTTCAACTACAAGTACACGTGGCAAATTTTAACTAGTACAAACAAATCGTCGGGATCGCTTCTTTGAGCATTTCGGCGATTTCATTGTCTTCTTTTGAAAAGGTTTGTCTCACATCGTTTATTTTTGTATTTTTCCCATTGAAGAGTCTATTTGGATAATTTTCTTGTAATATGATTATATAACTGGCAGTCACATGTTATTATTGATTAACTCCAAATATTAATGGCGGATTGAACAAAAAGGGATATTCTTTTTACATGGAGTAAAGTATTTTTTTAGACGTCTCATATTAGATGGATTAGATGGGTTGATGAACTAGATGGGTTGATGAACTAGATGGGTGGATGGAAGAATAACATATATTATTTTTTGATTTAATTTACGTATTATTTCGTTTTTCTTTAATAATTTTTTATATACAATGCTTGAGATAATTCTGAATATATATTTATAATCAGTGTAATTATCGACATACGTATTATTGTTATATGATATTTATTTAACGAATGTATTTTTTAGTCTCAAAATCAACTTTTTTTTTATATCGAAATGTAGATAAAAGTAAACTGATCATAGTGGTATATTTGGATTGAAACTAAAAAATTAATAACAAAAGTTACTAATAAAAAACTCAATATTACGTTAATAAAACTATATGAAGATAATATATATTTATAAACAAGAGTGTATGTCAGATTATGTTTTCTTGACAATTTAAAAACTCCATACTCCATTTCGAATAATTCGTTCTCTTAAAATGTGCACCACAATAAAAAAAAGTGGATGTTAGATTATGTTTTCTTGAAAGCTTAAAAAGTCTATGCTTCAAATGGTACGAGCGCAAGTTGTTATATATATATAAAGTTAGGTCGAGTCTTTATTTAAGAAAATAGTCTCATAAGAGCTCTGAGAATTCACCATCAACATAACATTAACAATTCAAAATGAATTGAGGAGAATATATTCACTCAGATGATGATTCAACCGTGAAGGTACTATTAGTTAGTATTTTTTTTAAATATTTAATAATTATATTGATATAAATTTTGTACGAATCGTTTTTCATAATTTATTTTTATTGAATTAAAAGTATTTATTAAACTTTCTGTAATCTGATTGTAGACATTAATTATAAGACGGAGGAAGCATATACTCAAAATTGCTTATAAGAATGATACATTAAAATTATTAATAAAAGTTATTAATCAAAAATATAATTATGTTTTAACTAGTATAAAATAAAGATAATCATTATGATTAGATATTGACTGATATGTAGCACCTCTTACTTCCGTGCGAATAGTTGCTCTCAACAAAAAGTACCAAGATTTGAAAGGGTTAGTGCGTACGAATGCATTTAACTTTGGTTGAATGTTCATAGTATGTACCCAACTTACCGATAGGGGTTTTAATGCACTTTACCGTTAAAAGTCACAAGAAACGAACTTTACGTGCAAATGTCTACGTGGAACTTGGTTACCAAATGTCTTGCCATGTCAAAACCAGTGAAAAAACACAATCGGTGACCGGCTTAGGGTCGAGCTGGTCATAACGTACATCAATTAACGATTTTTGAAAGTTAAGTGCATTAAAAACCCCACCCGTAACTTGGGTACACACTATGAATATTCGACTATAGTTAAGTGCATTCGCACACACTAACCCCAATTTGAAAATAACAAAACAATTCACACTATCCAATCTTTTCACATGTGTAAACCGATGTGTTTTTATTCACGTTTCTTTAGGTTTTTAATCTCCTTTTGTTCTGATTAGAACTTGTAAGTTCTATAATCTCATATGTGAACCCTTCACCACATCTGGACTAACCTACATGTAAGCTTGTGATTGTCGTTCTCAAATTCTCTTTGATTATCGTCTGAACCTTTCCCATAACAGATATGGGTATGACTACTTGTATGTATGTACACCAAATGCTTTAATTAGCTGTTATTGATCCTTTTTATGTTTGTGATGCAGGGCTGGTGAACTCTCAAAAGCTGATCGAGATTGATAACCTAATCACAGTCGCTGCTAATCCTCGTCAGGTTGAACTTTAAAATCCCAGATTGGTTTATAACAGAAATAAGGATTACAAGGAGGGCAATAACTCACTCGACATGAAGCCCAGAGACAACCGCAAAGCATTTGAAGAAGATTAGTTCGCTGTTTCTGTTCATTGTTTTTCAGCCATCTCTGTGACTCATTCAACTTATGAATGAGTTGCATTAGGCTGTGTTTTTTAATTTTATTTTTTGTATTTAACCGGCCGAGATAATGTCCGCTTTCCCTTTTTCGTCAATCATACAATGTCCCTCATTCCATACGTTAGGGCTGTTATCGCTGTAGTGTATCTCTCTTGATCAAACCAACCAGTTGCTTATGAAAAGCTATAAACAAGCTGAATAGAAAATCTCGCAAGCTTGTACTTCAGTTATTGTTACCAGCCAACTGAATCGTAGTAGTTTTGAGGCGGCTGTCGCGTACTCCTCCATCCCAATCACGATTTTCACAAACCCAATAAAAAATAAACACTTCCGAGACAATAAAAAATAAATATGTGGATGCTTCTAGTGAAACGGAGCAACGGAGTAGCATCTTTGTATGTAGGACATTCAGCCTGTTAACAACCGTGGGCTTTGGTTCTCCGGTCCATGGACTACACACTAAGACCACTGGTCGCAGGGTCAGTGCATCCAAGAAGCGATTGTAAAATCCACCCCCTTACACTTTATTCCAACCGGAGCGTAGATTGCTAGTAGGTTTTTTGAGTTGATGACTGAAGTAACAATCTTGTCGCCAGAGCTACCAAATGGTTATCCTCCACAAATCATTGTTCTGTTTATAGATCATGGCCCATGGCCATGACGTTGTTATAAAACTAAAGCCGGAAATAATACCCATACAAACTATACATGCATGTACGTGTATATATATATATATATATATAGCTTCATATTTAACCCATACATACATACATACATCGTCATCCACCATAACAACTTATCTATTTCTTTTCTAGATACATGACCACCCACCTCCACAAAGAACAGCATATCATATTATTTATCTAACAGTTCACTTGCTTGGTTAAGCCTGACCGCTGCAGCCATCGAAGCAGCGACCCCACCCGGGTACGTAGACAGCTCCGGTTGGTTCCTGATCTCTGCTCCAATCACACGTTCCGCATCCTCCCTCGTCACCGCTTTGTCTCTCGGCAACATTGTAGTTGCATCCTGCAACCATATTATTTGCAGTCATCCCACCACATACATAAAAGATAAAAGAAACAAACACAAATGAGATCAAATAATGACACTTGCCGCTAACACGTCTCCAAGTTTTGTTTTGTCCTCATCCCTCAAAGTTCGAGCATTCTGCGAGGCCGCTGCCTGAGCTTTTGCGGCAACACCACTCGGCATCACTTGCATACGACCTGTTGCACGGACTTCTGCAGCTTGTATTGCTGCGACGTCACTTTGTTCAATCGGTTTCTCCCCGGCAGATATTGCAGCAGCCTCCAGTGCTTCTCCGATGGTAACCTTATCATCACCACCACTTTCTTCCGGTGCCGCAGCTGATATTGGATCGACTCGTATGTACTGTCCCACCACCTGTCCGAATATCATAAGTTCAATTACTTTCTTACAATTTGCAAGTCAGTGCAAGTAATTAAGCCCAAACATCCATTAATGCAAATAATCTGGTAATCAAGAAACTTGAGTTATCTGGCTACTGAAGCTTTTCTTTATATTTTATTTTTGTCGATGATCCGCCTAAAAATTAACCTCAATTAATTACTACACCGAAAGTAAAAAGGACAATCATCAAAGTTTGATACCTTTAGATTAAATGAGCATAATCTTGTCTTGATTGTATATATAAAACATCATTATATGTTATCAAAAAGTTAGTTAACTAAAACGTTAACCAAGTAAATATGAAACCAAAATTTGTTTATGATATCATAAAGAAAATTATCCAATTAAAATTCTTTGGTGTTTAAATCAAAATATTAAGGATAACATAAGCTTTGTTTAAATATCAGGTGCATTAATTAGAGTGCAAACAAGTGTGATGTAATTAAAAATATTTCCTTTTACTAATTTAATTATTAATTAATTCATACACAAAGGGCACACGTTATAAGTTGGTTTTACTGTATCAAATAAAATAGAAATTACATATACTCTCAAATTAGTACAAAATTTTGTTTGTTAATAGTTACCTGGCCGCCAATGGATTCAGTTACGATATGGTGACCAGCAACTTCAGCTTCAGAAACAGTAACACCTTGCTCACCGGTGTCACTAGTGACGTCATAGTGACCCACAACTCCGCGGTTTTCGTTAAAGGAAGCTGCAGATTGCATGACAGCTGCTGGCCCACTTTTTTGCGTTTTACCAAGAAGCATGTTTTCAGCGGCTTGCATGGTAGCCGCATCTTGTGGGGTGATGGGTTTGTTAGCCAACTCACCGGAGACTTGAAAAACGTCACCGTATTTGATGGGTTCCTGATCTTTAGGTTTTTGTGGTTGTTCTTGACTCATTTTCGTTGGAGTGAAAATATAACGAAGGTTTACTCTTTTACGATGTGTGTAAAGTGGGACTAGAATTGTGTTATATGAAATAGGGGGGTTGTTTTCGGAAATTGTGTGACATAGAGAGATGTTCACACGTGGAGTATGTGATCAGGTCTGTGCACTTGAAGTTGGATGAAAGATTAACACGTGTCAAAAGACGTGGATTGTTTTGTGATTGCTTGCAAAAACATCGGATGAGTATTGAAAAAAGTTTGGATAAATATACTAGATTCACGTATTAAAACGGTTTATTCAGAAATGTTGCAGATCTAAGTTGATTCGAAATAATATGGAGTGTTAATAGATAAATGGAGAATCAAATTTTTCTCAGAAGATTTGTTTATACGAAGTATTTTTATTTTTATTTGATTGAATGATTTGATTTTAAAAATTATCTATTAACGTAATTCATTTAATAAAATTTATTTATCAAAATGAATTATTTTAATATAATTTATTTATTTATATGAATTCATTCGATTATGTAACTGAACATTTTAGAAGTTTATTCTCTAATCGAATTGAAATGAAGATTATTCATGTAAGTGAATATTTGAGCAACGTTTAATACCTTATCTGTCTATTAACGCTAAAATATGAAATGTTATGGATTAATTAAGTTAAATCGAAACAATATCTATATGATATGTTCTAGGTTTGTTTTATATTCTCAACAATTTTTGTTACTTATTGAGTTATCATTGGTATCGGCATTCGACTATGCATTCTCACTTTTATCCTGGGGTACTTAAATAATGAATTGATTAAAATACTAGTATAGGTTATAAACTTGTTAAAATTGTGATGAAATAGATAATTACAATGTTTTTAACGGGTCTATTTATAAGCAACTACTAGGTATAAACTTGTTAAAATTGTGTTGAAATAGATAATTACAATATTTTTTTAACGGGTCTATTTATAAGCAACCATGTTGTTTGTTTTAGTTTATATATACATATATATATATATATATATGTGTGTGTGTGTTTTATCCCAACTTTCCCCTCATTCGAAACGTTAAAAGTGAACCCGATGTCTTCTTCTTCTACCTATTATTGAAATTGTAGTTGCCCAAGAGTTGCAAATGTGAAGGGCCGCTACCATGGATGTAGCGTACTTCCTAGACTAGTACCAACCCTGCTAAATGATTCTTGGTGTGCCCTAATTCAATGGTAAACTTTTGAATATGTTGATTATTTTGAGAAATAGAATACAACTATTACAATGAACTTTTACTCTCCACTACTAGTTTCCATGGACGAAATGCAGAGCATTTTATTGGGTTGATGATGAAGTACATAAAGATTGGTACTAAACTAACTTTTTCTAATTGTACCAAAGTTTGAATCGAAACCAAAGAGAAGCTTTTTTTCTCATATCATGAAGTTTATGTAAACGTTTACCAATTTGGAAGGAGAATTTGAATTGTACATGATTGAAATGGAAGGTGCAGTTGGATTGTTAGAATTAGAAGTGAAGAAGAACAAGAGAAAGGTCGCCTTTTTTTATGAAATTGTCAGTGATTATAATTTTTGTACTGGTGATTGTTTTGTAGTAATTTCTAAGGGTAGTTATTTTTGTATGGATAGTTTGAAACATTTTTATAACAAATGCTTAGTGTAATGTAATTTGCAGAAATGGAATATAGTTTGTCTTAGTGACCTTTTTAAAGATGTTTAAGACATAAAATATCCTCCAAGGAACAAAAACATAAAGTATCTCAACAGAATCTTGTCTCTGACCATTTCAAAACCTAGATAAGGGAAATCCGATCCACATTGATCCAATAATAAAAGGCAATAAGACGACGACAATTCTTAAAGTAGATCCACTACCTGTTAAATTACATTACAATACAACATTATTTTATCACCAACGTACATAGTTTAGGCTCAAAACATACATAAAAAGAATAAATTAGAGCGAAAATGAAGAAGCAATCTATGAACCTTACTAAAAAAGTTACGATCTTGCATACAAAGGCCAAACGACTTGCACAAGGACCAAGCACCCCCGAATTCGGCCTAAAATGACCGAATTCGGGATACTGCATACGGTCAAGGGATGGACCGTATACGTTTGTCTTGAGCGTATATGGACAAGGAATAAACCGTATACGGTATGTATTAACTGTATACAATCAAAGTAAGACCGTATTCGGTTTGGTTTTGCCTGATCGTACTTAAAGCTTGGATTTTTATTCGGGAACGGTTCAAGCATGCTTTTGAGAAGATTCCTACGGTAATTTTCACTTATCCGGGCATCCGATTCACCCTATAAATATGGGGCTCCATGTCCTCATTTCAACTGTCAACAAACTCATAACCAACTTCATTCAAGTCATTTTTTTCTCTTTTATTTTTTTTCTTTTTAGGTTATTTTGGTTTTAGTATTAGCTAGAAGTTAGAGGTTAAAAATGTAATATTTTGGAGAGCTCTCAGAGTGTAGATTGTAATTTAAGAATATTTCGACTACGTCTAATTTACGGTTATCTCTTTCGTTTATCATTTGATAAAATTTTTTGTTATTATCATTTTAATTATGCTAGATTTAGGATTTGCCATCATTAGCTAGTAGTCACTTTGCGTGTTTGTTTTGATGTAGTTAGCTTCATAAATATGGGATGATGTTAAAATAATCTTTAAATGAAAACTATGTGTTTTGAATACGCCTTCTATCTTGTATGATTTTAAACCTCATTATCAAACTATCACACTTCCACCAATAAATGTGATTAAAACCTCATTATTAAAACATCACAAACCTTAATATGAGGTAATTAATTATATGTGTCTAAACTATGGTCAAAGTAAGAAGCCATGGAAATACTGTTAAGTAGTATATTACATCGTGAATTACTATATGACGCTTTTAAATATAGTCGAGATTTGAAGATGTGGAAACACTATAAGTGGAGTACATTGTGGTTATTAAGGAATTCATTGTGAAGTTTTAAGTAAATGCTGGTTTAAATCATATATGAAATCTTAATGTTAAAATAAAAACTTAGTTTATAAATTTGAAAAGGAAGACATAGAACCATTAAGTGTTGTAGATTTTCTAAAACCTTTAGGTTTTGTCAAAGCCATTTATAGAAAGTAATTTAAAACACCAAACTAAGTCTTATTCTTAAATTATTATTAGTTTAATTTTTTGTGGTGTTACGAATGGTTGGAGTACAAGGCGGTCTGCTACTTTATTTATACACCCATGAATCTTCATATTCCAAGAAGGGTCACTTGTTTCGTAGCTAGGCATCGCTGAGATTTAAGTAGATCACTCCAAGCAGAATTACCATAACATACTTCCTGGTGACATGATAACCGAGTAATCAATTAGTAGAGAATATAGTGTTTACAACACAATTATTTAAAATACTAAAATACAAACCTTTGATAAACGTTTCCGTAACTCGAACAACATCATCCCATAACTAGGCTAACAAAGTCACAACAAACGCCACCTCTATCCTAATTTTTTACAAGCTTTACCTTATTTCGCTTTTATTTACTTGAAATTAGAAAATCCAAAAATCAAATTCCCCCACAATATTTTACAAAACCCCTCTCTAGCTAGATATGATTGTTTGAAACGTCTACATTTCAATTTAGTTGGTTTTAAAAACGAACCTATGTTATACCTACCGCTTGGTCACCCTTAGGTAAAGAAATATTAGTTAATTTAGGCCACAACTTTACAAAATATAAATTACCTATTGATTCACGTCCCGCTACTAAAAACCCGAATGACCTGCGGTGGTCGCATCAAGTTTTTGGCGCCACTATCGGGAAAACGACTGTACAATCCGGAGGTGTCCAGATGAACCTTCTTTCTAGTGTTAGGTTCAATAATTAGCAAGTGTAGTTTGATTATAATTAATTAATCTAAGTGTTAACTCGCTGATAATAAAGTTAGTTCAAATCAGCGAGTAGAGTTTAGTGATAATGTTTGTGCGTTTAAGTGTTATCTCGTTTATTATAGAGCATGTTTACATCAACGATTAATATGTGTTATCTCTATTTCTTAGTCAAGAAGACGCTTCAACCAAGTCAAAGATACACCCTGTCTCGATTATTGAAACCATGGAGCAAGGTACAAGACCTTATATCAACAACAACAAAGGAATCAATGACATTGATCCAAACTTCCCTTTCAGAATCATCAAAGTTAGATAGTTGGATAATATCCTAATAGAATTTTGGCGAGACATTGCCAAAAGCAAAAGTGTAGCAAACACATTCTGCAACAAAGAATAAAAGGATAAAAGGATATCTGTAAAAGCATGAACAATTGCTTTCACTTATCATCGCTTTTTTCATTTTGCATAAAGTTTATATGTAGCATTTAAGTAGGCATGGACTTCCCAATTAGAATGCGACACGTCAAAAGCTTAAAAGAAACTTTACAAACATTCCTCGCATGAGGAAACCCAAGTAAATGCACTTCTCGCAAACGTATTTATTGCAATACATTTATTAGTTCACTTACTCTTGGTTGAACACAACAAACAAATGCATCAACGAGTCTTAGGTTTATTACTCAAACAATAAGTCGTAGGCTATTGTTTGTGTAATGAGACTTAAAGAGAAGAACAAGTTGTCGTTCCATAAAGTGTTTTATGTAAGATTTCATCTACTTATTTCCACAAACATTCCTTATAATACTTTGATTAAATCATAAGACTTATACCATCAAAAAGTAACCAATTATATTTTATTTACTTTTCTTTATTAACTACTAGATTAATTTGCTAATGTAATTTTGCCTTAGTTGTTCAACACATTTGATACTCTTAGATAAATCTTGCTTAAAACATTAATGGGAATAACACAGTGAACTTGTTCAAAGAAAACAAAGTTAGCTAACTTAGACACAATTTGTAAAACATTACAGCAATCGTACAACGATTGACCCTTGTACTCGTATATATGGTATCAAAAAATACTTCCTACCCCTACCCGATCCATACCCTATTAAGACTATTAGGGTCAAGTTTATTAGTGTTGAAAAGACTTAATTGGGTTATACGGGTTAACCCAAATGTTTAGTAGGGTAGATTACATGTTAAAACAAAGAAGTTTAATTGTATATGAGTTTGACCCAATTAACTGGATGTAGCCTAAAATCAGTTTTTTAGTTAAATGTTATACTTACCTTATCCCACATAATAATTCCACTAAGGAATAAAAGCTCAACTTACATACTTTATTCCTCTTCAGCTTTTCTCCATCTTACTAATAATAATGAAGGGGCCCGATAGGGGTTCTTTTCACCCTTCCCTCACGGTACTACTTCTCTATCGGTCTTTGCAACGTTAATGCTTTTTGCTGGTACGCATATTCCTAATCTTAAATGGAATGTAACGACGTAGGGATACATATGTAAACATAGTATCTATTTAGATACGTATCATTTATAACCCCCAAAATCCTCTACCCTTCATTTAATAGAATTTCAAATTATTATAATTTGACTCATGCCTAATATATTCTCTATGTAGTAATTATCTATCCCCTTAACTTATGTGGATGTATTCAGTGAACTATAATATGATGTGACATCATATGAACCCTCTAAAGTTAGGTGTGTCATGTGAGAAAATTGAATTTGTCAATTTTTTCACAATAGTATTATTATTTAAACCAAGTAAAGTATTAATATCCGTCATTAACATAAAGTTTATCATATGAAACTGACATTAATACTAATACGGTTTAACTTATCCTTCATAATCCTCTATTAAATCATCTTTTCTTCTTTTCTTTTTTTAAATTCAATTGCTTTATAACCAGTTAACTTATGACATATGAAGACTGTTATTTTGCAATATCAACATTCATATTCTTTTTCTTATAAATTCTTAAATTCGTAAACTTTGTTCGCTTCTCTTCTCTAATCTAGTTTCTTTAAAATTTATCCAATCGAAGTTACGGTTTATTCCCATCATCATTATGATCAATTACCAATTGTGTCTCCATTTAATACATTTGGGGAATAAATGTCATTTAACTAAAATTGATTATTCAATAGATGTCTTCGAATACCAATGTTTGATGATGTTTTAGCGTATCATTGTTGTTTCTGTATTATTATTTTTAGGTTTGAATGAGAGTTTTTCTTTCTCTAGCATTAGTAGTGTCATTATTAAATTTTTTCTATTAATTACAATATTGGGTAATGGTTGTTAGTTCTCTTATTTTGGTGTCGGTTTTGTTTAAGAATCTTTGAAGATGCACAACACGTGTCTAATGAAATAAAACATACAAATAAATCAACAGTGACTTGTAAGCTAATGATAGTAAACATAATTCTTAATGAACTGCTAACATGTTGTACATTTTTATTTCTACGTTCAACATGGTTTGTCATGGTTAAATTTGATGACATACATTTTTTACATATAATAAGCTAATAATAAATACAAAGATCAACTATAATAATACTTGACATGAAGTCTTTGTTAGCTATTTTTAAGGACATCATCTTTTGGTATACCATATAAATTATTTTCATACAAATTTCGTTCCTTATTCATATTATCTAGCCTTTTAGATTTTTTTTTTCTTATTGTGAAGAACATTAACAATATTAGAATACTAACCATGAAATCACAAGATGTCAAAAATACTCTCTTAATTAGTGGGTTTGTGTAATAAACTAATAGAAATTTCTATATGTATTTCTATTCATGTAGCAAAAAGTTACTTGGATTATTATTATTCCTGCACAAATTAATATCACCATCCCGAAATTAATACATGATGATCTTTTTCTGTAGCGTACATCGCATGGGTATCACATTAGTTAGATAATAATTAAAATGTACTTATATTTATGAAATTAGTCACTCCATATTAAGTAAATTAAATAAGTAAAAATGTCTTTTCGATACTTATTAGAGAAAGACTTATAAAGTGTTAAACGGGTTAACTCGTAACACGAAAACTCAAATACATAACAGGGTTAGGTTACGAGTTAATTTTATTTTGTTATAAACTCGACCAATCCTCTTCCGTTAACTATTATTAGGGTAGAGTTCACGCGATTAAAAACCGTATTTGTATTTGTTAATGCAAAATTGAGAATATAAAACAAAAGGCTGGTCTATCCCTGTAATCGAACCGAAAGAACACGAACAGAGCATGCTCGTGTTCGTTCATTAGGTTTTTATATAAACAAACGAACGAACAAGAACGGATAAATTAGCAAAATTTCTTGTTCATGTTATTTCATTAAGAAAATATGTTTGTTGATGAACATAAACGAACACAAACGAACGAATATATATATTATTGCCTTCATTCGTTAAATATTAAACGAACCTAAATGAATGCAAACGAATCTAAAAAAAATACAAATGAACATATATATATATACACACACATATACATGTATTATATAACTTGAAGCTTTGTGATTCATATTCAACATTACAAAACGACCAACATGTGATGCTTAATTATGACATATGAACAAGTTTTATAAGGCATGATAATATCTTAAAATTTTATTTTATATTATTATATTTAGATTTAGATTAGATAAGAATTAGAGTCAAATATGCATGAATTTAATTAAACTATTAGGAAATAAACGAACATAAATAAACATAAATGAATGTTAACGAATATGTTATTAATTGTTCACGAATGTAAATGAACAAACGAGACATGTTGTTGGTCCTGTAAACAGTATTTAAGTATAAAAAACAAACAACTAATGTAAGTAAGTACACTAAATCTCAAGTTTAAAGTTTTTCTTTTATTGATCCATACTTTACAATAGTTTAATGCATAATAAGACAAGACAAACTAGTCTAATTAAACTATATTTGTGACAAATTTACTTCCAACAGGTTATCATCGAGAGTTCGATGATAACACTCAATGATTAGCACTTAACAGATAAGTGAAGGCATAATAGCTCACTGATAAATTGGAGTATGCTTAAATGAAGGTTGGAGGTGAATACTAAATTCTAGACATTTAATATGGTAGTTGAGGGGAGTATTTATAGTTTCATAAATAATCTCAAACCCTACCCGTGTCACTACCATATTGAAGAAGGTTTAAATGTAACTTCCAATGGATGGAAGTGAAAATACATACTAGGGTATGGAATGTATATTAAATAATCATAGTATTTAGAAAAGTGATATACTTTTCTGACAAAGTACAATAACCGGGTGTGCATATCTTTGATGATGATATGTACTGGTTATTATCTTTTATAAGTTGACCTTCTGTTTAATACATTGGGTATTTGTCAGACATAATGTACTTTTCGGGTAAAGGCATTAACCGTTGGTTAACAGAGAAGTCTTGAATTCCACTTCACTGAGCTTCTCTCTATCTCTGTCTTTAGTCTTGGATTTCAATAGATGCTTTATGTTCTTGTCAGCCTCAGGCTCATCGTAACTTCAATAATTTGTGGGTTATGATTGTTTAATTTGTGGATTATGATTGTTTCTATGTTCATGTTCGTTTGTATAATAAAAAAACAAACATAATCCACAAATTATTGGCTGAATGTTTAGTTTGGTTAAAGAGGCGTAGGTGGGTTACATTTGCCATTTACGCAAGACACATAGCTCGACGGTGAATGGGTTAATAGACAAATTCATTACTGTACTTTGCGAAAATGTTCATATACTTTGCGAAAATGTTCATATGAATTACTATACTTTGCGAAATAAAGTTCGTATGAGTTACTATACTTAAAAATGTTGATTCTTAAACACTTGTGTTAATTTGATGTACAGTAACACATATGTATATTTTCACAAACTAAAGTAATTTATATGAACATTTTTAATTATAGTATCTCATATGAATAGTTTCACAAAGTACAGTAATTTATACAAATATTTTTAAAAATTCGTAGCTCCTCTAAAATTTTTAGAATAGAGAGGAGGTGAAAAAATTTATCTATTAACCCTAAAATTTTTAAGGCGGAGATAACAATTCCCTTTAAATACAACTCTGAGTATTTCATATCCGTTTTCGTTTTATTTTAGTCAGATATCTGATTAAAAAGTTATCTATATTATTCTTTCTATATTTCCTAAAGCTCTCAAAATCATCAAAATTACTACCTGCTAAAAAATTCACAAATCCAGAGTAATAGATCTACATCCACTCAATTCAGGTAATAATCAATCTCTTGATTTCAAATTTGTTCAATTTTTTTTTTCTAAATATGTAATTAATCGACGTATTTATGTTCAATCGTTCATAGATCTGAAATCAACGAATTGCACAGGTATATGCTCGCTGAACAGATTCATTTCACTGAAATCAACAACGTTGTGCTGAGATCTGACAAAAAGTAACCGTTTTGTTCAGATCTGTTTTTGAATTTTGAGTAATTTGACGAAAATGGAGACACTTGTGGCATATGCACAACAGGAACAGTTTAATAACAGCAGTAGAAGCGGTAGGCGAAATCATCATGATTCGTTTAGAGATATTAATTGCCGTACTTTTCAATCCGGGTCGGGTCTACTTCCTCACCCGGTTAAGGCTCGTTCTTCACCTGTTACCAAACAGTCCTTATCTAACTCCAGTCCTAAAACACCATCATCAAATAATTTGAAAAAACATGTTAGTGATCAGAAGACTAAAAGAATTACTAAAAGTAAGTCTGTTCCTTTACCACTTGATATCAAGCAAAAGAGTGGTGGTTTGAATATGAATTTGAATTTCAATTTGATGAATGATGAGTATTATTATTCTGAGTTATGGGCTGGACCTGCTTATTCAAATTCACCACCACCTAGTTCATTGCCTATGCCTAAATTTTCGATCAACTCTAAAAGGACTGTTTCACTTGAGTTGCCTTCAGTTTCGGTTTCTGATATTCATTTGTTGACACCGAAATCTGCACCGCCTTCGCCTACTAGGGATCATGGTTATAGTAAGTCCTTCTGTAAAGGTCTCTTTAAGAGTGATGGTGATAATGATGATGAGTTTGCGACTTACACACTTCGTTGCATTCTTAATCTTGACGAGTGATGTATTAGGAGTGGTTGTATACCTCTTGTGTAAATAAAGATATCTACCTTGATTTTGTATGTTTAGTTTAGGTTGTATATAGAATAAATAAGTAAGTAAGTAAGTCGGTACTTTCGAGTTTCTTACTAGTTTCTTTGTAGTTATGGGTCATTGTGTAATTTTACATGGTGGTTGGTGGTAGATTGATATTCTGGAAGTTGAAACAGAATCGTAACTTGTTGAAGTTTCTTGGGAATTGAAGTTGGGATTGAGATTGGCGGAACATATTGATACTGATGTTGGATCGTATGTTGTGGAATTTGACTCTAGGTGTAAAAAGGGTTTGGCTGCTTTGGTGGTAGATTGATATTCTGGAAGTCAAAACAGATTCGTAACTTGTAGTTTCATTGGAATTGAAGCTGGGGATATATTGATGTTGGATCGTATACTGTGGGTGTAAAAAGGGTTTGGCTGCTTTGGTGGTTGATCAATATTCCGAAAGTTAATACAGATTCATAACTTGAAGTTTTCTTGGAGATGGAAGTTAATATTCAGATTGATGGGACATTTTGGTACTGTGTCATATTAGTTATGGAAGCGAATCTTGGGTGTAAAAAGGGGGTTGTCTTTTTAGGTGGTTGGCTGTTGGTGGTAGATCATCATTACTCTGAATGTTAATACAGATCCATAAGTTGTTGGGAGATTGAACTTTGGATTAGGTATGTGACTGATGGGACTTGATGATACTGGATTATGTGTAGTAGAGACAGATGGTTGTAAAAAGGGTTTATTACGGTGTTCTTGCAATAATTGGCACCGGTGACAATTTCCTGATTATCTATTAAGTTCAAAGAGAGCTCAGTCTGTGTTACTGAATCTCTTAATGCATAGCTGCAGTATAAGTTTTCTTCTGTTGATGTTGAACTGCCTAGTTTCAAAATAGGTTTCTAGGTTGATATTCTTGTATATGGTGTACAAACCTTGACGAGTCATTCAGTTGCTGTCGGATCTTACTTTATCCCTGTCATTAAGCCTTCAGCCCCTTAATTAAAAGCACTGATCTGGCATCAGGATGTTCCTGTCCCGCACTGTTGTCTGGGTGCAGCTGGTTCACGCTCTCTTGCATTTTCTAGTGACCTAAGGCAGTGGCTGATGATCTCTTCTGTCTCCATTTCTGATAGTTTCTCATCATACCGGGTCACCAAATTTTTTCAGTTTTTGCTTTTCTATTTATTTCATAAGATACAAATAGAATTCCAAGTCTTCTGTTGTAGTGCTCCTATTCACCATCTTTTCTGGTTTTTAAGATAGAAAAGTGGGAAGGGGAAGTAAAGTAGTTTTACTTATTTCGCCATTTCTTCTGTACGGTTTTCTCGGGCAGCAGCTTATATTAGTTTTTAGGATAAAGGTGAATGTCACTGTTCCTATGGTCTTCAAATGATATATGGATCGTCTTTAGAGACGTTAATCTAGTCAAGACACTTCACTTGAAGGTGAGGATCTTGAAATCTGGATTCTATTTGCATTTTTATAGGTTGTTGATTCTAATGTTGTTAATTCTTATGCTATATTGTATATGCCAGGGAAATCTTCACTCCTCGGGAAGTTGTGCTATCAGAATACGTTGGTTATATATCTGTAGTTTTGAACCTTTCGATTAAAACTTCTATTTGAAGGTTGGTTGTTTTTGTTTCGTCAATATTTTCATCTTATGGGGATAACATAAGGTAAAGTGTTTAATTCTGTGCTAACATATATACTGTATGATCCGTTGCAGTGGAAGAAGCTGTGGATGGGAGAGTAGCATCTTCATAAGGGCTTTCTTCCGAAGAGTAGTCGCTATGGTTCTTCGTTTGTTTAGTTTTATAAATGCACTTTTAAATCTCTTTTGAGCAAGACTTTATTTGAAGCTTATGGTGTTTTATCTCATGAAATGACTAGTTAAAACTAGTCTTTTATTAATACAGACTATATCTTTTCTATTAATACACAAGGAAATTGGCAGTGTTAATTTTATCATCTATGTGGTTGTGACTGTAGTTGTGGCGAGCGAAAGGGTGTGTTTATCCAATTAGACTTTCCCATTATGTATCATCCAGCACGCCATTATTTGTCTAGATAAGGTATGCTTGACGAAACTAGAGCCGGAAGTTTATAGTTGAAGCTGTTATTGTTTTCTTTGAATGTTAGGCAAAATAGCAGAAGTTGGAAACTTGGCGAAACTAGGAGCTAGAAGCTTATAGCTGAAGCTGTATTGTTTTCTCTAGATGTTTGGCAAAGTAGAAGTTGAAAGTTTATAGTTTTGAATCGATAAGGATAGAAAATACACGATAAATAATTATATGAAAGATATTTATAAAATTTATCCTTATAAAATTTATCCTTATAAGCTAAGAGCTTATCTTAAAAGTTAGTTCAAATGATTTTTTTCTAAAGCTTTTTTTCTTTTTTTTCAAAAGTCTTAAAATATTTTTAACAATGTTTTTAGCTTGAGTTTTTGAAAATAATAAGCTTAGACTCGTAAGATAGAATAAATTTGTATGTCAAACAACACACTCATAGTAAAACTTAATTAGATGCTACAAGGAACAAATTATATAAATCAACATCAAATGCTAGCAACAATTAAATTTGAAACATTCGGCCCTCAATTCTCAAATATTCATATCACCCAAATCGTCGGTATGCTAGTTATTATTATTATTATTATTATTATTATTATCATTATTGTTGTTATTATTATTATTATTATAAATCTAGCTCAAAAAACTAAATTAAATTCGGCTTGTCGAAAAACAAATGACAATCTTGAGCTTTACACAATTGGTAAAGTGGATCCTCGATCGAAACTTTATTTTAAAATTCGAGGTTAGTTCGATTAATTAGTCAAACACTTTTCAACTCGGTTTAATTTGGCTCGTTTATTAGTATCAAAATACTTTTAATAAGTGATTAAATGTTGTTGTGTCATTGATCGCTAACCAACTTAATTACCGGAGAAACTGTCATTAGAAATGATGAAGTCAAAACTTTTAAGTTAGGTCATTGGTCGCTGGTCAATCTAATCACTGCTATAGTAGATGAAGTCAACCTCTCATTATAAAAGAAGAAAATCACTGAGAAAATCCCTGAGCGAACAAATCTCAACTATGTGTATCCTTCTTACTAGTGATGCAGGAGAGATTCACTTACTTATACTTTCAATAAACTAAAGGAGGTCACTAGAAAATAACAAGACAAATCACTCTATTAGAGCACGTTAGCTCGTAGCGAGTGAGGAAGATAATTACTCCTCCAATGACTTCAACAATAAACAATAATGACTCACCAAGTATCAAACAAGCTACGTGAGGTCCCTGAACAAATTGCGTTAGGAACCTCCAAAGAGAAAGTGATGAAATGCGTGACATAAAGTTTGATTGTGATTGGAGAAAATCCAATACACGTAAGAAGCATGATTAGAAATGAGGACCACAAAATATTCTTTCATAACCGTTTATTTGTTAGATTAGAAACGAATCACACAGCGATATGTGTCATTATATTTGTCCGACAATTCTGTAGATATTTACGAATGTATTGGCTATAAAAAGAGTGACCTATTATATTTGAAGTTTTACCGATTTTGTATCTATTACTCGTGTGTCGGTGATAAAGTTTGTTTAAGTAAAATTTCGTCTCAACGAGTAATAGATTAACTTGTGTGCTCAGTTCTTCTATTACCGCAATGAATATTACAATAACTTGTAATTTTTATTGAATTAATCTAAGCATTGACTAGATTATTTCGCATTCGATACTTAGTGTAGTTTGTGATTAATAAATTTACCATTGAAGTTATGTATCATTGCACTCTTAGTTATCAGCTTACACAAATCTTACTTTGTTTTAATTGAACACGTGGTTTTAAATTGTTAATAATCTATTAAAGTTTTAAATATACCAATTAAGTGATAAATTGTATTCACCCCCTCCCCCTCTCTACAATTACAATTTGTACATTGTTACTCAAATACACTTAACTCATAAGTGCTTATTGGGATAAATAAAGGTTTTTGTTAATCGATTGTTAACCCACCATTTTCAAGGAGGCACATACCTTGGTCCAAACTTGTGATGGATGCCAACGCACAAGAAACATCTCTAAAAGAGATGAAATGCCCCAATAAAGCATCCAAGTTTGTGAGGTGTTCGATATTTGGGGAGTAGATTTCATGAGACCCTTCCCACATGTTCGAGTACATTTTAGTGGCGATGGATTATGTCTCCAAATGGGCTGAAGCATGGGCGTTACCTAAGAATGATGCCTAGGTGGTGATTGATTTCCTGAAAAGTTTGTTTTGTCGATTGGTATCCCCAAGGCCCTCATAAGTGACTGCAGTAGTCAATTTTGTAATTAACAGTTCGAGAAGGTGTTGAATAGATATAGAGTAACTCACTGTTTCTTTACATCTTATCACCCTCAAACAAGTGGCCAAGAAGAGAATACTAATCGTGGGTCGAAAAGAATTTCAGAGAAGACGGTGAAGGATAACTCCTCAATTTGCGCTAAGAAGCTAGATGACGCTTTGTGGGCTTTTCGTACCACCTACAAGACACCAATTGGAACTATACCCTATCGGCTATTGTACAGGAAGACTTATCTTTTACCAGTAGAGGTTGAGCATAAAGCATATTGGGCCATTAAAAACTGCAATATGGACTTGATTGAAGCGGGAGAGAAGAGGTTTTTGAAACTATGTGAGCTTCCTGAGTTGAGGCTGCAAACGTATGAGAATTCTCGCCTTTATAAGTAGCATAAGAAAGTATGGCATGACCGAAATCTTAGGAGGAAGGAGTTCAAAGAAGGGTACAAGGTGCTTTTTTCCAATCTAAGTTTCAGTTGAAACAACGCAAACTTAGATCTCGTTGGTTCGAGCCTCAACTACACTTCTTTTCTTACATACAATTACACTTCTTTTCTTACACAAATCATTTTACATTCTTTTAAACACACACACTTTCTCTCTCACGAAACACACACACATTTTCTCTCAAACTCTCTCAAGATATCAGCCTACAACCACTTAAATTCTAGAAATATTAAGGTGTTCTTGAGCTATTTTAAGAACACGAAGGTATAATACAACATCTCTAACCTCATTTCATACATTTTTAGTATTTAAAAATCCATGTTTTTCATTCAAAATTATGGATTCTATGCCCATTATGGTTAGAAATTCTTTAAAATGTGCTTGATGTTTGTAGATCATTCTTTTCACATCTCCATATGTTTAAAAGAAAGGATGATCCATAATCAAACCGAAATCGAGTTCAAAAGGTGTAATACTTGTTCATAATCTTGCAAAATCGTCTTTGTTCAAAATTTTTGATGTGGATAAAAGGATATTATTGTTAAAAATAAGTTAATCTTTGGAAAAATGATGGAGCATGCATATAGATCAAGACCCAAATCAACTATTAGGGCCTAGGAGTTAAAGTTGTAGTCTATGACTCAAAACTTAACTTACACTCTACATGCAATCTGTCGAGATTTCATAGTCCGACTTTAATAGACCATAACATAATTAATACTTGTCAAAAAAATTCTGATTGTTCTTCTGGAATTCAGCTTTAGGTGTTAGCTTTCAAACGAAAGTGGTCTAACTAAAAAATATTGAGTATTCGACCTCCAAACATATCACACAAAACTGGTGCGCCAACAAAATGTTTTTCTATAACCACAAGTTTGTGATGCATGTTCAAGGGTTCTAATGTATCATATAAATTACAAAAAAACATAGAATAACTTGTTGAAATGACAAATCGTGTGTTGTTGAGACTTACAAAAATCCAAAAATTAATTAAAAACGTGTTAAAAATAAAGATGTGATTTTTCTCAGAATCCCTAATGTATGAGGTACTATGCGAATTAAATTTGAAAATTTTGATGCATATATGTATTTTCTTTAAGAAAATACAAAACTAATGCCATAACTAAAGAAATAAATCATAAAAATTAGTTTTAAAGCCCAAAAATTTCTGGGAATTTTTCTATGTTATTTTCCCTAGAAAATAACACCACACACCAAAATTCACATCATTTGGGTGTATTATGATATTTATTTCGGCTTACGTATTTATAATCATGATTTATTCGGAATCAAAGTTCCAGTACTCCAAATGACTTGAAATGTTTACACAAGCCTTGTAATTACTAAAATCTAATGTGGTAAAAATTTCAGAATTTTTCATAGTCGTTTGCTATATTTTTCAAATTTCCATCATATATTAGACATAAATTAATAATAAATAATTTGTAAATCTAAAAATCCTCAAAATTTTACTTAAAATTTATAAACATTATTATACTAAGTATGCAAAGTTTGGTAATGGATGTTGTCTCCGTACGATTCCATTATTTTGTTTAAATTTCAATTATAAATGTTAACAAAAATCCAAAGAAAATTCAACTAGTGATGACACTTTATAATTTATTTAACTAGCTAAGAAATTGTACAAACTAAATTAGCCGAGAAACTAATTAGAACCTTCGTGTTCATAGGACTTGGATATGAGACGTACTCGATTGGCACGCACCTTACATCCAGCCGCTAACGCTCACACCCAATTGTGAGTATTCAGAGCCCTTCTTTATACTGTTTTTATTAAACGTTTTGTGGTAAAAAGCATGTTACTTTGTTGCAAATACTTATCTTGAATGTGTTCATTTACTATTTATACGCACATGTTGTATGCTTGAGACTCTATCGCATCTTAAGTCCCCGGTTTTTCTTTCACATAACCCATTAACTCATTTATTGAGTCGATGGTGCATATGGATAGTACTATTTGGAGGGTGGTCACCTTCCCACTTACCCGCGCAAGGGAGTGCATACCACCAACGACACAATCGCGATAGAACGTGCTTTGGGGCATAAGTTCGGGCCAGTAGGTTTGGTTGTGGACTTAAGCTATATAAACATCGATTCTTAAATGAATCCAATTTTCTTATAAACATCTATAAACAATGACTACCTATTCAGTCACTCATTTGCGTATAAACACGCATCATAACGTTGACTCTGATAATTGAGTACAAATCATACTATTTGCTTGGCAATAAACTTTGATTACTAAATAAGTCTTACATTTGCAACATAAATCTTTCAAGCATGGTTTGTAAACTTTTAAATGGTGTTTCATATACAAAACCTGTGAACTCACCAACTATTTCAATAGTTGACCCGGTTACTTTACATGCTTTTTAGGAAACTGACAGTGATAGTGAATTGAAGTCAACATTTATTTTGTGTTGATGTTGTTGCCATGAACTTTACTTTTGCTTATGCTTATGGATCTATTCAAATGCGTGACTTGTATCTTGTGTTGTAAATGATTGTAAACGCTTATAAGCGCTAGATGTAGGCTGGTTTGTGTCTTTCGATTTCAACTTTGCTGTCCAAAACTTTAGTACAATATGGTTTCCATGTTTCACAATTGTTATCGAACGCATATTGTAAGATCTAGTGATTCGAGCACCTTTATAGTGCTTTTTACATAGAACCAGAGCTAGACTTCTTTAGTTATTTTTATTGTATTTCTAGCTATAGTGAATGGTCGTCGGGGTGTTATTGCCACCGACTTTAAATCTAACGGTAAGTACTGGTATAAAAGTTTTTTTTGGGTAAACAAAAGTGTATTCCCTCCAACGCAATGGTGTGCTATGAGGGACGATACACGTTATGAATGCCTGAAACTGACCCGTGTGTTGCAGGAACCCGTGTGTTGCAGGAATCAACTAATTTGTTACAATAAAGTGTATATTCTGATTTCCCACGAATCATACTAAAGGAAATGAGGATGAGCCATGACAAGTGAAAAAATTTGACAGGGAGAAAGGTAATGTTATGTTAGTATTAACTCGTGTGTTTATTATTATTATTATTTTATTTTAAGAGGTTGCGTTCTTTTTATATTAATAAATGTCGCGTTGTTGAGCTTTTTACCCCAAGATTCTTCCTTGGTGGTTGACCTAATTCAGAGAGGGGTGTCCACAGCCCCTGTTTTGATTGAATGTGTCGTTGGAATGGAGTGTACATGTGAAAATGTTGTATCACCGAGGGAAGGAATAATGATAATGTTATGACTTCTGAGGGATTGTTGAAGGGAAGTGTGTCATCTCTCCCTTTGAAGAAGAGGATACATACAATGGTTGATAACAGGGCTCAACCTAAGAGTAATGGGGTTGCCACTAAGGCGTCGAGTGATTTGGTTGCTGATCAAAGTGTCATGCCATACCAAAATGGTGACCAAAAACTACCTTGGGTTCATTGCTAAACAATATTTGGAGACACCTGGTCAATCGGTCCCGAAATATGCTTGGAGAAAATATTACCTAATGAATCCAATACTTCAAAGATGTTAGTGTTTGATGTGGTTAGAGGATCAGAAGAGGACGTTTGGGATAGTAATGTGTTTAGTAATCTAATGTCATTTGATGATTGTTTTTGCACGGGTATTTTGGTTCAGAATACATCCCTTTCAAATACGTCAATGTTTGGTGGTTATTGGAACGAAGTTGGATCGCTTTTGTTTTGTGATCCGCCAACATTGACTCCATAAGGAGCATCGGACTTTTTTTTTGGAAACGGGTTAGTTGATGGCATCATACAACAAGGCAGGTATCATGAAAATTTGAGATGCAATGGTCGGTTAGCTGAGCAAGTTTATTCTGAATCAAACAGGTCTGGCCACAACTTAGCAGCTTCTTGTTTGGACTTGCAGGAAAAAAACCCGGGCCCTTCTTGCCTCGAATGATGATAAAAGTGAGGACCCTACTAGTGCCCTTATAAGTGCCCAGTCATTAATTCAAGGAATGACTAATGATAACAGTCGCCTTCAAAGTAAAAACCAGGAACTCAAACAACGAACTTTTAGGTACCAGTTGATGGTTGATGAATTGGAGAAGTCAGTGGCTGCTCTAACAAATGAGAATAGTTGAATGGGGCAAGATTTAAATTGGGTAATGCACATTGCCATCCCTTTGATGGTTTGAAAGGTTTTACAAAGTGAGGAATTTGCACCTTAGGGGTTTCGATTACGATGCTGAGATGTTACGAGAGGTCGATGATGCTTTCATGGTGTTTAAGTCAACCGAATGGCAATGTGTTGATGAAATAATAAATTCTGCTGACTTGTCTCCGACGTTTCTTCGTCAAGTTCTAGGTTGCTAGTAAAGAGTTTGTCTCAAGGGTCTACCAGTAGGCCTCTATAGCTGCTAGTGAAGAAGAAAATGACCAACTTTGTTGGCCTTTATGGTGTCTAATGCAAGGATGTATTCATCCGTTTTTGGTATTAGAGTTGCCTATATTTTGTTTTATTTTGGCATTATATAGCCTACTTATTGTATGTTTTAGTAGCTTTATTGTTTATAATGTGGGTCTCCACTAGAAAGTATTTAAGAATCTATAAGGAGAGTTGATGTATTTTATTTATTCAAGATGTTTGTATACAGAGATATTGCAGTTTGTTGTTGGATATTTGGTTAGTCCAAGACGTATTTTGGGGCTTGATCAGTTAAGGATATATTTGTGGGTATTTTTAGCCGGTGTAGTTGTGTTATAATTAGTAATATATTGCCATACTTTAATTTCATATTCCAATTTATATGTGCAGTAGTTTTCGATGTGTGTTAATCCAGTGTTATTCTTTTAATTCAACAATTGATTTGATTTGGAGTTCTATGCACTATGTGGATATATGTATAAACGCATGTTTGTTAAGGATTTAAAGATTGTACCGGTACCTTTAGTTGTTGTATGTCTTATGACACTCGACCTTCAAGTACGTATCTGATTGTACTTTGTACATGCATTTATATAGTGACACTTACAATTAATCCCATGTGATTGGTAGAATTTTCTTATACCGTGATTCCTGGTTGCAACTTTTCGGGAAGTACTACTACACGTGTGATTGTACAATTTGAACGTTCTCTGCTATACCGCGATAAGTGAGTTTTCATTCCATGCCATTTACTCGCGAGATTTCTTTGCGATTTCTTTTTATGTGATCCTATTTAATGTCGAGACCTTATCACGATTTATTTTTATTAGTTTTTTTAATCTCATTTTATTTTGAGATTTGATGATCAATCATTGTAAAGAACGCGTATTAATTGCACTTTTTTCATCAAACATTTCCTTTTATTTAGGTGTGAGTGTACATTTATTGAAGGAAATAACAGAACAACAACAGTGTTAATGAACTAAATTGAACTTGTGTAGGTTACTAATATGCCATGTACGTGGGCTAAGGTTTCCTTACATATTTTCTAGAACGTACATTCCTGGGCACTAGACTTCAATGATTTTGTATGGTCCTTCCCAGTTCGGGTCCAGCTTCTTTTAGCTTTCTTGTCTAGTTGCTTCATTCTTTTGTTGCACAAAGTCTCCAATTTTGAGTTGTTTGTGTTGCGCTTTTTGATTATAATATTGCTCTATTTGTTGCTTGTATTTCGCTTCTCGTAGTGCAACCAACTCAAGCCGATCTTCTAGTAAATCGAGATTGAGTGTAAGTTTTTTGCCATTAGATTTTTCACCAAAAAATTGAATGCGATATGTGGGGATTCCTATCTCTAGCGATAGGACAGCTTCTGAACCGTATACCATAAAAGGAGTGCAATTATTTCCAGTTCTCGCACTCGTACGGTAAGCCCACAAAACGTTTGATAATTCATCTACCCATTGCTTTTTGGCTTTTTTAGGCGTGTTTTTAGGCCTTGATGCAATGTTTGGTTTGTTACTTCCGTGTGTCCGTTGGCTTAAGGGTGTGCTACAAAAGTGAACTTTTGCTTGATATTCACCAAATGGGTTGTCAGAAAACTGTTTCCCGTTATCGCTAATGATGACACCGGGTATCCCTAAGTGAAAAATAATGTTTCGCCACACAAATTTTACGATGTTTCCACGTGCTATTGTTGCGAGAGGATCCACCTCAATCCATTTAGTGAAGTAGTCAACTACGACCACTAGGAATTTTACACGTCCTGGTCCTTCCGGGGAATGGACCAACCAAATTAATTCCCCATTGGATATGCTTTTCATATCGAATTGTGGTTGACGGGTGATTGGAGGTGTTCTTGGCAACTCAGACATGTTTCGATGATTTGCGATGCATCTTTGTACATTATGGGCCAAAAGTAACCTGATCTGACTACCTTTAAGGCAATAGTCCTAGCACCTGCATGTGCCCCACGAATCCCAAAATGGGCTTCTTGCAGCACATACCTTGCCTCATCTGGTTGAATGCACAGAAGCCATGGTGTTAGGTAACCCTTTTGTAGAGTGTGTCGTTTTAAATGGAGTACTGAGGTGCTTTAATCCTGATTTTACGAGCAAGATTAGCATCCGTTGGTAGGTTTCCATTTTTGAGATATATTAGAATAGGATCCATCCAGGTGGTTTGTTGTGTGGCCGAAGAGTTTACTTCAGTAATGTCTACGCTTCGACATGGAACAACTTTTACTAAAACATTTTTCGTTAAGTGAGAAAACGAGGAGGATGCCAATTTGCTGAGAGCATCTACACGCTTGTTATTTGAACATGGAATTTGCGTGATCGAAAACTTGTTAAAGTTTTGTTGTAGGTGCTTCGCTTTAGCCAGGTATTTCTTCGTTGACTCTTCGCGTGCTTCATAAGTTCCTTTTACATGATTCATAGTTAGTAGTGAATCACTATAAATGTCCAAATTCTTAACTCCTAATCGAGCTGCTAGCTCTAGACCTGCAATCAGTGTTTCATACTCTTCTTCATTTGTTAGAGGTATTAAATTCAAATCGTAATGCATATGTTACTTCTCACCCATCGGGTCTGCCAAGATCAGACCTGCTCCAGCACCATCTATGCCAGATGTGCCATCACTATATAACATCCAACTTGGGATATTATTCTCAGGTGTTGGCGTCATTCTTGCTTTCGTTTCTTCTGTAGTAGTGTTCGTTTGTGACTCGGCTATGAAATCTGCAAGAACTTTTCCCTTAATAGATAAGTGCGGCTTGTCAATGATATCGTGTCCACCTAATTCAATTGCATATTTGGCCAATCTTCCAGAGTTTTCCGGCTTGGGTAGCACTTGTGTCATCGGTCGATCAGTTAAAACATAAATTTTGTGAGCTTGAAAATACTAGCGTAAGCGTCTTCCCGTATGCACGAGTGCGAGAGCCAACTTTTTGAGTATTGGGTAGTTTACCTCGGGTCCTTGTAGCACTTTGCTAACGAAGTAGATTCTTTATGAACTTGTTGTCTTTCTGCCATGAGAACTTACTTGAATACTTCGATTCCTTTTTCGTGATCATGCGTCCTAGAAACTGACCTGTTTCAACCTCGAATGTGCATTTTTTATTATTTAGTTTCATATTTATGCACCTTAGGGTTTTGAAGGTTTCCTCGATATCTGCTATTAAACTTCCTTCATCTCTGCTTTTGATTACCATGTCATCTACGTAGATTTCAATGTTACGTCCCAGTTGGTCAGAAAAAACCTTATTTGCTAATCGCTAATAGGTTGCCCTTGCATTTTTTAATCCGAAAGACATCTTTTCATAACAGAATGTTCCAGCCGCTGTATGAAACTGATGTCGCCCCGTTCGATCGGTTTATTTAGTCATGGTGTTGTCATGATCGCCGGACGCAGAACGAGCGGTGAGCCCTATCAAATGAGGGTGTTTTATATTTATATTGCTGGGAAGCCTAAACTACTAACTACGTACTAGGGCTAGTAAGTGGTAAGTATGATCTAGGTGTCGTTCTAACAGATTAACTGAATTTAAACTGAGATGTTTCAGGCGAATGAATGCTAACTAGTGAGAGGTTTATCAAAAGTGGAGGAGTTTTGGGTTTTAATTAAACTAAGGCAAAGGGAATAAAAATAATGTAAATGCAGATAATAAAGGAGCGGTGTTTGTTATGATTTCGTAAGCTACATTATGGGATAAGGCGTTTAAAGTTGTGTTTAACATAAACGTTTGTCAGGTACTTATTGATTTGGTTATATTGAGTGTTGCTAGTGTAGGCACGAAATTCCCTACTAATCGATTAGCATGTCACCAGGAATTCGGCCGTAATGATTCTGATCGGAAAGGTATTACTCGACTCTCAACATTGCCCAGTTACAGGAACAATGACCCTTCTTGGAATATGAACATTTCTGGGTGAATGAATAAAGTAGCAAGAACCCATTTTATTATCCGATCGTTCTTACACCGCATGACAATCAATATAGCCTTAGGATCTGGTGTTTTAATTTGTTTTCCTAGCTTAAGTAAAATCTAATTGTGACAGACGATAAAAGTAAAATACTTGTTGATTCTTTATTCTTTCGTTTTGGATTTATAAACTGAGTTTGTATTTTTGCACACTTAACATCTATATTTATGTTTTAAAACAATCTTTCCGAAATATACCAAACAATCCCTAAACTTTTGGCTATGTATTCTACTGTCGGTATTTAGGTAGATTCAAGTTCTGACCATGTTTAGAAAACGCCCTATGGTTGTTGACAATGTAAGTCAACTATTAATTAGTTGCTCCATTGTAAGTCAACTATTAATTAATTGCTCCATTGTTTTGAGTACTTTCATGATGTTTGTTAATAGTATTTTCCATAGTAGTTATTGGTGGTTCCATAACAATCTTTACGATGTACTGTTGCGGTGAACACATCGTGTCGTAATCTAGACCGTAGTTATTTTATAGCTTAAGTACTTCACGATGCCTTTCATAGTATTTTCCATAGTAATTAGATGTACTTCACTAGTAGTGTATCCATAGTAATCTACGATGTACTTCTACGATGATTACATAGCGTTGTAATTAAACCAAAACACGGATAATTAATTACCTTGTATTAAGGTTCGCGAAGCCTTAATATCAAGGTTGTAATCACGTTCGTTGGTGGAAAGGTGATGTTCATATTTAGGTTTTAAAATCATAAATAGAAAGCATAATTAAAATACTACATTTTCGAATAAACATCGTAACATTATCCCATAATTAATTAACTAACTACATCATAACAAACATGCAAAGTAACTACTCGTTAATCATGGCAAGTCCTAGATCTAGCACAATAACAATAATATTAAACATTGTAATTAAGATAGATAAAGGATAGAGATAACTGTAGATTATAACGAGTTCGTAAGAAGCTTGAAATTACAAGAGCTGGACTCCGATCGTATTCCAAACGTATTACAATTCTTCTTCACGTACACTCTCTAATTAATTACTAAACTAATAATAATTAATTCCTAATCTAGAGAGAGGAAGCTTAGAGAGAGAAACAACTAATTGGAAGTATTATTGAGTGGATTAGGATGATTTTGTTGAAGGAGGAGGTTCGTATTTATAGGCATGTTCCCGAACCGTATTTTGACCATCCGAACCGTATTTTGACCATCCGAACCGTATTTGACCTTCAAAAGATCGACCCGTATTGCACGAACCGTATCAAGATGCAAGATTTAAGCATATACGGGTCGCGCGAGCCATGATACGGTTCGTTTGAACCGTATACGGTTCAATCCCAACCGTCTACGGTTGGTTTGAGATGTATACTTTTCAAACTGAGCCGTATACGGTTGGTGCAGCCCGTATTCGCGAGGTCATGCTCTTGTGTGCGGGATCGGAATTCGTTCGTGCTTGTTTTCGCTCTAACTTCTTCGTTTCTCGTCTGTTTTTAGCGATTCTTGAACCCACGCGATCGTAATCTTCTAATCTTTAGTTTGAGCTTGATAGATGATAATTTCTGTAAAATTATTAAATGGTTGATCAGATCGCGAGCGAAATGTCTTATGTTGAATTTGTTCCCCTTTCTTCGTTTTTTGTCCGTTTTTGTTGAGTTTTGCAACACCGTCTTCGTAATCACCTAATTAACAAAATAAAGAAAATAATTGTAATATTTGGGTTAAAATGATAATTATTTAATTAATGTAGGTAAGATACATGGGTAAAAACGTGACTTTTTACGCGTTATCATAAACACATTTTTTTCTTCGTCTTCTTTGGTCATTTATATTTGATGATATCCTTTGTATGCGTCTAGAAAGAATTTAAACTTGAACCCATCAAGAGATTCGATTTTTTGTTCTATCTCCGGTAGCGGGTAACTATCTTTTGGGCATGATTTGTTTAAGTTTGTAAAGTCGATGCACATTCGCCATATTCCATCACTTTTGCGGACCGTTACAGGATTGGCTAACCAACGAGGAAAGAACACTTCTTTCAGTATCCAAGCTCCCACAAGCTTTGTGACTTCTTGATTGAGTATATCATTACGTTCCTTAGCTAAAACACGCTTCTTTTGTCTAAATGGAAAGGTTCGAGGATGTATGTTTAATTTATGCTCTGCCAACTCTCTTGGATTCCGGTCATATCAGATGGTCACCACGCAAAAATATCGTAATCATCACATAACATTTTTTGTAAGTACACCGCTAGTCTTGGGGAGATGTTGGTACCAATCGAAATTGCTTGGTCTGGATAAAGGTTGTTTATGACAATCTCTTCACTCTCCTTAGGTTGTTTCAGTTTCCCATGCCTTTATCGCCTTGCCTATCTCATTCCCTTTTCCGAGAGGTATGCATTCACTCTTTACTACATGGTATGTCTCCAAATACAGTGGCAATACCAGATGGAATTGGGAATTTGATCAATGAGTGTCTCATAGAGGCGATTGCACCTATTTGTTTCATTCCCGTTCTTAATAGTATCACATTGTAAGGTGATGGGGCACGAACAATCATAAAGTCTGCTTCAATTGTCTTGTTGCCCATGGCTTGATAATCGTAGAGGAAGGGTTATCCAACCTACGACCATAGTTGTTGTCCTGCAAACCCAACTAATAGAGTCGTTGGTGGTTGCATCGCTGCTTTTTATGCATCACTGAGAAGTTGGAAACAATGATCATACATTATTTATGTTGAACTTCCCACGTCTACATAGATTCTCATTTACTTCCAGCTTACTTTTTCCAGTTTTAGTTGCAATTCGCCTTGATTCTTTCCTTTATATGTGCCTCTTGATGTTCCCGAACTTTGATAACTATTCTAAGCTCGTGCGCCTTTAGGTCGATGACTTAAGCGACCATTTCTGATACAAGCCTTTATTTCTCGTTGCAGGTATGCAATTATTTGTGTCATGCCTATGGTCTCCATGAAATTTACAGTTTCTTGTTCGGTCCCTGCGATGTAGAGGCGTGAACATCTTGGATAGAGGTCGGAGAGCAAAGCGCTACAAGGACAACTGCGATCGACAGGTCGAGCCGTTGGGCGGGGGACATACTTGTCTTTTTGTCTTCGCGGGTTGTCGTGATGGTTTTGGCCTTGTCTATTATTAGTAGCCCCTCTTTTAGACTCGCGTAGTCAATTATATTACTTGTGCTTCTTCAGCTCTTATGAAGTTATCGGCCGGTGTTGTGACACCCCTCGAAAACAGGTCCATTTCCATACGCCCTAATCGTGCATTCTTACGTTAATTCCCCCTTAATCAACACTGAATTTTAGTTAAATGAGGTAAGTCTAGCACAAGCTCACTATTCACATTTTATTTGCATACAAATTTGATGCACGAAGCATTACATGTATTAAATTTTGTCAAAAAATACGCGAAATATCGGAATGATCCGACGAAGGCGAACGTTGGTGATAATATTTCCGAATTAACTCGAAACTATGTTGGATCAAATTTAGTGATTTGGACGTGATATGAGTGAAATCTGAATGTATGTATACGTATGTATATGTAAGTATATTAACAAGTAATCAAATGATTATGTATTGCTATTAAGAATCAGTTACAAGCTCTCAATCTCTCTCTGAATATGATATACAAATGTACACACAAATTCTCTCTGGTTCAACAACTACTGAAATGAGAACCTAAGTCCTGTATTTATACTAACTTTGTTCCTGCGACTTTGTTCCTGTGACTTTGATTGTGACTGCAACTTTATTCTTAAAGTCGCATTTTGTGTTATTGCGACACTATCTTAGTGTTGCACTTAATGTCGCAGGACCAGTTTACACATACAAATGCAAATCCTATTTTTATATCTAACAAACTATCTCTTATCAAATAGTAGTTACGAGTTCTATATTATTATGCTTTGATATAAGCATAACCCATATGAAGAAAAAATAAGGAAACACTACGTACGTTTAATTAAAAACTTTCATAATTAAATTGCATATAACGACGATTAAGTATACGTAATGAACTAAATGAGGTAACGATTATCATACGAATATTATGTAATCATCTTATAATATTCATAAAGCATCTAATTTACCTTTAATTACCTCTAATTAATCCTAATTACATACTTAACAATTAATTAACCTATAATAACACTAATGGTCTAAATATCTAGCCTAGGTTTTCCCTAAGCTAGCAAGAATGCAGATTTTGCCCCCTGGTTACAAGAAACCGTCCCCCCTTGCATCACCATCCTCCCTCTCTCCCACTACACCACCACCTTACCTCCCTTCCATTTATCACCATACTTGTAATTATATAAGCTTGGCATGGAGCAATCATGGGAACTCATTAAGTAACATGAAAAGAACACAACACACTACACTCTCCAAAAATCTTAGCCATATCTCTCCCTCTCCTTTGCTAAAAATTGCTGAAAACAAGCATCATGAACACATTCATAATACACCATAAACCACCACAGTTCTACTAAGTTTTACACATCTCTTTAGCTCATAAACACACCCTTACTTTATGGAAAAATACCCCCTCACACATAGCTATAATCACAAAGGAAAACTTGGGGTCTTACACGGGTTTAAACGGAGCTACACGTGACGAACACATAGACTTCTTCTTCTTAAAATCTCAACCCTCGCTAACTCATTATTTTATAAGTTATTTTATATTTATGCTAAAATTGTTCACTCACAAGAAACCCGACTAATACATGTCACATTTATGTTTGGTATCATTTTAAAACGTTAAAACCTGTAAAAAGTTGAATATAAAGTGAAGAGCTTACTAGCAGATTTTTGGGACTAACTTAGAAAGTCATAACCTAGACATAACATAACCAAAATGAGTGACGCCAAAAATTAAATTTAGGAAGTTAGGTTTTCAACCCAGGTGGTCTAATGCAATTTGGACGAGTTTTGATACCCCAAACTGATTTTTCAAAAGTATGTCTCCAACCTGTCTCTGGGAGACATAATCTAGTCCTACTTTAAAAGGCCATAACTTTTTCCCCACAGACCCAAATGTCACACCCCCATTTCTGGTGGGGGCGCGACGTGTGCGGATCACGAACAAAGATTACAATGAACGACTTCTAAGAGAGTTGCTAAAAAACACCGTTAAATTACATAGTCTTAGCAACACCATCACAAACTTTAACGAATAACTAGCTTGATTCAAATTGACAAAGTTCATGATATGTCCTTCCAAGTGAATGCAACTCCTACGTCAAAAAGTGCGACACAAAGGCACAACTACATAGCGCCTTAGTTACCTGAGAATACATGTTAAAATACGTCAACATAAAGTTGGTGAGTTCATAGGTGTAAGCATTTGTAAAGTAGACCCGTGGTTACGAGATTTCAAGTTATTTTGTCTTACCACAACATCAAAGTATATTACTATTGCCATAAGCTCATGAATTGAAACCTTAACAATTTAGTTGCCTCGCAAGTGTTCTATTCACAACACTCGTACTGGGTCAAATTATTATGCGTCCGTTTTTCGAGTTGGCGCGACCAACCCGGACGGGGGTGTCAACCCAATAGATCTATCACAATATTCGCGTTTAAGTCCATAACTAACAATTCATGATAGAGGCCCATATAATTTGAATAGTGGAAACTTACGCAATACGTAACAGTTTATATGTACTTGTAACCACAAAAGAAAAAGCATGTATTTTCACCCCAAAACATATCAAAGCGTTTAAAAATAGGGGCTATGAAACTCACAGTTCGAGCGTGAGCGTACAGATGGATGTATACGCGTGTTGACCGGGTCTGACTCATATCCAAGTCCTAAGAACACAAAGGTTTCTAATTAGTTTCTCAACTAATATGGTTTGTTAGGATTGCTTAGCTAGTTAATTAAATTACAAAGTGCCGTTAAGTTTGGAATTTCTATTTAATTTACGTTACCGGCAATAGTTCGAGTTGTGAGAAAAAATAATGGAAATATATGTATACAACATCTAAAAATTACCAAACTTGGTATCAAACATGAAATATAGTTCACAAATTTTCTGTGAAAATTTGGGGATTTTTAAACTTATGGATTATTTATAATCATTTTATGTCTAAAAAGTGGGATAAATATGAGAAAATAGTAATTATTCACGAAAAATTCTGGAATTTTTACCAGATCAGTTTCTACCAATTTTTAGGTTTGTGTAAAATTTTCAAGCCGTTTTGAGCACTTGAACTTTGGTTCCTAACATTATGCGTTTTAACGAGACGTTATTCGGAAAACATATCAAAACACATCCAAAGAGTGTGAAATTTTGAGGATAGTGTCCAAAAGTACTTTTCATGATTATTTCACGTTTTATCGGCTTTATTTACATTAATTTGGAAAAATACTTATGTTTTTCCTAAAATTCCCAATTTTATTTTCAAGACTCTTTTCATGATCTAGTTACTGAGAAAAATATTCCCCAAAATTTTAACACGTTTTACCTAACACTTATGCATTTTTGAATCATCACAACACAAGTATTTACAATTTACAGGATTACAACAATGCATGATGTTCATGCATTTTCTAAAAGTATGAGATCAACAAGATAAATTACTATCTTCTTATTCTACTGAGATACACTTGTTAGGAGTCTAAAAACAATTTTTTTTAGATTTATTGAACACCTTAAGTTCCATGAACATGTATCACAACAAAAATGCTCACAGAAAGGTTGTTGTTTGCGCATCAGTTTTGTGTGATACATTTGGAGGTCGAATACTCAATGGATTTGAGTGAGACCAGTGGGGTTTTAAAGGTAAGACATTAAGCTAAATTCCAGAAGAAAAATCAAGATTTTTAGACCATTATTGAATGAGTTATGGTCGATCAAAGTAGGGTCAAAATCTGGACAGATTACATAGAAGACAAAAGTGATATTTTTGGTGTGTTTTCACTACCAAACGATTTTTAGACCTCATCCAATGATTGAGGCCTTGTCTTTTATGCATTAAAATGTATTTTACTTAAACATAAACATATTTTAGCAATTAAATCCATTTAAACTAGCAAGAACATGAAAATAGATACAATAACATCAAAAAGTCGACTTTTTCGGTTTGATTCTTGGTTTGATCATAGGTTACCCTTCTTTTACACATGAATGTGTATAAGGTGTAACCTACAAACCATCAAACCTTATATGAGGATTTAAGCCATGAAAAAGGCATGAAATCCTTAAAATGAACATGATAAAAGAAGGAAATGAAAGCTAGGATGAGTGGTTATACCTTAAGGATCTTGTATTAGTGTAAGAACACCTTTGAAATGGTGATTTAAAGATGAAAAGGGGGATGGAAATTCTGGATTTTAGTGTGTGTTTTGGGAGTGTTTGTGTGTGTTTTCTTGAGAGAAAAGAGAGGAAATGATGAAAGTGAAAGAGTGTGTAAGTGTATATGTCTTGCATGGAATCAAATTGAGTTAATGGAGGTTGTTAGTGGGTAAGAGATGGGAGGGCTGCAGATTTTTGGTGGTGGAGGGGTTATTTACTTATTTTAATTTTGTTAAATGTAAAGAAATAAAAATTAACTTGTTACATAATTAAATTGTGTAAGTTTGTATAAGATGTGAAGTTTAATTGTGATGTTTTGAGAGTTAAAGTTTGAGTTGTAAAAATTTATTTCATAAGTTTATAATTTTCATCATAAGGTATTTGATTCGTTTACGGTTGGTATTCGCGAGTTAACCGTGCAGTTTCAGGTTGCGTTAACCGAGTTACGGAATTTCCGATTAAATTCCGGTTTTTGCGATACGATAAATATTTTGTATTGATGAATGAAATTAAATTTCGTTTGTTTTCTTTGGCACTTTGTAACCTAATTTAATGTTATTTACGGTCTTAAAGTCCGCTAAACAATCTCCTAGAACGTTACGCGATTTCGGTAACTTACGTTTTCGATACTTAAGGAGTCGTAACCTAGACTTTTCACTAGGATTTTTGAGTGTTGTAAACATAAATAGATAGACTAGGAATCTAAGTGCGTTATTGACCTGAGATTTTTTAGGGTTGTCACACCAAATGGCATTATTCTTTTTCTTAAAAGTCAATTTTTTTTCTAAGGTTTAAAATTTGTATGGTTACATTTCATGAGGAGGAGGCTAAGTCAGTCAACAAATATTTTTCACAAAGACTATCCAGAAAAATAGATGTCATACCTTTGAGTAATAATAAATAGTTTTAAACCCCTTATACATATCCAAAAATTATGAATCTCATTTTTATTTAAATATAAGATATGTGAGAATATTTGATAAAAATTTCATTAGAAAATAAATTCATTTGACTAGTCAAAATGGTGTCACACGAAGGGTCAAAAATCGAGCAGAATCTGTTAAGGAAATAAACACTTAATTAAAAGGATTCTTATTGTTTTACTAGTAAGACCCTAACACAAACTATAGGTGATGACTTATAAACATATATTGGTATATATATATAACATCCATAAATATATTCTGAATTAATATATATTTATTTAAACAAACAAACCGACATTATGAAAGTAAAAACTTCAATCTTATTATTATTATCGTAACTACTTGGACATTATAATAATATATGAAATTAATAATATTTTGAAAAATAATACTAATAAATATCACCAACGGGTCGTCTAGATCTAAACGGTACTTGAACCTACTAGTTGAGTGAACAACAAGCATAGAGGAGTCGATATAGCCGTCTACTAATACAACCTCATGTGTATAGGGCGCTAGGAGACTACATTTGGGCTCAAACTATTATTTTTAAACGCTAGCACTTTCAAACTCATCAGGTGAGTTCACAGCCCCTATTTTATTGTTTTTACTGTTTTCACTGTTTTATAACTTGGGTGAAAAACATATGAATTATTTTCATACGATGATTGGAAATATGACAACGAATCCTTGTGTGAACCTACGTTTACATGTTGTAGTACATAGAAGTCCTTTTGCTTGCAAACTACAACCATTAACTAGATGACGCTAGACACTAGATATACGAATAGTACTATTGGAATGACTGCCCTCCCACTTTTGGTTAGTTGCACTAACTGTTGATATTGGGTCAAAACGAGGAGCGTATATTTACTTAGTCCAAAGCAAACGATATAATACAAGTCGTGGTTTGGTTATAAGCCTAGGTGTCGGCACTTTAGCTCGTAAGACCAAGCTAGTCTTTGGGGGATCACCGTTTGTATTTTTCCACACGATTATACAAACTTATCGTATACAATATTGCAAATGTTTATGCTTGCAACAAATGATTTATGAAATGGTTTAATGATAGAGTCTTAAACCTGTGGATTCACTCAACATTTTTGTTGACGTTTTTAAAAATGTTTTTAAGAGAATTAGCAATGACGTAAGAACTTGCATGCATTTTGGGACCCCTGCTCATCACGAAGTTTAGAATGCCATATTTTCGAAAAACATTGGATTTCTTTTATATGACAAGGAATGTTGGTCATATTCATTTATTTGAAAACAATTATCGTTTTGATAACTCGATGAATTGTAAACATTTGATAAACTATTTTATGGCATCTTAAGTATATGTTTTGCGATAATCATATGCTTATTGATTTACTCGTTGATCGCGTCACGCCCCGTGCTTCCGCCTTAATCGATTAGTTTTGGCGGGGTGTGACATGTGTAAATAGATCATCCATTGAAGTGGCGGTACGACGAATGAGATCTGAGAACCCATTTTAAGTTTTTTAAATTGGTTGGCACCTTTAGCCCATCAGGAATGTTGTAGTCCCTTATCCGTTTAGTATACGAAGCGACTAGGCTGATTATATTTGTATCAATTTCCTTGAATACGAATGGCTCATTGTAAAAGTTCGTGGTACTTGTGGTTTTTTGTATTGTTAACCCTTCTTGGTTTCGAGGATAGTTTCGACCTTACTCTTTTTACGTGATTTTCTCCCTTGACCGGATTTCAACATTGGATCATCAAGTGATTCTTCGTCATCAGATTGCCAAGGCTCAACAACGGGGTGGTCATCATCATCTGATATCCTTTTTGGATTCGCCCCCTTCCTTTTTGAGGAAAATGCCAAGTACATAGCATTGATTTGATTGAAATTCTGGACAACAAATTGCATGACTGGATCATCGGGACTTCCTGTGCATAATCCCTTGTTCGTTTGATTTTGCGTTCCGAGGACCGAGATGCATGTCTCTACTGGTTGTTCCGTAGGGTGTTCTGAACTATTTGGGTCTTTGTCATGATCTTGAACTAGTGTGGTATACGAAGCTTCTCCGGTCATGGTCTACTAGCTTGGGTCTTTGTCATGATCTTGAACTATTTGGGTCTTTGCCAAATGATGATACGTTGAGTCACAAGACGAGAATATGGACTTGCTTATCGGTATCTCTCACGGGAGGGGGTTTAATTGTTTACAAAGGTTTAAGGGAGGATTATTGTATCGGATGGCGATTCCCTTTTTGGTAACTCGCACTATACATAGATAGGCGTAGTTTTATGCCATCTACCCATAGTTGGAACTGAACAATTATATGGACCAAGAGAAGATGTGGTTATCATGGTTGTGACATTTTGATATGGGGAGTTAACTCTCAGGATCAATTCTTGCTTGCTCAAAGTTAGGGTGAAACCTAATATAAAACATTTATGTTGGCTACAACTACAAGGGGTGTTGTATTAGTTTCTTTTTCTTCTTTGGATCTATGAAGAATTTTGATGTTGAACTATAATATTATTAGTCCATAGTAAGAAGTAATAGAAAGAGTGATGTGTGTTAATTGATTTTCGTTAGTTATATGTTTACATAGTTTTTATAAGCAACATAAAGCAAGCTTTTGGTCCCTACAATATTCCCATGTGTTTATATATTATTTTATTGTGAAATAATTTATACATGTTGGCCCAACTTATTGGTTCATTTTATTAGTCCCTTTTGTTTACTTCTCATAATACATATGGCTTCTAGGTACCCTACGAGCTTTTGTCGTCGTCATTGCCTTTTCATTCCGTCGTTTCATATCACATCCGTTAATAGGTTTCGAACGGTTCTGGTTCCCGGATTTTTCCTGATTTTGACCAAACGGGTTTCGACCCGGTCGCTACAAGCGGTTCATCCTAGGGGTGTTCAAAATATCCGTATTCGAATCCGATACTTGAATATCCGAAATATCCGATCCGAAATTATCCAAAAATTCTCCGAATTTGGGTAGCCGAAATGCAGGTATTCGAAGTTTTAGGTTTGGGTATTGGGTAATGATTTTCAAAATTTCGGATAATTTATATATCAAAATATCTGAAAAATAGATTTTTAAGATATAATTTTTAGAATTATATTACTTAATTTGTTAAAATTTAGTAATATAATCTAAATCTTGTAATAATTTAGTTTATTATGTGAAATATTTGTTAAATGAGCTTTGTTTATGCATTTAAAGACCAAACTACTGTACATTTAAAAAATGTTTTTGGTATTTTTGATAAAAATAAAAAGATTGACATTTCTTTCATATACATGTATTTTATACTTATATTATGTTAAATTCATTATTTAAATGCTTATAAATGTAAATAAAGATTTTAAAATAAATAAAAAAAGTATTTATTATTCGAGGAACTCGATATCCGTATCCGAAGTTCCGAATACAAAAAGATGGATATTCAAAATTTCGAATATTCGAAATTTCGAATAGAATTTTAATTAGTAAAATCTATTATCAAAAATTTCAAATATTCAAACTTCGAATATCCAAAAAATAACACTCCTAGTTCATCCAACCTACCCATCGAACCACCGAGTCCGATTGAGTACAATAAAACTTACATCACACCTTTATGGACACTTAAAAATAGTAAGATTCAGCTCCTAGTCTCTAAAATAGCTAAATGAAATTATGACTTAAATTGATTCCCACAAACGCAGATCGTCGATTCAGCGTCACGGTCCGACGGAACTCACCTAAACCCCAACTTCAATAATACTTTGATTGCGTTACATTGCATATATTTTTGGATAATTTTCCAGATTATATCAGCCTCTTGACCGGCCGTTAGCGACGGATACGCCTCGCAACCCCGACCACTATTAAATTCCACCGGTAATCTTATTTCTTAAATCCCTAAAATTAAGTTGTAAACCCTATATTTTTGTGGAATGATGAGATATAATTTACATGCTATTAGAGTTATAGGGCAGAGTTTTTTAAAAGTTGTGTATTCAATAGTTATTATGAACTTGCTAACCAGAATAAATAAATAAATAAACAGTACTACGACAAATATGAGTTGTCAATTTCGAATGGTTATTTTAATGATTCGGTTGAAGGTATTGATTAATTGATAAGCTTGGGTGATCTGTCCACTAGATTGAATATGTTGAATTGTGAACTTCAAATGGCTATTTCTATTTCAAATTGTTGTGACTTGGTGTACTAGTTATGTAATTTGTGATTGTGAATTGGTTCTAGTGTAGGATGAAACTTGTTTCTCGTATTTAATGAACATAACGTTTCTAAATTTTGCTGTTCTTTAGTTGCTATTTTGATGTTTATTGTTTCCGTTTGTATTTTTCGAGTTGTTTAAAACCATTTAATGCTGTTCTTAAGATGTTTTGATGCTGTTTTTAGATGTTCAGATTTTGTTTAGGGCAGTTTAGATGCTGCAGAGTAGCAGTATTGCTGCTATTTTGGGCTGCTTTCGTGATTTGAGATGCACAGACTACTACTTTGTTTCTTTGTGGATAACATATTTTGATTATTTCCAATGCTGCTTGGTGTTTCTTTCAGGAGGTTGGCTGTTGGTTTTTGGTACAAAGAATTGTAAATGTAGTCTCAGTCATTACGAGAAGATTGTTTGAAGACGTGCTGATGATTTCACGATGATGAACGCGAGTGAAAGAGTTTTCTGGGGAGGTTTCTTCATTATATTTGGCTCCACCTTTTTCGGTGGTTTCCTTTATACTGCAGTTATATCAAAGCTACTTCCTCGTTCTGACAATGTAGTTTTTCTTGCAATACAAAATGACAGGTATGAGTGTGGAACTTGTATTACGTGTAGCTTGTCTTGTTTTAAATGCGAAGGGGTTCAATATGCTTGGTTTTAGCGTAGAAGGGTTCTTTGTATAGTTTTGAATCGATGATTCCCGAGCTGTTTATTGGAATATTGAATTGGTGCTAGTTTGAGGTTGTACTGTAATTGATAGTAAGTCATGTACTTGTGATCACATCTTGTGTTCTCATGCTTTGGGGAAAAGAGAAAAGGAACAGTTGTTTATGGTTCTAAATTTGTCACATAATTTTTTTTACTCAATTTGCACTGGCTCAGCCTAAGGGTAGGCTAATCAGAAAGCGAATTGGAAAGCCATAGTGGAGCCTAGCCAAGTAGCCAACTCGTTGTCTATTGAGGTCAAGTTTGAGCTGTTGAACCTATATGGTGTGCATGCCCTAATGAACCGAGTTCACTGAGCCCACTAACCCTGTTCATTATGTGGTGCTATTTTTCTATATTTAGTCTACGGCCCTTGGTATAACGGGGATATCTAATGAATAGTTGTCAGCTCTTAAGGGGTTCGTTTACACTTCTACACGAGCCCGTACTAAATGAACTAAGGCTTAAGCTTATTGGTACCAAGCTAGTAGGAGTCTAGTCAAAACATGTTGGAGTAGTTATATATCTTGTGAACAAATATTGTGCTGCTATTTGCCAATTGTATAGATATCAATGTCATTTGTAGCTTGAAAGATGCTTTACTTTTGAAAATTTTGTGGAAAGCACTGAAATAAAATGTTCAAATGTATCTCTAACTTATATAGGAGGATTTTTTTATCATTACAGAAAGTAACTACATAAAATTTTTGTTTCTATCTTATAATGTGTTTATATCCGGGCTCTTTTCGGTTGTTTATTGTCTTAAAAATGTAATAATAAACAAAATCTAGTGTACTTGGTCATTTTATTTGGTTATCTACTTTCAGTTTCATGATTATCTGTAGACATGATTCTGATGATGCTCTTGTTTGTGACAGGTATTATTGTTTCTTGGTGTCTTTGACACTTCCAGTGCTTGTGATTGCTGTATACTTCTACTGGCTTAGCATGAAAGTTTTTAAGCACGCTTGATCTCCTGCTCGGGTTTAAGTATGTAATTTCTAGAGTTAGCAACTTTGACCCATTAAATCATAAATGGCTTGATCTGGTTTATGTTTGATCGTAAACAGTTCAAATTGGCCTAATATATATCTAGAGCTAAAAGTGAAAGTGTGAAACAGGTCAAACGGGTTGAAGGTTCCCCAAAGTGTAAGTTTTTAGTGATACAAACTCCTAAAACCGCTTAAGCTCTTAGATTCTTACGACATTAATACCGTGTTGTTAATCAGATTATAGGCATCAATTATTCATAACAATAACAAGTGGACAAAACAGTGATTACAGATTGAGAAGGACAGCTCTGCACTAAGAGTCATCCATATTCACTCGTACACATTATGACTAGTTACCCAACCGGTCTAAACTGCACATTTTGCCAACTCTAGTAGTCTAATGATCATTGTTTATTTTTAGTCTATATTTACTTGTGGACCATCTGATTTCTTTATAGAATTATAGGCCTGGGGAGTTTTCGGCTTCCTGGATGACACACTTCTGTTTGTACTACGAATTGTTAGTTTCAGTATCACATCTTCCTTGATTACTTTTATAATGGTTAAATGTACATCACATGACACTTGAAGACTCCTGCAAGGCATACGTTTCTAAGAAAAAGTTGCACAGCTGCTTCTTTTCTCTGTATTTCTTGTTATTTTAAAAACATTCTTTGAGGGGAATCCATGAACACCATCCCACTTACTATTTTGTTCTTTCCTGAAGCAGAGAATATGCATCAATTCAGGTGTTATTTCTACAAAAGGAAATGGGGGACTAGTGGTTAGTTAGTTAAATTTGCACTAGATGCACCAAGAGCATGAGTCCAAGACTAGCGTGGGGCTAGGCCTCAAGCTGTGGCCTAATTAGGACGTCAGACCAAGGAATGCTTGGTGTTTATAGTAGATAATGAAATTTTGAATTAAATCTGGATATTACTGACTAAACGGTTAGCTCCAGGCTCAGACACACAGTTACAACATTCGAATATAAAATATAATGTGTCGTGTATATAGAAATATATCAACCCTAAACTTTTGACAATGTTGTTAAACCTACAAACGTTTATCAAACTTTATCTAGATGTTGGACAACTTACACTTGGGAACCATCACCTAGCGCCGTTTAATCCATTAAACCATCCTTTTCAAGTTGTCATTGGTTGAACTATTAAATGGTTTGATGAAACCCTTAGATAACATAGAGTTTGTTAGGTAATCTGACCCGCAAGGCTAGTATAAATAGACTAGCTAGGGTTTATTTATGCAACACTCTTAATTGTAAAAATCATATTGTGGGCCTAATAGAAAACATTGAAAAAGAAAACAATCTTTCATCTCTCTTATCATTCTTTCATAAGTTCATATCAATTCTATTGATTGCTTGAAATTGGAACAGTTTATTGCACCTAAAATGTAGGGACTGTACAATAGCAATAGTTCTATTACCCAAACATTTTCCAGTGCCTAACTAAAAGGTTTCTATAACTGAGCATAAGGAAGACTTCCTGAACAAATACGTTATAAAAATTAATCGTTACACTATGAATAGTACCTCTGACACAACAAAAGTATATTGAGCGCCGTTCTAAAAATAAAAGTACATTTAGCAAAATTGCTATTTTAAATATAAAGCTATGATAACAATACCTCACAAATTTGTGTAATTAATTTATAAGGAAAAAGGCTTATAAACATATAAACCATCCATAAATATAGCCTCTAATGAGGTTTTCACTATCTTTTCCCTTTCCTGTCATTTCGGCCTCTTTTTCTGAACTCCCGTCTCTCAGAAGAATACTGTTTCTTAATCAATAGATTACGCATTGATGTTTTCACAGCTTCAGCAGCAGCAGCGAACACATCTTTGTCAATGGACAAGCTTCCTTGCAATTGTTGCAACAATTGTTGTCCACATGGAACATCTGCATCTTCCAATATGTTATGCTGATCATCACCAGATTCCAAGTTGCTATTCTTTGAACCCGAGAGTACACGTACTCGAGCCAGTGATGAAGAATTAAACCCAGGCAAGTTGGAGACACCCATCACCATCCATAGATAATCTGATGATAATGAAGTCCCTAAGCTTGTTGGTATGAAGTCTTCACTAATAGGCACCACCTGCGAATAACAGCCCAAAATTCATGACTTTTGGGTAACCGGGTCCCAGTCACTTGTGAGGCGAATCAAGATAAGACCCACACAATAAAAAATGGATCGAATATAATGTAATATAACCTTTACAATCTAAACTTCTGTAAATTAGCTTTAGGTAGAGGTGGCAAAAAAAGTCCTGCTCAAGCAGCTCGGATAATGTGTCAGGTTGATCCACCTTACACTATTTGTCATTTCGAGTTTAATAATTAATAATGTGTAAAGCACTATTGCAAATAGTATCTAACTTCATCGAATTAAATTTAGGTTGAAAACACTTGAATAACACATTGGGCAACTTTGAGCCCGCATGACCCATATCCTTTAGCAATGTGTTTTAATTTGACCCATTCGAGTTATAAAATCCAACCAAAATAGATCCGTTATCAAGTACATGGGTCGATTTTGACACCTCAAGACTAGAGATACTAACCCTTAAGATAGAGAGAGTTCTAGTGGAAAAGTCACAACTTAACAGCACTATTCCTGGCAAGCTGCATATCAGAACTAAATCATTAGATTTTTCAACATCATCAAAAAACCCTTTTACATGTATGTTAAAAGATCAAGAAGATACTTTACCCTTGAACAGCTACAAAAATTGATGAACCATCAGGTGTTACACAAAGACCAGTAACTACAAAATAATCGTTTTCTGTTCCATTGGCTTGTTGATGTCCAACCTGTAACCAGCCAGTACAGATTCACAAATGGAGTTTAGAACAGGATATACACTTGACAGTGCATTTGTAGTTAAATTTGCACGATAGCATGTGAAACTTGTTTCGTGCAGAAAAGATATTTTTGTCAACAGAGTAATAGAGGGAGTAGCACTATGAAATAATGAAAATTTGATAATTCAAGAGCAAAATGAGAAACCTGTGATCCAACTTCACACGTATGAAGAAGCAATCCAGATGCAAAATCCCACAAGCGAACCTACAACACAAGAATGTCAAATTTATTATCATACATGACTAACAATAGTATGTCAAACTACACAGAAGTTAAGGTTCTAATATTTCTCACTGTTGAATCACCACTTCCAGAGAGTAAATACCCCTGTGGACAATCCTGATTGTAAACAAAGGCCAGGCTGGACACGAATCTGCCATAGCCCATAGATAAGTAATGAGTGTAAAGTTGTAAAAAAAAAATGCAATCTAGTGAATGTACTCACCAGTGTAATATAAAAACACTCTTTCAGACTAGGTTTGATGTAAAGTGCATTACAAATGGACTATACACTCTTATAGACATATTCATAATATTCAACTAAATATATATCTATGCTATTATATAATACATTTCAATGTTTTTTTTTTAAGATAGATTTTACTGTTTTACCCTTATAATTACTAAGAGCATTTTTAAAAATATATAGAAATGACTAACATGCCCCTACATTTATTAAATTATCATTAATATAAGCATTATTAAACTATAAACTAATTAATATGTGACATTTAATTATCATTAGTACAAGCATTATTAAACTATAAACTAATTAATATGTGACATTTAATTATCATTAATATAAGCATTATTAAACCATAAACTAATTAACACATGACAATTAATTTTATATTAAACTTCTCTATATCTATACTATTATATAATGCTTTTGAGATATATATTTTTAAGATATAAATGACTACAGATGAGAAATTCTAAAAAAGACATAACTTTTGAACCGTTAGTAGTTACGAGACATGCCAATTATGAACGGAATAGTTGGGATGAGATGAAATCGTTTAATCAAGGTTCGGACGAGTAATTTTTGATCAAGTTTTAGGATTACAATGTAACGTATATAATGCTTACTATCAAAATACAAAAAAATAAACCAAAAATAGAAAATCAAATAGACTCAACAAACGACTCCATAACTCATAACATGTCCATTAAGAACTCGAAACCCGGCTATCGCAACTAGCAACCCAACCATCGCTTTTGCATTGACATCTTATGATTTAATTTTGAGTTATTTTATTACAAGTTTTATTTGAAAAATTGTTAAAAAATTGATTTTTTCCATTTAAAAAACAGTATACTTTGTGTATTGTCATATGGTTTTGAATTTTTAAAATATTTTAGAAAACACAATACTATACATCGAATGAATATGAAGCTAATAAACTGTTCCCGCTGCATTGCGCGGGCATTCTGCTAGTATATATATATACGTATGGGAGATGATTTTTACACAAGTGAAATTACTTCATACACCAAAGAAGTACAGCAAAATAACACAGTACAACTCCAGAGAACAAATGTAATGGTATATGAAGCAAACATAGTGGTAGACAAATCACCACCCTTTGTGTATACCTTTAAACTACTCTTTTTATAACTGGAAGTTATAGAATGTCACTTAAAGTAACTGACTCACTCTGTATGGCCAAGGCAATAACTTTGTATCTCATGAGCTCCATCTAAGGGTTTCTTCGGGAATACAGAGACCTACGATATGAAAAAAAGATCATGTTTGTGTATTCTTTAGTGACTGGCTATATAGTTTTAATTGAGGGTATGAGAAGTGCATTACACGAATTTTGGAATCACGATCAGCAGTAATAATGAACTGCCCATCTGGTGAAAACTCCTACAAGATGATAGTTTTCTGTTAGTAATTCTGCATTGTAGATGAAACATAGACAATCAAGATCAAGATCAACCACTTACCAGACTAGTGATGATGCTACAATAGTGAGCAAGAAGTGGCGATCCTTTCTTCTGGACTAATGCTTGATTTTCATCTGACTCATCTAGCTCAACGACCCATACAACACCAAATTTATCGGCATAACAAACAAATTGGCCATCATCACTTATGGCAACTGCACTCACTTTCTTCTCTGTTGACCTTTTAACATTAAGGTTCGTTAGTTAGTTACTATCTATGAACTAAAATGAACAATGACAATCAGGGATATGGTTAAATCAAAATTATGTAATATCAAGTGTTGATATGATTATGCATGCTAATTAATCATGTAATTGATCAACTCTTTCCTGATTGCTATTAACTATCCACCAGATTCATCCTCCAATAAAACAAAAGATATGTACTAGATGAACTAATCACAATGGATATCACCAAGCTCTAAATGTGATGGCTTACTAGAAATTAGGCTCCAGTTAGCAGCTAAACATCAAAGGGTACAGGCCACAAGGTGAAAGAATAATAGTGTATGCGAATAAACTGTAAAGTGTTTTATGTGATCGCAACATTATATCAATCAAAGTTTAGTGACTTAGTCCTTCACGCGTAGTAATATCATAGAAACATACTACCAGTATCACATTATAATGAGTATGTTTATTACAAGGAGAACTTACACCGAATACAGACAACGCCATGAATCTGTAGACCAAATCTTAACGAGTTTGTCATCTCCAGCAGAAACAAAGAGTTTACCATTAGTGCCATATCGAATTGCTCTAATAGATCCCTTATCATGATCACAAACCTCATCTCCCCCTAACGTAACCGCACATCCTTCTCTGTAACACAATAAAATCACCAAATTTAACAGATACATTAATATCCAAAAGCAAACATTTAATTAGAGTAATTATTATATCAACAAACACAATTATTAATCAAAAGTCATTTTCTCCATGAAATTAGAAAATGATATATATTGATGTCAATTTACCGGAGATTGAATACACGGAGCTCAAAGCCAACGGCGACGGCGACGGAGTGGTGAGCAGGGTGAACGGAGATGAGTGCCGGAGCAACTTCAGCTTCAATGGCTTCTTTATTGTTATCGTTACTGTTTTTGTTGTTGTCTTCAGTTGTAATCATAGAAGCATCATCTTCCATTATGTCAGTTGAAACCCTAGGGTTTAAGCCGGTTTTTATGCGTACTAATATACTATAGTTGCAAGTTTGTAACGGTACTTGTGATTATTCTGTTCTGTGTTTTCTACGAGTTTGACTCGTTACTTTGAATACTCTTTTGTGGGCTTAAAGCCCCAATTATTATAACGTTTGTGGGCTTGAAGCCCAATTCTATAGATGTATCATGAGATCTACTTGAGTGTTCTTTGTTTTTGTAGAAAACCTCTTAAAAAGCTCCGACTCTCCGAGGTCTGCTTCGGGCAGAGGTTTTCAACCTTCAGACCGTTTTTTTTCCTTTTTCCATCATTCAGATCTTTAAAGTTTGAAATATCTCTTTTTAGATTCAAAACTTAGCCTGATTTAACTCTGAAAAGAATATTGCCCTTCTCTCACAAACAGGAACGGATTCAATATAATAGGTGAGGTGGTGAGGAACCCACTAAATTAAGCCCAACTAGTGTAAAATTTTCAGTTTTTCTTAAAAGCCCTCCAACCGAATAATTATTGGATCCTCAAAAATTGAATCAATCAAATAAAAATAATTTTGAACCCATCTTTCCGATATCAAAATTCACCTACTGTTACCCCAATTCATTGAGACATCAAACATCAACTGATTCATCAAATGACAACTGCTCCTAGTTTTTGATATACAACCTCAATAGCAGGTAACTTAAATTATTAATTTGGTCTTCTGTTTGTAACCGACAAACCCTAATTGCATAGTGTCTAGTGAAATTGTGAGCCTTTTTAACCACAATATATAATGAAATTTTCTTTTTCATGAGATAAGATTATTTTTATGAGAAGTTCTATTATTATATATATATATATATATATTAAAATTGTCTCTTATTGTTCATTGATTTATACTTTTGTTTTGTTTTTTTTTCTTGAAGTGGTTCCCTCCCTATAAGTTAACACTTTCCATGGTGTATTTGTTTAATTATTTTGGTGGTGGGATACGTTTTATTTATGTCTAGTGGTAGGTGTTTTACATACTTTTTTAGTTGCTTTGTGATTGTTCCTTTTAGTGTCTAATGCTAGCACCCACAACAAGTAACTTGAATAATAAATTGATAGTTTGTTTGTAACAATTAAGCCCTAATTGTGTAACTTCTTGTGAAATTTTGAGCTTTTTTTAATCAAAATACGATGAAATTAACCTTATTAGGAAATAAAAGTTATTTATATGAGAAGTTGTGATATTATATATATTAAGTTGTATTTTGTTGTTCATTTATTTATACTTATTGTTGTCTTTTTTCTTAAAGTGGTCTCTTACCTGTGTGTTAACACTTAACATGGTGTTTTTGTTTATTTCGAGAAGACAAGGGGATAACATCACCAATCGCCATTATTATGAGTTTGATTGTTTCATCACCGTGGTGGATATGATAAATCTAGAGTTTAATGATCATTTTAGCGAGATAAGCACCGAATTACTTCGAAATATGGTGGTTTTGCATCCGCGTGATTCATCTTCTAACTTTAACATATCAAAGTTAATGAGATTAAGTGAGTTGTATCTAAATAATTTTGATCATATGAAAAGGATGGAATTTGAGAAGCAACTTGATATGTATATTGATTATGTGCAAAATGATGAAATGTTTGCTAATTTGATAGGTATTGCCGACCTTTCTAGGTTGATGGTCGAAACAAGGAAACATCTTTCTTATTATTTATTCTATCGATTATTAAAGCTTGCATTGGTTTTGCCCGTAACAACCGCAACCGTTAAAAAATGTTTTTCGGCAATGAAGGTTATAAAGTCAGATTTGCACAATCGAATTGGTGATGAATTTTTGAATGCTTGTGTAATTTGTGCAGTGGAAAAGGAAGCACTTGCAAGTGTTACAAATGAAGATGTAATGTATCGCTTTCAAAAAATGAGAACCCGTAGAGGGCAAGTGTAGTGGATATAATTGGTAATCAACTACTGTTTTGGTAGTTTTTTTGTGCTTACTTTGTCTAGTTTAAAACAGTTTACGATGCTCTTACATTTGTGATGTTTTTGTGTTAGTTTAGCTACCGTTTCCGTGTTATTTTTCAGCTATTTTACGTTGTATATATCATGTTTTAATTGTTTGAAGCTGTTTTAGCTGTTTTCTTTGTTGTTGTTTTCGCTGCAGTATAGACGTTGTTTTCGATGCAATATAGATGATGTTTTCGCTGCTATTTGAAGCTGTTTTTCTGCTGATTGAAGTTGTTTTTGCTGTTGATTGAATTTGAATAAGCTGTTGTTGTCGCTGCAGTAAAAGTTGTTTAAGCTGCTGTTGTCGCTGTAGTTTTACTGCAGTTTAGGTACTATTTTAGATGTTGTTTTGTGTTGTTTTAACATGCATTATTTGATGTTTTAGCATGTTTTAAGTGCTCTTTTAGCCTGCTTATGTGATGTTTTCTGCATAATAATGTGTTAATTTGTGCAAACTCTAATGTACTAAGATGTAACTCTGTCTATAATTTAGTATAGTAGCCTGTTTATGTGAAATATCTCCTTTTAAATCCTAGATCCGCTGCTGCTCACAAACACACAACACCTCTTACCTTACTGTTTGTTCCGACACCACACAAAGTCGTCGCCGATCATCGGCATCTAAACCTTGCCAGTTTGGTCCTACTCTGGCGGCAACATCTGCTTCTTGCCGGTGTTGTCACATCCCCAAACCGTCAAAATGCTCAATTAGTTCCTCTTTGCCTCTAATATTTTCCATGGTGTGTGTTGGTCCCGGTTTTTCAATTTAAAGTTTAACTACTAACAACAAATATAAATAGACAACAAATTCAAGTTTAAAGTTTTCTTTTTATTGATTTGAATCAATTGAATACTTTACTGAGTTTACTTGAGGAAATTGATAAGACAGACAAGTCTAAGTAAACTAACTTGTGACAAATTTGGCCTCAACATATTATCAGCGAATGGCTCGCTGATAATACTCAGTGATCAACACTTAATAGGTAAGTGAGGGCACTTGGTTCTCTGATAAGCAGGAACGTGCTTGAATCACAGGTTGAACGCGAATAAAAAATTCTGGACATTTAATATGGTAGTTGAGTGTGGTATTTATAGTCTCACACAATGAGAGATAAAAACCAACACCGTGTCAATACCATATTTGTTGGGATAGTAATGCAACTTCCAAAGTTTGGATGTGACATTACATCTTAGGAATAAAGTTTATATATTACTTTAATCCTAGGTTACAGAGAAGGTACAAAGAATTAAATGCATTTGTACAATAAGTGATCGTACATATCTTGGAAAAGATATGCACGCTTTCTTGTGTGCTGCATAAGTTGACCTTCTTTTGTAAATTAGGTATTTGTCAGACCTAATGTACTTAATGGGATAAAGGCATGAACCGCTGGTTAATAGAGCAGAGTTGATTTCCACAACAATGAATTGCTCTCTGTCTTTGTCTTCAGTCTTCGACTTCAACAGATGCTTCAAGTTCTTATCAGCGACAGCCATGTAACTTTTGAAGATTAAGTGTTCATCAGCGAGTGATGGTTACTTCATTGTCCTTTAAGTTACAGGATGATCACTGCTAACATATGCAGTGATCAGAGTAGACTAAAGGATATTCTAGGTATAGAATAGTTCACTGATCAGTTTGATCAGTGAGAGCTTCTGTTATCTACTCTATTGTTCACTGCTAACAGATGCATTGAACTTTTAACAACACTTGGTGAATTTGTCATCTATAAATTACATTACTGGGGTCTCTGACCCAACAGTGTGTTAATTTTAGACTGAAATGTTAATCTCATATGAAGATTCCGATTTTAGTTAACTTTATTAAAGTTCATATGTTGTTGTTGATCATGTATTTTGAAGCCTGCGGTTTTTATTCTATTTTCATCTCTAAGAAAGTTATGTAGATATAGTTGAATTCAATTTAATGCCAAATTAGTTGAAAAGGTATGAATATACAGAGGTGGTTTGGAAGGTGAGTTTGGAGAATGCATGAAGTACTTTAGACAATATTTTAAAAACTGGTTTTAAGTTGAATCGTACAGAAGTTCGATTCCAGTCTGACGACCGGTTCAAGCGGTTCCATGGATAAAATATAGAAGTCCAGATAGAAAGACGTGATGGGAAAGTTCAAAATTGAAATTACTGCATGACATCTTTATTTGGAGTGGTACTACACTACTACATGTCTACACCTACTTGTACTACACCTACTTCATCACCTTTCCACTACTACTTCATCTTCAATATTTATCTTCTCTCAATTTTTTGTTTCTCCGCTATACGATTTCTTGATTCTTTTTCGTCTAATGTTTTTCACTACACGTAAAATCGCTTACAATGATATGGCCATCGACAACACTTCTGCCCCTACTATCTACTATTTCCACCATCGCCACTTCTGAAGGTGGTTCAATTTTGACTTTTTTGGCCGGAGATGGATGAGTTTGAGGTGGAAATCGGTTTTGGCTTCCGGTTCAACTGGTAAACCGGTAGTTCGCTCAAATCTGATAAATGGTCAAAAATTGGATTACAATTAATCGTGTACAAAAACAACGAAGCCGAAAAAAAACCGAAACCGAAACCGGTCAAAACCGGGTTGACCAATAACCGGTTTCGGTTATTGAATAACTGTCGGTTCGTAACCGGCTATGGATCTCGCCGTTAGAACCGGTTCTGGTTCCGGTTATTCCAATTCCAACTAACCGTTTGTTACCGTTTATATCCGTTTGTGACCGTTTTTTGACCATTTTTTTGACCATTTTGCTATCCTAAATTCATTATAAATAGATATGTTGAGTTTGGTTTCGTCACAACACTCAAACACTCTCAAAACGCATACAAAACGCATACAAAATCGCTCAAAACGCATACAAAATAGTCAAAACGCATACAAAATTCTCCTTTCTCAAATGGCAACTCAATGTTCTTCAACTTCCGCCGGTGTTGGTTCTTTAAATGCAGACTACAATTGTTGAAATTTTAGAAACAAAACGAAACTAAGAGGTGTGGTGTAATTTCGACAAAGTGTTGTTGTCGTATGGCTCAATTAAGGCTCATTGTAAACGTTGTGGAAAGTTTTTGAAACCCGATTCCAACTCAACGTTGAAAAAAGTTTTTTGATGCACTCAAATCCAATCCGGAAGTGGGTCAATCATCTATCTCATGAGATGGGAGTATATTTACATATGAGGTGGAACGGTTTCGAGAACAATTTGCAAGCTATATGATTCAAGAAGGTTTTTTGTTCAACCATTTCGACAATCCTCGGCTTACTAAGGTTATTAAAAATACTCTTCAACCACGATATAATCAAGTAAGTCGTGCTACTCTTAGACGTGATTGTATTAAACTATGGAAAAAAGCTAAAATACAACTAATAAATGGTTTTGAAAACTTAACTACAAGTGTAAACTTAACAACCGATGTTTGGTCGGCTCCTCATGGTTTGCCCGATTCGTAACTTTTGTGTTACCACACATTGTCTTGATCCTGAAACGTGGCAAATGATGAAGCGTACAATTGTTTTTGAAAACTTTGAGTATCCTCACACCGGTCAAAATTTATTTTATATGTTATGAGATGTATTAAAAGAGTTTAAATTAGAAAAAAAAAGGTTTTTTCAATCTCATTTGGTAACGCTAGTAATAAGACAAACGTCGTAGGAAGACTAATCCTAAAATATCAACCACCTTTGAATGGCGTTTTTTATCATAGTCGATGTGTTGCAGACATAATAAACTTGGTTGTGCAAGACGGACTAGCGGTGCCACAAATAAGTTTAATAAAAGACGCTTTTAAAAATATGTTACAAGATATACTTTGTACGGGTAAAGCTAGATATAAACATTATATGAAATTGTATAACGATACGGATTCCATTTTTTTAACGCCTAGTTGGACATGCCTACAAAATGGAATTCAACTTATAAAATGTTTTTATGTGGTTTATGCCAACGCCAAACTTTACGAGTTTTTCAAGATGAACTTGTCCGAAAAGGTAAAGCTACACCATTTTCGGTGGAATATTGGGATGTTATTTTAAAAATAACCGAGTTTCTCAAAGTTTTTAAAAGCGCAACAACTTTATTATCGGGTGTTTATTATCCCACGATTTATTTGGTACTTAATCAAATTTATTTAATGTGTGAAAAATTAAGCGAATACGAATTTTATGGTGATTTATATGCAACGATGGTTTCGCCCCATGAAAGGAAAACTAAGAAAATATTTTCAAGAATTGCCACCGGTAATTACTTGTGTCGCCGCATTGAACCCATGTTTGAACACTTGTGGGGTGGAACTACTTATCGATTCCATTAGTAATAATTTGGAGTTGAATGTCGAGGACCCATGGTTTGCAACAAATGCAAAAAAAGAGTTTAAGAAAAGTTTTATCGATTCATTTAATGTTTATTTTCAAAAATATGGTTCGACAAACATTTATTTAACTTCGGCTAGCGAATCGTTTAGTACATCTAGTTCAAGGGATCCGATGATTAACTTATATAATAGTTTAAAACAAGAAAACACTAAACGGGCTAGGGGTGATGGTGGCTAACCATCGACTACCAAATTTGGGAGATATACGGGAACCAATTTTTTAGCCACTATGGGACCCAATGGATTCTCACAATTTGATATTTTGGCTTGGTGGAAAGGAAGGGGATCTCAATTTCCCGTTCTAACCTCCATGGCCCGAGCTTTACTAACCGTCCAAGATTCTACGGTAGCTTCGGAATCCGCTTTTCTTTATTAGTGGCAGGGTATTATCTATACGAAGAACAAGACTCACACCGACCTCATTAGAGATGTGTACTTGCTTGAAGGATCACTTAGACGCGCGGAACGTATACAACACATTTCAAGTCTTAAAGGTGAACTAGAATACAAACAAGATTTACACGACGTCGAGGTGGAAACGGGTATGGCATTCTCACTTTCCTATGAAGAAATCGCTCTCGATGAAGCTTCGCGCGAGGCTCGCTCTGAAGAAGATGTCAATCTCGACGAATTATACGAATTAAGTTTTACGTTCGTATATTAATAAAAGTTGAAGTATGATGACTTTATTAAGTTTATGTTTTCATTCCTACTGTTTTTGAACAATGTATGATGAGTTTGTTTAATAAAAGTTGAAGTTTACGTTTTATGAAGTTATAACGCTCAAAAACCAAAAAATTGTTAATTATATAAAAAAAACCGGTTATAATCTGTTTTTTGTAACCGGTTATAATCGGTTTTTTGTAACCGGTTATTACTGGTTTCGGTTTTCTAAGTTCGTACCCGGTTCGATTCGTAACCGATTTTTGGTCAAAACCGATTTCTACCCTTTGACCAATAATCGATTCGATTATTGAACCCGATCTGATTTTCAATAATAACTGATTTTGTACATGACTAATTACAATCGCCCGAAAACTTCTAATTTTTTGATTTGACCAATCGAACCAAACATAGTAAAATCAATTTTTGAAACATTGACTTTAAGTTTGCCGCTTTAATAAAATGGAAATGGAAAATAATGTAAAAATAAAAAAGTCAAAGTAATAATGAGCCGAGTTATGGACGTCAGATCAACGAGTTATAGCCTATACGTGTTATTTTAGTTGATAAGTAAATAAAATTGTCATCCCTTTGATAACAAGAGATGTATTTACTACCCTTTCATGTTATTTACAAGTTTTACAATATAAATTTTTAAAGAAAAAGTTTTAAAAGAGTAGACGTATTAAGATGTTTATACTATTAGTTTAGGAAACAAACACCTTTAAATGATTATGTGTTTCAGATATCTGCACCACCTCTAATTATTTAGAAGTGATTTTTAGATTTCAAACATAAACATTTTACTATAGCTTATGGTATCCATATATTTATACATTATAGTTGCATTCGCAAACATATTACGATATTTATATATTTCTACGCTCAGCATTTATTATATAATTAGCTTACTATACAGTCACATATTACTTGCATATATACTAATTTTTTATAGTTATACTCTTTGCAAACAAACGTTGTTACTGACATACAATTATTTTGCTTACATATATTCGTTTTTTGTACGACTACATTTTCGTTCATACTTGCTAGAGATCTTCCTGAAAGCAATCTCTCTACTCTCAAGTAGAAGTATGACTGTCTATATCTTACCTCTCTCATATTCTGACAGTATGACAGAATTAGATATTGTTTATGTTGTTGTTGTGAAAGTGAACCCACGTACTCATACACAAACAAAAATGATTTGTCGAGAACCTATATTTGTGACATCAAATACATAAGAAAAACTAAAAAGCAACATAACTATAGTCTATCAAATTCAACCAAAATATGCAGAAACAAAATTAAAAGATGTTTGAACATAAATATTTTGGTAAGAAAAGAGACGAAACCCACTTTTATCTATAATCTATCTATAATCTATATCTATCTATAATAATAATACTATAATTTTTGAGTTCTTGTCATAATTAATAGTATCATAGAGACTATATATATATATATATATATAATTTTAGTTTTTGAGTTTAGTCATAATTGTCATCATAAATATAATTACATAATTAATTTGAGTTAGTGACATAAATCAATAGTTTTAGTGAAACAATAAATTAACTTTCAACTTAACCCTTTAACTTCCCTAAACAAATATCAGAAATTCTAAAAGTTGTTTAATTAAATTAATAGGTTAACGTATGCATTTTAAAATGTAAATAAACTTGAAAGTTAGTGTTTATAATTACTTCACTTTTCATATTCTTCATGAACACACATATGTGTTATTGTCTATAAATACTTCAATTTTCATTTCGACATTATTCATACGATGTAAGTATGTCCTCATTTTATTAGAAGTTTTTTTTGTTAGCTTTGGGGATCCTTCAAGCATGCATATTTTAAACTATTTTGGTTCTCTCTTCATTTTATTATGGATGTTCTTGACATGCTTATAGAGTATTCGATGATTGATATCGTTGCACATTTGGATCATTTTTGCTTTTGTTACTTTTAACAAAAAATTATATAGAGATTATGGATGTGCAAATTCTTTGAGTTCATTTTTCTGTTGAGTAATAAGTAGGTTTTTTTAGCTTGGCTTTGGGTTGTTTCTAGACATTTCATTTAGATGTTTTTCTTTTGGTTCTATCAATAATTTATTATTAAGCATTATAATAAAAATATGTCGTTGTTTTGTTGAGATTTATGTCATCATTTTGACTCACGGTTATCATCCCAAGTGTAAGCTTAGCTTCTTATATACTATGTAAAGCAAAATTATCAACATTTTTAGATTTACATATAGATATCAGGGATTCAAGGTTGAACTTACCGTTCAATATAACATTGCCCCCAAAAAATTTAATATGAAATCGAGTTATAAAATTTTTATAAAAAAGCTTTTAATAATCTAAACCTAATAATAGATTTTGACTACCTTGTGGATCCGTGGTAGATAGTTTATGCATTGAGCCTTGAAGAAAATATGAAATAAATTTTGCAATATAAACTCCAAAGCTGATTGCAAGTTAATTAAGGAACAATTATTAACTTAATCATTTTCAGAAACCAATTTGAAATGGCTTCAAATAAATTTGTAAATCATAGGTGTCTCACAAGATTAATAAAATCCAAATCACATGAATATTAATAAAAAACACAAAAAGTAAAAGTTAACAAAGATGGGCATGATTTAAAATTTAGGGGTGAAAAACTACTGACCATTCTAAAAGGAAAATGAGAAGGAAATAATGTGTTAAATTCAAAGAAAAATGGTTTATGTTATCTAGATTTAACAATTTCAAAAGATTAATATTATTCATTCTCTTCACCTACTACAAAATAATTAAGTTGTCACTTGTATGATATCAATTGATAAGAATATATTAAATACTATATCATCAAAATTTGTAAAAATTGTAAAGTCATTTATTATTAAAAGTTAGATAGCTTAGTATTTAAGACCATTTAACCTTTATTCTTTTTTATTTGGATAAGTAAACATTCAGACATCATATTTTTCAAAATACAGTTATTTTGCATCTTATTTTTGGCAAACTTTTATACAATACAACTAAACGAATAGGTCAATACTTAGAACCATGATGATATACGATAGTTTACCGTAATGCACAACTAGCAATAATAAAGAGTGATGCCATCAATAAATTGTATATGATTTCGATGTGATATTTAACGTACAAAGATTTTTATATTGTACAAGAAATGTAAAGTACACTATTTTGATTCATGTTGTTTCTATTCGACTGTCTAATAAGTCCTACATAGAATAAATCATAAAATTCAAAATTCGTGCATCACATACAGTTACAAAGTTACAATTAAGTCAAAATTAACTCATGCATCACCTCTCTTGTAATTTTTGAGTTCTTAGTACAATTAATGGTGTAATAAATAAGTATTTATTCTTTATTATTATTACTTATACTTATACTTATACTTACGTTATAAAACAATCTATAATGATAAAAATAATTTATCTTAATCTACAATCTACATCTACAATCTTATAATTTTTGAGTTTTTGATACAATTAATAGTTTATTAAATAAATGTTTACTTTTTATTATTATTACTTATACTTATGTCATAAACAATCTATAATAACCATAATAATAATAATTTATCTTAAAAGATTGAGTCTTTGTGTAATAATTATAAATTATCAACTATATTAGATGATGGTAAAATATAGTAAAAAGGTAAAAGTATTATAATGATATAATAATAATTATAATCTATAAAAATTAAGTTTTCAATAATCATAATATTAATACAATATAATAAATAAGTATATATTATATTTTCACGTATATATGTATCTATTTAAATTAATTTAATTCTAAAATGTTTATTACTGTTTTTTTTACCTACATTCAAATTAAATAATGTATATCCAACATTTATATTGGTATAAACTTTTATTTGGGATGAGTAACGCAAACAAATAATAGTTACAAATATGACCGAACATGAAGAATATTGTTAGTCACATGTACATATAATACATGTGTTTTAAGTTATACAAACATTACAAATGATTTCGTTTCTACATATATATATGAATATAATATTAACTTTTAAATGTTTGAAAACTCAACTTATGCTATTTAATTGGTGTATGCAGTTTTTCTATAGTTTATAAGTACTTATTGGCATTTACATTTACATGATTTACACGTTGATTCATCTTACAACAACAATAAAATTTTAATCTAAATGTAATTGTAATTTATTATAAATTATGGTTAACTCAAAATCATACTTTTTATCGCTACATTTACCGTTTAACTTATTATACAAAATATAACGTAAAATAATAAAATTCGTGCATCGCACGGGCAATCATCACTAGTTGTTAGAAAATAAAAAGATAAATTTAAGTATAAATAAATTAATTTATATGAAGAGTCATCAATGTACATACAAAAGAGTTCTAGCAAGCCTCTAACCATTGAATCCTTCCACACAAACTCACAGAGAATCGTTGATTTTATTATAATGACCAAAATGACAAATCAATTCAACTGCTAAAACCTTAATTTGCATATTGAATGGAACGTAACTTCAAGACTCTTTTGAACTTGATCATAAGTGTATGCAGCTTTTATGGGCAATTTAGAAGAATAGGGCATGCATCCAACCTGTCGAAACGAAAATTGCAACATATCAAAACATGCACATACGCATTAAAGAATGCAAGCGGTTTGAAAATGAAAATTATTACATGAGGTGTTGTTTGCTATCTCACATGATGAAAATGGAAGAACATGAAGATTTGATTGGTTGGAACTTGGGGATGACGAAGAACATAGGAATTGAAGTTGCATGACCAAGATGGACACGATAAGATGAATATAATTTGGACTTTAATAATTCAAATAATTCTACGTAGTAATACACTCCAACTTTTATATTATTTAACAACAATATGTACATATCTGTATATATATATATATATATCATATATTAGGTTTTGTATTATTATTGTTATTGATAATATCATTATTTTGAAAGAAGAATATCAAGAAGTAACAGTTTGTATTTATAGTGGCTATTAATAATAAAATTTGCTTTTTCTAAAAAAAAATATCAAAAAAATAAAATATAAATCAGGGAAAGCTAGCTACGATGATGAATGAATTATTCAACTTTTTAATAATGCTTAGTTTTGTCAACTTTTTTTTATAATCTGTCAATCTTTTATCCAGGACGCGAGTAGACCAAGATATAAGAAGATTGAGACTATCAATACAAGACCATTAATCAAGTCTTTGGAGTCATATACAAAGAATCAGACTTTGATCAAATTTGAATAATTACTTGATTTCCTTAATGTGTTAATTAAACTTACATTATTTAGTGCACAAGGTTTCTTTTCATTTACACAACCATAGTTTTATGAAAGTTATGTATACCATTTGAATAATCAATTCAAAGATTTCATATCTTTAATATTCACCAACACCTCAATAACAATCATATGGTGGATGTTGTTTTGCAATATACTATTATCTTTCTGGTGGGTTACAATATAACCAAGTACGTACACGATGAATGTTGTTTTATTTGCTACTATTATATATTGATTTAACTGCAATTACCATACTAATAACCAAATTTACGTTGACATGATCAACAACTTCAAAATTTTACAACAATAAGTGAAACAAATTTATTACATATCACTATATAAGTGAAAGATTTTGAAGTGTATTTTGCATCATATTAGTATTATAGCTTTTCACTCTTTATTCTTTTTATCTAACGACTAAACCGTGTACACTAATAATTTTTATCCATATGACACTGAACCAATATTTTTAATTATTTTACCCTTATCAATGCATTACACATGTTTTCATGTCATGAGTAAGATTGGTAACAATCACTAATTTGATGGTGTATGGTTAAAAGTTGATAATATATAAATCATGTAAGTATATGAAATCTAAATATAAAAAAATATAAAAATAACAAATTTCGTGCATTGCACGGGCTTACTCCACTAGCTTATAAAATTATAGAGATGAAAATCATATCTTGTATCACCTTTCCTAAAGTCATTTCATCATAGAGATGAAACCCACTTTAATGAAAGTAATTCGGAAGAGAAAAATAGTTATAGATGGAGAATGGTAATATTTGGGGTTAAGGTTTAGGGGAGGTGGAGAAGACGGCGGTGCGGCAGTGTCGGAGGCGCGATGGAGCTGGAAGTGAAAGGTATGGAGGAGAGGGAAAGGATGAATGAGATTGGAGGAGAGAGAGAATTAAATTAGGTGATTGTCTATAATAGCCTCTTTGTGGCAAGACCACAAGGGTTCTAAAATCAGATCCGAGTTTTGGAAAGAGTGGAAAAGAAACATGATTTCTCTTCTCTATATTTAGAGTTGTACATAAGACCACCTACACACTGGTGATGAAAAGTCGTGCTCCGTCGTGTGCGTCACGTCAGCATGACTAAAATTTATCCCATGACTTTAAAATGGTAATCATCTTCCTTTTTTAAATTTTGTTGTTTATATGTATCTATATAATAACTAGTGTTTAAGTAGTATGCGATTGTCATTATATAAGTGTTGGTTAGTGGTAAGACTAAGAATCATCATCTTCTAAGTTTTTATGATATAATGTGTTTTTTTAACTTTTTCGTTGTTGTTCATGCCCCTATGTATATCAGTATTAAACTTAGGTTCCTTAAGTAATATTTGCTTAAATCATTGACGAATTGGTAAGTTACCAAGTATAAATTTGTTCTGTATAAGTGGTAGTTTGTGGTGAGGATCAATAAGGTCTAACAAAAATAATTATTTGGTTAAATCAATTTGAATTTTTGAGGGAAAACAAAAGAACTGTTGTCCATTTCAAAAGGATTGCTGAATCATGTCTATACTCTAAACGTCAAAAGGATAACCATCTTCTTGTAAGTTTTTGGCTATAATGTATTTTTATGTATGTTTAAAGATTGTTGTTGGTATGTACCTTTTTGAGAACTAATTCTCTTGATGGTTGTAGTTTAGTGTTATGTCACTTGGGAGTTGGATTTATGGATCATTTAAGATGTATAGATGCTTGTTCTGTATCATCTTCGTCTTGAAGGTGAGTTGTGTTGTATACAATAAGTTGATTCATTGGAAAAAAAAAGAAATCGTAAAATAATTGTCCAAAGGTCTAACGAGGGGTTAAGTAAGAACTTTTAGGAGACTGTTTTGACATCAAGTGATTCGGTGTGCATGAATATGCATATATGCTCAGTTACTTTGCAATTGATAGATCATAGAACTGCATAGCCAAAAACATTAGAGTACACAGATTGGTGAGGAACGCCCGCCCTTTCACTGTCGGGAACGCCGTCGGAACGACATTCCACCACTTCGAAACGGTGTTCTGGGAGCAGCGTCTCCCCTGGGAAGCTGTTTCCTTTTATTTATTGTTTCTTTTTTCTCTTGTTTTCTTCTTATTTCTTTCTTCATTTTATTGTTTTAGTTTTGATTTGAAGATTCGTGTGTAATTGTGTGTGTGCAAAGTGTATGTACAGGAGGCAAGGAAGAGGAGGAGGTGTGTGTGCAAAGTGTGTGTACATGAGGAGGAGGAGGAGGAGGAGGAAGATGATTAGTATGATTAGGTTTCTAAATGGGTTTTAAATGGGCTTTTTAGGCTCATTTTCTTAAAATGGACTCATTTTTTTAAAAGTGGATCCATTTTTTTAAAACAAACTATTATTTATATTGGGTTAAATCTATTAAAATAAAAGTGAACTGATGTAACGTAAAAAGTCACGTTTTTACGTACATTATTTAACCCATATTGGAATTAGAATTAACAAAAACACATTAATATTGTCATTATCAAGCATATTTTGTTAAGTCGGTCAAAACTTAACCAATATCTCGAAAGATGGTAAAAAGGGACGAAAAACGCATTAAAAGGGTATAAATTAATCACATGTTCATTTTATCGTAAAATCCAAATTAGAAGCTGAACATTATATTAAAATGTTTCTCTATGAGATTATGAGAACGTGGACGCGAGAATCGCTCAAAACGGATCAAGAACGAAGAAGTTAGAGCAAAATGAAGAAATCACGTTACGATCCCGCACTTAAGACTCACAACCTAGCACCATACGGCCAAGGGGAGAGGGTATACGGCCATGGTGATCGTATACGCCTTCCAAAGTAACCGTATACCCTCACCATGGGCGTATACGCCCTCCTGCATTGGGGGTATTCCTCATTTTGGGTGATTTTCACTCACTTGTTGGTCTTGTGTATACCCCCAAGGTCCAAGGGGTGTCAATATGGGGTGTCAAGGTTTACCTTAAAGATTAGATTTTTATACCACACCCCTATACGGGTGGTGAGCACATTGGGTGTATTTTGAGGGTGCTTAAGCCTATAAATACCCCCTCCATTAACCACACATTCACACCTTCACATATTCATTCATTCAATACTTCACCTCATCTTTCTCTCTCTAGTTTCTCTCTCGCTTTGTAAATATTAGTTAGTTAGTTAGTGGTAATTAAGCTAGATTAGAGGATCTACTAATTTTAATCAAGGATTGTGGTGTTCATGCTTTAATTCAAGATTGCAAAGTTCTCGATAATACGCTACTTATTTCCGGGTGATATATATTCTCTCATACTTTATAAAATGTTTATCTTGTATGCTGTTTATTTGTTACCATGATTAGTGAGTAATTTATTATTGTGATTGTTGAAATATAGATAATTAGAAGTACGAATGATGTTTAGTTAATCTTTAAATAATATAATTACGAATTGTTTTGCTATGTATCCAGTTAGACTCATCATGCACTAGACCTAATTTATGAATTACCATTTCCAGTTCTTCACGTGGCTACCACTTAGTTGTTAGGAATTGATTAAGCCTAATTACAGTAGGTAGTTATCTGTATATTGTATAAGACAACGTAACTACCATAATTCGATTAACTACCTTGTATAGCAATGGAACCACAGTACAATTGTGGAAACCCGGTAAAAGCCGTTGGTATCTTATTTTGTAAAATACCTAGGAGTCACCCCTAGACATGTTCTGAACACGAAAGCTATGAATATAGTGGTAAACGTTAGATTCATTGTAAGTAGATTTAGGGATGAACAACTTATTGTGTAGGAGGGTCTAGCCCATGACAGAAGTAGTTCAACTTTTAAATGTTTTAACTGGAGTTTAGAAATATGCTTAAACCGCTAAACTCTACATAACTGATAGTTTAACATGAATAGTAAACAATTAGTACATACCCTAATAAAATCAAGTAGACTTATATGTTAAGAAATGTCAAATATTATAAAGCAGTCCGTTATCTTATTCATGAACCAAGGATATCTATCCAAGATGGGTCACTAGTCCTCATCGGGCAGTGTTGGGGAGTCGAACTGCCTAATCTGATCAGACTCATGATAGCCTAGTACTCAGTGACATACATATTTAGGTTTTAGACTAGATTTGTAGGGTGCTAGTGTTTACACTAACAGTTCATCTAATATATATTTAGGAATGTCCCTAATTATCCTTATAATAAACATCATCCAAAAAATCTAATTGTCGAAGTTTTAGCAATCTCACTCTATCTATTTGATTTACCTATCCGTAGTTTATAATTTACTTTTATAGAAATAGTTTAATTAAAACAAAAGAAAACAAACCAAATCTACCTACCTTACACAACCCCATCTTAATATAGGACCTATCCTAGGCATAACCTTCATTTCAATTTGTGACGATCTTTGGACGATCTCGAGTTATACTTACTGCTTACTCACTCAGTGTAGTAGATAGTACATATACTTTGAGCCCCACCTATTACAAATTATTAAACTTCCTAATTGTGTGCCCCTCGGTCACCATCCGACGTATATCCCGAGGACGCCTCGTTGCGACCGACCGTTGGAGCCACATCATGGACCAAATTAAAATGAGTTATGTATTTTTAAGGATTTATTATAGTTATTTTTATTTTTAATGAATTAATTTCTTTATTTAATTTATTTTGTTTTTTATTTATATTTATTAAATTATTTAAATGTTTTAAAAAATGAAAAAATTAAAATAAAATTTATGAACACTATTCCACTATCTCATTTTTCAGCAATAATATTATAAATAAACACTATTGCTAAACCCTAACAATTGAGTCTCCATTACGTGTGCTCTTATAGTATTGATCTTGGTTTACACGATAGTATATATATTTCAATCTCGTAATACTGGTGAACATCAGATCACATTAAGATCATAGTAAAAGTCTAAGCAACCCAAATTCTTGACTGCAAGTTCCAGCAATACGATATCAATTTCGCTAATTCAATAGAACGCAGCAAGTTTTAGAATCATTATTCAAAACCCACAAACAAAAGTAATGAAGAAACATGAACATCAAATTAAACAAAAACAAAAAAAACTCCCAAATTAATCAAAATCGAGAACTCATTTCTGTAATGACAACATAATAAATTATACGAGTGTTTACAAATAAATGTTAAAAACTATAGAGATAGAGGTCAAATAAGAAGAAATAATAGTTCATAAATCAAAAGGGGTACATCATTAAATATTACCTTGAAAGGTTTGGACCAAAATTAATCAAGAAATGGGTGTGAAAGAAAAGGGTAATTTGATATTGTTGGTTTGTACAACATAAAAGAAAATGGGTTAGTGTTACAACATAATCTTCTCCGTATAAGGGGAAGAGAGAAAGATCGTGTTTGATATGAAATTCTTTTCTTTTTTATTTTTGTTGATAATGTTTTAATTCTTAAACTTTTAATTCATTAACCTTTTAATGTTTTTTCTTTGTTCTTTATTCTGTAACGCTTAAGTTTGTATTCACGTGGTTTTTAATTACTGTAGTAAACTTTGTACTGCTTAACCATTTAACTTTTGCATTGTTGTTTTACCCTGACATTTTATTATTTATTTATTTATTGCTTTTGTTGTTGTTGATAATTTTACATGATTCATATAAAATTATTAACATATAAAATATTAGAATTTTAGTTTTTTGAGAAAAAGACTTAAAAGTCTTACTTTGACGATTCTATAAGTAAGTGTTCACTTTTAATTTCAGTCAATTATAACATGTTAAAAGTAGTAAAATATGAAATTTTATTAATTGACAGTGTAATCATTTCACGCATATAAACTATTTCAATTTTAGTCAATTATAACATGTTAAAGTGGTTAAATATGCAATTATATTGATTAATAGTGTAATCATTATACGGTTATAAACTATCTATATTTAGGTAGTGAAACTATCTGTATTTAGGCAATTAACACAATGACAAATGTTATCTTCAATGAACAAATATGTAATGTAGTTTCATTTACTCTAGTTAACATTTGATGGTAAAGCTAACTCATATCAAAAGTAGTAGTTCGAACAATCAAGCTACAATAAAGCAAAACATCATATTTATATTTATAAAATAAGAAATATATATCACACTACAGAAAAAAGAAAATAAATTAAAAACAATATCACACCAGAAACAAATGAAACAATTTGTGCAATCAAATATAGAGCAACAACAAGATCTTAACAATCACAAGAAGTCTCATAATTTCATTCCGAAGAAAAGAACTGCAAGAAGCACAAGGTAACTTGGTGCTCCAAATTTGTTTCCACTATTTGCCGATGGTGTTGCCTTCGATCCAGATCCGGACCCAGATCCCGTTCCTACAAATTTAGTATCTTAATCAGCTCTAAATTTCAAAACTTATGTAGATTTTAATAGTGGCCGGGGTTGAGATGCATATATAGGAAATTCTGATCAAACCTCTTTTTTCAACTAAAATATGTGAAAGGTGATCATAAACAATATACTTGAGCGAATTTCAATCTATTAGACGCGTTTTCCTTTTTAAATATCTTATATTTTCACATTTTTAAATCATCTGAAAAAGAATATTAGTTTGATGGGTCAAGTTTAACACGTCTAGATTGCAGAAATGAAACATAAACTGTGTAAGTTAAACAGATAAATGGTTTAACACATTACCTGAAGGGACACTTGGGGTTGATGGTACAGTGGGAGCTTCGGTTACAGGGGTTTCTTCTGATGGCTGTGACCCAGTAGAGTCAGTTGGGGCAATTGCTGAACTTGTGGGTGCACTAGCAGGTGCACCGGCAGGTCCATTAGCACCTATATATCAAAATAATTTCAAATTGTTGAATGGTTGGAGTACTTATGAGAATATACAGGGGAGTAATTAGCATACTTAAAAAAAGATGGTAACAAACTGTAGTCAGTTTAGAAGCAACCTCTGTTCCACACATTTTATACATTTAAAAGAGGAGGTAAATTGTATATCACTAAAATATTAATTTAAATTAGACAAAAGTACAATGTTGGTGTAAGCAAATAACCTGTCTTACGAAAACAGAATGAGGTGGTATAATGGATACCTAATATATGTTAGATTTGACATGTTAATATGATTTAGAGTGAGGCTGATAGTTTTTTAGTGTATGTCGAAACAGGATGGTGTTGTGTTTGGGGTTAGGTTGGCTTACAAACACTTTTTATCTGCTTTTAACTTTTAACATATCTGAAGTAAATGCCTTATGTTGATTTAGAAAATACATCATTACTATAATAGGTAAGAGGTTGTATGACATGCATCAAAGAAACACTTTGGAAGACTTTCAAAATGTTAAACATGTTTGACATATTACATTTTTCTAATTAAGTTTTTTAATTTGATATGTTTAAGATCATTAAACAATCGAGGCCAACTCATTAGAGTCACAATTGTCAAACTTAAAACATCATGTAAAGTCTATGTTTACATAGTTAACCCATATAGGTCCTACAGAGTGCATATAGAATAGAAAAGACTGAAAAGCATACCATTGCATAGGCTAATTGGAGGAGTTTGTACCCTACAAGCTCCAGGAAGTGTAACTGCAAGAGTTTGGTTAATGGTAATACCGACATTTGGGATATTGCCGTTAAGCAATGAGCAAAGGCAACGAGGTTGTGTTTGTACCACGCTCGAGAGTGATAAGCAACATGAAGGTGAAGGAGTAGATGAGTTCCCATTGACAAAGTTCAGGCACGGTGCCAAGCCCATGAGAGCGGTGGTGCAAGTGCTCGATTGAGCCTGGGCTCCACCCCAAACCATGACCATCATGACCAAGACTACACCCATGACTTTTTTTGCTTTTAGATCCATTTTCTTGCTAATTAAGAATATTGGGTTTTTAGCAAATCACAAGTTAAGAGGAAAATTGTGTGTATTTGTGATTGAGTGTGATTAATGGCTTATGGTTTTGTGTGATTAATGGAATGTATTTATAGGGAGAAACTTTCTGATGTAGGAAATAGTTAGGATTTTATTTGATTATAATTATGTAGTTTGGGTAGCCAACTTTAACTAATATAAAGTGGGATTTGAATCGACTGATCACACAAATACATATACATGCATACATGAAAGTAATCGTATGTTACAACAAACATGAAAATAAGTATGTTCTCCAAACCCAAAGTGCATGTCCGAAGAGTTCGTTTATCTCTTTTTTTCTATTTGAATTATTTTTATTTCAACACTCTTCACTCATACAAGTTACATTGTTTCTTTTTCTTGGCAATTTTTATTGACATATTATTTATTTATTGATTTTCTCACAACACATCAGATAATATAGATCTGGATACTTTTCAACACTACTTTATTTTTTTTATATAATTGTAAATTAAATACAGCAATTCTTATTTGAAGGAGTCTGGTAATTTGTGATAATCAAATATTTTATTTCCATCTGGCGATCGCGCGCGCATATGTGTTGCGAATATATATGGAGTTACGAATAATTTAGTCAAAAAGTAATAGAAGTTAGACATAACACGATTCCAAATGAAAAAACAAATTAGATACATTCAAGATTTCGTACTAAATGGATATAGAATACGAATCGGGTGATCCGATTTTTTGTGTGTTAGAAATGTGAGAAGCATATCAAGCCATACAATTAAGGGCATCATGGGTTTTTATATTGAATTAATTTAGATAATTACGAGTATTAGATTAATGGATGATTTAAAAAATGATTGCCCAGGAATACGTATAACACTTCTCACAACTAAAAGTATTATCATTCGTTCTTGCTTCTTCGATATATGCGACTTTAAAAATTAAATTTAAGAAGGTATATGTCTAGCTTGTAGAAGCAACACCCTCATAATCTAATCAAGATAGTGACTTGTGAAAAAAAGAAATGATAGATAAATAGAATAAGAATAAGGTGAACAAACTTAGGTGAAGCAGTTAGTAATTGATTACTAATCGATCTGTCTTGTTCGATTCCAAAATCATTTGCTTAATTGGGTTAATATTTTATCAAATCTTATACATAGTTTATATTATTTATAGTATTATGGAAATATAATTGACACATACATATTTTGGACATAAATTAAAATATATTTTTTCCTAGTAATTGCTAAATAGGTTTAGTTATGTAGACTTAAAAATATATTTTAAAGGGCGTTTTTAGGAATTGTATATACTATAGGCATACCCATAGATTTGGGATATTATATTCATATATTTAGTTAGATCTAGGTACTCTCGAATATTTGCGTATACTATATATATATAGATATTATATTATATTTATATTTACTACATACATATATTTTTATACATTATCTTATATAGATTACACTTTCCTATTTACTGCTATTTAATCCATTTTCATATTTATATTGAATTTATTATATTTATATATATTGTTATTACATTGATATCCATACCACATAATCACACATTATATAGCTATATATATATTCTTTTTATTTATACTCTAGTATACATACATATTCATTGACATACATCTATTTTTGTATTTATACTTTTTTACCTTACTACATTATATTTTTATTTGTCGGAAGTCTTTCTGAAAGCATTATTGATACTGTCGGATACATGTAATATGAGGATCCATATACATGCAATATGAGGATTCATACACATTATCTTCTTTGGTAGAGTATGTAACTTCTTACAATAAAAAATGTGGGCCCCGGGTCGAAAATCAAGACCTAGGTGTTGCAATATTGTTCAATACATATATTGTTAGATAAACGAGACGATTATTGAAACCTCGGAGGTATTTGGATTTGTTTTCTTTTTCTTAAGAAAAAAGGCTCTTGCATCAGTTTAGCAATACACATTGAACAAAACTAATTAATATGCACGTGCAGGCCACCCAGGAAACTCCAAACATTCATAATATACTTCACCTTAATTCTACTACCCGACCAAGTTTTTTACACCTGTTAGCCATTCGATACCATCGCAAAATTACCTAAAACCATTGGATCATTTACCCAGTTTGACCCCTCTAAATTCACCGTCTTCACTCTTGATTTCTCCACTTGGAGCTACGAAACTGCACTTATTGAAACAGCCACACACATCTTAAAAACCCTTATCCCAAAAACCTAAACATTTTTATTCTTACAAATCAAATATATCATGACCCAAACTACCCCTCTCTACAATTCTTTCAACAGTTTGTTACCTACGTTAATGTCAGCAGAAACCAACAATTCTTCACTGTTTACTTCCCTACATTCTCACATTTTCCACCACTTAAACACCTTGTCCCGTATCAACATAGATTCTTTAGACAACACTAGAGAATGATCGACTGTTTCAATACACTCTTCACACAAAGGACATAAAAGTAAATGTAAATCAATATCTTGTTAATCTAATTCCATCCGAACAGAAAGACATTTCCTTCTTGCTCTCCAAACAAACACTAAAATCTTGCTTGGCACAACTTTGAACCATATTGTTTGCTGACTCGCTTGCCCCTCCATTAGTAAAACATCATCTATATTCTTTGCCATCTCATGAACTGTGTAAACTTGCTCACTATCACTCTTTCACTGCCATTTATCACAGCCACCTGGATCTATAACAATAGAATTAAGAGCATTGATCATTTTCACAAATTCCCATTAGCCAAACCCCTTGATACCCGAATCTAATCTCACTCCCAAACCCAACAATTATCAACCCATTTATTCCTATCTTTTACTACCACCTCCTTGTTTCTCTCTGAATGGTAGAAACTCTTCAATTTATCTTTAAACATCAAATCACCCACCATTTGTCCTCCCAAAACAATATTTTTGATCCATCGCCAACTTTTCACTCAAAGTAGGATACAAAACCACCCCATTTGAATCAATTTCCAACCTAACCCGTCTAATCCCCTCCCATGTTTGACCTATACCACCTCTGTTACTACCACTCTTCTCTTGAAGCCTCCCGACCTACCCATAAATACTTTTAATAATTTTCACCCAAAAGGTGTTACATTCCGGTTTGAACCGTCACCACCGTTTACTCAATAAAGTCCAATTTTTTCTTACAAAGACCCAAAGTTTAGCCCCCCAACCGTATATGAGGTTAACACTTCATCTCATTTGACCCACCCCATTTTAGATCCCTCCCTAAATCCACCCTCAAAGAAATTACGACGCAACGACTATAAAAGTTTTAAAACACACGCTAGACGAAAAATGGAAAAGTAGTATATGCCAAGCTTCCAAGAACCGATTTGATCAGAGTCAATCGCCACCAAATGACATTGATGTATCTTTACGATCCAATAACTGTTTTTTAAACTTTTCCACCACCGGCTTGCAATCACTCTCTCTCCTCATAGAATTACCGGTTGTAGCCCTAAGTATGTAAACGAAACTTCACAAATCTTAAACTTCAACCAAATCGTCATCTCCTCTACTTCCGTTCCTGGAACACCTAACCCGTATAGTTTATTTTTACTCAAATTTATCTTTTAACCCCGAAATTGCTTCAAAAGACTTTAAAATTATCTTTAAATTACTTGCATTCCTTCTATCTCATTCACCGAAAAAATTGTATCGTCCGTATATTGTAAATGCGAAACTTCCACCTTTTGATCCCCTGACTTTAGCACCACTATAGAAGCCATTTTTATATGTTTATTTATAATTATATATTTGCTTAATATATAAGAAGTGCCTATATGTTTATTTATACTAAAATATAGAGATAAACAATTTTACAAGGTGTTTTTATTTCTTCATTGTGTTATCATTTACTCATGTCAGATTTATTAATTATATAACCGAATTATTGTTATCATATTAGTGACATCATGTTGATTGTTGAACGTATAGTGGTATCCCAAAAGATAAATCTACACTTTCAAAAGTTGGATGATATAAATTTACTTCACAGAAGTTAGTAAGCGGCATATTAAAACAGCAAAACTGAACGTACTTAACAATTTCACGGATTACAATAATAGAGATTCCATTTTGAACACCTCTAAAAACTTTTAAAAATAGCTTTTCTATATTATATGTCATCTTTTATACAAAAACATTTAGTAAAATAGCTTTTTAAAAACTTTTTTAAACTAACTTACATTAAATCTTGGAGCATCCACGATAAATTGAGCTTTACAAGATTGTTTTTGAATTCAATGCCAAATCACATTGCACTTGTTTCTATGAAGTATAAAGTTTTACATTATGGGTTAAGTCTATACAAAACTTTTTCTCCAAATTAATAAAGGAACATAACTCAACTGAGTCATTGAGCAATACTTCAATTTTAACAAACCCTTTGTCAAATTGAACAATTAATTCTAATGGGATTGAATTTTTCAAATGGGTTTTTTACAAAAAAAAAAACACTTTAAAAAAACCTCCTATCGAAGATACTCTTACAGTAATAAGAGTTAAAATGAATATTAAATTAGCAAAAAAGTCTTTCATTATAGCTTGAGAAATTTCAAGCTTTTTAACAAAAAACCTGAAAAACTTTTCTAAAATTTTTTTTTTCATAAAAAAGTTTTAGAAAGAGTTTTGATTGGAGATACTCAAAATTCCTGAGTGTACACGTCTGTCAAATCAATTAAACCGTCATTACATCAAGTCAATGACTTTATAAAAGATTTTTTTTAAAGAACTTTTCTATATAAAAATGACTTAAGAAATTTTTATAAAAATTGATTTTTATAGAAAATGATTTTAAAACAAAAATATATTTTTGATAAAAATGTATCGTCTTATTAAAACAAAACAAAAAACACTACAAATAAAAAAGCTAGAGTTGATTTAACGATAGAAAGGAATGTGCAATAAGGGGAAGATATTGAAGTACGATTGATTTTGATGAATGTAGGTGTTAACCCCAAAAATATATAGGTATGCAAATAGTCGACCCTTACAAGTTACAAGAATTCGTTTACCATAAAACCACTTTGTGATTAATATTTTAACTTTCTTAGTAGAAAAGTAACCTTTTTATATCAACTTTATCTTCAAACTTTAATTTTACTAGTTATTCATAATTGAATATAAAAGATATAACTGGGCTGATGATACCAACATGAGGGACAACATAGCATTCCTAAGAGAAATTAATCAAAATAAACATTTGAACTATTTCATAACATCACAGGTCAATGACAATAGGAAAGGAACAAATTTATTGGATACCTTAGATCAACAAACCATTAAGGATTTTCAGTTTAGAAGATGCATCCAACTTTTATCTAGCAGATAACAACAAAAGGACAAAATAGATAACGAACCAAGGGAACTCGCAAACTCTGTTCATATTAATTAAAACAGAATTCAACAGAGTGCCTTAAAGGATGCTTTTGTTCCTGATATCATCCAAAGATATTAGCATGCAAATAGATTTCTCACTTGTTATATAAATGCAACAAGTACCTGACTCCACAATCACTAACAAAACAACAATGGCATTTCATTCATCAAATTCTCTAGCAATTGTATTCTTGGTATTATTTTCTATAGTGGTGGGTTCTAATGCGGGCGGGATTTCAATTTATTGGGGCCAAAATGGCAATGAAGGAACCTTAGCGGACACATGTGCAACAGGAAACTATCAATACGTAAACATAGCTTTTTTATGGACATTTGGCAATGGCCGTACACCAAAAATGGACTTAGCCGGTCACTGTGATCCATATAGCAATGGGTGCACCAATTTAAGCACCGACGTTAACTCATGCCAAGCAAAAGGGATAAAAGTGATGTTATCTATAGGAGGCGGGATTGGTAGCTACTCGATTGCATCTAAACAAGATGCTCAAAATGTGGCTACTTACCTATGGGATAATTTCCTAGGTGGAAAGTCTACCGGTATTCGTCCACTTGGCAACGTGTCACTGGATGGAATAGACTTTGACATCGAAACAGGTGGAAGTCAACACTGGGATGATCTGGCAAGGTATCTTTCAGCATATAGCACACACGATAAAAAAGTGTACTTAACTGCGGCCCCACAATGTCCTTACCCCGATGCATTGTTAGGTGGTGCTCTTCAAACAGGTCTGTTTGACTATGTTTGGGTTCAGTTTTATAATAATCCTCCTTGTCAGTATTCTTCAAACATTAGTAATCTTGAAGATGGTTGGAAGCAGTGGACGTCTGATATCCCGGTTTCAAAGATTTTCTTAGGGCTACCGGCAGCATCTGCAGCAGCTGGAAGTGGTTTTATTCCAGTTACTGACCTTACTTCTAAAGTGCTTCCAGTAATTAAGAGCTCTCCTAATTATGGAGGTGTGATGTTATGGTCCAAGTACTATGATGATCAAACTGGATATAGCGCAGCCATTAAGAAAGATGTATAATGCTGTATAGATAAAAGTTTCTAAGTAATAATATGTTAATGTGATTATTGGTTTGTACAAACATTTTGCACTACCGAACTTCTATGCATTTTCCATTAAAATCTTATTAGCACTAAAAAGCATTCAAAATACGTACATGACAAACTAACTTTGAACGATAAACAATAAATGTACATAACTTAGAAGCAAATTGAATTAATTCTGAAACTGATGACCTGAAGTAGCAGATCCATTTACAGAGCCGGGTACACTACCATAATAAAGTTCTTGACAACACAAACATAAGATTATGAGTAAGCCAAGTTTTCCAACGGGATACAGTGAATGTCATATAGGACAGCCTAGTATTCTAAAGAGAAGTTCATCAAAGTAATATACCCAAATTAATTCGCTCGAATAAAGGTAGACTACAGTTTCATGTAGTAGATATGGCAAGCTGGACATGTCGATAGCGGGTCAATTCGGGTTGAAAGACATCACTTTTTCGTACAGTCCGAAAAGGCCTGACTGGGTTGGGTTGGGTTGGGACCCAACCACACTTTGGCAACTTTATAATTAAAAAAATAAAATAATGCCTCAAATATGATTATAAGAAAAACTTAGATACAAACAAACCTAATCTTTAAATAATGCTACTTAGAATGTTGTATGCATTAAAAATAAATTATGAGCGAATTTCAACTCATTCCCCTTCTAGCTAAATTTTTCAGTTTGATTCATTTGAGATTAAACACAACCCACCTTGACCCATCAGAAGTAACTGGGTCGATATTGTCACCTCTAGCATGAAGAGATATCTGTTTGACGCCTTATCAACGGGCCATAAACTGTTTTTCTTTTCCCTTTAAGATAGACTTAACTTTTATGTAGCAGATAACTAGAAACAGACAAAACAGATGACAAACCTTAGTAAAACCTGTAGAAGTCTTCGTACGATTTCAACAAATCCAATATCAGCTAACAGAGAATTCAATAGAGTGCCTTAGAAGGTACTTGCTTTCTTTAAAAACAACAAAACTTGAAACATGCCAATAAGCCAATCCCTACATTATAAAAGCCAAACTCCTCAAACACTTGAACACACCATTTCATTCTACAATTACCTCAACTTACAAACATAATCAAGCAGTAATGGCATACCATTTAGCATTATTATCTTCAATGATATTGTTACTAGCAGCAGGTACCAATGCTGGTGGCATCGCAATCTACTGGGGTCAAAATGGGGGTGAAGGCACCTTGGCCGAGACATGCTCAACAGGGAACTTTGATTACGTCAACCTTGCATTTCTTGCAACATTCGGAAACGGTCAGACCCCAATGATAAATCTTGCAGGTCATTGCGATCCAAACAACAATGGCTGCACAAATTTAACTACTGACATTAAATCATGTCAAGCTAAAGGAATAAAAGTTATGCTCACAATTGGAGGAGCTTCCGGAAGCTACTACCTCAACTCTGCTGCAGACGCTAAACAAGTTGCCACTTACCTTTGGAACAACTTCTTAGGCGGCACATCATCCACCCGTCCACTTGGTGCATCCGTTTTAGATGGAATTGACTTTGATATTGAAGGAGGAACTACACAACATTGGGATGACCTGGCAAGGTATCTTTCTGGATACAGCAGTCAAGGTAAGAAAGTATACTTGACTGCAGCTCCGCAGTGTCCTTTCCCAGATGCATATATTGGAACTGCCCTTAAAACAGGTCTTTTTGACTATGTTTGGGTTCAGTTCTATAACAATGCTCCATGCCAGTACTCTGGAGGTATGTCTAATCTTGAAGATTCTTGGAAGCAGTGGACTTCTGAGATACCAGCAACTAAGATTTTCTTGGGACTACCAGCATCACAAACGGCTGCTGGAAGTGGATATATTCCAGTCGGTGACCTTACTTCACAAGTGCTTCCAGCAATTAAAGGGTCTGCAAAATACGGAGGAGTTATGCTGTGGGATAAGTACCATGACAATCAAACTGGATACAGTTCTTCCATCAAAAGCCATGTTTAGTCTATTATGTATAAAAATTTAAATTCTTGTTTGTAAAACTTCCTATAACGTATCATTTCCCTGTGTGAGTATATATAATCTGGATATTTTATTGTATCTTCCACAATGTCACCCTTTATATTTTCTACATGTGCCTGGTGCATCACGACTCTGTAAAATCGTTCTAGCCTATAACATCATGCGTGTGACCTTTGTTTTGCACACTATGTCTAGCCCTGTGAAAATCATAATAGATTTTTCTACATTAGTGTAAACAAGAAGTTTCTCCTAAAAATATGGGATTCTTTAGTTAGGAATGAGTTGATTTTGGTTGTCTTTATCTTAATTGGGGCAAATGGTTGTATGCATTACTAATCTACTATGAGTGAGGGGCTGTGGATTGGGCACAATGGAACAGGAAATTGGAATAATGTTGTGCTGGGAGGCGAAATATGGATCGCTGGAATCGATCAAAGACGTTATTGTATCTTTATTAAACTTTACAAAAAGTTGGGAAGTAATAGGGTTGTGGGAAGTCTTGATATGGTTCATTGGTGGAGCAGAAGTCCCCCCAAGAAAACTGGTTAAAAGAACATCCCTGTAGAGGCATGCATATATAACACAACCCGAAACTAAAGAGAAACTAATTTGTTTTTCATTTAATGACGTAAATCATGTAGGCCCATACAGGCCTAGTAAGATAATTTTACATCAAATAACTACTTCGTATAAAAAAGTTGTCACCCTTAGACTACCTACATGTGATATCCTTTTTCTAGTTGGGAAAAAGATTATGGGTCCTCACTCACTGAAGTCTCAACATTAATTAAAGATGTTAATAATTAGGAGAGAGGACAGTGTCAATTAATGAATTACAAAGTGTTAGCATATTAAATATATTGAGTGTTTTCTAGAGCGTTACTAAATGAACATCAAATATATTAAATGGACACTAGTTAAAGTTAATATTTATTTTTACTTTATTAAAAATATACAATCTTTTACTTTAAGAATAGTTTTTTTTTTCACTTTTCTCCGTTTTTCTTCTTCTTTTTTTTTTTTTTTCGTTTCTTTTTGTTTTTCTTCATTTTTATGTTTTTCTTCCGTTTTGCTTCGTTCTTTTACGTTTTTTCGCATTATCTTCGTCTTTTTTACGTTTTCTTCATTCTTTTTTACGTTTTTCTTCGGTTTTCTATGTTTTTCTTCGTTTTTTACGTTTTTTTTCGTTTTTTTTCGTTTTTTACGTTTTTCTTCATTTTGCTTTGTTTTTTTACCTCTTTTTTTTCGTTTTGCTTTGTTTTTTTACTTTTATCTTCGTTTTTAACGTTTTCTTCCTTTTTTGCGTTTATCTTCGTTTCCTTCGTTTTTGTTTTCCGTTTTGTTTCATTTTTTTACTTCTTTTTTTTCTTTTCTTTACGCTTTTTTTTTTTCATTTTTGTTTACGTTTGTAATATACGTTATATATGTACCCAATTTAACTACGATGCATTGTAAAAGTTTATGCATTATATTATATAAACATGATGCACTCAGACTTATATGATAATGATGCACCATATCTTATAAATATGATGCACTGAATTTTTAAAACTTACAGAACCATGATGCACCATATCTTATAATGAAGAAAAACGTAAAAACGAAAAAAAACATAAAGAAAAAACCTTAAAAAACAAAGAAAAACGAAAAAAATGTAAAAAAAAAACATGAAAAATAAAGAACAACGTAAAAAACAAAGAAAAACGTAAAAAACGAAGAAATGCGAAAAAAAAACATAAATTAATGAAAATAACGTAAAAAAACGAAGAATAACGTAAAAAATGAAGAAAAACGTAAAAACGAATAAAAACGTAAAACAAAACGAAGAAAAACGAAGAAAAAAAGAAAAAAAAAACATGAAAATTAAGAACAACGTAAGAGTAAAATAATTAAGTACTAGTAATTATTAAGGTGAAATAACGAAAATACAAAATACAAAATGCAAAAGAAAAAAAAGAAAAAAGAAAGATAAAGTGATCATTATTTAATGATTAGTGTAATTATTAAGACACTTTTAAGGATTAAGTCAAAATACACTAATGATTGCTAATTAATATGGGTTTCTATAGTGAAATAAATAGGTTCATTTAGAAGCACCCTTTTTTTATTACGGACCTTATGTTTAGCTACCTAGATTTAGCCTAATTATTTTTCATATAATTTAGTTCATCCTTTTTGTATGTAACTAGTTCTTCTTTGTTAATAATATGAAACCCAAACTCTCTTTTGTCTCCATTTTTTGTTAGTTTACATGGTACAAGAGCTCTATTTGATTCTTATTTTATGATTGTTTGTTAGTTTTGAAAATTTTTGGCGATTTTAGTTATGATTTTTTGATTCATTTATGTATTCTGTTTGGTTTGATTTGCTTGAATCTGTAGATTTCGAGGGTTTTGAATTTGTTTGGACACCTGGAGACGTTCTGGTATCTGTTGGTTGTCTCAGTTTGTTGCTCGTCTCAGTCTGGTATCTGTTGGTTAGCTCTGTATGTGCTCGTCTCAGCCTGGTATCTGTTGGTTGTCTCAGTCTGTGATTGTCAGAGTCTGTCCTCAGTCTGTTGGTTTTGGATAATCTTATTTGTCTGCTATTGACAATATGGCTCCAAGAGATGATTCTCTTCAGTCCATTAGTATTCAACTCGATGACAAGAACAATGCCTACTAGAGTTATGCTATGAAGAAATTTCTACGGGGGAAGAATATGTGGGGAATTGTTATAGGTGTAAAAGGAAAACTACAAATGAGAAGGCTGAAAATTATGCAACCTTATTGGATTCGTGGGAAACTGATAATTCTAAGATCGTCACTTAGATTAATAATTCGGTAATTCAGTCAATTGGCACACATTTGGCAAAGTATGACACCTCAAAGGAAGTTTGGGATCACTTGGGTAGGTTATATACTCAATCTAACTTTACAAGACAGTATCAGTTAGAGTTCGATATTCGAGCCCTCCAACATAACAGTTTGAGTATTTAGGAATTTTATGCTTCTACATCTTATTTGTAGGATCAGTTAGCACTTACTGAACTTGCTGATCTAAAAGCCTTCAAGCCTTACATTGCCAAAATAGATAAGCAACGGTTGGTTCACTTTTAGATGGCTTTACGTTTTGATTTTGAAGGTTTACATGGATCTATTTTGCATCGCACCTCTTTTCCCACTGTTGATTTGGTTGTTCATGAGTTGAATGTTAAAGAAACTCGTATTAAGTCTCAAGCTGACAAAGGGTTTAAGACATCCACTACTCCTGATGTCTTTGCTGTTCCACAACGACCTCACACCTTCAATAAGAATCTCCCTGAAGTTGCATTTGATTAGTGTGCATTTTACCAAAAGAAAAAAAGATTGGAAGTATCCTGCATGTGGGGGTTTGTAAGTTTTATATTTATATTGCTGGGAAGCCTAAACTACTAACTACGTACTAGGGCCAGTAAGTGGTGAGTATGATCTAGGTGTCATTCTAACAGACTAACTGAATTGAAACTGAGATGTTTCAAGCGAATATAATCTAACTAGTGAGGGGTTTAAAAAGTAGGGGAAATTTTTGGTTTTAATTAAACTAAAACAAATCGAATAAAATAAATGTGAATGCAGATAATAAAAGAGCGGTGTTTGTTAGGATTTCGTTAGTTATATTATGGGATAAGGCATTTAAAGTTGTGTTTAACAGAAAAGTTTATCAGGTACTTATTGATTTGGTTATATTGAGTGTTCCTAGTGTAGACACGAAATTCCCTACTAATCGATTAGCATGTCACCAGGAATTCGGTCGTAATGATTCTGATCGGAAAGGTATTGCTCAACTCTCAACATTGCCCGGTTACGGGAACAATGACCCTTCTTGGAATATGAACATTCCTGGGTGTATAAATAAAGTAGCAAGAACCCATTTTATCATCCGATCGTTCTTACACCATTTAACAATCAATATCACGTTAGGATCTCGTGTTTTAATTTGCTTTCCTAGCCTTGGTAAAATCTAAGTGTGAAAGACAATAAAAGTAGAATGCTTGTTTATTCTTTAATCTTTTGTTTTAGATTTATAAATTGAGTTTGTATTTTAGCACATTTAACAGCTATATTTATGTTTTAAAACAATTTTTCCAAAATATACCAAGGAATCCCTAAACTTTTGGCTATGTATTCTACTGTCGGTATTTCCATAGATTCAAGTTCAGACCATGTTTAGAAAACGCCATATGGTTGTTGACAATGTAAATCAACTATTAATTAGTTGTTCCATTGCTTTGAGTACTTACACGATGTTGGTTCACAGTATTTTCCATAATAGTTACTATGTACTATTGGTGGTTCCATAGCAATCTTACGATGTACTGTTGCGGTGAACACATCGTGTCATAATCTAGACCATAGTTATTTTATAGCTTAAGTACTTCACGATGCCTTTCATAGTATTTTCCATAGTAATTACGATGTACTTCACTTGCAGTGTTTCCATAGTAATCTACGATGTATTTCTACAATGATTACATAACGTTGTAATTAAACCAAAACACAGATAATTAATTACCTTGTATTAAGGTTCGCGAAGCCTTAATATCAAAGTTGTAATCACGTTCATTGGTGGAAAGACGATATTTATATTTAGGTTTTAAAATCATAAATAGAAAGCATAATTAAAACACTACGTTTCCGAATAAACAGCGTAACATTATCCCATAATTAATTAACTAACTACATCATAACAAACACGCAAAGCAACTACTCGCTAATCATGGCAAGTCCTAGATCTAGCACAATAACAATAATATTACACATTGTAATTAAGATAGATAAAGGATAGAGATAACCGTAGATTATAGCGAGTTCATAAGAAACTTGAAATTACAAGAGCTGGACTCCGATCGTATTCTAAGCGTATTACAATTCTTCTTCATGTACACTCTCTAATTAATTACTAAACTAATAATAATTAATTCCTAATCTAGAAAGAGGAAGCTTAGAGAGAAAAACAACTAATTGGAAGAATTATTGAGTGGATTAGGATGATTTGGTTGAAGGAGGAGGTTGGTATTTATAAAAGGATCCCCGAATTGTATTTTGACCAATTGAACCGTATTTGACCTTCACAAGATCGACCCGTATCGCACGAACCGTATCAAGATTGAAGATTTAAGCATATACGGGTCGCGCGAACCGTATACGGTTTGTTTGAGCCTTATACGATTCACATCCAACCGTATACGGTTGGATTGAGCCGTGTACAATTGGTGCGGCCAGTATTTGCGGGGTCGTGCTCTTGTGTGGGGGATCGGAATTCGTTCGTGCTTGTTTTCGCTCTAACTTCTTCGTTTTCTCCTCCGTTTTTAGTGATTCTTGAACCCACGCGATCGTAATCTTCTAATCTCTAATTTGAAGTTGATAGATGATAATTTCCATAAAATTATCAAATGGTTGATCCGAGCGCGAGCGAACGTCTTGTGTTGAATTTGTTCCCTTTTCTTCGTTTTTCGCCCGTTTTTGTTGAGTTTTGCAACACCGTCTTCGTAATCACCTAATTAATACAATAAAGCAGATAATTGTAATATTTGGGTTTAAATGATAATTTTTTAATTAATGTAGGTAAGATAACGTGGGTAAAAACGTGACTTTTTACGCGTAATCACTCCTTATGAAAAACTGTACTGTTATATGCATCCAACTCTAACACCACCTAGTAGGTATTTAACTTTTAAAACCGTCCATTGTACGTTTGTTTTTTTTTTTTTTTTTTTTTTTTGTGTGTGTGCATGTTTTTGGCTACATAAATTGACGTGTTTTTCGTAAGTTCTATACATACAATAGTAAGTTAAATACATACAAAAGACGATTTTAAAACTTGAATATATACAATAAAAACTTTCAAAGTTGATTATGTACAATAATAAAAATTATAAAATTGCATACACTTCCAAACTATAAATACATATAATAATGTCGATCCTTTAAATTTTCAATTAGTAAATTCGACTTATGATAAGTAAACTCCCTACTTGGAACCCTAACATCCACACAACAACCAAAGCGAGTAAACCATTAGGTTTTTTCTTTTCGTTTTTGGTAAAGGAAAACCGGTAAATTTTATAAATTTAATATTGACATTAAAGACAAGAAAGAGTAAGAACAAACCACTCTACACCAACTTCAAAAGCAAAACTAAATGCATCAAACAGGCTCGATACATAACAACCTACTAACCAAAACTTAAAAACATCTACTTGGACTTAAATAGAAATCAGCAGCCAAGCTCATGACAACCAGGAAGATCATGTCATAGATGATGGAATCTTCCAAACATTCAAACATGTTCTCCACTTCATAGTTGTTCAATTGTTCTTTTTTGACATACTTAACCTCAATTTAAATTTATTAAATACTTTGATCTATTAAATGTAAATTTGTAATTTGTAAGTTCCAAAGTTACGGGTTCATATTGCAAAGTTCATTTCCTTAAAGTTTGTTTTCTTTTTATAGTTAACTTGCAAACTGTTAAATTTTTAATACGAATATATCTAATATACGTACAAAATTTTCGTGTAAATAAGAATCTTTATACATCAGATTTGATTTTATTGCAATGTCTATACCAAATATTTATATCCAATTTAGAATTCACTAGGAAAGTTTGCATACATTAATTTTTTTCTTTAATTTTCAACATACATTAAATATTATACGGAGCATTAGATAGATAAAGGTGAGTTCAAATAAGTATGAGTATTTTTCTGAGAATGGAAGAATCAATAAAAGTAACATTGGCTAACACATGTGATAGTCGGCGATAACACATGTGTTATCGGTTTTCAATACCCAACAAAAAATGGAAGAAAATTTTTTCGTCGAAAGTATATCATGTGAGATGTCTATTAGAAGAGGAAAAAATGTTGATTTTTATGGTGCAATATTTATAATTTTTTGACTAGCTGTTTTTGAGATATTCAATTTTTAAAATTGTGTAAGTTTTGTTATTTTGATGAAAATGGACGGTTAAGACTTATATTCTCATACTTTTAAAAAATACATACTTAAATGAATTTTTATCCAAATGGATAATCTATATATGATTTCGGTAAAAATAAAATTATTTAAACAAAATGAATTGTGTAAAAGGTTAAAAATGAAACCTAATATTTGATATAATGTTGCTTGTAGCATCAGATTTGGTATGTAATATGTTAAAGATAGTCTCATTTTTTATGAAGCAAATTACTACGCCATATTTGATGATTTTGTGATTACATCGAAGATGTTATTAGTAATTCTATATTCTGTATTTCAAATAATAGTTTTCGTAAGACATAAAAATAACTCTAATTAATTTTCAATAAATAAATGATAATAAGAAGCTACAAATATCAAATGTTAAGTATTACTAAGAAAGTGATAGACAAAAGAATGTAATCGATTTGTTTAAAGTTTCTACGTACAGTTGATATGTTTTTCTGAAGGAGTCACATTGTGTATTATTTCATCATGCTACATTTGTTACTGGGTCCACGTGCTTGCCATAGAGGTAAGGAGATGGGTATGAAATCTCGGGTTCAACCCTGTGCATGCGCTTCCTTGCTCTGTGGACATTGTCATTACACGGTTACACCTCCCTCATGTTGGATGTGGGACCAGTTGGTGGTGCTCACTCTTGTTGCTTTGTTACTCGCCATCTAACTTCTTGTGTGTTGAATTTTACAGTAGTTATTTTCGTTGGTAATTGTATATCAAAAGAAATTGGAAACATGAACAATCTGCAGAAGGTCTACTTATTTTCACCCTGTAATCCTTTATGCATGAAATTGTAAAATTCCATAAAAAAATTTCTTAAACACTTGTAAGTATTCATGCTCAACTTTGTATTCCGAACATTCTAGCTTCAAATGCTTTCACAGGACAGCTGCCTCTTGCACTTGCAATATGTACCATATTTACTGATATGTGAGTAGATTCTTGTAAAACTTGGATGATAATGCATTAGGTTCACGACATTTACCGAACTTTTGTGATTTTGTTACATTTTAAGAGGATAAGTGACAATAATTTCACTGGAACGATACTAAACTTCATTAGTCAGTGGGCACCGATTGAAAAATTATGAGAGCTTTCATGTATCTAGAAGGAAATTTTCATCAGCTTGTAGGATGTATTAGTCTAAAAAAGATTCCTTATGAGTGTTTGATCATTTTAGTTTTTTGTTAAGACGGAGATGCTGAAAGGAATTGGCCACTTAATATAACAACCTGTATGTCTGAATCTATTTTATTAATACAATCTACTAACCGATGATATCTGGATACATAGAAACTTCTTACAATTTCATAACCCGTGTTCACTGACTAATGAAGTTTGGTATCTTTCAAGATAAATTATTGTGACTTATCCTCCTAAAGTGTAACAAAATCACAAAAGTTAGGAAAAATGTCGTCAACCTTATGCATATAATCCAAGTTGTCAAGAATATAGTCACATATCAATAATGTTGGTAAGCTTTGCAAGTGCAAGAGGCAGCTGCCATGTGAAAGCAATTAAAGCTAGGATGTTGGGAATACAAAGTTTTACATGAATACTTATAAGTATTTAAGCAAATTTTAAGGGAATTCTACAATTTTAAGCATAAAGGATTACAGGGTGAAAATGTGAAAATTGGTACAGCACGCTTCTGCAGTTGTTCATTTTTCCAATTGCTTGGGGATCCTGAAAAGATTTCCTTCCATGCTCCTACAAGTATTGTCACAACAATCAAAATGAAGTAGAGATATATGATTTTTGCCTTGCTTTCTACTTCAGTTTTCCTATGATTTATTTTCTTTTTGAAGAGAAAAGCAAAACTTAGATTAAAACAAGGCACCAAACGGGAGATAAAAGGGTAATATAACTTACATACAGATCTTGGAGGGCGGTGATTCTGGTGAGAGCATTCGGAAACTCGCCAGTTAATCAGTTCCCATGAGAGAGCTGTATATATAGATTATTAGGAAGTTAACCTTTAGAAACATCACAACTGGGCCAAAAATGTAGTGTATGCTGATATACGATTCAAATATTAATTTCCCATGCAAAAAAATGGCAGTGGAAGTGATATATGCATGTTGGGTGGTCCATACAGGTAGTTGCTTTTTATGGTACTACCAAATACGAAATAAGAGTTGAGTAAATGTCTCTTTAGCATCAAAATACACAATCAAAAGGATTTGAATTGATCAAAAGGCAATGGGTAGAGATATGGTGTCCAAATGGGTAGAAGAATGGTGTTTCAATTGGTAAGGCAAGTACAGGTACATATCGATGAAAAAAGTTTAATTCTAATAATAAGTCACCTATTTAGAACCCATAACCTTCTCTACACTGACCCAACATGTAAACCAATAAGTTGCTCCAAACTTATTGTGCACTTTTTTTTTGCAACATCTTAAATAAGAATTTAACTGTTTCAAAATACGTTCCATAGAACAGGTTGTGAACATGACATTTACTTTGCTAAACGTTATGTAGATAATGTCTTCAATCGAGTGTTAAAACAAGAGAATCGTCATACAATAATAAAAGCTCACAATTTATTCAGTTGTGCTATGTTCTGCAGTGACGAGAAACTAAAACCTGTATCTGATCGTACTGTAACGCAAGAAGAGTATAGTGTAAAGGCACAAAGAAAAAGGAATCAGTCACTTTGCATATTTATCTACCTCATTGGAACAAAGGTTTATATAATTAGGGGAATAAGGTATAAAGAATTGCATAAAGGTTCACGACATTTTTCCTAATTTTGTTACACTTTTAGGAGGATAAGACAATAATTTCACAGGAAATTAAGAAACCAAAGTTCATCAGTGATTGGAACAAGTTGACTCTTTTATAACATCTCAAAGAAGCGAAAGGTTCAAAATTTATTGCATGCAGATTCATGATTGATTGTTACATTGAAATATTATTCTTCTACATTTCTATGCATTGATCGTAATTAACTCATCATCATTGTCCAAAACTGAAACCAAATAACTAATAACCCTAGTAAAATTAAAAAGGCAATGGTTAATAACGTTTCCTCCTCTTAGCCAAATTCGTCATCCTATATTTGAAGACAACAACAAAGACTCGCCGATGTGGAGATTACGAGATGGTAATGTCGTTCCTTACACGATCGAAAATGTTAGGGTCACAATTCGTCAAGAAGGTACTTTGGTCCCGTGGGCTCATGTTGTTTGGTTCTCTCAATGTATCCGCCAACATGCTTTTATTCTATGGCTTGCGATTGGGCAAAAGCTTCATACGCAGATAGAATGCAGATGTGGAGTAACCAGTTACGTCTCATATGCCTGTTCCGTAAACAGCAACCCGATAGTCATTAGTCATTAGTCATCTCCATTTGTTCTTGCAATGTGATTTTCCGAAGCAAATTTGATTCAAGTTGAAACCCTTGGCTTATATCCAACCTATATCTAAACGTAACAGTTTATGGAGCATTATTGGTCGATTACTGTTGCTGCAGCATTGTACTTTGTATGGAAGGAAAGAAACTGTACTGTGTTGGCAAGGGAGTAAAAGACAAGTCAAAGGATTCAATAAGACTTAAATCCTTTCACTGATAAACTCTCCCAAACTTATGTTCCAAATCCGATGTAGGACAAACTACAATCCAATTTCATTGATTCCATTCATTTTCAAGTACCTTACTTTGAGAGTCGATATCTCATTCACATAAACTCTATTTTGGACATATCTTAGTTCATTGTGAGGCTCTCATCAAGGAGTACGCAAACCCACAAAGCATTACCAATATATGTACTATATACACATAGTTATGTATGTTCAAAGTTGGTGAAAACTCATATTTTCAACCAAATTTTCTATCAATCCCCCGTATGAATGGAGACCGACCTAAAAACACATAAAACATTCTACTAAAGTTTCAACGGTTGAAATCCTACAAGGGATAGGTAGGTGTTAGTCTCCTAGCTGTCTGTAGACGCGGTATCTTTGAACTGAAGTGTTGTTTATGTAGACGACAATACATTTCATACAAGATTCTTCCTCTCATGGTCTTTATGTTCGTTATGGTCCTAAACACTAGCCTGGTTCTGCAAGAGCTCTTAGGAATTGAGCCCTCCACAATTCCCTTCGAAGCAACCCCACTTCTCTCTCACATATGTGATTATTTACAATAACTTAAACAGTTGTAGTTATTCGGAAATCATTAAAAGTCATAAGCTTAGCCTCATATTACTATCACTTTTTTGTACATGAATGGACTAGGAAGTTCATCAACTCCCTTAATGGTTTATTGGAAGTACAAAAGCTCCCCCATGGTGATCTCCCTTAATTTATACAGTTAGGTTGTCCATTTGAACCCAGATCTTGGAATCTCTAGTCAACAGGGTAAGCTTTTCCTTTGCATTAAATTTTCATTTAGGGCTTTAGTTCAATTCCACAACTTGATCTCCTCATTCAACCCTATGGTTGTTGGATCCAAAAATTGCTATCTTTTAACTTCCCCGAGTTTATTAAGATAACAATAATTGAGATCAGTTGTTCTAGTTGTATTGTGTTTTCACCACATATGAGGTGATGGATAATCTCGTGCTATATCAATCTAAATTGATTGTCACAATTTATACATGATTGTTACACTATTTATATCCTTTAAGAAGTTTGACTTTTAAGGTTCTCCACAATACAATTCTCCACTTTTAAGTGTTCATATCTATACTTGTATAACAGATAAGTAATTTGATTATTTTTATCACGATTGAAAATTTTCCATGACATCACAATACTCTTATCTTTACTTTTAAGAAATCAATACTATCTTACCTTGTACTTAGTCAAAACTTGCTCTCCATGACCCTTATATACATCATTCAATCAATATAGAAATGTCAATCTTTCTTAATGACCTATATATACTTTATCCAATGAGTACTAATGATCCTTGTGTGCAACACTTGATCAAATTTGCACACAAGGATCATTAGAACTCATCGGATCTTTCCATATCAAAATGCAAGACCCCTACAATTTTATATTATTCTAGGAAAATTCTTCCCTTTTATTATAAGAATGTCTATTATGGTTTCATACAAGAGGCACTATCTTATCTTGACTTCCCCCATATGTCTTGCATATTTTCATCTTTCCGTTACCTTGACATATGATGCAATCTAGGTGCCATTAGAAAGTTAGCAAAACTCTATTCATTCGTGTTTTAAACTTCCCCACATTTAGAGCAATTCTTAGTTATAATCTAGGTTTGACCTAGAAACAGAGAATTTAAGCATTTTAATAAAGATGCAATACTCGAATAAGTACTCTTATAACGGAGCTACATTTAGGCAATTCAAATTTTGAGATAATATAACAAAATATATAGATCTTTATGTCTATAATTATTTACGGATTTATTTTTAACCAAATTCCATATTAATCATGGAACAATCTTGCATCATTGTCTCTACGAATTTGGTTACACGACATACCAAATTCTTTTTTTATTACTGAATGACATATGTAATTTCCAAACATATTGGAGTATTCAACGCTAACTTTGATCACTGCGGATCATTATAATTAACAAGTCTAAGTCTAGCATGCTATAGACTTCAAAAACCTAAGCATATGAATAGAAAATGCATCATTTCGACTCATAGTCCTTTTTATTACAAAGAATCTCCTCCCATATTTCTTGTAGTTAAAACAAAATCGATTCTACAACTACAATATCCCAAATAAATGGATACTATAAGAATGCCAATTATATGTTCCTGTTCACATAACACAAATATTCAACTCATCATTCAATTTTTTTTGCATCATTCAGAATCAAATAAAAACATAATTGATGTTCGAATTTGAACAAAACTTTATATAGATCTTACAATAAAATTATTCTTACTTAAAATTGGTGATTACAAGATTTAATTATCTAACCGTAACAAATCATGTTATCCTTTATCATATTGTAGTCAGCCCGACTACCTCCCAATACCAATTAATTATGATTATCCTCTCGTGAAGTAATCATAATTCTTTTTGGTTCTTATTGACAATAAACATTGTCAAGTCATTTTAGATATAATCCAATAATAGAATTAGATTATTTTATACTTAGATAACAATAATGGTAGATTCTTTTAGGAAAAAACCTTCATTTCAAGAATCTTTTCAGATTTAATAAAGTAGATAGACAATATATGTATTAATAAATGTTAATAATACAATTAATATTTCACTAAATCAAAGTCATGTCATAAACGTGGACACATTTGTTAACCATGATCACATTCTATTGTGATGTGTTCAATTATGACTTTATTTATTTAAAAATTTTATAAGTTCGACACATTTCCTCTATTTGCCATATGTCAACCCATGGGTTGTTTCATATACATAATTATAAATTCACAAAATCTTTGATTGATAGTTTCACAAAAATTTAAAAACATTACTGCATAATAACTTAATAATTATATAATCTAAATTCTAGAGAAAATTGTTTTACTCTAAATATTCATCATCAAATATGATAATGATGTCATCGTCATCAGATATGTCTATCACCTCTTCGTCATCTGATATGTTCAAAACTTCAATGACATCATCATCAGATACGTCATCCACATCATCATGAGATGTTTCATCACCATAGTTATGTCCTTTAGCTAAGTCGATTCGAAACAATCCTCCAACAATACTTCTCCTGGCACTAAACCTAAAAGGTCTATTATTGCTCTTGATAATAAATCCATTATCTAGCTAGAAGTATGGAGTAGTTATTTATAGTCAACTTGCTAGCATATATAATTCCCTTTGTAATCGATGGAACATGAAGGACATACTTCAAAATTAGAGTATACCCAGTAGACAAATTAAGTTCCACCGTCTCAACTCTGATAAGCGGTGTATGATTGCCATCTATAAGTGCCATGATTTCTTAAGGGATTGATATTTCATAAAACTCGATCTTGAACTAAACGCATGAGTAGTTGCCCAAGATAATAGAAACCATCTTCTAGCAGCAATCACTCTACCAAGATTTTAAATTTCGGAAATGGTTCCTATAGTAGCTTCATCGCTTTGTAGTGTCAAGGTCGGTTTTCCCCGACTCTCGGCATCCACGAACCGAAAGTCGCTTTTCATCAGAAAGTAAACCGCTATAGAAGTTAATAATCTTTCATAGAAACAATATAAAGCTACTTCTTCTAGAGTAATAAGTTATTAACACACTTTTAAGTTCATTGAAATCAATAAAAAACAACTACTTCTTCTAAAGTAGTATTATGTTTGTTAATTACATTAACGAGCAAAGATTTAAATTATTGTAATACCTTTACAATCAAACTAGTAATAATTAAAGTTATTTAATAAATCATTTAGCAAAATTATTAACACTTTGTTCATACTTCTTGCATGTATATTACAAATCATATAATATCGTAAGACCAGAGTTGACAAAAACCATATCAATTAAAATGGTGGTTACAACACTTAAGCATACCCTTTTTAATATGTTCAAAATATATACTTTAGGACTAACGTTCCAAGTATACTAATTTCAATTGACTGCTTGTAAAAACAATCCCGAAAGTTAAAGGAATGCATGTCTGAATAAACTTCCAATAACTAAACCATAATACTACATTTATAATAGTTCCCATCACGTTAATCTTTTGTTTTATAATTGCAATAAATACAATTTATCAAACTTGCTTGTAAAGCTATTAATTCCAACTATCCAATGGTCTCAATAATACAATTTGACAACATGGTAACTTTTCAAAGCAAGACAAAGTTCACGATTAGTGTTAAACTTCCCACTAATTAAAATTATTATAAACGACGTTTTAATTTGTTTATGTTTATGTACGAAAAACAAAGTCAATCTAAACAAAGAAGATTACTAAATTGTATCTTCAAACTGAATGTGAACAACAAATAGTTTTTGAAGCAAAACTAGTTTCAATCCAAAGCAATTTGTTCTTCAAACAGATGCAAACAAACTGATTCGAAAAGGTAGTTCGAAACCATTTTAAACGAGAACTAGTTTTCTGTTTTTTAAAAGTTTAACAACCTGTTTGAAACTATTATAAACGAGGTTTACGTTTCTGTTTATAAAACCGAATACAACCTGTGTTAAGCAAAAGAGTAATGAAAACTCGTTTGCGGAGAATCTGTTGGAACGCTCTTGTGGAATTTACGTTTAAACAAATTACATATCTGGATTTTAAAACATATACAAACGCGATGTTAATAACCTTTTGCAATAAACCAAGGTTATAATTCCAAAATCTAACATGTTTCATAAATTAACCCGTATCACATGTAATTTTTAATTACCGAAAGTATAAAATTCCGTTTGACTACTCGATAAAATCCACTCGGAAAGTTAAAAGAAAACTGTTTGAGTAAACTTTCTAATTGTTCAAAGCATAATCAAATTTACAATTAATTCCAAATGATTATTAGTTTAGTTGAAATATAGTTAAACAGTGGAGCCATTAACCATTAGTTGACCTTTTAAAATTGGTTTCCAAGGACTCCTTCAATATAGCAGTTGATATCAATGTAGTGCTACTTCAAATATAGCACTTAATATCTCAAACTGTTCTGCTTTAATTACGTATTATCCTTTCGATTTAAAGGTTCAATAAATATAACTTTCACTTTAAAACGTTACACAGATTAATTTAAACATATACAAAAACCATTTGAAATCTTATTTCAATAGATCAAGGTTGTAAAATATGAAATCTTGCATGTTTCATGTATTAACCTATATAATAAGTATGTTTGATTAATTTTAAAGTAGATAATAACGTTACAAATAAATCGATACTGTTAATTTGGTCACTGGTTACGTACATATATTTTGATTTATAATTAATATTAATTAATAATAATAATCAAAAGAGTAGTTATTATAAGAGTAAACCAAGCATGCTAATTTTTAATACTACTTTTGGTCACAATTATATCGAATGTATAAATATATAATATATTTCAATATACATTATTTTATTACTAAATAGATGCCTAAAATGTTGGTAAGCACAAAATTGGGAAAACTTATTAATCACGATCTAATAGTAGCAGTAAGTCAGAGCAGTAAGTCAGATAGCTTATCACCGTGTTCTCATGACGAACATACAACTTAATTTTCATATTGAATTTCCATCTCATTATTTTGCCTCAGGTTAACCATATTTAGTTGCTTAAATGATATGACAATAAAACTAAAGCACAATTTATGTGTTACCATTATAGTTTCCTGGTGTATGGGTTCATCTCTACATCATATACAACTGTACCAAACGCCCTTTGATGTAATACTATGATATTTAATTATTTACAATCACTTTATAAATAATGGTATATAAATCATGGTATACGCGATTGCGCCATATCCCCGGCGAATTAGACGTCACCACCACCATTATATTCGTAACGGGATTCCGATCACAACCGTAAAATCTCTCCGGCCTCCCCACCGAAAAGTACATTTCCGGCCACCTTGTTGAGTTTTCCGGCCAATTTCCAGCGAGTGGAGTGACACCTCCGCCGGAACCACAAGTGTCTCGATTGTCCACACCGGATACACCTAGCTACGACGCCAGGAGGTGCTCTAATCCCCACGTGCCACCGGTTGCTGCCGCTATTTACCGGAACTTTCTTTTCCGGCTAAGTATTTTCTTCCTTGGACTCCCTAAATTTTCTGTTACTTTTTTGTTAAACTTTTGTATTTTGATTTGTATCTATATCCTATTGCATTAAAAGGCACTCATTAAGACATTATATATAACACATAACTTATAATTACAACCTTAAATTTAACAATTTGATAACACATAACATATAAATACATTCTTCAAACTTTAACTTGATTAAGTAGACTAATTAAATAAAGTGTCTTTTTTTCTTAAAAAATAATAATAATAAGGAAAATTGTCCGTTTTTGTCCCTGTGATAGTCGCGTATCGATAGTTTTATCCTTTTTCGAGTTTGATCAATCTTTTTGTCCTCCGGGTTGGTATTTTCGCCAGATTAGTCCATTTTTAACGATTTTGTTAAGTTTCTTCGTTAAATCCAGTAAAATGACCAAAATACCCTCACTTTGTTTATTTTCTTTTCTTTTCTTCTTTTACACCTGACTTTTGTCCCAAAACCCTAACTCTTACCTTTTTCCTCAAACATACAAATCTGCAACTACATCCTCAAATAAAACCAAAACTTAGATTCGTTTTTCTCTTGCAACGCCATTATTTCAACAGATCTATAAAAATCATAATCGATAAAATCATATCCGGATTTTCGTTTTGGGTTCATATTCAAGCCTCTTTAATTTCCCTACCTTCACTTCATTGTCACCGTTTCCGGCGAGCTCTGGTTGATCCTCGGTCATCTCCGCCGCAACATGACGCACCGCCTCCACCACGTGTTCGTAACGATATCCCTAAAACAACGTCTACAGGGTTTGATGATCCAGAGGCATTGAAAAGAGGTGCCATGGTGACCACCACCACCAGATCTGAAAATTTTATGGATTGAGGAAAAGAAATTAGCCATGGCTGGAATAAACGATGAAAATCATCACTAACCAGAAGGGTCGGAGTTGAAGTTGCAGATCCGGCCAGATTTAGTGAACTTCGATTAGTGAACTTTTGATTCCGATTCAAAAGCGGTTGTAAAGCCGTAATATCTCCTCTTCTTCTGCTTTTGATTCGTTGATTTCATCTTGAATTAATGGTTTTCGTGTTCGATTTGGGGTTTTGTGTGTTCTTGTTTTTGTGATGTTCATCGAATGGTTGATTTGGTTTTAGCTGATTTTTTGTTTTGAAGTTTTATAACAGGTGGGTGTTTGATTTAGTTTTGTGTGTTCTTGTTCTTGTGATGTTCATCAAACGGTTTTGTCAGTAGAAAACGGAGCAAGTACGATCTCTTAGTTTTCTGAATATCGACATTTTGACGATGACGATGTTTTCTGATTTGATTTTGTGTTTGGTTTGATTTTAGTTTTCTTTTATATTTGGATTTGGATATGAATTTGAAATGTATGTGTATTTTTTATTAGGTAATGATAATCGATGAATTGATTTCGAATTTGATTTTGATTTGTGTTTGAGATCTCATTTCACTGATCTGGATATGATTTGTGTTTGTTCGGGACAAAAGTCAGTCGTAAAAGAAGAAAAAGAAAAGAAAAGAAACAAAGTGAGGGTATTTTGGTCATTTTACTGGATTTAATGGGGAAACTTAACGAAATTGTTAAAAATTGACTAATCTCGCGAAAATACCAACATGGAGAACAAAAAGATTGATCAAACTCAATAAGGATAAAACTGTCAATACGCAACTATCACAGGGACCAAAAAAACAATTTCCCTAATAATAACTCATCACTTCCTTAAGCCATACAAATCCTAATAACTAATAACTACCACTTAATTGGTCTGCAATAAATTTTACTACATATAAATATTACTATTATATAGATATAAAATATAAATATTTACATCTAAAAATAAAACTATACTAATATACTAGTATAACCTAAATAAATATACACATTTACCTTAATTGACTTTTACTTTACTGTTACTATCAAATTAAATTGAAACTTAGGTATTTTTTATTCTTTTTGCTGCTTAATTGTACTACTTCTTTTGGTGTACGAGTATTGCTTGTTGTATCTTTGGGTCTGTATCTAGAGCAAAAGAGACACTACACGCACTTATGGTTACCTGAAGTGTCCTTCTAACTTAGGAACATGTAGGCCCTGGGGGTTTAGGCGAAGTAATAGATTAGCGACTTCCGTTAGGATTAGAGAGAATACCTGGAATGTAGGAACTTTAAACGCCAAGTCTAGGGACTTGACACTTTATCTACACAAAAGGTGGACATAGCATACTTCCAAGAGACCAAATGGAAGGGTCAGAGACAATAGGGATAAATGACTACAAATTGTGATACTCAGGAGCAAGGAGAGTGTGAAATGGTGTAGGGATCGTTATAGGGCCACGATTGAAGGACAATGTGGTACATATAGAGAGGTGTAGTGATAGGATCGTGTCATTCAGGTTAGTAATTGAAGAGGAGACTTTCATGGTTGTCAGCGCATATGCACCGCAAGCGGGTTTGGGAGAAGCGGAAAAGAAAAGTTTCTAAGAATCGTTGGATGAGCTTGTGAGGGGGTGCCCATCCAATCAACGGCTGATTTTAAGAGGTGATCTAAACGGACATATAGGATCATAAGCGGAGGGATATTCGGGAGTTTATGGTGGTTTCAACTATGGAGTGAGAATGAAGAAGGACGCACATTACTTGAGTTTGCCACCGCCCACAACTTGGTTGTTGCGAACTCTTTCATCCATAAGAGGGATGCTCACCTAGTAACCTTCCATAGCGGGAGGCATGACACACACATTGACTATCTCCTGATTTGCAAAGTAGATGTTAGGGCTTGCAAAGACTGCAAGGTCCTCCCATGCGAGACTTGTTCCCCCATCACAGATTGTTGGTCTTGGATATCAACGTACGTAGACGAGCACACAAGAGTGCGATAACAGTGAAAATCTTGTGAAAAAATCTAAATGGAGAGGCGACAGAGCCCTTTAGAGCGACAATTGCGGAAAGAGATAGGGAGGAGGTGGGGGACATAACTCATAATGACGCGGATCGGATGTGAAAATGGTGACACGCAAATCTGTAGCAACTACAGAGGTATAAAATTTCTTAGCCATACTATGAAGTTATGGGAGCGAGTGATCAATACTAGACTTCGACATGAGACAAACGTGTCAGAGAACCAATTCGATTTCATGCCAAGACATTCTTCAATCGAGGCGATACACATTATCAGAACTCTTATGGAAAAGTACAGGGATAAGCAAAGAAACTTACACATGGCTTTCCTCGACTTGGAGAAACCCTATGATAGTGTCCCACGCGAGATGATATGGAGAACCCTCAATGATAAAGCAACCCCGGGGTAGATACATTAGAGCTATTCGTGATATGTACGAACAGGCAAAGACTTGCGTATGGACACTAGTGGGGAACATCGAATATTTCCTAGTAGAAATAAGCTTACATCAAGGATCAGCCCTTAGCCTGTATATTTTTGCCATAATAAACCAAATATGGGCTTAATAGGAGGCTGGAGCAGTGGAGGGAGGTCTTAGAAGACCAAGGTTTCAACAAAAAACTAAATACCTACAGTGTAACTTCAACATAAATGAGGACAAGTAGAACGATGGAGTGGACATCCGTATTGGGGATCAGATCCTACACCTGCAGGAGTCTTTTAAATACTTAGGCTCAGTGCTACACAGTTCAGGGAGGAGCGTCGAGGACGTGACTCGGCGTATAAAGGTAGGTTGGTTCAAGTGGAGAGTGGTGACAGGCGTCATCTGTCACAAGAAAATCCCTCTTAAACTAAAAAGGAAATTTTTATAAGGCACAATAAGACCTGTTATGTTGTACGGAGAGGCGTTTTGGCCGATTACTAAGGCACAAGCAAGGAGGATGGAACTGGCGGAAATGAGAATGTTAAGATAGAAATGTGGTAAAACCATATTAGATATGATACCAAATGAAGTTTTTAGGGCGGAGCTAGAATTTACGAGCATCATCAACAAGTTGAGAGAAGGAAAACTAAGATGGTTTGGACGTGTAAAGAGAAAGCCACAGACGGCGCCAATAAGGAGAGTGGAAGCCCTCACTACCAATGACGTGAGGAGAAGGGGTAGACTAAGACGTAGGTGGGAGGAGAGCTGAAGCTCGACATGAAGGAGCTCCTTTTGACCGAGGACACGACCTCTAATACGAACTTGTGGAGGACTAGAATCAGGACGGAGGAATAGAGTGTTTAAGGTAGATTGATATATTTATTGTATATACCTAAATAGGGTGTTTATATGTAGAATTAATAGATGAGTATGATGTTTTAGCTAGATATATATATTTATAGATATAATGGTATTACTGTAGGTTTATGATAGATGAGTGGAGAGTTTTTAGGTCAATAGATATTTTATGTATTTTAGGGTGTTATATGTAGATAGACATTTACATATTTGAGAGGGTGTTGAAGGTAGTATCAAGATAGTTAGGTAATGTGTGTTAGCTAGATATATATTTATTTTATTCATACATTTATTGATATATAGATTTATATATTTATTTTTCTATTTATATTTGTATACATATATAATATATATTTTATTTAGCTTGGGTATAGACTTACATATTATATATATCCTTATATACTTTTACATCTATATCTATATATATTTATATATCCGTTTCTATTATTATATTATTACTATCTTTTGTATTTACTACTACTACTACTACCACTATTATTATTATTATTATTATTATTATTATTATTATTATTATTATTATTATTATTATTATTATTTTGTTTGCATACGGGTCTGCTGGAGGTTCTCTAGAAGTAGTCTCCTTACCTTCGTGTAAGGGTATGACTGTCAACATCTTACCTCCCTCATACTCCGCCCCAACGGGATTGGGTATCGTTGTTGTTGTTGTTGTTGTATTTCAACTTCAAAATGTTGAATATCCAATTAAAAAATTATAAGGATAGAAAGGAAGCAAAATATTTATGGTTCATCGCCCGTTTTGACATGTTAAACAACCAATCCATTTTGCACTCTACTACGCCAAATCCGCCCCTTGTATGACCATTGCATTCAAGTTTTTAAGATAGGAATAGCACATCACCAGGGATTACCAGAAATATAGACTCTGCATATCGATTGATGCAGACTGTATATATTAACACATATATGTGATTTGTACATGGTCTCTATATATACGAATAACACCAGATATAACTTCAGATTTATACTACAATATACAAGGGTGTGTATATATACGAAATACCCAAGAAGCTGCATCACCAGACTGGGACTCGAAGCTTAGAAATGGTAATGCGTAAAAGTCCATCTCTGCACAAATAATATTATATCAACAGCAAGCATAATGTCACAAAACTAATATGTACTGCCCCCAAAGAGCCTTGATACACCGAAGTCACATTTTGAGCTAGAGGCGGCATAATCAAAATAGGTGATTATGGTAATGTGTCAAATGAAAAAATTTCTGGTATGGAGTAGGTTTACCCGAAACACTTCTTGCTCGAAAACTTTAGAAGTAGTGTCAAATACGATTACAAAAACTATATTCCTTAAGTATTAATATGATTATTTGAATGATATGATTTAGGAGAGTTAGTGCATTAGAAGTAGTACTTGAGGGACTTTAACTCAGCTGACCCATTTCCTTTTTAGATTTTTTATTTCTTACTTTAGCTCCTAGAGATAAAACGGAACCTGAATTCGCAAATTCAAAGTTAATGGGTCGAGATTACCACCCTTAATTTGAGCATAAAAGGAAAACAGCAATCAACACGATTATAACTAGAACAGATGTCGACACAGAGGATGAATTAAAGGTGCTGACTTACAAAAGTTCTGCTGAAACAGAATCTGGGTTCACATCAAAGGGTAGTGGCCATATGATTTCAAAGGGTCCTTCTAGAATCTCCCTTTTGTAATATGAAGAGCTGGTACGATCACTTAAAGAGCTGGCTATAGTGCTCCTCTTGGTTGTCTGTACAGTCAGCCTATCAACAAAAATGTCACCAGATATTAGTAATTTTTAAGATGACATGTTAACATTAAAGAAATACAACTGTAACAGGTCACAACCATTTCGGACCCATTTATAAATATATGAATTAAACTTGCCACCTCCATTAAGCGCTACCAATGATATGATATAATTAAATAAACTTACGTTGTATTATCAACTTCAACTCTGATGTCATCAATACTAATCCCTGGTAGCTCTATTAGAAGAATATATTTTCCTCCAGATTCAGCTACATCCATTCTTGGGGATAACTTTTTCTCGCGTCCTGTATCATACAAAGGTCAGTTTAAGTTTTGTTAACGGAAGTAAATAACACTGCTAGCTAATTTGTCAAAGCTCACGTCACGTGACAAATTCAATTACCAAGATGTTTAGTAGCATAAGTGTTGTTCTTGGGCATGATTTTCATCGGGGCATCGGTTGTCCTAGCATATTTAGGTGGTTGTGAAGAGGGTAACTTGCAATCATCGACAGCATATTGAATATTTCTAACTTTTTGAAAATTGGAATTAATGCTAGCTGGCTGAGAAAACATGGGTGCTGCAAGTTCAGAAGACACTTCTTTGTGGGAACGAGTGGATGTGAAAGGCACACTTGAATGGTCATCCTGGAAATAAAGAGGTACGTTATAACATTGGAGATTAAATGTGTTGACATTTCCATTTCACGGCACTGTTTCCCTAACGATCAGAAAATATTATGCAGTACCTTCTAATAAAAGTATGGGAATAGAGGGAAAATTCTAGACCTGTTGTGTTGAAGTCGGCCTCATGAAAAAACCTTGGGACTTTGAATCTTGTCTAGCGAAATGCATAGTATTATCATATCTCCTATTGATAGAGGATAAACCACCACTGCAATTCTGAGGAAATAAAAACAATCACACCAGTGAAGTTTATGTAATGAAGGATCAGGGAGTGTGACTATAGTCTATGGTCCCATACCAAAAGAACAACAGTCAACAGGTCATCTAACATGAAATTTCAATAGCAGAAGTCTTAACAACCTTTGATAGAAAAGTGGCACGCAATAGATGAACTTATATGTAATCTTTCACTTATGAACTATAAATAAATAACAAGAAATCAAGAAACTAAAAGGAAACTACAACAGTAATGAAATTATAAGACGTTGTATGTATTACAAATTACTCACCCACACATATCCATCTAATAATGAGGTTTGAACCCACAACCATCGGTTGAGGGGACGTACTTGCTGCCACTTGGGTTATGATTTGTTAATCATAAGGCATTTACTATTTTCCTAACCCCGTTGAGTGCAATTTCCCAGATTTGTACCCCATGAAAAGGGTAGCCTTCTACACGAAGCATCACTTATTAGTTATTAAACAGTACTGCATATACCTTTGGAAGGCAGGGAGTCTGAAAACGTACACTATAAGTATGAACGATCTCGTAGTAAACAAAACAACTTTCACTTTCCATAACCAAAACGAAAGAAATTCAACCTATTCCTACATTTGTCGTCAATTTCGCCAACAAAACTAGCTGAAACCGGAGCTGGAGCTTTTATTTAGAGCCTCATACTGCTTTTATTTGTAAATAGAGGTGTTTGACATAAAAGGGCACACCCTTTTTCTTAATAAGCTTTTGGCTTTCATAGATTATAGTTTAAGCGCTGTAAACTCCTATAAGCTCTTAGTTAACGACACCTCATATACAAAACATACTCACTGCAACAAATATCATAATATTATCTATGTAAAAACACCGAATTAGTTAAAATTATATGTATAACCACTCAACCTAGATATGATAGTCTTTCAGCGAATGTCTTAGTAGTATTCATTTAATTGATAATCAATTTTAAGAGTAAAAACATAAGAGGAATATTACCAAAGGGAAAACGTGAGTTGCAACTGCGGTTGTAGAGAACTTATCAGCGGCAGAAAAATGAGCAGCAATCATATCAACTCTTCGTCTTGCCCTTTCACTCTCCATCTTCCTGCTCATTGTTACTGGTTCGGTGAAGCTCGCCATTTTATTTAGATTTTTTTTATGGCTGTCCTTGTAGACAAATAATGTTTTTTTTCTCTTTTTTTAATGGGCGACATACAACAACGTGGCATTTGTTTCACTCTCAGCTTCATCGGGTGTTTTGTTGGATACTTGGGTCGGGTGGGTTTCATTTGGGTAAGAAAAATGAACCAAATATTAAGGGTGTGTTTGCGCAATTGGTGTGATTGATTTAATCTACGCGATTACGTCCAATAGTTTCGTCATTTCTTTTTATTAGAATGCATAAGAGAATTTGTCATTTAGAGTTATAATGAATCATGAGTTATATAGGGGTATACTTATATATAATATAATAGTTAATTAAAGAATTAATAAAAAATTTAAATTTGACTAATCGAGCAAATCTCTGCGAAATTCGACAAATTTGTCATCAATTGTCAACGAGATAACCCGGGACCCGAACAATCCCTCAAGCATCACGAAAATCCCAACTAATCTTAACGAACCCAAAGATCACCAATACAAATCACGACTCCAAAATCCATTATGTTATTAATATACTAGGGAATTAGCTAAAAAAAATGATCTATTTGTTATTTGTCAAACATAAATTACTATGTCATGATAGCAAAGCCAACTAATTTGAGATCGATCATTTAGAAAAATTTAATTTATTTTCAATGGGATGATATATGAGCAAGTTACACGAATAATTATCTGCATCCATAAGTATATAAAAAGCTGAATACGTGACTAAAAGTTCAAAAACTAGAAATATAACTTAGTATTTATTAAAAATGTTTTATTGATTAAATCGAAGAATGAACTTCACAATTGTTCACTGCGAAATTAAAACGAGTAAAACTAATATAAGTAAACAACAATTGATAAAAAATTTAACTACAATAAGTCACTTGGCTTAGGAACTCTGAGGACTATCAGTGATTAAATACTTACTAAAAGTATTGGCACAATGCTCAGTAACTAACATGAGTGACTACTCAAATCAAAGATTGTATTTAATGCTTTATTGGACATTCGATACGTTGTTGAGGTGAGTATTTATAGTGTAATAAATACTCAAACGGATACTTCAAACCCTACACGTGTCTTAACCGAATTGGTGAAGGTTGAATGTTACCTTCGCGAACCTCCTCTTTAGCTACACGTGTGGAGTGAGTGACAACAAATCTCAACTCATTCCATTCTTCTTTGTGCAATTTGCAAACTTGATCTAGAGTTATGACTTGTCTCCGATCTCCCACTTATCAAGATGATAAAGACACTGCATCAAAAAGGAAAATCATACGCAAACTTAGTTTATAATCGATTTTTCTTTCGAGGAAGGCCTGAGGCTGATGTAAAATTTAAATCATAATTTTGTTGCAAGTTTTCTCACGCTCTTTTTTTTATGCGGAGTTATATCCAACATAAATAATTTGACAAAAAGTTCACAAATACGATCTATGTATCCTCTTTTTTCACAATGTATTAATTCCGTTGATTTTTCTTAATTTAATCTTAATAAAATACTCCATCTGATTCCCAAATTTATTCTCCAAAGATAAAAAAAAATGTAGTTTAAGTAAACCTAATCATTATACTCTACTTATTACAAATTGATAATTGTACCTTAACTTTTTATCCACATTTTTATGATATATATATATATATATATACATTAGGGGTAATAAAAGAACTTCAATCAATTACACCCGTCTAACCTTGGAACTGATAATAAAAATGGAACATCCAAAAAAATAATTGTGAACCATTAAATTAGACGGGGGAGTATATGATACTAAAAGAGAATAAAGAGACAACATTAGATGAAATAAGAGAGACCACAACAAAATATTAGAGCCGTACATGAATGTAGTGTTAGAGGAGATCCTTGTGTAGGAACAATGGTCTATTGTGCATTTAAAAATGTATGTTTTCGCAATATACTCGACGCACAAGGAAGTGTCACACTTGAAAAGGTAAATTTGAATATTTGTCAGTATTGGAAACTTTTCTATAAAAAATCCCATATCTATTATTAATTAAATCCTGTGTATATAAGCAGATGAAATATACATTGCTCGGATTTGTATTTCGGCTTTCGTACACAGGATTTAGCAACATATATTGGTTTTTCTTATCGAAATTTTTTCCAGTATTAACAAGTATTCAAATTTTACCTTTTCAAGCGTGAGACCTCCTAGTACGCCGAGTAGATTGAGAAATTAGACATTCTTAAATGTACAAAAGACCATCATTCCTTTGGAAGGATCTCCTTCTAACACTACCTTCTTGTATATTTGCAATAGTTTATTGGTGGTCTTCTGATCTCATCCATTATTGTCCCTTTATTATGTTCAGCAACATATATTTCAAGACGATTGAAATAAGAAACATCCATGGAATTTAGAACATTGTGGAAAAAAAAAAAAAGATAAAAGCTTTAAAGATTGTAGTTGTGCTTTGTTTGTCAGCTTAATTATGTTAGATTTAATTCTCCATCAAATAAGAGCGAGCATGAGAAAAATTTCAACTAAATTATGATATTTACCTCAATTTATGGTCATTCCTCAAAATCAATCGGATCAAGAGACGCCAATGACATGCTAAATTTGTGTTTAATTTTATTTTATGATGAGGTGTCTTCTTAATCTTGATATGTGGGTTCACAATGGAGTATTATATTCATCGACTTCTCGACTGAGTTGATGGAAGTTAATAAAGATCTCATTGCTTAAAGTTTTGTTCTTTAATTGTGTCGATCTTTATTTTCATTTATGATTGCGTTGGATATAGACATTTTGTATTTAGGGTGTGCTTAGTTGAGGGTATTTAAGGGGAGAGGAATGAGAAAGCTAATGATGGTGATGCTTGATATCCTATAATACAATGCTTCATTACCCAATAGTGGGTAATCAATCATTCCGCAACAAATTAAGGGTAATGGATATCACTACTTTACTCCACATATATAACATTTACATATATAAATCTCAACCCATCAACTCGTTTAGCTTTTAGGTTCGAGTCACGTCCTCCTTTACAGGTCATGACTTACTACTATAAGCATTACATAATTAAATACGAAACTAGAGTTTCTTATATTACATATAAGGGTAAGGGGAAGTCTTAAAAATTAAACAACTTATTACATATTTTATATAGCACATCAAAAGTAACCACCAAAATACATAATCTTCTTAAATTCAGACATTCTCCCTATCTTTGCTTGTACCTGTCGTATCGTTAGGTCCTGAGATACATGTTTACATATAATAATCAGCAAAAGCTTAGTGAGTTCAGTCATTTCAACGCATACAGTTAATAAGTTATTAAATTGTTCAATAACAAGTATACAATAAAACGTATGCTAATATAGAAATTTCATCATATAATATACAATAAACTTGTACATGTATAAAGGTATCTCATGTTGTAGTGAATACATCGGGTGGAAATGTACTTTACTATTCTTTATATCATACCAAGTAATTAGTGTCTAATCACTAATAGTTGTAATTGCATGACTGGTCCGTGCCTCAACATAACCAAGTATAAATTAGTGTAAAAACACATATATACTAGTTAGTGTAATACTGTAATCTGTAATTATTAGTCGGCGTTCCAACATATCCACCGATGTATCACATATATTATATCCAAATCATGCATGAATGATAATAACGCTTTAATAACAATGTTTACATCAAAAAGGAAACTGTAATTCAACATTTATCTCAATTATTATATAAGTAGCATGAACTCACCCGATTGCTCTGCTAAATTACTCTTCTAGCTCCCAAGTTACCTATCAATGCTTAAAAAAAACTACATAGCTTTGATTTTAATAATTTAGTTTGGGCTATGGTCACGTTAGAATTATCGGGTCAACCCACCAACTCAAAATTAACCATTAAATTTGATTTGTTTGACCCAAAATCAACCCATCAACCAATATTAACCCGATACCAACACGTCAACCTGTTTAATTTTTTGGATTAGATTGGGTCAATGCACATGTTAACGGCTCAACCCTCTAAACAAAAATAACATATTAAATTCGACCCATTTGACCCAAAACTAACCTACTAACCGATATTAAGCTGAAACCAACATCTCAACCAGTTAATCTATATCCTAAAACGGTTAAGAAGATCGTGTTCGGGTTAGGTACTTTTGACCCACCAACCCGTTTATCAAATCATGTTGTGTTCAGGTTTAAGTTCGGATTCGAGTTGGTTGGTTTAAACCCGTCACCTTGACCCGACACAAGTTGTTACCCCTACTCGTGGTGAGTAGTTGTACGAATCAAGCAAATGACAAAGGTATTACTAAGGAATCCTCATTATATTCCTTAGTATCTTTTACCCTTATCCTTTTACATTCCCATTATCATTCCTCATTTTGAACCAAGTGTACCCTTAGTTTTTTCAATGAGTAAATCAGCTAAAGAAAAACTAAATTAACTAAAGAAAAGTTTTTGTTAGGTGCAATCATATTATTCTTTGATATCGAAAAATAATTTACGGGATTTAGTAAGTTTAAATTTGATTTTATAAGCAGGAAGTAATAAACTAGTTTGTAGATATATATATTATAAACAAACACAAATGAAGTTCTATCTTAATAAATGCACTTTAGGACACACCCTTTTTATGTAATTTTTTTTTTTTTATTATTATAAGGGTATGTTTGTTTTGCTATTTTTGGGATTGAGGATATACTTAACAGAAAAATATATGTTTTTTTTTCGTAAGTTTAGGATTTGACTTAAAAACTCAAAAGTCTAGACTACAACAAAATTCCTCAGATTTTGAAAGTTTTCTTACAAATGAATCGACCACCTCTCTTTCTAAGCACATTTTGTTGGTGCATTTCCTGTGACAACAACGTCTAGATTGTAGTTAGTCGTTTTGATAATCATTGTAATAGTTAAATTTAGTTTTGTGTAGTTTTGAGTATAAGTTCGTACGAACTTAGGTAGGTACGAACTTGGGAAGGTCTACAAACTTAGCTAAGTTCGTATGGGCTTCGAGCTGGGTAAGTTCGTAGAGCCCAAGCCCGTACGAACTTACACAGACTATATATACTCAAGTCCGTATGATTTTGTAATTAGTTTTTGGAGAATTAAGTTATTTTTTTGTTTATTGTTTACAGAGCAAGAACGAACTTGTTAGTCTAGATTGATTGTAAACAAGTTTATAATCAATAAAGAAGTGTGTTTGATTGTGATCTTTACACATTCGCATTTACTCGTTTATTTGTCATTGTGTTTAATTGAAGATTCTGCATTCAATTAAGCTTATAACCTCGTTGATCCAGACCAGGAACCTACACATTTCTTCGAGAAATTTACTGAGATAAACAATCAACCCTTGTGTTCACGGTATATGAACGGTGTCAGAATTTTTTTCAAAACTAAACATAGAATCGTCAAAATAGAATTGACAAGCCGTTAGAATGGGTCCTTCTAAATCTACCCCGAATTTTTTTTAACTAAAAATATTCTTTCTTGTTTTTCTAAATATTGACTTTAGTCAACTTTTTAACTAAAGTTTTAAATGCAGTCAAAATGTCAAACACTCTCTTCCCAACTAAAATTTTGAGACTATCACTTTTTATGAAAAAGAAAATTTAAATCTTCTATAATATAATTTAATAATAATAATAACCAACCAAGTTTTGCAAACATTTCTTCTTTATTTGTATATAATTGCTTAAATTGTTATTTTTATTCGAAGAATGTCAACTTTTTGTATTTGTTTGTCAATAATAACACTAATAATAATAATAATATTTCTAATAAATTCATAAAGATGGCTTACAAATTAAAAAATCTTGTGACATACTTATAACTAATAACAATTAGAATACATATTAAATAGAAAGAAAAAGAAAAAAAGACCCAATGATTACAATATTAATATTTAATTACTATATTAGCGTCGAATCCCGCGTACAGCAGCGGATGAAGATTTTACATGTTGATATTGAGAGATAATTTTTTAATAGTACCTGAATGCAATAATAATTGATACTTCTTTAATTAAAGTGATTTTCTATAATAGTTTAAATTATTGTAATTGTAAATTCAATATTGTGATATAAAAGAAGAAAGAAGATATTTAAATGTATTATGTGAAATATAATATTAATTGAATAATTCATATAATTAATAAGTGAAGGGAGTGGATGGATAAAATAGTAATTTTCGATATCCCTTTTTTAAGGATTAAGAAAGATAGTGTTAAATGTTTAATAAGAGTTACAGATTGAGATGAAGCCTAAATATAAAAAGGAAAAAAATAATAAATATTATATACTTAATTACACCTTACAACTAGAATATAATCATAATTAGTCAACATAATCATTACATGAATAGTTGACCATAAATAAAACATTAAAAATTAAAAAAAGGTAAAATTATTATGTAATAATTATAGTTAATCAGTAAACTAATAAAAATAGATGAGTATATTTAGCCACCCCGTTAGAATTTGAAGTACACGTGAGGACTGTAATCGGGCCTTTAGTTTTCCTAGGTTGCGCCGACTTGTTAATTCTATTTTGGTAAATTTTGTGTCTAGTTTTGAAAAATAAATCTGATACCATCCATTTAGGGTATATTTGGTGAAGTAGCTGTAGGCTGTAGCTGTAGCTGTAGGTTGTAGCTGTAGGCTGTAGGCTGTAGCTGTAACTTTAGAAATGGAGCTTTTCGCGAAAAGCTACTTCTAGTAGCTTTGAGAATTTGAGCTTTTCGTTGGATTCTAAAGCTAAAGCTTGTACATAACAAACAAGACTTTTATTTTCGTAGGAGCTTTTCGTTTTAAAACTAAAAGCTAAAGCTCCGAAAAGCTCCTAAAAGCTCCATGCCAAACAGGCCCTTAGTGTTACATATAAGAGTTGACCGTCTATTTCTCTGAATTTCTCCATTTCTTTATTTCTCTCTCTTATTTTCTGTTTTCTTATGTTCTTTACTTTTTTATTACAATTCTTATTTATTTAATTAATAATATTCAAAATTAAATTTTAATTATACAAGCAAATAATATTGTAATAAAAATATATAGCTTCTTTATCATACTTCATTATCAAACCTATATCTATTATCAAACCTACTTTGAAACCAAACTCCAACAAAATTAATTAAATTAATTGAAACAACTAATTTAAAATAATGAATAAAAATAAAAATATATGATTATTTCACTTTTTGTAAGATTACCTGAATTTGGTTTAGCTTGGCAAAAAAATCAAATTAAAAATAAAATTAACTCGAGCTTAAAGATTTAAATTGACATAAAATGACATGATAAATAATGATACAAGGGGTATTTATGTAATTTCTTTTTTGATAAGCTTGAAACTTATTTTTAAAAACTACTTCCGAATAGCTTATTTTTCAGAGCTTATTTTTATAATAAGCTCTTAAAGTTTTGTTTACAAAAGAATGATAGAAACTTAAGCGTATAGAAAAAATAAATGTAAATTTCTGTAACTCTTATAAGCTCGCGTATCAAACACACCTTAAATGACTGAAATTTACACAATAAATACATATACATATATAGGTTGTCACCACGATAAAAATCTTTACGTTCACAATATAAATACTCGTTTTTTACCCTTTACTCTTTCCCATTTTAGATTTTTATCTCTTGAAAATTCAAACTCACAAACTGTCTAAAATCTTACTCTTTGAGAATAATAGACAGAAGATAATTTAATTATCTTATTCGTAATCATAAGACATATATAATACATTTGTAGACTATCCTTAACAAAACAATAATCTCCTAATATAATATATCTCATCTATATAAGAGTTGATATGAACAACCATTTCATACATACATTCATAGCACTCCTGTATTTATTTCTTCTTCTTTATTTTATCAAATATCAACTTTTCTTCCTCTTAAAGTGGCATGTTTACTATAAGTTTAAACAATACTTCCTAAAAGTTGTCTAACAAACCCCTATACTAACAAAAAGAATAATGAGATCAAATACAATTATGTCATTAGATGTCACTCTTGAGATATAAATACTTGAAAAAGGTTAATTCTAAAAATAAGCCAATGAACTAGTCTAGTAAGGTCTTTGACTCCTCGTGGTAGTTGGCTAACTTACAATTGGTTAAGAAAAAGGTTTTATATTAATAGTTTCTTTACACTCTTTACCAATCTTAATATGTATATAGACCACATGGTGAATAAGTTCTTTTACTATTTGATATCACAAGAATGATGATGATTCTGTTAATATTTAATTTAAAAAATTCCTTAATTTTGATTAGTAATCAATCATTAGCTTTTGTTTTCTTAGTTTTATTATTCCATTTTAATTTCAATTAAAAAGTATCGACCTATATTCACCCACACATAGTGCTAAATGATTTAATACAAGTTATATACCATGGTGCTACTATATGTACCATGGATTTTTTGAAAATTTCCAAATTTACTAGGTCAAACATAGATACTTGTGAATTGTTTTTTGAAACTAGATAGTCAACAACTAACTTATTTAGAAAATGTAAGTTACATTAATTGTGTGACAAAAGTTGACATTGACCTTTGTATATATTAAAAGCAAATCCACACTCAAATTTCAAAAGACCAAAAAAGCCAAAAACTATTCTTAAATCATTTTTATGTTTTTTTTCAAAGAAGAGGAAAAGGGTGACAGAATTGGAAAGTCAACAACAGTTGCAAAAGTGGAATAACAAAGAAAATTAAAAGACATGAATTTCAAATAAAAACTCCATATTTATCTCATCTTTCTTTTCTATATTATTTTATCAATAAATTATTTGTAACATAGAGTATAAATATATTTATTTATTTATTTATTTTTGAATGACATTCTATAAATAAAGTGTTTTTTAAAATGAAAAAAAATATCATGTGATCAATTTTATTTATAAAACGACATATTTGATTGAAAATTTTTATGATTTGAATACTTAAAATTTGAAAAGCCATAAAAAAAAATAATATAGTGCATTATGTCTCTATTTTGACCAACTATCTAATTATATCTATTTGTTGGTGAGATTTCGTTGTTTGTGTATAGTACATACTTGCTTACTAAAATTTGGAATATTTGGAATACTTAGTTACTTATATATATAACTACTAGAACAGTCTTTATCATGGAATATTTGGAAGTCAGTCATTAATTAGTCAACCGTTGGAAAGAGATTTTTTAAATATTAAAAGAAAATGATAAGTACATACTTACTAAATGTAGACTTAATTTGAATACTAACATTTAGACTTACTAAAATTTAGACCTAAGTAATACTATTATCAATAACTGCATGCAATCTTTCTAGTCGCATCATGATTGGGACTTTTTTATGACATCTTGGAAGTTGCTAGAAGAATCTCCAACGCTGATATCTTATAATGAAAACTACAAGCAAATTCAATCAACGTTGATAAAATATCGGCGTATATTTTTATATTTTCACGTATGTTTTCTTTATATATTTCTAATTCATGTTTTTCTTACTTTTCAGGTGTTTTAAATTATGTTGATCAAGTGTGGTTGAACAGATGTAAAGAAAAATTTGTGTTTGTGTGGATTGATCAACATCTCAACTTTGGAAATCACACAACAAATAGAGTTGATAGTCGGCATTCAAGATTGAAAAAATACTTGAAATTTGCAAAGTATACTCTAGATAGATTTGTGAGGTGAATTAATCAAATCGTACAAGATTAGTTTAGACAAATCAAAGGAAGCTTTGAAAAAAGTAGAATTTATCGCATTCATCAACACAACCTACCATGTTTCGAACTATTACGGGGGGTTGTCTCGAATGAAGCTGTAGACTTAATGCATAAAGAACTTCAACGGTCAAACGGTCTTCGATACTTTTCAAACTGTGGTTGTCAACTTCGTCACAGTAGTGGGTTACCATGCGCTTGTGAACTTTTAGTGTATATAAACTCAGGTCAGTATATTAGTATATTCGTCTGCAACAAACTCTTTTTTCTACAAGTATTGAACTAGAAAAGAATTGTGAAAGATACTTGCTTATTTTTCGAATGTAGGTCAACGTTTCCCTCCGATTCAATTGACATCTTTTGGAGGAAGATTGATATTTCACCGTCAATAACTATACCAAATGATGATATTAGTTGTGATGATGAACTAAAACATTTTAGAGAAAACTTTAACAAGTAACCCAAAGTTGTGAAAAGAAGTTTGTTACAAAAGTTGAGAGATATATTCGGTCAAAGTACAACTGATATCAAGAACCTAAGGTTAAAAAAATTACTCGCGGATAACCAAGATTGAAGAACAAAAAGCAAAAAAAGCGAATCGATCCCAATACGAATGAACCACACAGATACAGTTATTCAGCTGCGTCAAATTTTGTTAAGTGAGATTCGATCAAGGAACCGACGAGACATAGTTCATATGTGATGGTTCTAAACCAGGAATGGTTGGGGGATTGTTCATACGTAATTCACTTGAATGAAGAACCGACAAGAAATAATCCCTTCGTGATTGATTTGAATGAAGAACCAACAAATGATAATTCATACTTGAACTTCCAAACATACTATTCACACTCGTTAATGTCTCAAATTCCAAATATGTTTCATCCTTACATCACACATATACAAAATGTGATAAGTGACGGGAATTGCGGATTTCGAGCAATTTATGTTTGTCTCGCGTATGGTGAAGATCAGTGGCTTAACATTCGCCATCATTTGCTAGATGAGTTGAACAATGGAAAACCGGCTTACACTCAGGTTTTTACCGCGGATTTCGATAACGTATATCGATCGTTGTATTTCTCATCATCGCCGGCACCAAAAGAACATTAGATGATTATGCATTTGAAGGGTCTTTTGATTGCAAACAAGTTTGGTGTGATTGTACATTGTTTAAGTCTTCAGGGTTGTACCACATGCTTCCTTCTATGGAGAGGTCTGGGAGAGTTTCAACACCACCAAGCTTTAACAATTGCACATATATACGGTAATCATTTTGTGATGGTACAATTGTAAGGACAGTACCCAATGCCTCACATTACTACATATTGGAATTACTATAAATCTCCCTTTGCAGCTTGATGGAAAATTATTTATGCTAAATGTCAAAATTCATATAGAGTCTTGTAATTTTGGAAAAACCTTTCAATAATGGAAGTTACTTTTTTATCTAAAATTTTGGGTTTAAATTATGGTACTATTGTAATGTAAGTTACTTTTTTTTTCTTTTATAATATTTGTCTCTTAATTCCGTTTATTCATTTCATTTTACTTTGTATATTTTTAGTTTATAATAATACATTTAAGAAATAAATAAAAAATAATAAAAAAGACATAATAAAATAAAAGTTAATAATTATATTAGAAAGTAACCTAATAAATGACTAATAATTGTAGTATAATAAATACCTAATGATTAGTATTTTGATTACGGTATAAAAAGAAATTTAAATGGTAAATAAAGTATGAATAAGCCCAGTAATCCATGTGTGCCCTATGGCCTGTGGCACAGGGTCCCCAATTTTGATGGGCCTCCAAATTTTAAGTGGTTTATATATATCTTCAATTGTAAGACAAAATTTCATTATATATATCTAAACCCATCAGGCTATCATTATATTTATCAAAAGGCCCAACACATTAAAGAATAGTTTTGTAGCTAATTTCAGTGGGCTCAACACTAACTTTTATGTATGTGGAGACATGAAGTTGTCGATCAAAATACAACGGTAGAACATAGGAAAAGGAAAAAAAAATCTGTGGTTTTTCATTGAAGCAATTTATTATTTCCTCAATTTCTCATTTTATTTGACAATCTTTACATTTCAGGTAACACTCTAAATCTTTAAACTTTTAATTTTTATATTTATGTTTTATAAAAGTATAAGTATTTCACCTTCTAGGGTTTGTATTTTTTATTATTAAATGAATTTTAATAATTCAAGTTTGACATTTTATTTACTTTTAAATTTGATATGCATTGAATTCTTTTTATGCTTGTTTGGTAATTAGACATTCTTTGATTATTGCTACAAAATTTTCAGAACTCATGCCTCCTAAAACACTAAGATACTATGATTCCGGACATGAAAAATGTAAAAAAAAAAAACAATAAGAGAGTAGATTTTGATGCATTTTGATATGAGAACATTTTTTATTTTTTTGTTACACTTTTTTGATTTTTATGTTTATAACAATTTCATATTATGTTATATATATATATTTAAAAAAATATGTTTAAAGGACCTCTTTTTTTCGTGACACCGGGCCATCTAATTCTTAGCTTCGGGCCTGAGTATCAGTCGTTTCAGTATCCGTAAAAATGTTGACAGTCAGCCACCTTAAATGTTTCACGTACTTCAAGACAAAGACAAAAAGGATAATGTAATATTGCAACTAACTCAACACCCCGTTAAAGAAATTGTGTGTCCGTACATGTAAATGTGACTATCTATTACCCCTTATAATGGGTGGGGGGGGGGGGGGGGGACAGTATCCCCACACACTTTTGAAAAGACAAAAGTACCATTCAATATTTAAATACATTACAAAAATACCCTGCTTTAATTTTACAATTAAATACACAATAGAGGTATGGTCACAAACCTGCTTTACATCGTACCTGCAAAAAGAGGTATGGCCACACACTAAAGACATGTTAAACATGTTGTTAAAACAAATTAATAACACTAAACATACATACCTACTTAAATTACATCCTAGACTAGACTAAATATTACAGACCAAATACATGCTTAAATTACATCCTAGACTAAATATTACACACCAAATATATTAGAAATTCTCACATAAAATCTTCACAGCTGTAGGTTCCCCAAACCTGGATCCACGAGGTAATCACGTATGTAGAGTGCGGAATCCTCAAACACACGTAACAATAATCAACAAGTGAACACGGATATGTAAAGCTCACCAATATTAAGCTTTATTGAATATCAACTCGGTTACATTCCAAGTACAATACAAACTCTCTCTTTTAGCTTTATGCAAACTAGCACTAAGCTCTAAGACTGAGTATACGGACTGAAATAATCGATTACACTCTCTCTTCTTCCTACGGATATGCATATACATAGTGTCTAAGTTCGTATGGACTGGGCCCTACGAACTTAGCCCACTTCGAAGCCCATACGAACTTGACTAAGTTTGTAGGTCTCCTAAGTTCGTAACTACTACCTAAGTCCGTACGAATTTACATATGTATGCATATAAGACAAAATATAAAAATTACAATGATTAAGAAAATGACCATTACAAACTAGAAGTTGTTGTCATACAAGATGCACTAACAGACTCCCCCTTGACAAAAGCTCTAGTTTCGATGCACCAACAACAGCCACACTTCTTTACAGCTATGCTTCTTCACAACCACACTTTTTCACAGCTTTCACTCCACAATTAGACTCCAATATAAACTGCTATGATACCTTGCAAATGAAACCAAACTTATCAATACTAAAAAACTGCTATATCACTTTCTGTTTATCAATACCAAACTTATCAAGCAATATGCAGGTATATGAATTTCTATTTATCCACATAACACATCAAACAACACAACTACTTCATTGTTTGTTTTTTGTTTATCACTTTCTATTTATCAAGCAATTTTCTATTGGTTTCTTGTGTTATTTGCTACTTGTTTTTCTATAAAATACAGGCTTCCAGCAGTGTCAACAAGCCTAATGATACGGCTTCCACAAGAAGCAATGAAGTTGTAAACAACATCAGTAACAATAAACTAGATGCTAATATATTTAAGGAACTTGATTCTTAGGATGAAAAGGACGAGAAGGAGGTTTTACCCAATTACTTACAGCTTGTATAATTTATTTACAGTTTGTTTATTAGAAGCATAATCATTTTTTTTCTTCAGATTGATGAATTCCTGAAAAGGTTAGAGGCAACACGTGACAACTGGGTCTACAATGATATTATCGTTATTTTAGACGATGATGAAGTCCTCGTGCAAGATATTTCAGATGGTGATGAAGTTAGCGTGCTAGAAAATGCACTGGAAAATGGTGCACAAGAAAATGAAGTGGTTCATCCTGCTGTTTCCACGAGTGTTTGTTTAAAGAGAAAAAGGGTTGATGCTGTCAATCTTCCCCCTCCGTTTACTCTCATTGATGAGAGTACGGATGATGAAGAACGTTAGATAATTGCACATGTGTTGGTAAGCCTTTTTATTGTTTTTGGTGTATGTTTTTGTCGTTCATCGATCTTTGACTATTGGGGTAGAACATCCTAGATATATTAAAGTATTCTTAAAGTAGTTTTATTAGATACGCTAGTGTTTTAAGAAGAATGATGTTGGCTGATTAATGTTAAAGTTTGTTATTTTTAGTTTATTAATGAACTTTAACAATCTTATCATATGGATCATAACATAGATTCGTTCAATAACTTTATAACAAAAATTCTCAAAAATTATCACATTGATTCATATATCACATAACATTTATTCACATATCACATAACATAGAAGATCCAATCAATAACTTTATAACAACGATTCATTAGATTTATCACATTCATAAAATTTATCACATAGATTCATAGATCCATGCATTTAGCACATTAGAGACAGGAGACAGCAAGTTGTATTCATGCATATAGCACATTATAACATTATACAATCATGTATTTATAACTTTATAAAAATTAATTTATCACATAATAACACAGAAGTCAAAAACTAATAAACCATGCATTTACATATGTGGTCAAGCAGTAAGGTGTAGCATGGCTGAAGAATGAATTAACAAGCATGGTCATGAAGTAAGGTGCACAAATTAGAAGCATGGTTAAGGTAACTTATACCACTTACTTTCTACACTATATATGGACTACTCCTAAACAGAAAATGATATATCAAATACACACTTCACTACACACTTCTCAAATTATTGAATTAGAACATGGATTCACAAGTTTCAAGCACGCATGCATCAAACATTGTTACTACATCATATACTAATGAGGTATTCTTAAAACGCACATACTCATTGATTTTGCATTTAACTTTTTTACGTGTTTGAGCTAAAACAGTTTTTACTTCCCGTTTTTCATGCATATGCTCCATGAAAGTATGTAAACATTATCTGCTATTGGTAACACACGGATGTAACACACATATATAATCACATATATATTAACTAGCACATCTAATAAAACAAAGCTATATATAATCACACACACATATATATATAATCACAAAATAATCCAAATAATCAGTTAATAATCCATATATTCAGTTAATAATAAAAATAAACACAATATAGTCAACACAATTAATCCAAATAATCAGTTAACAACTAACTAACCTATTTTGATCAGCCATTTCGTTATCCTGAATATCGTTGTGCTAAACATATACTTTCATGATTTCATCTTGGAGTTTATGTTCCAATCCTTCAAAATTTAGTTCACAACATCAACAAATTATTAAAAACCTAAATAAATAAAAAATAAAAAATTGAAACTGTCACTTATGTTTGAAATAGGGATTGATTAACTTGTAAACCAAATCGACTTCAATCATTTCACTTCCAAGCCGATTAATTCCAACAACATGTTTGAAATCCTAAAACATGAAATCAGATCGCGCATGTGATTTAATCGGTTGAAATAATTATTGAAGTGATTAGATGCTTGTGTAATCGGAAGAAAGTGATAATACAAAGCAAGGGTTTCGACAAATCACATAATATAGTTTTTTTTTGCTGTGTGTATGTGTCTTTTGGGGAAGGGGGCGACTGAATGAGCTCTTTTAATAAAATACAATAAGTATTGGTGTTCCAAAAAATAAATAAAGATCAGCTACATTAACTCATTAAGTACTCCAATTTACTTTAGCCTATTGAATTTTAAAAGGGTCGGCCCAAAATGTATGTAACCTTTTGCTGTTATTGAAACGAGCCAACTGTTGCAAATGCTAAAGCCTATAATATCATTTTAAGCTAAATAAATGAAGGGATATTGTTTGGACGTATGTTGACTTTTTAAAAAAGTCATATCTTTTGACTTGTAAATTTCGATTAAGTCACCGTTTTTTTTTTAATTTGTGTTTTTGGCGAGATCTATTTGTTGGCAAACTGCCTACCTAAGGCAGTTTGTACAAAAAAAATTTCAAAATTTGGCTTTCTTGACCATCAGTTTTAACATTTTATAATTATTTTGACTTTTAAACGCACTTTGACGCTCATAAGTTGTTATGAACAATTACGATTTGAAATTCGTAAAATTTACAGTCAATCTGAAGTGTAACCAAACATTAACCCAAGTCACTCAATTATGAAAAAATCAATTTTTGACTTTTTTCAAAAAAAATTGGTGGCTTAATAGGAGTTACAAGTCATAATTTCAATAAATACTTTGACTATTTAACATTAGTTTACTTTCTTTGTAATGTTTTTGTGCCTAATAAATTAACACATCAAAATATTAGTTTTTTAAATAGTTTAACTTTCTTTCTTAATGTTCTTAAAATAATAAAAGAACAAATTAAATTACATAAAGATAGGTGATGCAGTTAACTACACTAATAACATCAACGTGCCATTGTTCGAGTATTTTTGATATCGCATAATTTATACATATTTATAGTGGCGATATCGGTCCTAGTTGTATATTATTTTAGTTAATTTATGAACTTTCGATACTTAATTAGTCTAGTTTAGTTTCAGGTTAATAATCGATAAGAGATGAAGAAAATATCAAGAATTGATTGAGTTTTGTAGCTTTTGCGAGGTTCTACGATTTTAGCCATAACTCACTCATACGAACTCCGATTGAGGTGATTAGAGTGCACAAATTCTCGGAACTCAAAGGGCTACAAATTTCATAAAGGGAGTCAGGCTGGAAATGCATTTGCACCCACCGGGGACTTAAAGTACTCGCCGGGTACTCATCCTTTTTCCAGTTTCAAGGTCTAGCCGAGAATCAGACACTCAATCTGGTGGGGGGGGGGAAGGCCATTGTACCCGCTGGGGACTTGGACTTCCAGCCGGGTAAGAGGGTTGGTTAAGGGTTTTTAGCCTTAATTATCCCCTAAACCCTAATTATCGTGAACCTATTAATTACTAACGAATTAAGGCCGATTTAAGGAGCATTTGGAGAGCTTTTGGGGACATTAACCCTAGATGTTGGGTTTTTAATATTTTAATTCATGTTTTGCGTATGATATGATATTTAAACGTAGAACCATTTGCATTTAATTTAATTTAGCTTATTCAATGGGTGTGATAATGAGAACTCTTATATTGTCATATTACATTTACTTTTAATTAGAAACAATAAAAGAGTTGAATTATGTTAATTAATTAAAATATGGATGAGTCATATTGAGACACATCTCTTATGATTTAGTAATCTCTAGAACATTAGGATTATAAGATTGAATTGTCATGTTAGTTGAGTTGATTAACCATAATTTGAAATATTAATTTGTCAAGGACACTTGCTCTTTATGATTTCATTTAAACGATTGTGTTGTGAAAACGAGTAGTTTAGGTTATTAATTCCTATATGCAAAATACATGTTTAATTATGACCCAAATCTAGGGGGAACAAGTCTAGATGAACATACTTCTATGGCTTGATTTAATTATCAACTTAGTTAGTTTTATTTAAATGTCTTTTGACTACCTATCGTTAAGAGACACAATCCTTTTATCTTAACTATAGATTAGATAAATAATTCTTAAAATACATATAAATTGTTCCTGTGAAAGACTACTCGGTAAACTTATCACTGTTATACTACTATCCGATTAGGTATACTTGCCTAGTTGTGTAATAGTTAGCTTTAACTTTGTTTAACTAATTTTATAACTAGATTAATACACATCAAGAACTTGCTTTCAGTGGCGGAATTTAACGAAATTCGCATAGTTGATGGGAAACGGCATGAGCCCCGACACTTTTTGGCCATTCAGGATCGTTTAGGGCCGAAAACAACCTTTTCTATTTTAGAAGCTTTATTTTAAACCTTCGGATTTATTTTTGTGTTTGAACATATAACCCGCCTTAGGGTTTTGAAAACTCAATTGTGATTATTAGTTTAACGGCTAATAACGAATCCGCATATTGTGTATTCGGTTTATTGTTCTTGATCGTTCTGTTTGTTGTTTGGCCATCCATCCGACATTACTAGGAATGTATTAAAAATTAAAATGACTCTTTTTAATTTAATTGATTTTTATGTCACAACTGTTATTTTTAAATTACTAAAAGAAAACGTCAGAAAGAATTGTTATTTGTTTTTTATAAAATATATGCTATAAATATATGCTTTTAAAAAAATCTTCCCATTGAGTCAATGTATGTTACATCTATTAAGATGACTTATAATTACTATAGATGACTTATGATTACTATGTTATAAATTGTTGTTTCGACTTACGACGATTTGAAATGTATTTGCGCCGCGAATTGGGCTTTATTAATCTGACCAATTAATGATACCCGCACCAATGTTGTAGCCATTCAATCTGTTACATCATCGATCCTTTAGGGAGTTCTTCATGTATCATCAATTTTTAACTATTTTGGTCGTACGAGTATTGTTTGTCTACAAGGACGAACGGGCTAACCAATTACTCATTTTGCTCCTAGATCAAAACGTAAGATCCTTATACTGCTAAAAATATTTCCTCTATTATTTTTATTATTTTTTACTAAAAGAAATTGTATCGACACTTTTTGTACTTTATGTCTACTACGTAATATTTTAGAGAGACATGATTTTCGCGGTTGTTCCACCCAACCTTATCGCCGCCTATCAAGGAATGAACTTGCTTGGTCGTCTATTTAAAATTGTAAGCTTTCAAATCTCCAACCTAGGACAACATGATTACTGGAGGTATGGAAGATATAGGTTTTTGCCTCAAAAGTGCGAGATAATAATTTGGAACATTACAAAGTTCAATCCTCTAGATGAGGAGGAATCGAAAATCAAGGTTCCACTGTTTCCGAAGGTTCTGTCACTCCAAGAACTTGCAGAATATAATGGCAAAGTTAAATTTCTTACCTGTAAATAAATTGTTATCATTAAATCGTCCCTATTTATTACGTTAACAAGTATAAATTACTGCTTAAAATAAAACAACACATTTTTAATACATATGTCATTGGAAAAGTTGTCGACGGGGGTTTAGTTAGACATGTACGTCCTCACGGCATGCATCAGATGTGGTGGATTGAGCTTTTCCTAGCAGATTTGACACGAGTCAATCTTTTTCATAGTATTTTACCTACTTACAAATCTGTATTTTATTTTTCTAACAATTACTAGCATAAATATGATTGTGCATAGAGGACATGTTATGAAGCTGATATGGCTTGATGGTACAAGTACACCTCTTGTCAGGCTCGATAGAATGGTAAACGGAAATAATATAATTTATGTTAAACGAGTGAAACTAGTTCAATCCGATGAAAGAAGTTGTCCATTAGATCAATTAATATAATACTTTATAAGTATTTATATTCATTTAAAACAGTTATCACTAATCTATAATAATTGTAATAATGTGTAATTTTCAGTGAATCATTTAATTTCCACCGACTTTACCGAAGTTGTGTTCGACCCAGACACCCCGGAAGCGAAGGCTATCAAGAATATGGTTAAGAGGAAGCGAAAATTATGTTTTATTTAGTTGTTGATTTCGTAGTGTTGCAAAGAACTATGTGTGTTAACTATCTACTTTTAATTTGATTTCCATATGTCTTGTAATATTTGTGTCATTGAGAGTTTATCAATGACATATTTTTTATTGTCGTTTTACTATAGATAAACACAATTGTTACTTTATTTGAGGTGCTAAGTTTCATTAAAGATATCAAGTGTCAAATTATTATTTGTGTTAACATCAAATATAGTTTGGGCAAATTCCTACAAATACGTTCCTACAATTTATCCAATACATATTACTAGAACACTTATTATGCCAATATCTAAATACTTCATCATGTTGCATTGCCTAACATTCATTGCTTTGCCACAAGTTAAACCCATAGAAAATAACCGAAAGCCTTCGTGACCATAATTTAACTTCAACTTAACGCATAAATGTTGATTCTTATACACTTTATGTACAGACAAATACCCACAAAATTGAACAAATAATTCACATACAGTTAGACATATTTACATTCATATAAAACAAAAGTGCCATAAAAATCGAAAACAAAGTTAAACATTGAAACATATTGTCATATTATCATATTCTGCTTATTAATGAATTTTTAGTATCTAAAATGGGTTAGACTCTTTCAAGGAAACCCTCACAAATAGTATTTTACACGTCGAACAAGTAATAATAACATCGTTTGTGATGATGCATAAGATATATAATTGTGGTACTTTTTCTCATTACTACCTCTTGGAAACAAATACAATGTGTACAACGTTTAGTTCATAAGCGTACGTGTTTTTAATGTTTTCGGCCTTCGTAATTAGTATATTATATATGAACAATATTATATATATATATATATAATATAATAGGAGTGCTACCTATCACACAGTTAAATACAATATTTTTATATCTTTATTGTGCATTCTGTAGACGTTAGTCCAAAGCGCACAACAATCAAATGTACCCAGTGTGTTTACATTATCCTGCACGGGGTATGTGTTTCATGATGTCTCCAACACCAATGTAGATATAAGAAAAGGTATGTAGGCTATAACTTAGTTATTACATTTCATGTGATGTATTAAAATTTAGTCCATCTTGACATAGCTTTGTCGTTGTAGAAATGAAAAGACAGTACGACAAGTAATATCGTGTATGACAAAAGGCGAAAAACAAATGCAAGAAAAACCTAACAGTGACAGAAATATGACACCTACACTAACTACATTAGCATCAGTTATGACACAAGCCAATACAAACATGTCAGGAAGGTTATATGTAGGGTTTGTGTCACTTATGACACAAGCCAATACAAACCAATCAAACAACACATCAACTTCAAGTGGCTTTATTCTCTAAACATAGAAAATATTTCACCTCTTCAGACATCACTACTTTTTCAGATGAATACAACTGACACTGGTGACACCACAACTAACGCTGCTTGTAAGAGAAGACTTTGGAAAAAAGCTTATCGTGAAAGAAAAAAAAGGAGAAAATGAGGCTTGCAATCCAAAATGAAAAAGATGGCATCCTTCTTTTGGATCATTATGATTACGTATTTGACGATCTACCTGACAAACCTCGTGTTTTGAAGAAGAAGAAATCATGCGTCACTGTGGAGCAAAAAGATTTCAGTTCGAGTTCCCCACATTTTGTTGTAAGAGTGGGAAGACAAAGCTTGCAAACTCAATCATCCCAGATTGACTGCACTATCTTTTTACGTCTCAGTGTGAACTCGGGAAATATTTCAGGCATAATGTATGGTCTTACAATACGAGTTTCTCATTTGCATCGATGGGTGTAAAATTGGATACTCAGATGGCGAGCATGATGAGTGGAGTATATACTTTTCGTGTTTGTGAAGGGATATATCATAGTCTCGATCAATTAGTTCCGTGAGACAGCCAACCTAGATACTTACAGTTGTATTTCTATGACGAACAGTCCGAGTTTGAACATAGAATGGCCTGGCCGAATCTTGACATAAACATCGTTCAGATAATTAGACATGTTCTTTCTACCAATCCATATGTAGCAACAGTTCGGAGCCTTGCTGATCTGGGACGGCTGGACAATTACAAAGTCACCCTGAATGCATCGGTGCAACTTGACCGGCGTGTTTACAATCGTCTGACAGCATCCAAGGTTTCATTACGCATCTTAACTTTACCAATTCAATCTACCATTTGCACTAACTTTGGTTCTCATATGTAATAAACACCTTACTGAAAACGCCATGATTCAAGTCGTTGGCATTTGGGTAGAAGGTAACGACAACATCACTGCTTATGAAAGAAGTATTGTTATGTATGGGAGGTACCAACACAGTCAAAAGATTCAACCTTACTATGGTTGTTATGATCCATTGTGTTATCCTCTATTATTTCTTGGTGGTGAGTATGGATGACATCTTAAAATACCAAGGCATGGGGTCTCTATCAATGACATAAGTGAGGGCGATGACAATAATAATGACGAACTCGAAGGTATGTAACTGTATATCATGTTTTATCAACTGATTGTGCATTTAACTAACAAGTTGCATATAACCTTGGTATGCAGAGACTACTACTACGCCAGGAAGAAAAACCGTAACTAAGAGAGAGTACTATTGTTATAAGTTACAAATTTGCTTGACTGACAACCTACTTTTATTGGGGGGTAGATTGCTACAACAGTTTGTGGTTGATCATTACATAAAGATTGCATCACGTTTGCTTTTCTGTGAAAGAAATCAATCTAGAATAACATCATATTTGTACCAAGGAATTGTGGATTGCGTCCATGTAGGTGAGGTTCAGTCAAACAGAGTTGGTCAACGGGTTATTTTGCCTGCATCTTTCATAGGAGGGCCACGTGACATGCGACGAAGTTTTCTGGATGCCATGACGTTAGTTCAAAGTGCCGGAAAGCCTGATATATTCCTAACCATGACATGCAACCCAAAATGGGATGAAATCGCTGATGAACTATTACCTGGTCAGACAGCACAAGATCAACCCAAATTGGTTGCCAGAGTATTTCGCGCAAAGTTAGAGGATCTCAAGGATCAACTTCTTATCAAGCATGTCCTTGGCGATCTAGAGTCGTACGTTTATGTGATTGAATTTCAAAAGCACGATTTGCCGCATGCGCATTTTCTACTAATAGTGAGACCGCAATTCAAGATGTCAAATCCTGACCATTACGACAAGATTGTCTGCTTTGAAATTCCGGATCCCACCAAGCATCCTAAAATGCATGTGTGCATTGTTTCTCATATGATGCATGGTCCTTGTGGCCATTTACGCACCTCAAGTCCGTGCATGCAAGGCGACCGAAAACGCTATCGTTTCAATTATCCCAAAGAATTCAACGAACATACAATACAAGGTGATGACTCATAGCCATTGTATCGCCGAAGAGACAACGAAATGAAGGTGGAAGTACGAGGAAAGACACTTAATAATAGATGGGTGGCTCCTTATAATCCAAAGCTGCTGATGATGTTCAATTGCCATATCAACATCAAAGTTTGCTCAAGTATTAAATTCATCAAATATGTGTTCAAGTACGTTTACAAGGGTCATGACAAACAGGTTGTCCATGTTTATCCTGATGGGGAAGATGTTGTTATCAACGAAGTAAAGAGATATCAAGATGCCCGTTATGTTTCTCCGCCTGAAGCAATGTGGAGGCTTTTTAATTTACCGCTTAGCAAAATCCACCCGTTTGTGCTGGCGTTGCAACTGCATCTTCCGAATAAGCAGATGGTTAGGTTTCGAGACGATGATCTTATGATTGATATTATTGCAAGAGAAAGAGATAAGAGGTCGATGTTGACTTCTTTTTTTGAGAGAAATAGAATTGACATCACATCCAGACACTATTTGTACACATATTATCCAAAAAAGCACACCTGGTATTAGAAAACGCGTACTTGGAAAACTCGCAAAGCCGGATCCATGATAGGCCGCCTAGTGTCTGCTAACCCCGCTGAAGGAGAACGCTACTACTTACGTCTACTTTTGACACATGTCCGTGGACCCACATGTTTTGAAGATCTCTACACGGTGAATGGCGTATTATACCTGACATTTCAGAGAGCAGATCTTGAGAGCGAGTTAATAGAGGAGGATGATAATTTGGATGCATGTTTGAGGGAGACGTTTTCCATGTGCTCTCAGAAGACTGTTCATAACTATCTTGATTTACTGTGAGACAGGAGATGTTTGCAAGTTATGGGACACCCACTACGAGTTTCTTTCTGAAGATTACAGGCTCCAACGTCAGAGTGATGAGGGAGCACGGAATATGGTTCTCTATGGCATATCCACCTCCCTGCAATCTAAAGGAAAGCATCTTGATGATTTTGACCTTCTAAAGTTAAACGCGGACGTCGCTCTAGGATTTGGAGGTTTTCGTGAAGTGCAGGAGGAGTGCTCAATAATCGTAGAAGATGAACACTTACGAGCTCGCAACTCTCTGAACCCTGACCAAAAAGCAACCTTTGACGAGATCATAAGCCATATTGATGGTGATCGTCCGGGCGTCTTCTTCGTAGATGGTCGTGGTGGAACTAGAAAAACATATTTGTATAAGCTTTGCTTGCCGAGGTTCGTTCTCGTGGTCTCATTCCCTTGGCGACAACTTCTTTTGGTGCTGCTTCTAATAATATGGTTGGCAGTAGAACGGCTCATTCACGGTTCAAGATTCCACTTATTCTAAATAACAACTCGATGTGCAACATCAAGAAACAAAGTGGGGTCGCTCAACTACTTCGAGTAGCAAAGGTAATCATATGGGACGAGGCGTCGATGGCTACGAGACAAGCAGTGGAGGCGGTTGAAAGAACTATGCAAGATATCACGGGTGTGTGACTCCCGTTCGGCAGTAAGATCATGGTTTTGGGAGGCGATTTCAGACAACTTTTGCCGGTGGTTAGGCGTGGAACGCGAGCACAAAGCATAGACTCTAGCTTACGAATGTTACCGCTTTGGCATCTGATTAAAAAGTTGCGTTTAACCATAAATATGAGGGCTTTAACTGATCCTTGGTTTTTAGATTTTTTGTTGAGAGTTGGTAACAGCGCTGAAGAGGTTATAGATGAGACCTTCATTCGCATACCTGACGACATGGCTATTCCTTACAACGATAAGAATGAATCGATTCAGGATTTGATCAACGCACTATTCCCATCTCTGCACATGGACGAACACTCGGTAGATTACATTGTTTCTAGAGCGATATTGTCGACAAAAAATGAAAATGTTCACGAGATTAATGAGCAGTTGATCAGTAGATTTCATGGAGAGGAGAAAATGTACTACAGTTTCGACAAGGCGGAAGATGACAAGAACAACTACTATCCCAATGAATTTCTTAACACGTTGAATGTTAGTGGTCTACCCCTTCATTGCCTTCGGCTCAAAGTGGGGTGTCTGATGATTTTATTATGCAATCTCGATCCATCTAACGGACTATGCAATGGAACCAGATTGATATGTAGAAGTTTTCAACTGAATGTCATCGATGCTGAGATAATTGTTGGGCAACATTACAGCAAACGAGTGTTATACACAGAATTCCTTTGTGCTTGTCAGAAAACGACATGTTACGGTTCAAGCTCAAATGGAAACAGTTCCCTATCCGCCTTAGCTTTGCTATGTCGATAAACAAAGCATAGGGCCAGACAATTGTGAATGTTGGTGTGTACCTTACCTGACTCCGTTTTCTCGCATGGACAACTTTATGTTGCTTTATCGAGGGGGATATCGCGTGCTAGCACCAAGGTGTTAGTTAAGCCCGTCAAAAAAATTGATCATGAAGGTGTCTACATATCGAACATGGTGCATCGAGAACTCTTCCGTGATGAATAAGGTACAACTAATTGTTTATTGTTGTAATATATGTCTCTCCAAGATTAATTATTATGAATATATAGATATATTAATTTAACTATCCATTTACTAAATCATCCTTTATTATTGTATGTAATTTGAAGGTCGACAAAGTGCATCAAGTATCTACATGTGTGTTTGAAGTTGCCAGTTATTTGTAATCTTTTAGCTACCTTTTATGTAATTTTTCACAACACCATATAAATACGATTTTGCAAATATATAAATATATTTTGTCGTTCTGCGTGATTTTAAGTTTCTTTTACTTATGTTGCTAATCGTATGCTTATTAGTTTCATATGTATATTTCGCATCAACAATACAACATTATTCACAACGTTTTATATTGCTAACGAATTCCTGCCACCGCAACACGCAAGTACGTAGCTAGTTTTTACAAAGTCCTCTAATTTAAAAACCAACTATAATATGTGTTTAGAGCTTACCACCTCAATGTTACAATTTATGAGAATTAATATAAGATCATTATTAAAAATTCTAAAATTTCCAACCACTAAACTAACCCTTTGATATTATTTTATCAATAGTGACATAATGGCTCAACATTCGTTTTTCAACTACTTTTTTCGAAGTCGTTAGATCCTCATACATGACTCATTATTATCAATAAATTTATCAAACATCTGTTGGTGAGCTAATATAAATGCCTATAACAAATTTGACAATGATTTGTAATTTAATGAAGGAGCATAATTCTTATACGAAAAAGGTGATCCATACACATAAAATGCACGCATTACTGAATTGTACCATTACTATGAAAAGCAAAACAAATGATGAGATACGATAAAAAATATCACTTTCAAAATAATACTTACGAATATATAGTCCACTTTTCTATTTTGATATATCTCAAAATAATTACTCACTTTTAAATTTCAACTAATCGAAACCTTTTTTGTGTGATAAAGACAAGATTTTATTGATTGTATTAACGTAACAACGTATGATTACATTATTTTAAGTTGCATGTGTTTTATTTGTGAATAATGAATGTAGAGATGAGGGAGTAATATTTGAAAAGGAGGACCGGTGTAACTTGGAATCACATGAACATGAAAACATCGGTTGATACCAAAATCCATAGAGCCAATGCCCATTTGTGGATCCCATATTAGCAGGCCCAAAGTAAATTGTATACTTACGAATATTTGCTTTGATGCTATTTAGTCTAAGATTGATTTAGGTCAAAACGGGTATTCCTATATATGTGTTGATTTCACTTTTTGACATTTTTGTATTTTAATGTAGATTATATTATAAAAATGAACCGTTTATTACATCACCTATTGCAATTTTAGTTTTTTGGTTATGTTTTTTTATATTGAATTTCTATAATATATGTGTTGTTACATAATCAATCGTTTAGTCATATAAAATAACTAAAATATTTTTAACATTTTTTTACATGTTTATTTCAAACATGTCTCCACAGTTTTAACTTGGAGGCGATTATTGAGGTGAATAATATGGAATATAGCAAAATAAATATTTGACAATATTAATATGTGAATGATATGTTATAACACAGGGACATTTTGGTAATTTACTCTTTAATGAGCCATTGATGTATAACATCTGTTTTGAAAAGTAAATTAAAGTATTAACTATATAATAATATTTAGGATACAATGGTTTTGAAGATATAAATCAATGTTTGAATGTATCTTAGTTAGACATGTTTAATACTTCTCTATATTTATTTATTTATCTGTAAATCTATATCTATATCTATATCTATATCTATAATCTATATCTATAACCCTTATAAAGCATTTGCATTATAAGTTTAAAAATTGAAATTTGGAAGATCAAACATGTCAATTTTACCCGTATCAACTCAACTAATATGTTAACTCTATTAAATTCATTATTCAATCAATATAAATGGAAAGTATATAATACCCTACACAAAACACTCATCTATCACAATTAAAAAGTCAAACATAGTTAATAACATTTAAAACTTCTTTTCAAACTTTATGTAAAAAATAAAGTTATTTTTCCACTAATTTCTTTCAAACACATGTTTTTTAGTCATACTAAACAAGACATCTTTGCTTATAAAATAATCAACTTTAGATAGTTAATAAACAGAAAGTCTATGAATCCAAATTCTAATTCTTACAAAATTATAAAACAATCGACTTTACATTGCTATCTGAATTGAATAATTGAATTTTAATCCTTATAAATTTATTTAAAAAAATACATTATTAAGAAAGTACATTGCTAATTTTATTTACACGTGACAATACTTCTTATTTGATATTTATTTACTCTCACCACATAACGTACAAAATTATATTTTCGTTTAGTTTTCTCTTACCTTCTTTTGGACAATCCTTAAAATATGAACTAAATATATTAGTCTTGCTATTAAAACCTTATTAACTTACAACTTCATGATGAGATATTACTTTTCTACCCTATACTTAATAACAACATTACGAAAATGCATGTATGAATATATGGGAACCAATTGATTAAATCAATAAATTAAACATATAAATATGTGCAAATAGTTTACATGTTTTTTATTTTTAATAAAGTAGATACGTCAAATATTATAAACACATTAAAATTGATTGTACAATTGTGACAAACCAATTAGATAGATATTATTTAAATGGCAAAACATGATATATTATAATAGTATAAAAAATGATATAAACAACCAAGTTAAAAAAAAAAAAAAACTATTCATAATAACTTCATCTAAATAAGCATCACACATATATTAATTTACATCTGATGAACACAAATCAGTTTATGTACATGTCATTTGTAACTACATTTGAAGATAATCGCTAATTACAATAATCAATATGGATTATAAAATTTTCTTATTCTGGTAGACATATATTTTTATATCATTTCACTATATGTAATTAAACTATCTCTTATTATTGCAGATAATTTCATGGTAGACGATGTGAAACCAATCTCTTTATGTGTGTTTAGATTTTGCTATTTAAAGTATAATTTTATTCTCAACTATCTTTTTATGTACTTTTTATTAATACAGTATATATAATGTACTCATATTTATTGACATGTGACGTTTTTTAAATCTACATGATTTTTTGTTCAAGTATTGTTTATTATATTACTTCATATTATTTGTTTAATTTAATACCTACTATTTAAAATTAACTGTCAATACTTAAAATTAAGAATTGCAAACAACAATTTTAATTTTAATATTTAATTTGTAGTACCACCGACTCCTATTTTCATTTGTATCCTTTTTAAGTTTCAATAATTCACTTTTATTTATATTTATTACTTTATGAGAAATATAAATAAATATAATATCCACATCAAACATCATACTTTTTCATATTCTTTTAATAGAAAAACTATAATCGGTTTGAAAATGCATGCACAAAGAGATCATGTATGATAATTTATTTACACTTTTATAAACGCGTGCAAAATATAATTTGTGACAAAGTTATAAATACAAATATACTTTTTTATACTTTTAAGTGCGAATTGAAATGGTTGTTATTTTACACGCTTATCAATGTAGAGAACTTGTACATGTTTATATGTACATACGAATTATATTTACACACTTTTAAAAAATTCATTGAGAAAAACGCGTGAAAATTTAATATTTGTTGTAGTGATATTTTATTAATTATTTGACGATACCAGGAAATTTAGTTTGATGTTTCCGGTACTTGTCGTTCAAGTTGTCAAGAAAGGAAGTAATTAGCGTACTAGAGTAACGCAAGGCTCCACCTACAATATCTGGTGGTCCCCTCGTGAGCCACGAGAAACGCTACTTATACGGGGGAGGGTATCTTTTATTTTGATCATCAAATATTTTGTTAGTATCTTTTATTTTGTTTAATCAAATACTTAATGTCAGGTACATTAATAAGGAAACAGTTACAATAATATAATATTTATATTTGTAGATGATTATCCAAATTAAATTTTTATAAAATAAGATTCATATCTTTTTAGTAATTTGATTAAATTAAGACATATAATTAGTTTAATTTGAAAATTGACATCATCAAACCGCTTTTTATATTATATTTAAAATAAAATCACCGTTTCAATTTTAACGCGGTATTAATAAAGACAAAGTAAGGTGACTCGTTTATAATTAAATTGTATTAACATATTTCATCTAGTTGAACGTTATGAGTGGCATTGGTCACGAAAATAGTTTGATGTATATATTTTATGAAACACCATTCTTGTGAACACGAGCTCATAGTTCATTTAATTAAACTTCTTTCTGGTTTTAATTTGGAGTCGATCATTGGGCTGAATCATGAGTGACATGGAATATATATATATATATATATAACAAAAAGTAAACGTATAGTCCGTAAAAACAATCTCAATATAGTATCACATTCGGTCTTTCACATGAGCCATTGAGCCATATATATGTATTTATACCCTTATAAACTATTTAACACTAGCAGACACCCACGCAAAACAACGGAATATTTATTTTCATTTATTAATTTTATAAATATGTATTTCAAATATACACTTGTTTATTTATGGACTAAATTACATTTAATTTAATTAATGTCTATGTCGTTTCCAAAATTAGATAAGGATATTTGTGTCATTTCCGTTCTTTAAAAATTGAACTTATTGAAGAAAAGGGTTAAACAATTTATAAAGGTGTAAGATTCTCTTCTTTAATGTTTAAAAATGGAAGATGTGAATTGTCTATTTTATCCTTTCATCTACACAAATAATATGACGTCATAATACGCTAATATTTTTGTTATTTAAAACAATGTTCAGATTTATACACATTAATATTTTTATCTTTTTTTCCCTTTATCTTCGTTCTATAATTACATTAATTAAATTATTGATAAAAGAACGAAATCAATTTCATGTTTTATATATTTTTTGATTACATTAATTATAGATTAATATAACTTATATAAATATCAATGAATGAATGAAACTAAATCCACTTATTTGATAAGATTTTTTGTTTTGTTAATATAAATATCGATTAGAAAATTTAGTTTTTTTTATAAGACGTAAGTTTTACAATTTCGTTTCGAAGCGCAAAGAAAAAGGTCTCGTAGTAGGCTAGTAGTTAAATATATAGATTTATTTATTTTGTAACTAAAATGGTAGCAATGAATGGTTGCCCACCACCAACCCGTTAAAGAGAGTAGATGAGATGGAGGACAACGGGCCATCTACTTTTGAGCTCGTTTTTTAATATATTAAATTAGATTTGATTAGATAACAAAAATCTCACACAAATTGAAAATGATCATAAAAACACTAAGCAAATAATAACAATATAATATATATATATATATATTTCATATGTCTAAATGTGTTTGAATAATAATAGTTGATGTAGTTGTTTAAAAACTATTTGTCTTTCAGTGGATTTTCAGGTGCTATATAATGTTGATCGATTGAGTTTTTTCACACATGAAACAACCAATATACCAACCACTTATATTATCAAACAACAATTCACAGGAACAATCGATATGATTTGCAAGTGGTCAAAGAAAATCTATCAAAACTGCATATCACCTCGATGTCTATTGAAATGATTTCTCAATAAGGACGATATATGTGCACAAAAAACATATAGACCACATAGACAATACGAGTGATTTATTCCAATTTGTATCTATAATAAACGCATATTAAACTACATTAAATTCAATATATGGCCGATAAAAATTAAATTTAACGGTATTTAAGTGATCTTATAACTATAAAGTTATATTATATATGATCAAGTCATGTTTAAAACAAATGCACATTTTCGGCAAAAATGCATACTTTTATGATCTTTGTTTTCAAATATTTATTTTTTTAAAGAAATATAATATGATATTAGAATTATTATATTCACAATGATAACGTAGCTCGTTGATCGAGTGCTCTTTTTAATATGGTTTTGAAACCCGGGTCGATCCGGTCGAAAAGGATCCGAACCCAAGGTAGGGCTAACGTAGGGTGGGTCGATAGTGATTTTCGGTACGGAATTATCTGGCCGGGTTTTCGGTCCGACCGGTTCGACCCAGTTTTTTTTCCAGCAGAAATCACGTAGGTCAACGTTCCAAATTAATAATTTCATTTCAAATATCATAATCTATCATTCTTTTTCAACCGAACTTCAAAACCTCCCTTTTAAAAACCTTCCATCACTAAAAAGTCGTTTCATTTCCGATATAAAAGCAAACATTGAGAGCACGTATTCTATTTTAGTTTTTAATTTTTAATTTTAAATTAAATAAAATAACATAATTTCTTTTTGCTTTTTTACTTTGCTTTCTTTTCAATTCTTTTGCCGCCCTTCTCTTCTTCTTTTTGTCTCCTCGGTTCATGACACTTTCAACCTCGCAAAAATTTTAAATCATCAAATTGCTCATTCTAATCTCTCTACACTTTCACCATTTCTGTACATATATATAAACTTATATCTATGGATATTTGTTAATTTAAACAATTTCTCCGTTTTTCTTCTTTTTATCGGAATTTTGATGCTAATCGCTGATTCATCTTCAATTCCAGGTACTAAATCGTTTTATTTACTTTAAAAACAAAAATTAGTTATCATTTGATGTATGTAAGCCTTATTGATCGTATTTATTATGTGACATTTAATTATTCCGTTACAGGTTTTCACTAATTGAAGCTTAATTTGTTCGTTACTGATCACTTTTGTATTGTTCGTTGTGTTAGCAGTATGCATTTATCCACTTTTAGTTCCTTTTTTTAGTACATACATTATATTGATAATATTGATATTGAAGTGTAATCTCCACAAATTGTGAAACATGATGAATTATGTTGATGTTTGAATTTTGCTTAATTACGAGGATAATTAGTATGGAGATCAAGAGGTTTTTATTTATCATGATGATTATGATTAATAAAGTACGAATTTAAGATTGTGAAAATAGGCTGTTTAGTAAGATTTAGGCCTTAGGAAGTTAGTCAGTTACGTCAGTATATTTTGTAAGTATGTACTATATAGTAGTATTAGTATATTGTGATTGGATGTATGGTTGGTGTTGATAAAGATTTCATAACCACAAGCCATTTTCCATTATAAGTTGTCATTTATTGCAAGTAGAATGTCACCAATTTTGAATTTGTATGTTATGTTATGCAAAAATCCTTTTCTGCAAGTACTATTTGTTAAAACATTTAGGAAATATGCATTGACATGATCAATATTATAGTTTGTTGTGTAAGAGATATGTTATATATGTGCTCAGTGCTCTGAGAATCTGAGTTAGTATCGTGGATTGTGGTTTTGACACTTTTGAAGCATGTTATAGCGATTGTTAGCAGAGATTTAAGAGTGGAAAGGTAAAGAGTGTTGGAGTTCATCTGATGGATAACTACGAAGTATTAGAGCAGATTGGGAAAGGCTCCTTTGCCTCTGCTCTACTTGTGAAGCACAAACGTGAAAAGAAAAAGTGAGGCTTCCATCTCTATTGATTAATCTTTATGCAATATGCGCCATTATGCGGTAAAGATGACAGAAAAGTTCTTATTGTATTCGGTTTGTTTGATTAATGAAAGCTTTAACTTTTCAGGTATGTTCTAAAGAAAATCCGACTTGCCCGACAGTCTGTTAGGACCCGAAGATCTGCTGTGTTGGAGGTTATATTCCATATTTTACATTGACTAGTTGAACAAATGTTATCCGGATAAATAATATGTTGTCCCGGTGAAACTAAACAGAACACTGCACTGATAGAAACTTTTCTAGCTTTAGTAGAAACACTTAGTTTGTTCATATGGCTTAGGTTTAGACTTCTTTTTGTAAGATTGGTTTTCTTGATACTTGACTTTGGACCTTGTTTAAAATTATTAATTAAATATTCTCTCCATCCAATTATTGAAGTCCAGTCTTTATCTAGAAGTTAAAACTTAGTACCTCAAACATTATTGATTAAAACGTTTGGTTCTATTGTGCCTGAATCTTTTTGTCATGATGCAGTTATAACTTTTTTGTCAACAAAACTTTTTATCAGTTTTAAGCACCAGAGTTGTTTAGGCTCTTTAACATTTCTGTTATGTGGAGCCAATTTGTATGATGAGAGGAGAATAAAGATGTATCTCTGCCACATTTACTTGACATAAGGACTAATGTAGATTGGATTCGGAGTATGGAGAATGCTGTAAACGGTTTGCATCTAACTCTTGTGACATTCAAAAACCAAACATACTTTTGAGATTCTGGGTGGATGAAATATATAATCAATAAGAAAGTGTATACATTCGATTAGGCATGTGAGGTTAATCTTTCGGAAAATAGCGTTATGTCAAGATCTAACATCTCAATAATTAAGTATGGAAATTTATCTGGTTTTTCCCTGTGCAGATGGAGCTTATTTCTAAAGTGCAAAATCCCTTTATAGTAGGATACAAAGATTCGTGGATAGAAAAGGTCCGTGTTCTGTTTGTTCTTGCTATGCCAGTTAATTGTGAAAGCTTCTCAGTTATTTCTTATGTCTCGTGAGAGATGCCACCTTTGATTATACATGGTTAAAATATGCCAAAATAAATCTTATAGACCTATGTTACCATCTTTTTACCTGTAATGATGATGAGGATAAGTAGGGACAAGTAAAATTAAAAATGTCCAAAATTGAGAAGGCTGCAACTTTCATGAGATATCTAACATATCTTTTTTGGCTATCATGGCCTATAAGCTGTTAACTACCTTCTAGAATGCTGAACATCTTTCTTGCAGGGGTGCTACGTGTGTATTATTATATCTTATTGTGAAGGAGGGGACATGTAAGCTTTTTTATTATTTATTTTTTTTTTTTTTATCATTTCAGCACTTTCTTATGAGATTGTGATGATGTAATCAGGCATTTGTTCATGTAGGACTGAAGCAATCAAAAGAGCCAGAGGAGTTCATTTTCCAGAAGAGGTTAATCTAACTTCTGCCTTTTATCTTTCAATCATAGACGCAACACACCGAACACACACATACACTACAATAACATTAATAGTTGCATGAAATGAAAAATCACGAACATGATGTTTATGAGGTCTAATTAAATATGCTTACATCCACTGTGAATTCTGCTTAATGTGCAGAAACTCTGCAAATGGCTTGTTCAACTCCTGACAGCTCTTGATTACTTGCACGTCAATCATATTCTCCATCGAGATGTTAAGGTTAAATCTAATGTTCTGCTAATCTTCTACTTAATAATGTCATATATTGATAAATTATGTTAAGGTTAAGAGGGATATAACTAATAGTTTGGTATTATTTTAGTGTTCGAATATTTTCCTGACAAGAGATCAAGAAATCCAACTTGGTAATGATTGGCTGCCTTATTCTTAAACGCATGAAATTCTGAATATGTTTCATGGTATGTGCACCTTAAAGCTTTACTGACCTTATTTTCAATTGTCGTAGGTGATTTTGGTCTTGCTAAAATGTTGACTTCTGATGATCTTGCATCCTCTGTAAGTATATTGCCTCAACAATTGATTTGAAGGCTGTTTTACTCAGTCAAACTTCCTGCTCACAAGTGTTTCATATCAGGTTGTGGGAACTCCTAGTTACATGTGTCCTGAGCTTCTTGCGGACATACCTTATGGCTCTAAGTCAGATATTTGGTCTTTAGGTAATTCCCTGATTTTCAGTTCAGGTTTTTGTAGTTAAATTATTCGTTGGGACAAAATTAGACTAGTCAGAAAATTATAAATTGTGGTACAGGTTCTGGTGTAGTTAGGTTGGTCTCTAACTGGACCATATACTGAATAGCTAATTTATTTGGTACATGCTACTTGTCCAGGATGCTGTATTTATGAAATGATGGCTTTTAAGCCTGCCTTCAAAGCTTTTGTAAGTCCATCTTTTGTTTGTATGAACTTTTCTTCCATTTATTCTATAAAATTCTACTGTTTGAATAGCACAAAAGTTTGACTATTACCCAAGTGTCTTAAATACTAGGGAAAACAGGGGAATCGTTGTTTACATCAATAATCACACATACAATAATCACACATACAATAATAACTGCAAAAAATGAAAAATCAGATATAGGTTATTTTAGTTACGGTGGCCAAGTGGTTTAGCAATTTGGCTACAACAGTAGCCATTTCTACGATCTCTATTATATTTTATGAATATCAGTTGTGCATTAAAATCAATAGTCTATAATCAAAATGACTAATTGTTTGCTTCATAATTTCGTTTTTGAGCAGGATATGCAAGCTTTAATCAACAAGATAAACAAGTCTGTAATTGCTCCGCTTCCAATAATGTACTCTGGTGCATTGTGCGTATTTCTTTTTATTTTTGTCTTCTGTTAATTAGAGCAGCTTTATCTTTCATGTATCTAATTTGTCATTTTCTAATTTCTTTTCTAGTCGAGGTCTTGTTAAGAGCATGTTGCGGAAAAACCCAAACATGAGACCAAGTGTATGTAAACTTGTTCTTTCTTCTTTACCCTTTCGCATTACTTAATTCAACCTAATTGAGCTTCTTTCTTACTTATATCTAGGCTGCAGATTTGCTCAAACATGCACATCTTCAACCATACGTACATGATCTCCTTTTAAAGTCGAACAACCCAAGACGCCACACGTATCCAGTCTACAAAAAGAAAACTCAATTTGTTGAGCCTGAACCTGAACCTCAGATGGTTCTTTCCCACAGAAACCAGAAGCAATCTTGTAGCAGTGACCGAGCCTTAAATCCTAGTATATCTGAAAATGATCAAGCTTCTTTGTGCTCGGAGATAATACAGGATCTTTCAAGATCTTTGACTAGAAAACTATCCACTGTCAGCACCGATGAAGAGACACCGCTGGCTTCTAAGACCTCAGTTGCTAGTAGAATGCCAAGACTCACTCCATCAAAAACTTTTACTCCCAGACAACGAAATACACCAAAGATGACCAGAGGGGGTTCAAATCGTGATTTGGTACGTCCGTAATCGAGTTTTCACTCTCCGGGTTGCGTATAAAAGATAGAATTTGACTTCTAAATTAACTGCCAAGATTTTATAGTAAGAAAAGGAATTACATATAAAAGTAACGAACTCTGGTCAAATTTAAATTTTGGGCAAGCATCTATTTTCATGCTAGAAAAACCCTCAAATGTTCAAAAAAGTTTTGGTGTATGGTCAATTGGTAATCTTTAACCTTGACAACAGATAACCGGTATCTAATAGCCTCATCAGTGCCAATTCAGTATCATTTGACAAAAGTCAACGTGTTTTTTTCTGAACATCTTTGAAAGTTGTAGGGTTACTTATATTTTATTTTTGAAAGTTGTAAGCTTTAGCTATCAAAATGTTTGAAAGTTTGAATTTTTTCTTAAAAGGGAAAAAGGTTGGTTACCCAACATAGAGATCTGATCAAAGTTGGGTACCTTTTCTTGCAATTAGCATGTACAATAACCACAGTTCTGATTTTTTTCTTTTCTCTAATGGTAGAGATATATATTTTCAAACTCTTCGATTCTCACCAAGGGCAGTTATATTTTCTTCTCAGCTCCCAGTATCTCAAACTCCAGCTAGAAGACTTTCAAGGACTATCCGGAAAATCTCTCTCCCAATATCCAACACGGGTCATTCTTGTATTGACTCTCTAGATGTATCAGTCAATGCTCCGCTTATCGACAAGATGACAGATGTTATGTTAGCTACTACAGAAGAGCGCTTAATGCTACCAGTGCCTAAAACTTCATCACTATCAACCCAATATTGTTCTTCTGGTACTTACCTGAATAGCAGAGATCAATCAGTTACAATGGACTGCTGCACCACAATCAAGCTCATTGACCAATCCCACAAAAGAATAACCAATAATGCAGTTAACGAAACCACAGATTACGCCAGCGCTGGGGTTGCATCAAGCCACCTGCAGCCAGGTTCACCAGTACAGAACCGTAGGTTTGACATGTCATCCTACCAGCAACGTGCTGAGGCATTAGAAGGATTGTTGGAGTTCAGTGCACAGTTAATGCAGCAAGAACGGATTGAAGAATTAGCAGTTTTATTGAAACCGTTTGGGCCTGAGAAGGTGTCTCCAAGAGAAACTGCAATTTGGTTGTCGAAAAGCTTCAAGGGAATTGGTGGAGTTGCCCAGAATTTTTAGTGTTTTCGGGTTTGGTTAAATGAAGAATGCAGGTGTAAGCATATATGAGCTGATTGGTCATGGAGGATATAAATGAGAGGTCTTCTTCAAAGTTGCATGATCTTTTTGAGTTCTAGACATGATTTTGATCTGTGAATCACAAAGTAATGTTTTTGTGTGAATATTAGAAAAGGTGAATATGAGGTTCCTATTACACGAGTTTCTTCAATTTGGTCTAAATCAACGCAATTGGATCCTCATCTTAGTAACATATGATATTATGCACGTTTCCTAGATTAGTTCACATTTTGTGAGTTTTCTTAATTTAGATGAATTTCTTTTCATGATTCAATTATATCTTATTGGTTGTCATGTCGTATATCATTGTAACCGCATCAGAGTCCGCACTACTTAAATGAAAAATATCATGTACTAATATATTTCATAAATCAAGAAAAAATAAATAAAAATTAGCTTTGCTCAATAAATGCACATCTGCAGATATTATTATTATTATTATTATTATTATTATTATTGCTATTATTATTATTATTATTATTATTATTATTATTATTATTATTATGTTATGGTCATTTAGAAATATAAACTGTTAAATCTAACAGAAAAAAGATGAGACCGAAAACAAAAACGAACTACAGAGGTGGGAAGAACCACCGGGATAATTACCCTTGTTATTAGTCATGTAATTTTCCATTTTTATTGATATGTTTAAGTAGTAGCAGTTGCATCACTCACCCGGCCAAAAACAAGACCATGATGGAAGAAGGTGAAATCCTTCAACTTTATCATCTTCACTACTCTGATCTCATGGCATTATCTTGTCCAGATAACCAATTACCAACTTTTTCTGAAAACAATGATCATTTAGAATCAGTCATGACTACAATCATGAAAAACCTAGGTCCCTCAGGTCCAGGTCTTCTAGCCATTACTGGAGTCCCCAACGCTTCCCATCTCCGCCAAACACTTCTTCCAATGGCTCGAAAGCTTGCTCTTCTTAACAATCATGATCAAAAATGCGTACTTAAGGTAATGCGTTTGGATCTAGACTAAAGGCAACTAAAAATATTATTTTGGAGAAATGCTGGTTATGTGTTTGATGAAATGCCTGAACTAGTTTATGAGTTGTGATATTCATTTAGATGGTCGGTTTTGAATCCTAGATATGAAATTATTGCTTATATATCTTTGTGTTTTAGGATCATAGAAGTCAAAGAAGTGTATGATTAACTTATTGAAAACATGATGTGAACTATTAATTTAAAACTCACCAAGAATATTAGTTTGAAATAAGCAAATCTCAAAACTGCTTATTAAAAAGCATGTTTTCTTCATCCATTTAAGCAAAGTGTTCCGCATCTTATTTTGAAATTTCTTTAACAAATAGATAAGCTGTTTGAATTAGCAAGCCTAAACATCCTAATCCGATTCTAATCTGAATACCTGACTTTTTAAGCTCAAAATAATCAGATCTTGAGGGACATCAAGAAATTGCTACAACAAAGATACTCTTCGAGGATTTAAGACTATCCAACTTAATCACTTTCTCGCAGTTAATAGATTATACGATTCTCGTTCTTATGGTTGCACATTTGCAGGATCATGGGTTAGGGAGTGATGTACCTCTGAAGAACATTGATAGAACTGTCTCCCCTTTTGCAATGCAATTAAAATACAACCGAGATCCAGATGTGACCAGCCTCTGTGAAGTAAACCATTCAGGGTTTGATATTGAGAGTGCAGGCGAGTTCAGGAATCTTGGAGACATATTCAAAGAGCTAGGAAATTGCATGATTGAGCTAGGTCTTTGTTTGGCTAGGGTATGCGATAAGATCATTGGTGGCCATGAATTGGAGCAAAGCTTACTAGAATCATGCTCAGCTAAAGGGCGTCTTATACACTACCATTCAATTGTAGATTATCTTATTCTGCAGGCTTTAAATAATTCTCGATCCAAAAACAACACATTAAAAAAAAATAACAGTAATCACTCTGATTTGTGGCAGCAGTGGCATTATGATTACGGTGTTTTCACTGTTTTGACAGCTCCAATGTTCATGTTTGGTTCGGGTCAATCATGTGATGCGGAAGAGTGCCCTTCCCCTAGCAGACATACATATCTGCAAATATTTGATCCCAGTAAGAACAATGTTGTTATTGTGAAGGCATCATCTGAGAGTTTTATCGTTCAGGTAGGGGAATCAGGTGACATATTATCAAAGGGGAAACTTCGTGCAACTCTTCACTCTGTTGGCAGACCTAAAAATCTGGAAAACCTGAGCAGGGAAACATTCGTTGTGTTCTTGCAGCCTGCGTGGAGCAAGAGGTTTTCGCTTTGTGATTATAATGGGGAAAGCTCAAGTTCTAATGGTGGGCATTCAGGAATATGTGATGATGAGGAAAATCAGTGTCAAAAACCAAGTTCAGATATTGGTAAATTAGTCCCACCACTTTTTGATCGCTTGCAGGATGGAATGACATTTGCAGAATTCTCAAGAGAAACAACGAAGCAATACTATGGAAGTAGTGGATTGCAGTCGAAACGATAGGATGGTTGTTGGTTAGATTATGGTTGGTTTGACAGGCTGATAACAATTGGAATTTGGACTCGTCGATCAAAGTAAGTATTCATTGTTGTTGCTCCATCAAAGAAACAATATGAAACATTAAAGTTATGAAAGTGGTTCCATTGTAATATCTGATACTTGAAACTTCAAAGTTTCTTGTATGGTTTATACTTCATACTTGGTTTGGAATATTTTGGAAGACCTTTATGATCTCTTTGTCATGAAATTTTTTTTGTATTAAAGAGCTATCACTCACAACTGGTAAAATTTTTAGTACAGTGTCAGTTGACTAGCCAACACTTGGTCAAGTTGTTCATTTTCTTGTTGTAAATTTATTATTATTTAATATTTTAATGTATTAAATATGACTAATTGCTCATTGTTTGACACGTATTTTCTTTTCTCCTCACCCAGATGTCATTGGCGGTATTGTTGGAACTGGAGATATAACTGTTGGATGGCAATGGCAACCCCTACAAACGACTTAATGGCGATTTGCAAGATTTCAAGTGAAGCCTCGATATATATGTCATACATGTTCGATACCATATTGTATTATTATGATTTCTATAAAAATGTAATCAACCGTTATGTATTGATAGTGGTGTTAAGATAAAGTGCACGTTTTGGGCTTGTACACCGATCAAGTGTCTGATTTTGTGGCAAACGGAGAACGTGACAAATGTGTTATCGTCATTCGGCAAAGACCAAAGAATTGAATACCTAGGTGGGTAAACCTTTTTATTATTCAACAGTTCTAATTTCTTGATTTTATTGCAAATGAATGTTTAGGAGATCAGCTTACTGTTTTCAGTGATTGGCCTAAAATAATACTCCGTTATATATAATTTCAATTATTAGATATTTTTTCCAGATCTAACAATGAGAAAAATGAGTGAACGTTTCTAGAAAAATAACTAGATGCCTTGTGCACATTAAACGTCTCTGATTTGATGAATTTTGTAAGGATATGATAACCATTATCAACAAAGGTGACTATTATATTGATTCCATGATACGACATAAGTGGTTAGCATATTCCATTTGTATATATCATGATGAAATGTGACATGAAGAATTATTGATGAAAACTGATTGAAAAGGACCACAGTTATTGCACATGACATTTTGATATCAACACCAGTTGTTGTGGAGGAAACCTAATGGAAAACCACACATCTTGTTTGTTGGCCGCTTAGCACAATATTACGAATTAAATTTAGAATGTGTATGAGTGTATCCATCGATACCATAATACACACTTTTAAATGCACATAAACACTATCAAACTCTCATCAATTTTTATATCATAACCGCTACATACAATATTCACCTCTCGCTACGATCACCGGTACGTGACTACGATGCTAGTGCTTTTTTCAAATTACAATCTTATGAGATTATTGAAATCGTTTAACGTACTTTCAATTTTATCCCTTTTCAGACAAAGTATCTTTTTGTGTTCCACTATTGTACCTCTAAACTTTGTCCCTAAAAATATGATTTTAGTAATGTGATAACCGTTTGTTGTTAATCCCTTCTATGTTTTAGTTTAGTGACATTTAATGATTTAATTAAGAAAACAGTTAAGGTCTCTGACGAGGTTGGATTTGGAAATTCAATCAAGGAGTTGGTAAGATAATAAGAAAACATACAAGACGTGTGTAAGATTAGATAAATTGTTAAGTATGTGTTTTAGCTATTTTTTTTATTCAATATGGTATATTTGAATCGAGTCGGGTCAAGATAGTGTTGAGCTAAGTTAGACTCGATTATGAAACTTAGAGCTCAAAACTTGCCTCAAGCTCAACCCGACCTATATAATTAAGTTTGAGCTTAATTCGATTATCGATCCTAAAATTTTTAATAATGTATCATCTAGGGTTAATATTATCCGATTTTATATTTTTAATTTTGTGTTGACTCGACTTAAAATTTAGTACGTATCAAGCATGTTAATAAGCATATGTGTTGAGACATGTTTTGTGACAACAAATCTAGCTTGTAATAGGACTTCTGATAATTGTAATCAAGTTTGTACATTGGTTTTGATTTGTAATGAAAAATATTGGTTGGTAAACATTTTAGAGTAAAATATTAAAATGCTGAAAAATGTTGACCATGTTTGACTGCGAACCGAGTCAGTTCGCAGGACAAGATTGGACTGCGAACCGAGTCAGTTCGCTGGGCCAAGATAGGCTGCGAACTGAGTCAGTTCGCTGGGCCCATGACCCGCGAACCGAAACGGTTATATAATGAAATTAGGTTTAATCCCTAATTAACTTTTGCCAAAAACTACATACGAATTTTCTGAGTTTCCAGAGATATTCTAAAGTTGCTAAAGGCTAGGTATTGATAGTTTAATCCATTATAATCAATACAAAGCATATTAGTAATCCGACTCACTATATTTGCGAAACAAATCGTTATAGATACTATAACTAGTATTGAGGATTCCGCACCTTAATATCTTAGATAATCTCATTATAGATCCTAATACATACATACTTACAATATGTATAGAAGGGTAAAAGTGTAAAATTAATTGCACAAACTAACTCGATAAGACACATGGTACGATAATATAAATGTATAGTTGATGCTCGTATGTGTCTAATTGTGCTTGTATAATCAAGAAAATGCAAAACGATAAAATATTTTATCGTCAAATTCGTAGCAATTATAGTTGTTTTGTAACGAAGCTACGACAACCTATTTTGTTTTAATTTTTACAAAATTAGATTTCAAATAAAGAATTAAGTTCAAATGAGAATAGATATTATTTGTGAGAATGGATGAATCAATCTCAACCATCCATTTCATCAAAATAATAATACCCCCAACACTTTTAAAAATTGAATATCTCACAAACGGTTAGCAAAAAAATATAAAAATTACACCATAAAAATCAGCATTTTTTTCTCTTCGATTAGACATCTCACAAGGTATACTTTCGATGAATTTTTTTTTTTTCATTTTTTGATGGGTTTCGAAAACTGGTAACACATGTGTTAGTTTCGGTAACACATAGGTAACATATGTGTTAGTTGCGGTAACACATGTGTTAGTGGTTGGTAACACATGCCATAACACATGTGTTACTGCAACTAACACATGTGTTACTGTAACTAACACATGTGTTACCAACCACTAACACATGTGTTACTGGTTTTCAACCCAAAAAAAAAAAAAAAAAAAAATTTACCGAAAATATATCATGAGTGATCTCTAATCGTAAAGAAAAGAACGTTGATTTCTATGGTACAATTTTTATAATTTTTTGATTAGCCGTTTGTGAAATATTTAACTTTAGGGGAAATTTGGGTTTTGCAAAATGGATGGCCATGATTCATTCCTTCATTCTCACCAAAATTTCCATTCTCATTTGAACTCAACCCTTCAAATAAAATATTCATATTTATTTTTGTACTTACTTATTCATAGTCCAATAATTACGTAAAAAAATTAAAACTAAATAGATATCCATAAAGTATAAGTACACATGAGTAATGCTATGGTTACAAATAAATTATACAAACAAAAATTACAAACTGAGATGTCAATATTACATTTGTTTGTTTTTTCTCACTCATCTTTCTCTCCCTCTATTTAATTGGTGACACATCATTTTGTATCCCAAAATTTGTAAATTATTTATATCCATATCATTCCTTAGTACACATCTATATCAAATCTACATATAAACATTTTATATAATTATATGTTAAGAGTTTAGACCTACATGTCTACATATATATTAAATGTACACATATTGTGTATTGATATGTTAGGACTTGTATAAACATGTATCTGATTGTACTTATATATTCAAGCAAATGCAAAATGAATTTTCTACGGCTTCATTATTCTTGTTTATTTTATTATTAACAATTAAAATTTGCGACCTGTTTGGAGCAACATTCCTTTATTATATTTATCGTTTTATCATTTTAGATTTAGAATTTTTATTATTATTATTTCTGTTGCTTAGCCGTCGCAGACACAAATAAGGATTATCATACTTACGCGTTGACTGGGGATTTTCAAATACTAACATTGACTAACTTTGTTTTAAACACTTTATCATTAAAAATATATAACAAATTAAAAATGAATCTAAATGTAAATTTTTTAATAATTATAATATTTAAGTTTCCTTTTTATAACAGAACAAATTAACAATACATATATATTGGTTCTCAGTTATACATTTTAACTTAAATCATCCACTCATTAACCACTACAATATAATTATAAGGTCATATCCAATGCGGGGTGTTGGTTTGAAACTGACGTGCATCAGTCGACTGACGAAATTGACATTGTCGCGTCAGTTTTCTGCGTGAGTTTGATGACGGGGAAAGAAGGGGGAGTCGGTTGCATGTGTGGGGCCGCGTGTTAATTTTTTTTTCTTTTGTTGATCGTTGGATTTATGAAAAAAAAAAATTGAAACTTTATATCAATTTTTTCAAAAAAAGTTATTATTTTTACCTTTTTGACATGTTTATTCTATCTCAAACATACTATAAATACACGTACAATTAAACTTCAATTCACACACACTTTCACTAATTTTTTTATTACATTCAACTACATTATTTCACCCAACCATTTTATATAATTCACACACTTTCACTAATTTTTTTATTACATTCAACTACATTATTTAATCCAACCATTTTATATAATTCATACACTTGCTCTACATCTTTATACATCCAACTACATTATTTCACCCAACCATTTTATATAATTCATACACTTTCACTACATCTTTATAAATCCAACTACATTATTTCACCTAACCATTTCATATAATTCATACACTTTTCATCATCTTTCTATATTCAACTACATTATTTCACCCAACCATTTCATATAATTCATACAATTTTCATCATCTTTCTATATTCAACTACTTACTTTCCACCCAACTATAATTCACAAAAGGCCTAAACAACACCCAATACTTCACAACCGAGACCCAATAATTATTTTCAAAACTTACTCAACACGGATATGTCGTCTCCAAATTAACCAACATTTTCGTCTTCGGTGAGTCAATCTAGTAATTCGCCAACTTAACTTTGGTTTTTCATAATACGAAAACCAACAATTTCCATTCCAACAATTCTCACAAAACCCACCCAAACAATTCTCACACTACCCACACCAACAATTTCGATTCCACCAAAATCAACAATTTTCACAATACCAATACCAACAAACACCACTTTCACAACATCAATACCAAAACATACAATCACTACCACACGAAGTCGAACAAGACGAAGGCGAAGGCGAGGTCCAAACTAATGAAGACGAGGTCCAAACAAACCGAAAACAGAAAAGAAAACAAGTCAAATGGACTGACAACGAATGTAGAATATTGGAGGGACGATGGGTCGACGCTTCCCAAAATTGTATCCAAGGAAACTCGCAAACGGAATCTAGTTTATGGAGGCAAATCGAACAGGCCTTTAATTCCTTAGTTGACGAGAAACGCAATAAAGATCAACTAACGAGAAATGGAACAAGATTCGTGGAGATATCAAGTTATTCACGGGCATCTTCAAAAAATATAACAAGCCTCGTGCCAACAGAGTTCGATACGAAGACATTTTGAGGGCGACCCGTAACCACTTCAAGCAACAAACCGGGTAAAACTTAATTTACGAGCAAGCGTGGCTCGTACTAAAAGATATCCCGAAGTTCTATGATGATTCTGGTGTCGTCAACAGGAAACGAGTAAACCGAGAAGACGCGACACCAATAAATCTTGACAACGATGAAACCGATCCGAATGCCAACGAAACGGACCCGCTTACTGCCAATATGCAATGGCTATTCCAAAACGACCAGATTCGTCATCCACCCGGTTGTATGACTAATCGGAAAAGTCAAACGAGTTCGTATCATCGGATGCAACACCATCAAGGCATTCGACCGACGAGACCCGCACGACAATTTTGGCATCCGCTCAAATGCAACAAGATACGTTTGCAACTATTAAGGAGGCTGTCAAATAAAAATTGGTGTTGAAAGCTTGGAGTTTTTTTCAAAAACCAATAACCACGGGCATACGAAAAAGGAACTAAAACTACTTGAAGAAGCTTGGTATTCGGTCGTAGCCAAGTATCAAGAGGATTTTAAAACGATGTTTGGTCAAGATGCACGACAAAGCAGGTTCACTTCCTCCGATGAAGATTAGATTAGTTATTTAACTTTAGTTTGTTATGTTAGTTATTGTAATCTTTTATTTTAGTTTATGTAATGTTTTATTTTAATTAATTAATGTAATTTTTTAATTTTAATTAAATATGTGTGGGGCCCAGAAATCAAAGTGACACACCCTGGATTGGCAGAGGTTTGTCAGTTTTGTGTCAATTTGAGAGGTACTGATGTAGCTCAACTGACACGCTACTGACACGCTTTGGGTTGAGAATGGTCTAAGTAATATTTTGCAAATTAAACTATGGGTTATCAAAGTTATCAACAATGAAAGAAATATGTATTGAGAAATTGAAGGTTCAAGATTCAAACTTTGACAACAACATAAAAACAGATAAGAAAAAAAATAATTTTTGTGTGGCCACGTGAGTCTCTCTTTGTGACAGCTTTACTTAGTTCAAATTTGTGTGCCAGTGAATTTGGGTTTTGTGAATTAGCCGGTCAAGGTCGGACGCTACATTTATCAAAATAAATAAATAATTATTAGATTATTGTTAAGCTTTACAATATGAGATAATTTTATTACTTACTATATTTTCTACTGAATTTTTTGAATTTGTGATTAGTTAATACATCTTCAACATGTATTCTAATTCATTACTATATGCAAATGGTGTAATAAAAAGTATACTATGGTTTAAACACTTAAAATTTAGAAATAATCATGCATCTTATCATCGTTATATAAGTTGCGAAGATTTTTATAAAAATAGATTTTATATGAATAGATTTTTAATCTTTCTAAACTTATTTGGTTATTGTTTTCTATAAAAGTAAAAATTGATTTTTATATAAAAAGTAACCTTTTTAACAAAAAGAAATTGAAAAATTATATATTTTTTAACATAGATTTATATAAAATGATTCAGTTGTAAAATCCAATTTTCTTATAATAAACGAATTTAAACAACAATGAGTTAAAAGATGATTTTTTTTTTATAAAAATGAATGCTTTTATAAAAAATGTAAATGTATTTTTAAATAAAAGCGGATCTTTCTAAAAAAAATGTAATTTGAAATAATGAAAAATAAATTTTATATAAAAAATGAAAATCTTTATTCTTTATATATATAATTAAAAGATAATACTATGGAGAAATCTGAACCCTTCATTAGTTTTCACACTTTGCGATCTAACGATCTTGATTTCTTTTCTATAATTATACTTTTGGCCCCTTAAATATTTGATGTATTTATTTATAATTAAAAAAATTGATCAAATATTTTATTCATTTATAAAAATTAAAGAGTCTATAACCTATATAAAAAAAATCAGCTATGATATTTTATTCATTTTATTAAAATTAAATTTGTCCCGCGTTATAGCGGGTTTATAAACTATATAAAAAAATTGACCAAATAAAAATTAAATTCTTCTTTATAAAAAATTAAATTCGTCCCGCGTTATCGCGGGTCTATAAACTATATAATAAAAATGGCCACAATATTTTGTTAATTTATGAAAAATTATTTTCGTTTGGCGTTATCGCGGGTATATAAACTAGCAACAACATTTCTTTCGTATATTTGTTTAAATTAAAAAAGTCGGTCACAATATAAAAAAATCGACTGAATATTTTATTCATTTATAAAAGTTAAATTTGTCGCGCCTTATTGCGGGTCTATAAACTATATTAACAAACCGACCACCATATTCTATTCATCTATAAAAACTAAATTCGTCCCGCGTTATTACGAGTTTATAACCTAGTTTAATAAAAAGGAAAATTAGTTTTTTTAATAAATATAATCTATCTAAGCATTAAAACATAAAAACAAATGTTGATTTGATGTTAAAAGACAAAAAGAAAAGTAATTTGATGCGTAGAGGAAGTGCACTCAGTAAATAAGAGTTTACAAATAGTACGTCCACAAAATAGTTACGTTACAAAAGTAACATAGTGAACCTTAAATAAGAGATTATTTGTAGATCGTAAATCTATATGATATGCTAATATTATGTTGTGTGCTCATATATCGAATAGTACAAAATAATACTGTGTGTCAAATATGATTTTTATTCATTTTCTTTACCAAGTGGGTGAGTAATAAATTTAGCCCCTTGAAAGAAAACATAGAACACTTTAAAGTTTAATAACAAAAGGAATAAAAGGTACGTATAATAACAAAAGGAATAAAAGGTACGTAACACTTTTTTCTTTTGGATCATCGGAAGTCATGGTCCACCGGGGATCACTTTATTTTGCTCTTTATTCACTTATGAAAAACTGTGAAAGCTGATGAATGTTTTTTCATTCATCATCTGCTTAAATCAGAAAACAACGATGACAATGGGATCAGAGTCACGCCATATTTGTGGTTTTTGGAAGTATATATCAATATGATGATACAAAAAAGTATTTGCAGGGAGACAAGGTTGAGAATGTTGGATCATTCAAAATGATTGGTCGGCCGATGATGTTGATGATACAAAAAAGTATTTGCAGGGAGCAAGGTTGAGATGTTTATACTTATTTAATGCAAGTGTAATGTTAAAAATAAAACAGGCTACGCCATTATAACTGTTTCATCTTAATAAACTTGAAAACAATAATAAAATCAAGAACCATCTTACATGTCAACTTAATCCTGACACGAAGTGCAGACAATCAAAACTATGAAGAATTATACAAAGATATAATCAGAATCACTCAAATACTAACACAATGCATAGTAGAACTATTATCATATAACGTTTCTACATGAAGCTTTACTTTATCATGTTAGGTTTTAAAATCTTAAATCAGAATTTGAATTCAATAATTAAATAAATATTTGAACGTTTAATACTAAATGATTTAACAATATTAAGTATTTTAAGTTATTTAATGGAAGTAAATAACAAACACGTGAATTCAATAATCAATGTATATTATTGAATATGTATAAATTGAAGTTTACACAAGTTGTATATAAAGCAATGTATACGCAAAGTATGAGCAGATTTTTCTAAACCTAATTGCCTCTATTTATACAAATATATTTGAGATAAGTAAGGAAACATAATCCTCATTGAAGGTCCCCTTGGGGTCGGATCTACGGGGTAAACACGTTTATAGGAGTGCGGAATTCTCACATAAACATAAACGATAACAAACAAGTATACAAATGTAAATATCACTTATATTCGAACTTAAACAAGGTTACATTCGAACATACAAAGAGTATTCGAACTTAGCCAGTTCCTAAACTCTAAACCTCTGAAAAACCTATTTTCAGACTTGTGTATTTATAGGCAGCCAAGTTCGTACGAACTTAGCTGCTTCTAAGTTCGTACGAACTTACTAAATTCGTACGAACTTCAAGTTCGTACGAACTTACTAAATTCGTACCTACTCTAAGTTCGTACGAACCTACAAGTTCGTAAGAACCTACAAAATACACAGACAAAACTTAAGTTAACGATTACAACGATTAACAAAATGACTTCTAAACCTAACTATTACAAACTAGAAGTTGTTGTCACAAAACATGCACCAACAGACTCCCCCTTGACAATAGCTCTGGTTTCATCGGAGATGTTGTCACCCAAGTTGCTTGCGATCTTGATTCTGTTAAGCTCTTTTGTCTTCTTGTATAGAACACCTTTTCCACAAAGTCTTCAACACCCTTTGACATCTTCAATCTTCATGTCTCTAACTATCTCTAGCTTCTGACATCTTCATCGAATCATGTCATACACCCTCAACAACTCTTGTAGCTTACCTTTAGGAATCATCTCTTTCAGATCTTAAATCCTCTCGGTCTTATCACTACAATTCACCTTTAGACATTTCTTCATTTCTGAACAAGACTTCTGTAGGTATCCTCTAACTCCAATTTTACACTATTAAACTTGACAGTTCAATGGTATCTCTCTCTGTTAGATTGACAAGACTCCCCCTCACCCTGTTCAAGCGTACCAAATCTTCCAGTTGAAGAGTTAGACAACTCACATTGTTTGGTCACTGGGATCATCGTCTGTCACAACACATCCTCTTTACAACTAGTCTTCACCCCCTGTCAGGCTTCTCCCCCTTGAGGTGTTGCGCTCTTCAATAAAGGATGTCCGTCTAAGCTATGGTGAAATAGTTGTAGTAGGTGTTGTTGGAGTTGTTGTTGTGTAGGTGGTGATGGTTGTGGATTAGGCAGTCAGCTCACTAATGATAACCCCACTAGACGGTCTTCTTGTTGGACCTTCTAGTGAATAATGAGGTATCATTATCAGAATTAGCATCGTCATCTTGCAATGGATAATCATTGTCTTCATTAACCTTACGTTTTGCCTTTATCCGAAGTAAAACGAGACCCTAAGTGAGATCCATGTATGATTAGATCTTTCCAACTGTGGAATTTCATCGTCATCATTACTTTCTTCATCACTTTCGGTCTGTTTACTCCTCGAATTTTGATCTTCTAGCTTTAATGCTTTGACATTCCTAGGCTTTGAATAAATCACATTCGAGTTGTTTCTCCAATCGGATAGTTAAACAATCAAAAGTGATTATCTCCCCATTTAGTAAGAACTTAAGTTTGTACAAATTTAAAATGAAAAATAACTAAAAATAAACAAACAAATATGAAATTATTCATATTGAAAAGTACATTCTTTTTGTGAGAGTCACTGTTACAAAAATCATATTAGCCATAATGCGTACGATACACAGTTAGGAATTGAATTATTCCAATGTTATTATGTATGTAATTTATAGTTCACGACGATTATCGGTATTGTTGTCCACTTAAGCATTCAACACTCAGAATTTTCAAGTACAATGTTAGTTATTGTTCACGATTATCTATGTATCTCACATTTGATATACACTTAGGATCGAGAAAGTCCAAAATTCCATGTAATGGATGTTTTTAATTAAAATTCATCTCTAAAGTCAAGTCCTTTATATTAAGAGCAATGTACTTTTGTACATGTGAAGAGACTAGACTAGGGTTAGAGCCTAACAAATCTAAAGTCAAACCAGAGGTGACAGGTCTGTACTTTCGTACAACAAAGCGACATAGTTTGACTAGAGACCTTGAAAACGGTATTCTTGTTTCTTGGTCGAGTTTGCTCTATTTTTAGGATACACTGGCTGAGTCTAGGTCAGCATGTTTCAAGATATTGCAAAAGAAACAGTCAGTGAACCCCCAAGATGAATTGGTTTATATTTATCCAATAACATGTATTCAGGTACAATCTATCTCCTAAGAATTAAGACTTAATGTCATACATCAAAATAGAGATTGCACAAAATAATCGTATTATTTAATATTGATTGGGTACTTGAAAGCCTTATGTCGTATGCCTACCAATACATCGTATGATGAAGCTATTAGTTACGTTTATATTTACAGTACTTTTTACTGTGTATGTACTACATCTAAAAGCCACACATATAAAAATGTTCTAGGCATGGGTAATGCTTTCGTCATTTCTTCGCGATAGTACAGTGACCCTCAATTTTTCTTGTTTTCAAACTAACTAAAAATCCTAAAAAGTAAAGATAGTTAAAAGTTCTTAAAGGAGATATGTCACTCATGATTGTTATTCCAGCGATGTGGACTAACTCAAAACTTGATTTATCAAAAGCCTTACCCTAAAAATCAGCTAGATTATCATCTCAAATTTAATCTTATCTCCCCCTCAATCGCTACTTCTTCTGCTGAACTTGTAGCCTATGAGGTTTGTGTTCCTGCACACTAGATAAAAATCATTAGTTTCAAAGGGGGACCCAAGCCACCACGGACTTGGATCGTCCATTCACATCAACAAATGTAAATTCCTTCAGATATTCATCTCGCCTTTCAGGTGACATGGATACTCTGGAATTCCCACTTGTTAGTGAATGGGAGGAGCTACCACTAGTCCTTCTATCTGGAGACTTTTGGAAAAGTCTTTGATTGATTGACCTATTTTTGAAGAATATCTAACCCTAGATTTATAGCAATCATTCGAATTATAAAAATTCCTATTACTACTACACTGGTTAGAAAAACTTTTCTTTGGGTTGTTAAAACTTTTTGAAGGTTTCGACCGGAATGATTCTCTACTTGAGTTTCCTGTTTCAGGAGAACTGCTCCTTGAACTATCATTTGTTGAAACTTTTGATTTCTTATATGGACACACACTTGCTACATGTCCTTTTTGATGACACGTGAAGCACGAACGCTTCTCCCAGGCTTTCTGTTGAGCCCTGAGAATCGCTTGGTGTTCCAATTCTGATTCTGTTTGTTTACCTTTTTCATTTTTGTTCTTAGCATCTTCTATTGTAGGTCTAACAAACTCAATTTTAGTTTTTGACTCCTCATTGGTCGCAGACACAACTCTCTCTAACTTGGTCGACTTGGTGAAGTCTACCATCTCAGAGACTGCTGGTCGTGTAGTCTCAGTTTTTACTGACTCTATTTTAGAACTTGACTCATCTTTGGTACTTGACTCAGCTTTCTCTGACTTAACAAATTGTACTAACCCAGGGACTGCTGATTGATTGAAATAGTCATTAACAGTTGACAACTCAGTTTCATCAGATGTAGAATTATAATTATGATTAAATGGAGGAGGGGTTTCAGAGTAACCCATTCCCCTGTAATCACTGGGCTGTTTCTGAACACTTAGTAGATTATCTAAAGTTTCGATTGAAAATCTTCTTAGTTCTAGTTTTCTAATAAGATCTGCAGTCCTAACCTTAGTGTCTGCTAGTTTTTTTTCTTTATCTGAAGACTGTTTAGTTAAATCCAAAACATGTTCATGACCTAAATCAAGTATTTGACTCTGCTCGTTCACTTTGTCTTTTAAAACTTTTAAATCCTCTTTTTTAGATTTAACTTTGTTAACTAACTCAGAATTTCTCAATTTTAAAGTTGCGTTTTCTTCTTTTAAAGCATTTAGCTGAGCCGTCATCATATTAGATGATTCAATCAAATTCTCAGCCTGCTCTGCAAAGTTAGTACATAAAACACAAGCATTAACTACTGAGTCTAAGTTTAGAATAACCTTATGCTTCTCAGCATCCATGTTGGCCATATATGTAATGAAGTCCTTTGTAGTCATAGTATCAGTTGACTCCAATCTTATAACCCTGGTCTCTGAAGCAAGTAACTCTATCTCAGTCTTCTTCTCACTAGCATCCTTTTGCTCTGCCTCATCAATTGTGGTCACGAATTCCTGAGGCTCTTCAACATATGAACTCAAATCATATGAACCGTCATGTGTTTGAGTAACCAATGCTCTGGAATGTGTACTATTCCCCGAGTATTGATCACTAGTAGACGTCCCTTGATATGAGTCAGCCCTACTCTCTTTGATCTGTTTACAACCGTCAAACCTCTTCTCCAAAGCTACCCAGAGCTCTATAGAAAAGTGGTAACATTGTTTGAAGGTATACCTAATTTCATCAGGAAGACACTTGATGATAGCAGACAATGCCTTGTTCTCTGCATCATACATCTTTTTGTCTGCCTCCTTCATTGTTGAATACGAATAAAACCTACGTTTCCCTTCGAATTCATTAGTAGGTAAATCATACCCTTCATTGATATAGATCCACATATTGATGTCATTGAATTTTGCAAATGATTCAAATCTTTCTCTCCACCCGAAGTAATCTTCAGCTAAAAGCTTTGGTGGTGAAGAATAATCCATTGCTAACATTTTGTTCACATTTGACATCATAAATAGAGTATATACGGATTTGAGATAAGTTTGTAGTAGAAAGTCAACTAACGTCAAGTTCACTCAAAACACAAATTTCCCTCCAAAATTTCTCGAAAATTTTCCGAGTAAAATTTAAATTTTCTCAAACCAAAGTTAAACAATGGTAAGACTAAATTCAAATTTTGGTGAAAGAAATTTTTTTTTTTTTAACTTAAGAGGGTTAAGTTCGTGCGAAGTTAGAAATTTTTGAACTTACCAAGTTCGTACGAACTTAGTATGTTCGAAAGGTAAGTTCGTACGAACTTAATCTTCTTGGCTGTTATTCAAAAGGTCCAATAATGTATATATATATTCGACCTTTTGAGGCAATTATAGATCCTGGGAGGTAATTCTGATTGGTCAATAAAAATCGATTTCAACGCCATTCTTTTTTTATTTTTTGTTAGTTTAGCCAATTTATCATAAAAGGTAAAAGGGGGTAAAGGAACCATGTGTTGATTGTCCTCTAAATTTAAATTTTCTTCATTGGTATGTAAAAATGGAATCAATAAATGAATCAAATTCCGGGAGGCTTCGTGAAGTGCTTCTTTAGGAGTTAAACTTCCATTTGTCCATATTTCGAGAAATAGTATTTCTTTGTTACCATTTTCATAAGAATGAATACTATGATTCGCATTTCGAACAGGCATGAATACAGGACCTATAGGATAACTTCCATCTTGAAAGGTATTTGGCGCTTTTATAAGATATCGAACCTACTTTATAAGTTCGAACGTACTTTCTAAGTTCGCAAGTTCTGGTAAGTTCGAAGGATCTGCTGTTCGAAGGATCTGGGTTTGTTTCAACCTGCAACTTCGAATACCTTTAAAGTTTCCTTACCCCGAACCAACACAAACGAATTCGAAGGCTCTGATACTAATTGAAGGTCCCCTTGGGGTTGGATCTACGGGGTAAACACGTTTATAGGAGTGTAGAATCCTCACATAAACATAAACGATAACAAACGAGTATACAAATGTAAATATCACTTATATTCGAACTTAAACAAGGTTACATTCGAACATACAAAGAGTATTCGAACTTAGCCAGTTCCTAAACTCTAAACCTCTGAAAAACCTATTTTCAGACTTGTGTATTTATAAGCAGCCAAGTTCGTACGAACTTACTAAATTCGTACCTACTCTAAGTTCGTACGAACCTACAAGTTCGTACGAACCTAGAAAATACACAGACAAAACTTAAGTTAACGATTACAATGATTAACAAAATGACTTCTAAACCTAACTATTACAAACTAGAAGTTGTTGTCACAAAACATGCACCAACACTCATATTTCTCAAATATACATCCGATAGTAACTACCTAGCTGATATGTATGGAAACTAGATAACTAATATTTAAAATACAAATCTTCCCTTATTTGTAGTTATCTTTATGTTCTTTCAGATGCCAGCTGTAAATATTATACTCTTCTAGAAATCTTTAAGTCTTCATTCTGGATCTGAAACTCTAAGTCTGAAATGAAGTCTCTATTCCGGTTGAGTCTGAAACTTGTTTAATCTGAAAACCTTGTATACTCTGAAATCTTCATATTCTGACATCTTCAGACTTAAATGACTTCAGATTGAAATAAACACTTAGGATATTTTCTAGACTTAGAACTTTGGTTGACTCATCAGATTCATAAGTTGGGTTTAGTCATTGTTTTTCCCAACAATCTCCCCCAATCCGATGATGTCAAAACCATTACATTATTCTACTAAGTCATAATATGAAAAACTAAAATAGACTTTTATACATCTTAATAAGTTTGTTACAAATTACCTAGTCTATTACAGAAAAATCAAAATCAAAATCGATCACTTGTAGTTCCTCAATTCATCTCCTTCTTGTCTTCCTCTTTCCACAAGCTCTATTTCTTCATGATTATCTTTCTCATTCTTTTATGTGCTCCTTTCTAATCCTTTCACACTTACTCTTGAGATCTGAATTCTTTTCAATCTCTCCCAAGTGATAAAACATACATCTTAACACCTTTTTCCTAAAGGGTAGACTCTAATCACTTTTGCATAGATCCAGTAGAGCAAAGAGATGGTAGTACTCTATACCATGAAGTATATGAATAGACTGCATTTTTATCTTTGTAAAGAAAACCCTCATGATATTCAGCCTTTATGTAGGTATCTTCTACAAACTTTATTCCAGTTGGCACATGATTGGTTATGTTCAAAACATTTTATTCAATAAGCCCAACATATTTCTTTTCCATCTTCAAATTGAAAGCCACACATAAATACTTGTAATCACTCTCATTTAGATATTTCTAATCATGTGATACTTCTACCATCAACCATAACTTCTTCTCTCAAAGATTTCTCAATCATATTCTTGATAAACTTGGCAATGTATTTCCATTCCATATATCCAAAAGTATGCAACTAATCAGAGAATACACTAAAATTTTCGTGATCCTTCATCCTGTAATATATTCTTACTCTACCCTTGTATCTGTACACATGACAACTTAATATCAAGGTTTCGGGAAATCTTGAGTGTACGTAGTTTTCCTTCAATCTGCAAGACAAACATAATACTTTTCCAATTTTGTAGTCAACTTAGCATTCTGCCGTTTGTCTTCCATCTTCTACAACTTTCTTCAAGGATTTTGCTTTGGACATTCTAAGCTATTTAGCAGTTTGTTCTAACATCTTATCTACTACCCTTTCTGCTGCTAATCTTTCTTTTTCTTGAATCTTCCTGATTTCCTCTTCTGTCATTTCATCATCATCATCATCATCTTGAACTTCTATGTTAGTCTGATCTTTAATCGTAGTCTATGATGTCCCTGGTTTTTCAGACTGAGACTTTGATTTTCCACTTGTAGATCCAGACTTCTTGAAAGTAGTTAAGATCAACTCATTATCAGAATCATCATTTTTATCATAATCATCTTCGTTTATGTAACATCCTCTCTTGCGGTCTGGTAATTTCTATTATTTAATTGATTATCTAATTGTTTTAGAAATTATTTAATATTATGTGTTTCATTGTGAAACTTAGATAAATAAGTCCTTTGACTTATTGTGACTAGTGAAATATTAATCGTTTTAAATTATTATAGATGACGGTAAAAATAAAATAATATTTCTCGCAAACGGTTTTCAGATTCCAGACATAAGATTTAGGACGGGTATAAAATTATACCATTTGATTGTGTTAGCCGACCTTGTAAATCATATATATTCTTATTTCTTCTTCTTCCTTCCATTTTTAGTAACTTGCAAACTCAATTCAAGAAACCAAAATCCAATATTGATTCAACTTGTTTCTGTGAATTCGAAATCAAAACATCAGAATCATCATCATCATCATCTAATTCGTTCATATCAGATTAGAACAACCAATTCAGTTTGTAGTTAAAAAGAAAAGAAAGTAAGTTTGGGTTTTGAGTGATTAAATCGAATTGATGATTGATTTGTTGTTATTAGATGTTATTTGATGTATGTTATCTATTAGGAAGCTTATTAGGTTGATTAGAAACCATAAAATTAAGTTTTGGTGAGTTTTGGTTCGAAAAACGCATTTCAGCAGCGAAGTTCGCAGACTTGTGTTCGTCCTGCGAACCGAGATTCCTGCGGTGCGAACCGAAACTTGCGAACCGAGATTTTAGACCTGCGAACTGAAATGTGCGGTGCGAGTTGAAACCTGCGAACCGAAACCCTACGAACCGAACTGAGACTGCGAACCGAGATTGTTGACCTGCGAACTGAGATGTTGACTTTTTGTCTTTTTGTGCAAATTTTGAAAATGCATAAGTGTTACTAACTTTTGTGAAAATCTTAGGCAAAATTAGATTTTGATGGAATTCGCATGGTCACTTGGAAACGACCTAATACACAAGACTATATTCTAATAGCCTAGGCAGTTTTTGGCCATCCGGGGTCATTTAGGACCCGAAAACGGCATTTTTCAGTTTTAAACGTTATGACGGAATTTTCTGATTTCATTTCTGATTGAACTATTATTTGCCTAGACTTCAGGGATTACCTGATTTATATAAATAGGCCATAATGAAGATTATGAAATGAATTTCTAACTTATATATGATTTTCTGTTTCAGATCAACGTAAGACTCAGTGATATCTGAATCCTGAGTGTGGAATCATCAGAGGTATTGGTGAGTGGATTCAGAACTCATCATTTGATTTAGTTGTAACTATTTGGTTACAACAAGTAAACGTAGATGTTTATTAGACTGTTTAGTCTTGATTATTGATTATTGATCTACGTGATATGTGAACCAATGTGCTGTATGTGATTGAGGTCAACGTGTTGTTGGACTTCTGGTTATTATGTGTATTACACAGGTTTTGATTCATTTGTTGTGTTTGAGACCTGTGTATGGGTTTAATAACCATTAGTTATCGGTCTATTCTGTATTGGCCATACGGATTGACGGTAAGTGTTCTTGGGGGAATCCCCGGGTATTATGATATCCCCAGAGCCACCGATCCTCATTGAATTATGTGTGTTTACGTTTTATCGATGTAATTAGCTAGTTATGCTAAGTTGAATGGAGTGTGATGAATCTATTCACTTAGCTTTGTGCTAACCCCTCATTTTTACTTCCTGCAGGATATGTTTTGATTATTGTGGGTGCGGGAGGTGATTGATTGATCAGGGAATGTTTGACTGCGCTCTTGGTTCTCTGATATGGTTTTTTTGTAATAAACCTTGTTTAGTAATTTTATAATATCCCGCCTTTTGTAGTTTAAAAAAGTTTGAATTTTGTGTACTTTTGGGAAATGTAAACTATTTATGTATTTTAATTCATGCTTCCGTATTTATTAATATTATATTCTAATATTGAAAGAGGGGTGTTATAGTTTACCATATGCTTACACCCACTAATCTCCTTCTTCTTTTACTCTCTCCTCAACTGTTTCTTTCTTTTCAAATTAAAAGTTGTTATATCTTTATATTTTGATTTCTCCCCCTCAACCTGTTGCTCCCCTTGAATCTCATCCTACTTTTCAAATTCATAAATTGTAGGGATACAGTATTTGGATCTTTATCTTTTCAGAACTTCAAGATGTGGTTGGTCTATTGAAGTACCAATATCTTCAACTCTCTTTCTTTTCTTTTCGGTTTCACCACTATCTTTGTTTTCCTTCTCCTCTTAACATATGATTCCATCTATTCTTTTGCTTCAGTCTCCTTATCTTCCTTAGTATCCTGATTTTTCTTTACATCAACGTGATTCTCCCCCTTTTTCACATTATCAGAATTAACAGGAGGGTTCATAGGATCCATATGAACTACTTCATCAAAAATACTCCTCTGCAAGTCTAACATATTGCCAACATTTGTGTGCATACCCACTAGATAAGACTGCTGAGTATCTAACTTATCAATCCCTACCTCTACACTTGCAAATCTTCTATCCAGACTCTAAAGTTGTTGATTTGTGGCATTGCTATCATCGCATTTAGCATGCTCTGCAATGTCACAAATGTATCAAACTGAGGTGTGCCTGATGTTGTGGGTTTGGTTAACATTCCCTCACAGATTTCCTGTTGATAAGGAAATGGATCACTTGGAATTATGAGTGTTACACTGAATGCCTCACTTCGTTCCTTGTGAATAGGAGGAAAATCACTAGCAACTAGTGGTGTGGTGGTTATTCCCTCAAACTGTACCTTTTTATAAGGAAGGGTATCATTGGAAACAAAAGTTTGTGTAGCACCTGATGTATTAAACGATATCATGTGAATTGAAAGGGTATCATGACACCAGATGTGTAAATTTGGGTACCTGCACTCCTAATCAGGTTATATTATGGAAGATCATGAGATACGAAAGGTTGGGAGGTCTGTATGTCATTGTGTGATATAGATGACACATTGGCAGCCTGTGCAAGTATGTGTAAGATACATTGTTCTGTGGATGTGAACCAGACTTGCACTAGTGGTATAGATAGGTCTAGGCATATTTATAGTAACTTAGGTTTCGTTAATCGAGCCTAGGATTGAGGCATCATCTTCAATGCTTGTTGCATGGGTCTATGCAGCTACAGTAACATGGGTAAGGTATCCAAGTTAACTCAACTATCAGGTGAAGGGTTTGGTTGTTGAGCTCTATCACTAACATCAGACTCTAGTAGAGTTGAAATTGTGATAGTAACATCATTTAAGGGTATCTCTTGGATATCAACCTCGGGAGGATCATTAATGTGTTCATCTGCTAGCGCTTCAACTTGGGGGCTATTTTGTGGAGTTTTTTCCATGTTGGTTGGTGAATCAAATGGCTGAGTGTATGAGTATTCAACTTCTTCAGTGGGAGTAGGTGACAGTGGGTTAGAATGAACAATGTTATGTTCACTCATACCTTCAGAATGTGGAATATCCATACATGTATCTCCATGGGAAGTGGATCTTCCAGAGGATAAACCTGAGTTATGGAAGGTTGTAGTGGGATCGGTCTCAATATCACTTGACTCCAGTTGGTTCATTTGTAGATTGATCATGTGCACTGTCAGAGTCTAAAGTTTCAGACTCTAATGGATCTTAAGGATTTTGAGCCTCTTGATCCTGTGCCTCACATGCAAAAACGTTAGCTCGCCCAATATCAACCCAATGCCTCATGGAAGTGGTTAGAGGGACATCAATATCAAGAAAAGCATAACGAAACATTTTAGATTATAATTCAGGAACAAGAGCCTCAGGAAAATACATGATGTAAGTCCAGATAGGCCTCAGACAATAAGATTTCCTCAAACATAAGTGAAATAAACCTAGGAAATGGAACATTATAATCCCTAATAGGTTGAATTACTAAATGTATAAGTTCATTATAATATAAATTTACAAAATCGATGTCCCTACCAGTAACTATCGGATCAAATACATTAACCTCTAGGTCATTAAGTTGGTCCAGGCTACCAGATTTACCACCAAAACTTTGTAAAATATTTGAAATTATGAATCTCCATCTTGGTGTAAGAAGGTTTACTTTAATGGTGCCTGTGACCCTTGGTTGATTAACTAGTAAGAATGATGACCTAGCCACTTCCTTAGTGGGAATTTCAACAAAATTTTCCCGATGTGGTATCCCAAATACCCATACCCTGTGCAAACTCACTTCTATGAGAGTAATGTGCAAATCCCTTCCCATGTAACTACCAGTAATGGCTCTATTTTCTATATTCAAAGTACATGTGTACCAGACTTGCGCAAGCATTCTGTGACAACCCTCAAATTAGGGTTAATTCCGTACAATTTAATCACGTGCATTTAGGCTAATTCCCTATTAAATTAAAGTGAATTCATTTTTATCAAATAAAGTGTAGCACAAAGCCCGTGTTTGCATATGAGATGCAATGAATTTTAATGCGAGATGCATTTATGAATTTTGAGAATTAACCGAGAAAATCGGTAGAAATCGAATTTCACGAGCGTTGGTGATCCTTTTGTGAAAATAACGTAAATCTATAAAATTATATAGTCGTTATTATTATTATATTGATATTTATGCTAGGAAATAGGCATAACAATTTTAAATTCGATAAACGTTCACGCGAAATACAAAACGTGCAACGAATGAGATAAAACGTAAATTAAATCGGTTAACCTATCAATCGACTCCCGATTATTATTAAGATCAAGTAATATAAGGTAAACTACTATTAATAATCTAATTGAAAGCATGAAGTGCCGAGAAATCGAATCAAACAATTAATCCGATTCAATTATCACAAAGCCGTAGAAAATCCCGGTTAATGATAAACGAAGCATCGATAATCATTCGAATGATGATTCAATCAACTTGTGACATCCTAATAACCCTAATCTATGCTAATCAACCTTAATCTATCCTAACTAAACCTAATTAACCCTAATCATACGACTAACGACTAAACTAATCGAGATTAGCGATTAATGATCAAAATATCTAGCCTAATTATGTTTAACCTTCAAAAGGGACCCCCCCTTTCCTTTCCCTCTCCAAAATCAGCCAAAGAAAGGGGCCCTAGGGACCCCTTTGATCACACTTCTTGATCCCTAAATCAAGGAAATGGCTAGCCATCCTTCTCCTTTGACTTACACCCCATTTCCTCTCATTTCCACACACACACAAACCACAAATTCTCTCCCTCTTTTCCTCCCCCAAGAGCCACGAAATTCTACAGCCCTCCCCACCCCTTTTCTTGTCCCAAACAACCACCACAAGTCCACCATTCAACCCCCATACATCCACCATACAACCACCTTCAACCACCATGAGCCACCACCTCTAAAATCACCATTTTACACTCTTTTAACTCACAAACACATACACAACTCAACACCATCTCATTACCATCTCATTTCATGGGTAAAACAAGTTAAACATAAGGAATCGAAGCTAGGAGGCCAACCACACAAGTTCAAACCGTTAACTTGCTCAAAATCACCTTTTTAGGCTTTGTAAGGAAACTCTCCCTAGTTAAATTTGTTTAAATTCATGTTTATGCTAGTAATGTTCACTCTCATGTTAAATCAACTAGATTCATGCTAAAAATGATGTTTTTATATAATTACATAGTTAAAACTTGTTAGGATGAACCAAGAAAACCCAAAACAGAAAGTATAAAATCCGGATAGAAAGTTATGTCGACTTTGGAGGTTAATAACTTGGTCAAAAATTAACCAAATCTTACGTTTCTTGATTCTAAAATTAAGTTCAAAGAGTTATCTTTCCAACCCAAGTGCTTTCGTAATTTTTAGACAAGTATTGATATTTTAAAATGAATTTCTAAGAAAATGTGTACAAACTGTTCTTTTGTGACAGAAAATGACCCAACCTTGAAGAGTCATAACTTTCAAACCGTAGATCTAAATGAGTTGATTCTTTTTCCTACAAGTCAAAAAAAAATTTAGATTTAAAAGTAGTATGATTTCATTTCGTGAAGTTAAGTAAAACTCAATAAACATACGGATCTATGACTAACTGTCCAGAATAAGAACGGTTGGACCTTTGTGTAGTTTAAAATATATTTGGACCCCTTAAACTTAACCAAAAATTACGAATCTTATGTTTCTAGAAAGCTAAGACATAGAAGAACATGTAGAAAATTTTTCATAATATTATGAGCTTGCTTGACTAGTCAAAATCGTGGCCAAAGAAGGATTAAAATCTGGACATAAACTGTTAGAAATGGACATATGAAACTAAAAAGGATAAAAAGGATAAAAATCATATATTAAGGACTTTTGATATAAAAATTATTATATTTCATGTATTTTGGTATAAATTAAGTATTAGAACAAATTAGAACAAGATCTAGATTATTAAATCTTAAATCACCAAAGTTATGTGTTAAATATGAGAATAGGGGGACTAAATTGCAAAAATCGTAAAATTTGAGGACTTGTGAATGAAAATCAGTAGGTCTAGATGTATTATGGATAAATTCATAAATTAAAATGTTAAAACCCAGGGCTTGGATATTAATGCAGATTAAAACTGAAACCGTGAACTAAAAACGTTAAAATAGGAAATTTAGGGAATAAAAGTATAAAAATCCCTAAGTTATGGACTTAGATTATGAAATCAATAAATTGAAATGTAATTAAGTATAATTCATGACTTAAAATATTAGATACGAGAATTGTACGATTTAAAACCCGATAAACCAAAAAGTTAGGTTAAAAACGGAGTTAAAATGAATTATTCAATATCATAACGTCGAAGGTGTAAAAATGAATTATAAAAACCTATAATGACATTAATATATATATATACATATATGTACATGTATGAGTATATGTATATATTTTGGTCAAGTATCACAACGATAGATAATTATATATATATGTGCCTATGAGTATATGTATATATATATAACGTCTAAGTATATTATAACGGTAAACGAATTTTAATGATTTTGAAAACTAATAAGGATCACAACGTGTCGTTTTCTTTTAAAATAAAGTACGTGATATTCAAGCCCGTCGATGGCACATTTAAACCTAGTTGAGTGAACAACCGACATAGACTGACTATTGAGTCGTCTACATGTATTAATTTAAGCTTTTGCGTTTAGGACGTTAAGAGGCTTACTTGGACATTTATATAAAACTGTTTTGCTAGCACGCTCGGACTCCAGGTGAGTTCACAGCCCCACCTTTACTGTTTTACTGCTTTCTAAACTGAGGTGAAAAACATACGAAATGATTTTTATACGATGAACTGCTTTGCATGCTATGAAACTGTTTTGCATATGATACTAGTTGCCTGAAAATCCTTATGTGTGATTGAGACTGCATGATATTCAAGCCCTATGATGACACATAATATTAAAGCCATGTGATGGCATTACATGATATTCAAGCCCTTTAATGGCATACGGCATACAATAAACGATTCATTGCAATGGAATGGCACCAGATATTCATTAAACAACTATGCAAACCATATTTCATCGTATAACAAGCCTTAGATGCCACACTTTGATTTACTGATAAATTTTACTAAATGATGGTTTATGATAGAGTCGTTAAATCTGTAAATTCACTCAACAATTATGTTGACGTTTTTAAAATATGTTTTTCAGGGAATTAGCTATGCCGTAAGATCACGTGCATGTTGGGACCGCACCTGCCACGATGAATTAGGATGCCATATTTTGAATTAAAAACAATGGGATTAATTATATATATTAACTAACTCGTACATTTATTTATGAAATCCCGAGACTTATATTTGTTTAAATGATGTATTCGATAACATTTCTATTTTGACGGTTTAAATTACCGTAACTTTGTAAAACTATTATTGGCATCTTAATAATATAGCTGTTCTGCGATAATCATATGCTCTCGATGTATTGTTATACGATCCGGTCACGCTGTAACATCCTCCCCAACGGCCTAGTATTTTTCGGTAAATTTATTACCTTATGTTACTTTATTTAATTGAATCAATTTATATGAAATGTTGAATGGATAATTGTTAGGAATAATTAAATGGGAATTATGGTATTTTTAGTTTAAAATACGGATAGGCCTAAGTATTAGAACTAATACCATCGTGTGCTAGATTAATGATAATAATACATCGTAGTATACGTAAATCAAATATATAAACAAAAATCCAGAAAATTAATCCTCATTTCATCATCATCTTCATCTCTAACACACACACACACAAGAACACACACTAAACACACACTTGCAATTGGAGGTTGAATCAAGCTCAAAATCACTTCAAATTTCGTTAGTAGATTCGGATTTCATCAAAGATCAGTCCTGCAATTCGTTTTTGTGGTTTTAAGCAAAGAATCAAAGGTTAGTTAGTTTTAGTTTTGGGTTTTTAGAAATAAGAGAATCTTGCTTGGAAATTCACTTATGTGTTTTTATGTTAAATTGATGCATTTCGAATGTTTGGTTATGTGTTTATGAGGTGTGGGAACGTTATTTTGGTGAAATATAGAAGTTAGAATTAAGATTTGGATTATTTTGGTGAAAACCGCAGCCAGGGGCCAACCCCTTGGACCCCGTCAGTCGTAGTGTCCCTTAAACCGTCGCTGTTTAGTCGACCCCAAGTGGGTCATTGCGAATACTATATGCAGGATGATATAAATATATGTGTGTGACTATTTATATAAGTATTAAACATTAAATTATGTTAACAGACTACTGACTTGTATTCTGTTTATTCTCAGAAACGCAGAAGACTCAGTGATATAAGACTACTGAGCTTGTGAACTGATATACTCAGGTGAGTGGATCTGCAACTCATAATTTGAGTTAGTTGTAACGGTGTGATTACAACGAGTAATGTAAACCTTGATAGACTGTTTAGTCTGATTTACAATTATGTGTACCTGCTTGTTATATATGTGGCCTTCGGGTATCTGTGTTATTCAGAGGTCAATTGCGATTGGACTTGGTTACTACTGTGTTCAACACAGGTTTCAGATACATGTGTTGTCGCTGGAAACTGTGTTGTATTGTTGTAGTGTCAAGTTATCGGTCTATTCTGTATGGGCCTATACAGATTGTGGTAAGTGTTACTGTGGGCCACCGCGGCTGTAGGGTTCATCAGTAACCACCGATCCTCTTGAGTTTATGTGTTTACTGTGCTTATGTAAACAGATTGTTATGCTGAATTGAATTATTAGTTGTACATTTATTCACTTAGCTTTGTGCTAATCCCACCATTTCCCTTCCTGCAGGTTATGTTTAAGTTTTGTGGGTTGGGCAGGAAGATGGGCTATGGAAGGAATGTTTGACATGCGCTCACTCTCTGATGAATATGATTTTGTAAATGTGTTTTGTTAACTAATATGTATTCAGATTTCGTAAACAGATGTATGTATTTGCTGCAGACAGTTTGTTAATTGTTGTAAAACTCGCGAAAAATTATTATGGGTCTTTTGTAATATAATATATAATAGTATCTTTATCCATCGCTTCCGAGTCAAATTACATATTTAACCCTGAGTAAATTGTTGGGGTGTTATACACGCCCCAAAGCTTCCGCATGTTTAATAGTTATATCATAAATTTGGGGGTGTGACACATTCTTGGATAGATTTATTATGGAGACTTAAAGTGTCACACCTCGCCAAAATCTAATCGGAGTTAAGTTCGGAAGAACGGGACGTGACACGATCAATCATTAATTAATCAAGAGTGTATGGTTATCACAGAACATAAATATTAAGAAGCCATAAATTTTTGGTTAAAAACGTTTCGACTTATCAAGTCATCAAAATAATTGCGTTATCAAAATAACAATTGTTTGGAGACTTCGCAAATATAACTAACACAGTTTATAGTAATACGAAAGAAATCTCGTGTGTTTTCCAAAAGTGGCATCCTAAATAATGTGGTAGGCGTGGGTCCCAACATGCATGCAAATCTTACTTCGCTGCTAATTCCCTAAAAAACATAGTTAAAAGGATCAACAAAATTGTTGAGTGAAATCCACAAATTTAAGACTCGATCATTTAAACCAAGCGTTTAGTAATGTTTCGCAAATCATATCGTGCCATCCATGGCCAAAAGTACGATGATATATAGTTTAAAATAACAAATAGCTGACGGTGATCCCCTGAAGGTTAGATAAACCTTACGAGTTAACGTGCCGACACCTAGGCCTATAACCAAACCACAACTGTTTGTGAATCGTTTGCCTTGGACAATTAAAATATACGGTCCTCGTCTCGACATCCTGTCGGCAGTTAGCATGACTAAAAAAAGGTGGGAGAGATGTCATCCCAATAGTAATATCCGTATATTCGGTGGCTAGCGTCATCTAGCTAATGGTTACAGTTTGTAAGCATGAGGACTTCTATGCACTACAACTAGTTTAACGTAGGTTCACACAAGGATTCGTTGTTAATTTTTCAATCATCGCATGAAAACATATTGTATGTATGTAAACAGTACATATGTTTTTCACCCCAAATTTAGAAAGCAGTAAAATAGGGGTTGTGAACTCACTTGGTGAGCTATGTGAGTGCTAACATTTTAAAAGTAGATAGCTAACCGCATGAGGTCGTTTGTGTAAGTAGATAGCTAACCGCATATCTAGGTTTGTAAAAGTAGATGACTACCCGCACATCTATGTCCGTAAAAGTAGGTGGCTACCCGCACACCTAGGTTTGTATAAGTAGATAGCTACCCGCATATCTATGTTCGTTTAAGTAGATGGCTACCCGCACATCTATGCTAGTTGTTCACTTAACTAGTAGGTTGAAAAAGTATTTCGTTTTCGAAAAGTGTACGACCCGTTGGTGACAGTTTTGTATGTATACTTGTATGTATTGCTCTTGAAACGTACTTTTAAGCTATTCAATCGATTTCGTTATAGCTTTCTAAAAATCGTAAATTTTGTACTCTTTTTTTTTTCTTCTTAAAGTTGGAACAAAGGTTACCCGTCCGGGTAAGGCTAAGCAGACTTGGTGACTGACCAACAAAACTCCAGCCGGGTTAATTCACCCGTCCGGGTAAAGCCATTTTCAGTCAGTTTTCCAGTTTTTCATAAAATGTGTTCAAGGCTCGTTTATGACATTTTAAATCAGTTCTTTAGCATTTTACCAAGGTTAAAACATTTTCTTAGTCAAATGAGATAGTCGAGAGTTTCGTTACTCGTTTTTAAAGTCTCGTTTTGCTTTTCGTTTATAAAACCCATTCTCGTTCATTTCAACGACTCTTTCACCATTTTTAACCATAACTTCATTTCAACACATCAAAGGTATCATATAATATATATATATATATATCACCAAATCATATGTTTAACAATTCATTTTAAAGCTAATCTTGTTCTTGAACATTTCAAACTAGTTTTAACCGTTTAAAATTTCAAACCAAGGTTTCTAGCATATATTTAGACGATTTTAACGAGAGAGTGATCATCTAGCATGTAGGTATTCAACATGTAAGAAATGAAGAGATTAAAGGGGAGTTTCCTTACAATGCTTTTGGATGAAAAATAAAGAAAAGAAGAGAACTTGAAATCTTCTAAAACCGATTCTGAATTCTTTTTCCTTCAAGATGACTAAATCTCAAGATTATGAGATCCTTAAAGATCAACCCAAGATTATGAGTTTAAAATGAGTGTAAAGATGTAGAGATCATGAAAAAGTAGTGAACTAGGTTGGTATTCTTGATGCCTCCTTTAAAAATGAAAATGATGAAGATGAAGATGATGAATATGGCGATGGAATGGAGAGGGAAAAAAGAGAGTGTGCACGTGTGTGTATTTTCCTATCTAGCTACAACACTTAAACTATTTCTCCCAAAGACCACAAGATATTTTGATTATGGTTTCATGTATTATTAATTAAATGAGGTAAGGTGGTATATGTGTGTTCAAGTGAGTAAGAGGAAAATGAGGGTGGTATGGTTATGGTTATGTGAGGGCCGGCCAAGAGGGGTCAAAGGGGAGGCATGGTCACTTGATTTCTTGTCAAGAAATCTTCCATTTGATTAAATCAGTAGGTATTTAAGTAGTTTAGGTTAATTAGTAGTTTATTAGGTGTTAATTAGATAATAGGGTGATTTAGGGAGATTAAAAGTAATTCAATGTGAATTAGAATATTTGTAAGTTGTTTTGATAATATAACCTCGTTACGATAAATTGGTTTAATTAAATACGCATTTGTAGAAATCGTTAAGCTCAATTTAAATTGTGTACACGTTTACTCGATTATCCGATTACGTTATGCTCTTAATCTAGCATAATAATATAGTACATAACTACTATTTAATTATCAAATAGTTTTACGTTATTTATGAAAGTTTTATCACCAACTTTCGTGGTTGTTGGAAATCATCCGATTAAATCGCGTAACTCTCAATAATTACGTAAACGTAATGCATCAGGCATTAAAATAGGGTGCATTAAAATGTGCATAGTGGGTGTGTGGTAGACTTATCTCAGTTTAAATCAAGTTTGATTTCATCAATAGGGAATTAACGTAAGAATGCGTGTAAATTGTGTACGGAAAATATACGGGTTTTCGAGGGTTGTCACATAAAGAATGCCTCATTCAGGGATAGTTTTCCAAAACAAGCACCACATCGTCATTATCGGTGTTCTTAAATGTATCTTGAATAATCACATATGCGATTTTGTTGTTGTTGGATACCTTTACATTCTTACATTGTTTGATTGGCTTCGCACGAACAAGATTATATGTAACTGTTAGTTGAAATGGTGCCATTTTGATAATGATCTTAGGTATCTCAGACAAAGACTTGAAAATATCGCAAGAATTCGAGTTAGGGTTTTTGCATTTTGAAAGCAATGAAAATTCGTAAAAAAATGAGGTAATGAGACGAAAGGAGTTTTTCACCTTTATGTAAGCAAAAATAATAGTTAAAAACCCTAGGATAACGGTAATTTAATATGTGCGTCATACTTACATTTAGAGCTTACATCCGTCAAATCATGGTAGCCATTAGAGTCAAAATAGATTTTAATAAAACATGTTATAGCTTTAGACTCAGGCTAGGATTAAAAAAATCATAAGTGAAAATAAGAGTATGAAGGATTAAAATTCAACTTTAAGTTCAAACCCAAAAGTAACTAACAAATAATAAGAAAAACAAAAAAAGAAAACATCAAAAAGATAGCTAAATAAGAAAAGGAAAAATAATTTTGTATTTTCTGTTATATAGGACGCTAATAACTAAAAAAATGATAAAACTTGTAATGTACATAAAGTTACTAAAAAATCATAATCTAAATAAGTATGCACAACATAGTCTAAAAAAAGATAAGTCCGACGACGTCATTATAGACTCAATCTGAACAATAATTCAAACTTAAGGAGAATACATTTTTCTAACTAAGACAAATACTCGTCAATTTTCAAAAAATTTAAGGATTAAGCATCCCAAGCTGTCCTAGCAGATATAAACTTTTTTCCTCATTTAAAGGCTGAGTAAAAATGTCTGCTAGTTGCTCATTAGTATTGAAAAATCTCAGTATAACCTTCCCTTTCTCCACACAACCCCTGATGAAGTAGTGTCTAACTCGATGTGTTTGGTCCTTGAATGGAAGACTGGATTCTCAGTAATGGCTATGGTACTCTGATTGTCACATATGATGGGAGTTTTGATAAACACCACATCGTAGTCTACCAATAGGTGTTGCATCGATAGTAACTGAGCACAACAACTTCCAGCAACAACATATTATGCTTCACCTATAGAAGTAGTTACAAATTTTTTCTTTTTACCTGACCAACTTACTAACTTTCCACTAAGAATTTGACATCCTCCAGATGTACTTTTCCCATTTGGTTTACAACATGCATAATCTGCATCTGTAAAGCCAATTAGTTCAAAACAAGAGTCTTAGGGATACCAAAGACCTAGGTTTGGAGTACCCTATAGATACCTAAAGATTCTTTTCATAGCTTTTAGGTGTGGTTCTTTAGGATCAGCCTACTATCTATCACATAAACATGTAGAGAACATTATATCATGCCTACTTTCAATTAAATATAAGAGTGAACCTATCATACCTATGTAAGTGGTTTGACAAACCGATTTTCCAAATTCATCTTTATACAATTTATCATAATACTCATTGGAGTTTTCATTCGTGAACAGTTATCAAATGATTATTTTTACATAAATCGGGAACATACATACTTTGGTTTATAAAGGTACTATCAGATTTCTGTTGGACTTGTAAACCAAGAAAATATGTCATTTCACCCGTCATACATTTGATACTGTTTTGACATTAAATTTAAAAATCATTTGCATAAAGTTTCATTTGTAGACCCAACTATAATATCATCTAGATATATATGTACAGTTGTAGGTTCAACTTATACTGGGAGAGACTCAGTTGTAGTTGTCTGTGTTGAAGTTGAATTTGTTGAAGTTCTAAAATATTCTTCATAAAAACCTAAAAATAATTCATCAAGATCATTCTCAAGTGATTGTGATGTTTCAGGTTTATCTTCTTTTGAGCTAGTTTAACCAGGTTTTGAACTGCTTTGTCAAAAACCATTTATGACAATTCATTAAACTTTACATTGACACTTTCATTGACTATCTTTGTTTTATTGTTATATACCCGATATGCAACTTTATCCTTGGAATAACCAATAAAAATCCCTTCGTCACTCTTTGGAGAAAACTTTCCTAAATCTTCACGATCATTTAACACATAGCAAGGACATCCAAATATTCGGAAAAACTTGACATTTGGAGGACGGTTATTGATAATCTCATAGGGTCTCTTTCTGAACCTCTTTATGAGAGTCTCTAGAGTGTCAGATTTAGATTGTAAGAAATATACCCATGTGTAACGTGAAAAATCATCCACGATTACAAGAATGTACTTCTTTCCATTGATGGTTTGGACGCGCATTGGTCCACATAAATCTATATGAAGTAGATGAATGACAGAATCTAAACTTGATGTAGGTTTGGATTTATGAGAAGTATGTTTCATTTTGCCTAGCGTGCATGACTTGCAAAATGATCCTGATCATATTGCAATTCAGGTAGACCATGAAAAACACCCGAACGAGAGATGTTATTGATCTAATTAACATTGAGATGAGAAAACCGACGGTGTCATAACCATAATTGTTGAGAAGAGGCTTTTGATAGTAAACATACATCAGCCATGGGTTGTGCACTATCTAAATCGTTGGTATAAAGGTTTGTGCCATAGGTTCCGTTTAACAATTCCTATCCATCTTCAGTTCGTACACGACAACTTCATTTACGAAATAGAACCTCTAAATCCTTGTAATAAAATTGACCAATACTAAAGAGATTGTGATCTAACCCTTCAACATAAGCCACCAGTTTTATTGTGATTTTGCCCCTTACTAAATCTCCAACCCCCATAATTGCAGCTAATGATTATTTCCAAATCGACTTATCTCCGGTCATGTGTTTGAGACATCCCGAATCAAGATACCAAACACATACGGAGATTTTCTGCAAAATCAAATCATTGAAATAACCTTAGGAACCCATTTTGCAACGAGTTCGAAAGGGTTAGCACAGTTAATGGTGGATTGTTTCTTTTTAAGGACCTATTTATAAATTGGTTTGAGTTTTCATATTGACTTAGAAATCCATATATTTCTAGAAAGTTGTGATTTTGGAATCCATTTATACAAAGTCCTAGTTGTACAATTGTACTTTGGAATCTATTTTGATTGATAACGATTTGAATCCCAACCCTTTAAATCCCATGTTCTTGATTGATGTTGTTTAGCAGGATGATAGTAATTATTTCGTCTAGCTACAATCCTATCTTTCAACATAGATTCATTAACATTCATAGAATAATTTCTAGAATAACGCAAAGTATGATTACAAATCTTTGAATTCTTTGAATACAGCGAATCATGTCTATTGATATTATTGTAATTACACGAATAAGAACTATGTAAATCTTGTTAAGATGTTTGACTTCGGGATTTGACATGATGATTTGTCGATTTTAGATCTGAAACATGAAAAGCACCAGTATTAGTATTTGGAAAATCTGATTGAATGCTCTTGTTTGAAGAACTCTTAGCATACTTGCAAAGAATAATTAGTAAATTGAGATTTCTTAGGAGCATATACTGTTTGCTTTATGAACTTCTATTTCAAAGATTGTTTAATGTCTGGGTCAACCTTTTTCACAAATGTTGTTTCCAAATCCTCCTCGGATTCCATGAGTTTATCAAAATCAAGTTCAAGAGAAGATTTTGATACCGAAACTAAATTAGATGAAGACGATGAGTTTTTGAGGTGTTCAATAGTTTGCAAATGAGTTGTTCGTTCTTGATCAACATTTAGTTGTAGAGTGGTTATTTGTTTTTCAAGATCAAATATTTTGTTTTCCAAAATTAAATTTGGAATATAAAGTTTTGTCTTAACCACTTGTTCCACAATTCATTTTGATCAATAACTGGTGTATAACAACTTTGAAAATAATCCTCGGACAAGGGAATTTTCCTTGTTCCATAACTTTCGTTTAATTGTGTATAATTAAACGAAAATTGTGCGTTTTCTGCTTTTGCTCTATTGAAGTTCTCAATCACTTCTACCTCATTAGTTGTTTTTACAAAGAAATTTTTTAAAATACTTCCCATGTTACCATAGTCATACAAGGTAGGTACTTTAGAAATTGCTTTTTGTAAGTAGCAAGGATTTTCAAAACCTAATCATTCTCTTGAATTATAAAGATTTAGAAAAATTGTTTGATCAGATTGACCACGTTTAAACAGTTTATCTTGAAGTTATTTGATTTTGCTTAAAAACGAATTCTTTTCTTAAATTGCTAAATCATATCTTTGTTGAACAAAACTTGCATGTTCTCTTAATACTTTGAATTCAGAAAAGATACCAAGAACTTCTTGATTCAAAGAAATATTTTCTTTTTCATATTTTCCAGAACTGATTTTATAACCTTCCATGTGATTTCGTAAAACCAGTTTGTCCCGATTCAAAGTTTTTAACAAAGCAGAATTACATTCTAATTCTGTTCTTAGTTCATTTACATGATCTTTTTCATATTTTAACTTTTTCGTTAAACTGTCATTAATAGCATGCGATGTTGTGATAATGGTTTTAGAATCTTGTTCCTCAGAATCAAGATTTTCTTCATCAGTGAAGACATTTGAGATATTGGCCATGAATGCCATGTTGACTTCAAGATTTTCTTCATCTAAATCGGTCAAGTTCAACCAAGCGTCATTCTCTGCCAACAGTACCTTTCCTGGTTCTTTTAGCTTAGCTATCAACATTTTAGCCTTGTAGTATTCAAAATCACGAACCCTAGGCTTCGTGCATTCCCTAGCAAAATGACCAAAACCACCACAAATGTAGCATTTGTTCTTTACATCTCCTTATGGTCTTTCAACACCCCTTCTATCCTCAAACTTACCCTTGTAGTTCTCTACATCACTTCTGCTCTTGTATTCTGGGCGTTTAGTGGATGATGATGAAATACACAAATGCTTGTTAGTAGGCTTTTTATAGTACTTCTTATTGATAGCCTTTGTCATAAGAGCCATTTGTTTCATGAGCTCTTTGTACTCCTCATCACTCCCACTTCCCTCTTCCCTCTTCCTCAGACTCAGATTGGTATTTAGTCTCTTTTACAACCTTTTGAGAACAAGAATAAGTTCTTCTTTCAACAATTAATGCCAACAGATCAGCCTTCTCCTTTGTCTCAGCACCAACAATTTCATTAACTTCATCTTGATTGTGATTTAAGATCTCAAAAACATCATGAATATCAATTAAAGTTAAGTCCCGATTTTGAATGATATTGTTTGAATATTGTTTCCATTCCGGTAGTAGATTGTTTAAGAATTTGATGTTAATCTCCAAGTTCTGTTTCACAAACTTATTCTTCCTTACTTTGTTCAACCGCAAACAGAATCTGTTGTATGTAGCTTCAAGTTGTTCTCCGGCCTTTGCCTTGAATCCATCATATGCCTGAAGACAATGAGTCATCTTAGTTTGTTTACCTCTTTCAGATCCTTGTTGTTGCCAAACAATGGCATCCCACATCTCTTTTGATGTCTTGTAGCTATCAACTTGAACATATATATCATTTGTAAGACCTTGAAGAATGAAAGATTTCATCTCTTTGTGTGCTTTCTTCAGTACTTTTTGTTGTTGATTCAACTCATTCACTCCTAATGGTGCCCCTGAAGCATCATTTTGGTTAACAACAGATAACTCTTCGTTAGTTAATGAATGCATAAGCAATTCATAATTGTCTTGTCTTTTGATGAAATCTAGGAACCTATCTCTCCGTTGAGAATAGTCTCCTTTGAATAAGACTAGAGGTTTATCGTTGGTTCCGATTGCAAGCGCTTCTCTATACATATTCTCGGTACAAATTTTCCCTCCGAAATTTTTTCAAAAATTTCCCGGGTAAAATTTAACTTTTCTCAAACTAAAATTATATGTTTGAACACTTAATTTCAAAATGTGGTAATTTAACTTTTTTTTTTTTTAAAAAAAAGTAAGTGTCTCAGGAGAGTGTCGCACTTGGCCTTTATGCGACAGATATAAATTGTCTCAAAAGCACTATATGCGACAGTTCATCATACTGTCGCAGAGGATTGTCGCAAATCAGAAATTGTCGCAGGTACTGTTCATCAGTTTTGCAAAGAACACCAAATCAAGTTTTGAACAATTGATGAAATTGAAACCTGAACTTGATTTCTTATTGATCATTGACACTAATAGAATACTTTGATAGGTCGAATTTAATTGAATCGAGCTCAAACACTTCAAATCACCAAATAACCACCATTTTTTTTAACTTGAATCAAATTTTTTGCGTTGAATGATTTGATCGTGAAACTTTGATTTAATCTGTTGTAAATCGCTACAGGAAGCTTCGTTGATACTTTAATTGATCAGCCTTAATCGAATTTGAGCAATAATCCGTGACTTTCACTTAGAATACCCATTTTGACTTTTAACCTTGAATTTGAGCTTGAATCTTTCAATTAAATGGTGAAATCACTTCTAAAACCTTCAACCAAAGCTCTGATACCAATTATTGGATAGATCATAGGTGTTTTAAATGTGATTGCGTGTGTATGTATGTGTATGTATATGCGTAAGTAAATATATAGTCAAAGCTTCATCTATTGATTGCTCACACACTATTACAAGCTCTCAAGTATACAATCAAATTGATACAAATATGCACCTGATCATGTCAACTGCTTACAAATGAAGCCAAGCATCCGATGTATACTCGAACTTGTTGTACTGCGACAATTATAGTGACTGCAACTATCCTAGATTGTCGCATTTTCTCTTACTGCGACAATCATGAATTGTCGCATTAATATTGTCGCCGGACTTCTATTTATACAAATGCAAATCCTATTTTATATCTAACATATCGAACTTTATATTTTTTACTATTGTATGTAACACCTTTCAAAAGTGTTATTCTATGTATCGAAGTTGTGATTTTCGTATATTGTATGTAACAACTATTCAAAAGTGCTATTGTATGTATCGAACTAGTTAAATTCATATATTGTACGTTGACTTGCTTTTTTTAACCTTGACAAAAAAGGAAACTTTCCTTTTTTATAAGGTCAAAAAATGAAACTTTCTTTTTTTAGCCTTGACAAAAAAGGAAATATTACATACAATATACAAAAATCACAAGTTCGATACATACAGTAGCACTTTTGAAAGGTGATTACATGCAATATACGAAAATTACAAGTTCGATACATATAATAGTACTTTTAAAAGGTGGTTACATGCAATAGTAAAAAATGTAAAATTCGATACATAACCAAATAACATACCCAACTTTAAAAATAACGGTTCATCTCCTAACAATGCGGGATTCATGGATCGTTCGTCAATAAAAAACATTATAGTTTATTTGTCATCATTAAAATAATAATTACTTTCAAAAGTGATATTGAAAAATTTCATAACATAAATCTCTAAACAAAATATATTTCATTGTTCCAATACAAGCAATTAATCTATATAAAATATTATAAAAAATTCACAGAAAAATAAGTTGCACAAACAATCAATTAATAAAAAAATTATAAAAAAAAAAACAAAAAACTTGCAAACAATATTATTAGTCCTTCAATCAAATAAATGAATATTCCTTATCATCCTTATAATGTATGTGAATGTTCACCAGAAAACCTAGTACTATGCTACACTTATCAGTTACATTATATGATATATTTTTTCTGTGTCTTTTCTGATGAATATATCTAATTTATTTATAGATAAAAGACAATCATAGATGTATCTAGAAACTAAGATAAATATGAGTGGAACATTCAAACTTCATGGCTCTCTAAACAATATGTAGGTAAACAATACAAAGAGTAAAGTATTTTGTTAAGTATTCTTTTGAATATTTTCTTAAATATGTCAATTAAGCCATGGTCATAGAGAGGAAAAGTTAGTGTGTCTAAATCACGTAGCCCGTGACACATTTATCTTGAAAAACAAATTGCTCCTTTTCTTTTCTTATTTAAATAAAAATAAAAGATTTTACGTCAATATGTGAACTTTCGTGGACCCAGTCCCATTAACCAATGAAAACGAATTGCGGAAAGGGAAAGATCCGGAAGAAAAACGTGAAATCGTTGACCGGATCCAAACCAAAAACTACTTGACCCGAGACAGCCCAAACCGTTTAATTATTCCCATTTTCACCACATCTTGTCTTCTATAAAACGCTAAAAATGCAAGCATAGAAAACTCCCAGAAATCAAATATAACAAGAATACTCGTCAACCTTTTCTTTTTTGTCTTTTTCTGAGAAAAAAAATAATAATAAATGGAACAGAACAATGGCGGGAGTGGTTTTGAGCTGCCAGAAAGTCCAGGTAAGCCGATGGAGTTTTTATCAAGATCATGGAGTGCAGCTGCTCTTCAAGTCTCTAATACTTTACATTCTCCTGTCATTAATAATAATAAATCTTCTTTTTCTACTTATTCCATTGCACCGGAGGAATCGCCGTCGTTGTTTGCCGGAAACAAGTTCTCGTTTGCGTCATCTGTCACGTCACAGCTTGTGCTCGAACGCATTATGTCTCAATCTGTGAGTCTCGTCTCATCTATGATTTTTTCATTATTTTTTTATTTTTTTTTCGTACATATATTTTGTAAGAAGAAACGTCAATATTAATGCAACTGACGGTGTGTATATATATATATATATATATTTGTGTTACTGATTTGATAACAAGTAAACTCTTAAAATTCTTAATAAAAACTTAGGAAAAAAGTAGTAAAATAACTTTGCTTGATGTTGATCTATTGCTACCTTTTCCGGCCAAAATTACAGAGTGCTGAATGATGTATCAATTTCTATTAATTAATTGATTCTTTTTAATAAATAAAATAATAATGAACTCGATCTACATGCGTAATTATGAAATGTAAGTTTAACGCTCACGATTTTTTAATCTACTAAATACTCCGAAATTATGTACAATGATATACATAATGATTAACGTTTTTCTATTAAATATAAAAATAAAAGAAATATATATATATATATATATTATATTAACTAGAAAGGTTGATGATTAGATATTGATAAAGTAGTTGTTGTTATTTTTAATTTTTACTGATTAATTAATTAATTATGTTATAAGTAAAAATGAAATAATGAATAAATGGGGGGCCTACAGGATATATCGCCATTAGCATCAGGAAGGCTGTCACATAGTAGTGGACCATTAAATCCAGCAACGCTCGCAGAAGACACAGACACTACTCCTCCAATTTCACCTTCCGATGATTACGACGACGTCGTTAAGGTAACTCAAATATATTTTTTTCTATGTTTAAACACTCCAAGTTTCATCGTTCTAATGTATAGTAGAGTGACATTAATTAAATATTTAGTTAATGATACCAAATCCTTGAATCTGCGTGGTATTAATTTAAGTCATTATTAGCATGAACATAAAATAAAAATTGCATGACGTAACCCTGTATATAGAGAGTCAACAAGGGTCAATTTTGACTTTTTTTGTTTTCTTTCAAACGACAAGACCAATATTACTATGTTTCTATTTTATTTAATTTTATAGATTATAGATAGACGTATGTATGTATATTGAATAGTGTTTAAAAGTGTGAAAAATAAGTAACGTATTTTGGAGATTGGTACGTACCGGGTCTAGGGATTGGGGATAGTTTCAGTCCACCTAAAGAAGCAAAGAATCTTGGCGCCCTACTTTGCTTTAAAGCTTTAGACCCTCAGTCACCTCCCTCATATTAATTTACAAATTTTGGTACACAATTTAATTTTAATTCAGAAAAGTACTTTAAGAGATAGGATACTTTTTTAGCTTTTTAATTTTAATATATATATATATATATGTATACGTATGTATGATGTTTTAGTATGTTATTATATGGAAAAAGGATAATTAAGAGAAGAAATAAATGAAGATTTGGAAATCTTGATTAATAAAGGCTGGAAAAGACATGAGTAGTGTTTAGACAACTGTGATGGTCAAGCTTTTGGACTTTAGAGTGTCTTCTGTATTTACTTCCATTTCTTTTCTACTTCTTTCATTCTTTATGGCTAACACTTTACAAAGTCTGTCATTTATGACCATCACAGATTGGATATAATTTATGCCCAAAATAAATGCAGCTGTAATTTGTGGCTTTATAGTCTAGGTTTGATAATAGAAACATGATTTAATTGAGAGATATAAAAATCAAGCTAATATCATGCCATAAAATTATGGGAAAAGGTAACAAGTGAGAAAAAACTTAAACAATGCGTCAATCATATTATATGAACTAACTAATTCAGTTATTATGCTTATCTATCTATTTAGTTTTATAGATCATAATTCTTAATAATATTACTGCGTGGGACAAGATTCTTAATACATATTTTTTCATCAACACAGTTTAAGGCTCTAAGCACTTTTACTATGTGTTATCTATCATATATAATATAAAATAAATATAAACATACCAAAGTTTTTATAAGTTTTAGATTTGGTATATTTTACTGTTCATATTAAATTAAAAAATATATATTAAAACACTTTTTACTAACTCTTTTTGGGGTATGGGGTGTCTTGTTGTTTTAACCAATGTCAGTCTCCAGCCATGTTGTTACAGTTAACTCTGTTTGTGTACATTTTTGGTTCTCCAATCAGACCGCTTGCTACTTGTCTCTTGTTATTGCAACATTTCTGAGGTCCTTCACACTACAGTCCAAAAATGAGTTTTGAATGTCAATTTTAATTCTCTATGCCTCATAAAATGGTAAAAGAACTCATGACCTTCCCTTTTACATGTATTCATTCTTATGATTTTTTTTTTTCATTCACAAAATGGTCCTAGAACAAAAGGCAAAATACTAGTTTCCTAAACATTGAAAAAATGGATTGTAGATTGAGAAATGCTACATTTACAAAAATAAGTATATAAAATTGCTTACTATTGTACCCTTCATATATATTATGGTTCACATTACATTTTTTGAGTACAAGTCCCAATAGTTTTTATTTTTTACCATTCTCACTTTGTAATTTTTACTAGATCCTTAACTAACGTTAAGCTAGAAATAATTAAATTATCTTATATTCTTATTTATTATATATTTATAACATAAGTAAAACATATACTTGTGTAACTATTAAAAGAACTAGAAAGGTAGTATCTATTTAGAGTGAACTTAGAAAAGGTATTGTTACGTTTAATCGTTTATTTAAGAACTTCCAATTATGTTCTCAGAATTGTTGGCTTTCAACATTGATCTTGATATGCATACATACATATGGCATGAATGTATACAGAGTCTCCTACCGATGGATGTACATATGGTATGGTACAAAGTATCAGTAATAACAAAAATCAGTTGTTGATCCAGGAAGAAATTGTTTTCCTTTTTAACCTCGTTTTATTGAAACTTAGGCGACCGATATATGATATTCGGTACAAATGTTTTTAAATTTAGTTTTAAATATATGTTTGTTGGAGTTAGTTGGTTTGACTTTTATAAGTCAAATATTGACCTTTTTCCAAAGCAAAAAGATTGTTGATAAATTCGCAACCAATTGCAGTATCTTCGAGCAAACAACACACTACAACCCCTCTTTGCCAAAATGCGCAGTGGTTATGGCGCAGGTGGCAGCAACACTCCTGCCGGAAAAACAGTTGGAAGATGGTTAAAAGAGCGACGAGAAAAGAAAAAAGAAGAGACCAGAGCCCACAATGCACAACTGCACGCAGCAGTTTCGGTTGCTGCTGTAGCAGCAGCAGTGGCCACCATTGCAGCTGCCACCGCAGCAGCATCAGCATCCAAAAATGATGAACAAATGGCTAAGACAGACATGGCGGTGGCCTCTGCCGCCACTTTGGTCGCAGCCCAATGTGTTGAGGCCGCAGAAGCAATGGGAGCTGAACGTGAACACCTTATGGCTGCTGTTAATTCTGCTGTTAATGTCAAGTCCCATGGAGATATCCTGACTCTCACAGCTGCTGCAGCCACAGGTTAACATTTACTTAGAACACTTGCAGTGCTAATTGGTAATTTACTAACAATCTTATAAAGGTTAGGTCAGGGGTAGTTACAAGACGTAACTAATTGGGTTAGAGTTGAAGTCATGAGCATTAGTTATATTGCAAGCATTTTAACCATTTGGGACTAATTTAATTAGTTTAAACATAACTAGCAGTAGCAAATGAAAGTAGTAGTAACATCACTAAAAATTGAAAATTAGTTCGACATAATTGACGGGTTGCCCGTGTTACCTCCCTAAATCTGCAAACATCACGTGTTTTTTGTAGCTCTACGGGGAGCGGCCACTTTAAAGGCACGTGCATTAAAGGAAGTATGGAACATAGCAGCGGTTATACCTGTTGAAAGAGGAATCAAAATTAACAAAAACGATGGAAAAAGTAGTGGTTACTCTAAGGATCAGCTTCCACCTGAAGAAAATTTTCTCGGGATTTGTAATCAAGAACTTCTTGCTCGAGGTAGCGAGCTTCTCAAGCGCACTCGTAATGGTAAATAAATATCAAGCTTCAGTACTCATTCAAATCTACGGTATTACTATAAATTGATGATAAATGTATGCTTATAATTAACACATTGAGAACTTGATGTAGGTGATCTGCATTGGAAAATCGTCTCAGTTTATATCCACAGGAGTGGTGAAGTGATGTTGAAAATGAAAAGCAAACATGTTGGATCTACAATCACAAAAAAGAAGAAAAGTAAGAATCCCTATTCTTTTCTTAAGTTAAACTTTAACTGACTATGCGTGTTAATGAGTCAGATTATAGTTGTGTATCTTAATGACTTGAATATATATATATATATATAGATGTTGTTTTGGAGGTTTGCAAGAATGTTCCAGCATGGCCAGGGAGGCATTTGTTTGATGGGGGTGAGCAACGACGGTACTTTGGACTGAGGACGACTATTCGTGGAGTTGTGGAGTTTGAGTGTAGGAACCAGAGAGAATATGATATGTGGACTCAGGGTGTGTCCAGACTTTTATCAATTGTCGCAGAAAAGAAGCTTGCTCGGCTGCCATAGTATCAGAGGGGGTAGTTGTGATTTTGGGTGTGGAAAATTGGCTATTGTAAAGGGCTGAGGGTGATCGGGATTTAGTCGTATTTTGGGTTTATAGTTATAGGTTTCTGTAATGAATTTAGTGACTAGAATTATATGGTTGGTTTTATATGGTGATATCATCTCTATGGGATGCTCTATGAAGCTCCATTATCTTGTTTGTAACAAAGTCTTATCAAAAGTGAGTGCTTCTCTTTTATACAAAGCAGCTTATTGAAGTGAGTTTACAGTAATTGTAGAGTTCAATTAGTCATTGAAAAGTCATTGTAAGATAAATGATCACTTTATGAAATATAAAAAGATTGTGTATTTTGTTAACCATGGCCCTCAACAAAAACCACTTATTCTAGCTGAGTGATTGCTTTCTAACCAAGTGCTTTTTGGTGTTTTCACAAAGACTAATATATACTATCTACTAAAAGGGGGATTAACAAAGACTAATATATACTATCTACTAAAAGGGGGATTAAGCTGATGTAATTAAAATGATTTGTCATTATCTTATGAAGTAATTATGCTGACGTGGCTAAACATGGTTAAAGGAATTTTAACACAATTAACAATTTTTTAAATTGAAAATCTGATGGATAATATTATTGAGTGAGGACTGTGAATAGCCTGCATGTGTGAATGTTAAATTGCAGGAGATACTCAATCGATATGCAAAGCAAACTCTCCTGGAGATACTCAATCGACCAACATTGGAAATCTTAAATTGCATGCCTTTTAATTTTCATTCACACCCATTCCTTTGTTCCTCTGTTTCTCTTCTTTTGAAAGTTTCATCACATTCATCTGTTTCTCTCCCTCCCCATCTCAATTGTTGCTGAATACTTTTAACAAAATCAAACAATGGAAACTCAAGCATAAAACTTCATCGGAGATCTGAACACCGCGAAAGATTCCTGGAGGCTTAAAGTTAAGGATGTTCGTCTCTGGAAAACAACATTTACGCTTGAAATGATAGTGATGGACGAAAGGGTTAGTGTTATTGTTTTTCAGTACTAATCATCATCTTATCTTAAAGCAATTTGGTGCTTTACATCTAGCAGTTATCGTTGCTTGATTTGAATTTTTTACTTTTGTTGTAATGAGTCGATTCGTTTCTTCTGTTGACGGTGTTTTTGTTCAACAATATTTCATGCATATTAACTGTTTGATGAAATGCTTTAACAACAACTATTTGTGTGATAGTTTTTTACTTCTATGATTTTACAAGTAAGATAGTATAGATTATATAAACTCTGTTTATTGCAACTGAAATGGTATGATCATGATTTTTACTAGCAACCGGAACCATCAGGTAGTCTTTTTATTGTCTGTTGTACCCCGAAAAAGAAGGCTCTATGGGGCAAGGCATTCAAATGTATGTTTATCATAAAGTTAACAAACAAACAACATAAATACTAATTTCAAGGTATAATTGTTGTAGTTCTTTTTAACAATTGATTTTCGCATTCAAGACTAGTACGCGATTAGTAAACACCTTTTTTTTTTGGTGTTGCGTGATTGTGTTAATCATAGTGATTGCTTGATGCAGGTAGATTAAGACATGTGTATTTGAGTATGTTTAACTAGACATTAAGACAAGGTGTTTGATGAAATGCTTAACTGGCAAATTAATATTCCGATTAATATAGTTCATGCTCTATCAGTTGAATTACCCATGTATGTAGAACAATTGAAGAGATTTTATTTCAATTTGAATCAATACAGTGTATATGATTTTCTTTATAAAAGTCTAAAAGATTCAAATACAAAATTTCAATCGATTCATCTGTATCTTCTTATTGTTTCTCCCATTTGAAATGGAACCCATATTCAAGAAAAAGTTGTATCAAAGCAAGATATGTAGTTGTTTTTTTCCATCGATCTTCGAAGCAGGTTTCTTTTTCTAATCATTTATTCATTTCTTTCCAGGAGACCTGTTACATTAATTTGGGCATGGTCTTTTTATGAATTTTTGTGTATTTTGGATGCAACCTTCACAAGGGAATAACATGGATATGAAGCAACATCATCTCTACTCTGATCAATCTACTAATGGTTTTAAGGTAACGTTCCTGATTACACAACTGACTTCGTATCTATTTATCTTTGTTATAGTCTCAAAGGTATGTTATGATCTCACGGTCTTCTCAAAGGTATTTTATTCGACAAGTGTACTCCAAAAAGGGGGTTGAGGTTTTCATCTCTATTTGGTTCATCGTTTAGTTTTAGTAGTTTTTCTCTAATAGTTTTCATGTGGCAAGTAAGTTTTTGCAAAGACTGTTATCTGTAAATTTTTACATATCGATTACTTTAGTTTTTTTTGGAAGTGGTTCTATGACAGTGGGGGGTTTTGTGAAGTGATTATTAGCATTGTTTATCGGGAAAATGTTAGTGTGCTTTTATCTAACTATCAGTTGATTTTTTTTTCTGAATCACAGCATAAATTGTATTTTGATATTGCTTGGAAGGATATTAATTGCTTTTTCAGTTAAATAGTTTTTTCAAAGTTGAGTTCTTTCTTATCTTTAATTGTTGGCCTTGTGATTTCAGGAAGTGCTTCAGTTATGCTTCCTTGTGAAGTATACTTGAGATTGGTTTGCTGATATGGCTACTGCTGCAACTTTTACTGGTCCTCGCTACATACCAGAGGACTCGAGTCATCCAAAACCATGGAGAGGTCAGGTTGATAGAAAATGTAAGTGTCAAAAATTGGATTCATTTATGTGAAGTATACTTGAGATTGGTTTGCTGATATGAACTTCTTTTATTTATGCGTTTAGTCATTTATGTGCATGACAATCCAAGAACTACCAGGAGTGGGCCTTTCATTCATGTTGTTCCATATATTTGTTATGTAATCAATTAACCTGTATAGAGGGACTCAAGCTGGTGGATATGCATTTATTTCTATGTCAGCTGCTTACTCAAAGTAAGCTTTTAGTTTGAATTTTAAATCAAGTTAATTTATAGGTTATAATACTTTCTAATTATGATTTTTTTTCCAGGATTTGCAGCAACATCTATAACATCCATACTCAGGTCAAATTGATGATGGCTAAAAGGGGAAGATTCTTATCACATGTTACGAAAATTGAAAGTAATAGTTTCTCATTTTATTGGGACTTATAAATGATAGTGTTTAATGAAATTGTACAAAATTTAATAAATAAAATGTTTTTTGTATATTTAATATTTGGATTTATAAATTTATGTAATTTTATATTTTAATTTTTTATCAAACCCGTATAATCACGGGTCAATAAACTAGTAAATTACTAGATTGCGACACTTCAATAAACATTGTAGAGAATAGGAAACTTGCAGAAGAATATGCCATCTTTCAATGTCATAACAAGGCATTCATGTCTATCCAACTAATTTCAACATTTCATAACACTCTAAATAAAATACAATTAGTGTCCGTATGAAAGTTTGCAACAAAGATCTACAATTCATCTGTCAACGGCTCTCAATATGGTAAGTAAAGTAGTAAAAAGATTGATAATATCCAGGTAAAGAGCCACTGCAGCCCAGATGTACTCATCATATGTGTACCGTTTGATCAGATTATCAGTGTCATAAACAATGTAGCCACAAAAGACTATAGCAGCAAGGCCAGCATATATCATCACTGAAGTCTTACCCATTGGAAAAAACATCTGCAGAAACAAAAACCAAGAAAATTAGAACCCAAGGTACTTGAGGCAGCAACATGGCTGGGTTCGGCTGAAAGACTTTCTATTTATACTTTATGACTAGCATGTCATAAATATTTGCAAAAAATTATTAACTATATTTCAACAATTAACTATATTTTAATAAAACGATATATAGATAAAAATAGACCTTGGGTGAACTTCAAGCCGTTCAACCCGGTTCCTTTTTAACTAATTTCTTAACTGTAACTGTTTGAGATCAAACATAATACAAAATTGCCACATCTACAGAGTGAGTAAAGGGAAGGGCGAGGTGTAACAGACCTGAATGAAGGAGAAGACAATAAGCACCATGATAGCACCAAACAAGAAGGGCCCCAAGAAATTGAAGTCATAACCCCTCTTTGCAGCCCAAAATGTGAATAAAGTGAGACTCACAACCACCACTGCTGTTAAAATAACAGCTTCCAAAATGACCTTCCCTGCAATAAATTATGATGGTTGAGTAACTTGTTTTAAAAATTACTGAAGGAGTATGAGTATCATGATTATCATTCAACGAACCGAATACAAATTATGTAAAACCAGTTAGCTTGTACAATGCAAACAAGATGATTACCGAATAGAAATTAATTTTGAAAAATTACTGAAGGACTATGATTTATCTTCTAACTTGTACAACGCAAACTAGATGATACAACAAATATAAAGAACCGATCTCCATCATTCCATATTGTTATCACCAATTTACATAGATATACTTAACCCACATGACAGTTTGGATTATCTTATTTACGGAGCTTATGGCTTAAGCTTACAAGTCCTAATAAGCCTATAAAATGGAGCTTAAGTAACACGGCTTATTGCTTCACAATAAAAACTGAGCTTATTAGCTTAAGCTATAGGTTCCGTAAATAAGCTAACCCAGACACCCCCTAACATTTCCATGACATTAAAAATGAAACTCTGTAATGGTTGTAATATCTCTATACATTTGCCAGCACCATATGCCATAACAAATATAATATTTCATTGCAGAAATAATCTCTACAATTAAAAATCATCCTAAAGGTTGTGTTTCCATGGCACTTAACATAAAACCCACAATTTAACTGAAACATATAGAGTGATTAAAAAAATTTCTAATACAATTTGCACTTACCACTAGTGAAGGCACAAGACAAACCAATAGCAAAAGCAAGAGCTGTAGTAAAGATCCCCAGTAACACGTAATTAACAGGATGCCGTTGGTAATAGTAAGACAGCGGACACAAGGCTGCACAATTAATTAATTTAACTAAACATTTAATAACAATATATATATATATTAATATATTTTATATTTTTATATATATTATATATAAGAAAATAAAAGAAAACTATATGATTCATACTGATGAAGGGAGTAATGATGATAAGAATATAACAAGCGAAACCGCCTCTAGTAGTTGTGAGGAAAGTGACGATCGGATGATAAGAAACGACGGCGGCACCGACGAAGGCGGTGAGGAGTAACTGTATGGCGACGATTGAGTATATTTTACGGATGAAGGACCACCGGAGATCAGGTGATTCCATCATTGTTGGATACAGTGGTTCACTTGTTCCTGATTCCACATCGGATTTAGAGAATGTTCGATTCCACATTTTTTTGAAGTAATTTTGGGTGGAAATGATGAACAGATAATTACGGTCTTGAATTTGTGTGTGCTTGAAGTTTTTTTAAAAAGAAAAGAAGGGTAGGTAGGTAAGGAAGAAGTTTGGGGAAGACGCGGGAAGGTTCTTGTCTGCGTATTTCGCCGCCTTTGAAAACATATATATGTATCTGATTCTATCTATATCTATCTATTTTAAATCTACAATACAACGGGCATAAATGAATTGAGAAGTAGAATTAAAGTTTAAATAAGGATAATATTTTTTTTTTTAAATGAGGTAATCAATTTTAGTCATTTATTTTGTCAAGATAATAACATTTTAATATTTTTTAAAATTAAATATTTTAAAAATGGTTAGTTAAAAAAATATAAAAGTTACACTATAAAAATCAACATTCTTTTCTCTTCGATTAGACATCTCACAAGGTATACTTTCGACGAACTTTTTTTCATTTTTTAGATGGGTTTCGAAAACTGTTAATACATATTTTAGTTGTTGGTAACACATATGTTAGTTTCCGTAACACATGTATTAGTCGCAAGTAACACATGCTACCATTAACTAGGTAACACATGTATTAATTGCAAGTAACACATGTGTTAGTTGCCATAAATATTTACTAAAAAGATGAATTTAAATATTTACTAAAAAGATAATAGTTGTTTAAAATTTAATAATAGTTGAACTCAAAGATGAATTGTAGATATAAATATTTACTAAAAAGATAATAGTTGTTTAGAATTTAATATTTATTATTTGTTAGAAGGGAATTTAAATAAGTATGGCTTTTTAGTGAGAATGGAAGAATCAATGGAAGTAGTTCATTTGGCAAAATTCTATTTTTCCTTACGTTTTTTTAAAATTAAATATTTCAAAAACGGAAAATCAAAAAATTATAAAAATTAAACCATAAAAACTAGTGTTTTTTTCTCTTCAATTAGACATCTCACTGAGTATATATTCGACAAAATTTTTTTTCATTTTTTGGTGTCTTTTGAAAATTGATAACAAATGTGTCACCAACGTCTATCACATGTGTTACAAGCGATAGTCGGTGGTCACACATGTGATAGTCACCAGTAACACATGTGTTAATTGCTGGTAACACATGTTTGTTACCAGTTTTCAAAACCCACCAAAAAATGGAAGAAAAGAATTCGTCGAAAGTATACCATGTGAGATGTCTAATCAAAGTGAAAAAAACGCTAATATTTATGGTGCAATTTTTATAATTTTTTGATTAATCGTTTTTGAAATATTCAATTTTTAATAATTTAGGGGTTTTGTTATTTTGATGAAAATCGACGGTTGAGATTTGTACTCCCATATTTTTAAAAAAAATGCATACTCAAATGAACTTTTGTCTTATAACTATATAAGATAATATGATAATCCAACTAAATGTTATACAATCACATTTTATCATTAACTTTATATGTACATAGAAGTCATAGACATATAAATCTTTTCAATTCTGTGATTGTTTTAATTTTTTGGATACAAGTATATAAAATTCGTTGACACTTGAAAGTGTGGTCTCACTTTGTCATGCCATACTTATAAATATATAATTAATTGTATAAATCAACATATGTGGTTCTAATTTTTTGTGAATTGTTTTAAGATCCAATTAGATTCAAGCATTAGTCAACTTTGGGATTATTGGTTTTTAATTTCACATGGTTAGTTATAGTTATTTCTTCTCTATATGATTAACTTTAGATTTTTATTCTGTCGATGCGTTCTCAGTTAATGGACTACGAATTCCATTACAACAAAATTCCAATTTGCTATGATTCTCAAAGTGCAATTGCCATTTCTTGCAATCATGTACAACATTCAAAAATGAAGCACATTGATATACAATATCATTTCATAAAGGATCATATTGAAAAAATATCGTTATTTTTCGTAAATACAGATTATCAATTGGCTGACTTATTCACCAAACCGTTAGATGAAAAATGATTTCATTTCTTGGTGTCTCAGTTAGACATGCTTTCTCTTAAAAAATAATCTATTGATTTCATTATGTTTCAACTCAAAATCAACATACTATCATATTTTGAGGGGGAGAATCAAATGGTTGAAATGTTTTGATGAGTTCATGCATTTTGATTTTTGATTTTTGGTTTTTGCTGAAATCAGAGTAAACCCGTTCTTCAATGTCAAGGAGATATTGTTTTTTAACTCACATTTATATGTAGTTCTTATAATATTATGTGCATATGTTAAGGGGAGTATTTTTCAAAAGTCAAACTTTTAGGTGTTAAAATCTTTGCTATATGCAAACACTTTGGAAAACTTTCAAAGGTTTTTGTTTCTATCATCACTGGAGGGAAATTATTTCAACGATATGTAACCGAAGATATTCAAATCACAACATCATTATGTGATGATCGCATCAATGATCAAGTTTTGGGCAAATGCAGCAATCTGCACTGAGTATTATAGATTCCAAATATCTCATACGATCCACCAGCGCCAATTGGATCTACCACAAGAGCCATCTTCCAAAATTTTAGGACGCATGGGTTTATTAGATCTATGTGAGAGGAAGGATGAAAATCAGTGTGCATATAAGCATATTCTCAAATAATGCGAAACATCATACCAATTAAAAAGTGAGGGAGGAGTTGTAAAATGAGAGAGGTTAAGTGAGGAGTGTGTGACAGGGTTAAAAGAAAAGGAAACCCTTACCAGACTATTTAAATCGTCGGGTTGCCACATCTGCTATTGGATGTAAATTTGTTGACTTCTGGTATTGAAAAAGACATCATTGGACCCAATGATGCAATGCACACTATCTTCCTAGCCACTCAAGTACTTCTTAAAAAGTTCTTGTGTCAATTCTCACGGAGATTTAGTACATACTCTATCGACATCTCATTTGGAGATTGTTGATATTGAAACAAGAGGACCTTCAGCTCCAGTCCCTGACTTCATTTCTTGCACTTATTTATACTAGAGCCAATTTGAGATAAAAATATTTTTAGGTCACAAGTGTATTATTACACTTCATGTCTTTGTGACATTATGCATGTCTTAGTGACATTGCCGAAACATTCATAGTGATACATAAATGGTATTTCACAATGATTGAATGAAAATCCTACCAATGCTAACATCAACGCCAACATTGAAATTTGTTTTCAGAAAATACAACCAACATCTCTTTGATTTCATCAAGTGAATTGTTGTATTACCATGGTTACATAGTTGGTTCTTACCTTGGAGTATTCAATTTTCGTTGAAATGTTCTTTTGAGTTAGTTCATTCGGTGTCTTAGATGGATTCTTCAAACACTTTGTTTGTAATTTGTATTTATGATGATCCTGATGTATCATGATCATCATAAGGGTGAGAAATAATTTTGGGTTTGAAGATTGAGAAAAATAGTTCAGAAAGATAATGAAAAGCAATGAAAAGGTTTGAAAGAAAGCTCAAAGAAAGTTGAATATAATTGATATTATTTAAAGATTTAAGAGATAAAGGGAAGTCAAAGACTGTGAACTTGAAAAGATAATGTTTGAGATTGATGAGGTTGAAAGTGGATGATTGATAGAAGAACATCAAAGTTTCATTGAAAGGTTAAAAAGATGAAAGGTTGAAAATTCCGAATTTTCAATAAGTCATAAGATATTATTCAATCACGGGGGAGTAAAAAGTAAACACAAGATCAAGATTACAGTGCAAAGATCAAGATTTTAAGGAAAGAAAGCTCAAAGATTTCAAGCAAAGAAAGCTCAAAGAGTTCAAGTAAAGAATGCTCAAAGAGGTCAATCAAAGATTCATGAGAATTACTCTCAACAACTCGTTCAAGAAAATAAAGTATTTTAAAGGATATCTCCAAGAGCCAACAATGAAGACAAAAGGAGTATGTATTATTTGAAAAATATTTTCAAAATAAAAATATGCTTAATCCTAGGGGGAGATTGTTAGATATATAAAAATAAGATTTGCATTTGTATTGTTTGTACCAAGTGTTAAACGACACTCCTAAGTGTCGCTGTAGGCGACACTAGGAAGTGTCGCTTGAACTGTAAAATGTTGCTATGTATGTGTATAAATAAGTTGACAAAGACAGAGTAGAGAAATAAGCTCCATAACTGAATATTATTGAGAGAACGTATGATTGAGCAAGAAGTGAATAAATGAATGATCTTTTGATTCATAGATACGTATACATTACTTATACAAATACACTCACGAATTTAAACTCACATAATCCAAAACATTAAAATCGATCTTACATATATAATTAAATTTTTCTTACATTTATTTTGATTTTGTATGTTTATAATAATTTTTAGGGTTTATTGATTTGTGATGTGTTTAACTTTCACGTTTTTATATTGTATAGGGTTAACTTTGAAATATTCTATTGTATAAGGTAAACCTTCTAAACTTCTCTATTGTATGTAATATTTTCTTTTTTAGCCATTTCAAAAAAGAAAAGTTTTCTTTTTTGTCTAGGTCAAAAAAGACAAGTCAACGTACACTAGATAGTTTTTGATAGTTTACCTTATACGATAGAAAATTTCAAAGTTTACTCCATATAATATAAAAAGGTAAAAGTTAAATGCATCACGATTAATAAACCTTAATTTTTAATGTTAATGTGTTATATATATATATATATATATTAAAAAGGTTATTTAAAAGAGTCTCATTGGTACCGGACTACAGAATTTCAAGCTCCGGACCTCCTGATGCCCTTGGGAAAAGGAAGCCGACAAACTCACGCAACTTGGCTCAAAGCCTCAAACAACAAGATACACTCTTCATCCCACTCTTCCCCCAATTTCGAGAAAAAGTAAAAAACACAGGAAATATGTTCTGAACGAAAAAAATAAATCAAAAACCTCATTTGATCTCTCTTTGACTTTCAGCCAATCAAAGGACCTCAGAAGGACGACCGCCATGACGACGGAGGAACCACCGTTCTCCGCCACATCACCTCTTGATAAACCTCTTCACCTACTCACTGAAGATGACATTTCTCAAATCACTCGCGAACAGTGCCGCCACTACCTCAAACAAAAAGGTTTCTGTATATTTTTAGTTTTCCGGTGACTTTATGTATTTATTTAATAGAATTTATTACTTTTGTTACCACCGGTACAGGTATGAGACGGCCGTCGTGGAACAAATCTCAGGCAATCCAGCAAGTAATTATGCTCAAGGCGTTAATTGAACCGTCGACGGAATTGAATTGTCGCCGGAAGTTTCATATTACTCGCCGGCAACACGAAACCCTAAACACGCGTGTATATTTCGATTACTCTATAATTTCTAACCACGCATGTATATTTCGATTACTCATTTATTTCTACTCGTTTTCCACTAATTTGTTTATTGTATCGTACTGTAATTCAACCGTAATGCTTGTCGTTTTGTGCTTTTGTATATTCTACCACTTGGATTGGATGGGGATATTGTATTGATTATTTCAATTGAAATAAAAAATGTAGGTCCAGAAAGCAACAACTGCGGATACAGAAGTCTTCGATTCAGCTGATGAATCGGTACTGTGTCAGCGGATTCATATGGATCAATCTGATCTTTCTGGTGATAATGATTTTGTTTTTCATGGGTAACTTCTGAAGTTATATTATCCTATCAATGTAATAGCCATAGATGTTTGTTGCAGCAGGTGCAGTGATGTATTAATGAAGTATCTATTTTGTCAATGCTCATTCTAGCTTGAAATGAATTCACTCTTATTTGTGTACTGCATTTGAATGATGGTGCGTTTATGAATGTGGATGAACTTACTACCACCTGAGGTCTAGTAATTGTTATATATGTAAAACAATGTTGGATTAGCTTATGGTCTCTTTGTTAATGCTATGAACAAAATCTGGTGTGACCATTGGAAAGGAAATCTTCTAAGATTTAAATTGAAGTTATATCTCTGGTATCACCAAAGATCTTCTGTAGATGTTAGCAACTTAGTTTCTTGTAGTTGATGACAGTACAAAGCTTTGCGCAACGAGCTTTTGAGTCATTATAGTCATCAGGAGGTTAGGCTCCTGTGCAAGTCTTCATTCCAAACTAGTTGGGGATGGTGTAAAGCATGTCTATAAGCCACATCTTTCATTTAAAGTTACCCTTAGGTAATTATAACCTCATATATTACGTGATCCTTACATTTAATGTTGTTCTTTATAGTATATAGCTCAAGTTTATCATTAAAATATGTTATGAAAGTTAACCTGATTGTGTAATTTTATTATGTCCTTTTACAAAAGGTTAGATATCGTAGAAGATGGTAACCTATCATGCATATATCTTATCATTTCAATGTATATGCTATGTGTACTTCTTCTCTGCTCATATTTCTTTTTCAAAACTGTTGAGTGGAGTATACGATGCATAGTGTAAGTTGGGGAGGTAAGACCATATGCACCTCTCTGTTCTCCAGTACCTTTCAGTCTCTGGTATTCAATCAACTATTAAACCATATATACAATCACTTGACTATCCTTTCAAAAGTTGATTACTGTTCAAAATTTAATTTCTTTTCGGTTACCAAAATAATATATAAACTTTAAAGAGATCTGATTGATGAATTTATAGACTCTTTAATGTGAACAAACACATTTGATGTCTGGAAGTTCATTGCTGAAGGCTTGTTGTTATTGTTGCTTATTAGCATGTCATGGGAACATGTTCAATAAGTGCTTAATCGTGACTTATAAGTGTCTATAATATGTATTTCTTTTTCCAAAATTCCATTTTCTTTTTTCTAGGCAAGCTATTTTCGTGAGTTACGTAAGTTTCTATATAATCTGTTTACTGCTCTGTTGTATAGAGATGGACTATGAGGATTGCAATATGTTTTAACTATTTCAAGAAAAGAAGTCTACATCATCTTAACATTGCATCATGGTCAACATGTTAAAGGTTATACAGCAGCTTGAGTTCTCTCATTCTTCTAAGAGATTAATGTGTTCTGCTTGTATGTATCAGGATTATTGGTTTGACAGATGAAGAAAAATGACAGATGCCAGTATTTTATAGTGGAAAGTTGAATGTCTATGATGATATCCCAGTTGAGACGGTATACAATATTTTGCACAAGAGTAATGATACATATGCTTAACATATAGACGTAGAGACATGCCTAATCCATACAATGTTTGACAGATGTCTTACACCATTGGTTTTACATATATTTACCAAACATTTTGTTAGGCACATCTTGGGCTTTGTGTTTTAGGTATATGAGTCATTTTTCTTTGCACAAATCTTTTATTTATCTAATGTGCTAACACCATTAACTGAGTGATCTTAAGCATGGACGGTATTGCAGCTTACTGCAAGCCCACTACAATTTCCTCAGGAAGTTCCATTTGATGGGAATGCTACTACAAGTGCTCTTAAATGTCGTTTGCATGCTCAAGTATTAAAGCAAGTGCAGATTCCTCTGCCACGCTTTTGTTGACCTTGCAAACAGGTAACATTTGTATAATTTGGATTGAAGCTGGCTTTTCCTGCCCAAAATTAATACAAGTAAGTAGTAACCCAAGTGCCCATTTTGTGTGTGTTTAGGCAACCTATAACTTGTTTAGGCCATTACCCAACCCACGCATCTTGGCATTTCTAGTTATTTCCTCTCATGTTACCCTTGAAATTGATTAGCAGCTGAAGGTTCAGCAAACAGAATAGCGTCAGTGCTGAGGTATCTTAAGAAGCGGATAAATATGTAATCTTCACTCCTTTTTGCCACAAGCACTAGTCCAGTAGTTTGTTTGCTGCCTTTTGCCGTTTCTCCTGCTCCTCTTAGGTGAAGGTTCTAAGAGCAAGAATAATGTAGAAGGTCCTTTAAATGATGGCTTGAATGCTTACATAAGCCATCAAATTAAAAATCAGAACAAAAGTGAGTGGTCAAACAGGAGTTATGCTTGCTCTCCATGTCCAGTTAGACCTCCTAACACCCCTAATGGGTTTTAGCACTTTAGCTAACTACGAGTCATGTGATGACATGTTCAAGTCTTTCTGCCATCATTGCTGATGGAGGTAACATAACTATCTTTAAGACAATACGTTAGCTCATTACTAGAGGAGGCAAAATGGGTGGGTCAGACAGGTTGGGTAAAATGTGTCAAAACAGGGTGGGATAAAATTGGCATTTTTCTAATGCAGGTTTGTTCTCTCATAACACTTTCTGTCTAATGTTTTGATTTTTGATTTTACTTGTGTCAAATTTGATTACAAACATGTACTATTAATCTAGTTATTTTATTAGAGGGATTTGGAGGTTTTATGTGTTGAAAGTAAACTTTAGGTGACTTTTGACCTGTTTCCAATTAAGCTAATATTTACCCGTTTGACCTGTTAGAGATAAAACACAACCTGAAGCAATTCATTTAAAAGTTAATGGCTTTGATTGCTCTGTACGCTTAACACGTTGAAATTGTCTTGTGTACGTCAACATTTATGCCATATTGAACAAAATATGAATTTATGTTTACAATTTTCACTTCTGGACCCGTCGAAAACTTTTAAGTCCAAAATTAGATGCTTTACACAGCTTAAATGTAACTAGTAGACCTTTAGGATGTTCTCCCATGATACATGCTATTTGCATAATGTTATGACCATATATGTTCAAATTCAATGCGGGCTGTTACTCTTGCCTGTCATAATGCAATGGATCCTGATCTTTACCTTTTTCCCTAGAGATATTGAAAGAAAGCAGTATACATAATAATTATTTGTAATATGTATATACTGCTGTGTATTCAGGTTTCTGAAACGCGATATTAAAAGATGATTTCAGCATCCCATTGATTATTGTCCGACTTTAGTGCTGGTAAGGACTTGGTGGATTCTATCTTTACAGGAGTTGACAATAGGATGCAAGCCACTTTCAGTATCGGTGGAACTTGGAAGGTAGATATATTTAATTCTAGATAGTGTTAACCTCATGGTTGCTGTATCGTATGTTAAGTAAAGATGAGATTTCTAGTTTGATTGTAGGCCTTGAAGGGTAGGTAAGTATCTTCAAATTCAAAACGGGCTGTTTGCTTGCTTTAATAGTAAAAATCCCAGAAAAACATTTGAGTGAAAAGTGGTCTCTGTGTAAAAACCAGACATAGACTGTTGAATGCATGTGTATCTTTCTTGTTTATTGTTCTTTTATTGGCTAACCTCTCACTAACAGACACCCTTAATCCAAACTTTCAATTACGGTACTTTTCATCATTGAAGTAGGCCTGTCCATATAACGGTCCAAACAAACCGAACCGGACCGGCTGGAGTATACACACAATGGCCTGGTTTGCAGTTCTTGATAGCATCTCGTTTATAAAAATGTAAAAGTGAGTGTAACCGGGACACAATCGACCGGCTGGAGTATACACACAATGGCCTGGTTTGCAGTTCTTGATAGCATCTTGTTTATAAAAATGTAAAAAGTGAGTGTAACCGGGACACAATCTGATATTCATAATTCAACCATTTTTGTAGGGTCTTCCATGATTAGGTAACCAAAGACCTGCTATTGTCCCATTTGTAATCATCAAGCAAGTTTTCAATCATCACTATCGTAAGATTTTGTATGGATGCTAGGCAAGCTTGAGGCTGTGCGTACGGAGATCGGTGTTGATTCATGAAGGATTGCTCTATAACATCATTTCAGAACACAGCCACAACCACAAGCAAATATTGGGTCAAGGTCTTCCTGCAGGCTATAGGATCCACGTTTTGTTGTAATCCATTATCGTTGCTTTATACCTTATATGCTCCAACATTTTCATCCTGGCTGTACTTGACACAAGTTAGCACATGCACCTCATCAATCTTAAATAAGAATACGGCTAAAAAAATAAGGTTATAAACCCAAAAAAATAAAGCCAAGAAAATTAAACAGAGCTGATACATTTTCATGCTGAAATTTTAACTTTTCTAGAACAATGAAGAAACGATAACATTCGATAAATACACCAAGCTATTTTTTCAATAGGAGTGAACTATGCGAAGCTATGATCTTATATTATGTAACCACGGTTTCCCTTATCAAGCATGGCAGACATATACAACAGTTATGTACTGATACTAAAGCATAATAAGCAAGGGCATGTGCTCATAGAGATGTAGATGTTAATATTACATCCATTCTTACCACAAACTGAAACTAATATCTAATAAAAGATAACTATTACCAACCAAGAACAAACTGCAGTCTTCATTATTATGATACAGAAAAACATAAAATCGAAGCAACTAGCTATACAATACAATTTATTTAATATTAACATAAAAAAGAAACTCAAACAAAAACCGAGCTGCGATGCATTTACCCATTATGAAAAACTTAATCAAGCGAAAGAATAATTTATATATAATGAATATACTGAGAAAGTCACCACCAACAGCAGAAAAAAAAACACAAAACATGTAGTGAACTTAAGTCTTTGCAAGAGTATATTTAAGGCGTAGAACATTTTTGTTTAACGACAAATGATAAATATTAAAAATAGCAAGGTGCTAGAAGAAAACAATACACCAACGAACACCAAAACTAAAGCACCATGACTAACCCAAATCCCTAGTCTAGAAATGGAAAAGACCAAGCCAACACCTCTCAACCAACACCCAAAAACTATCCCGGAACATAAGATAACCCAAACCTCGACTTGACCAAGAATAAAAATAGATGCCCCATGAAATGCACTATTGTAAAGAAACGCCCCTCCCTGTTAGACAAGACTATTTTACCACCTAAACGCCTTTTATATCCCATAATAATGAAATTGTAATCGGAATCCGTTATGTCTTCCCCATGAAGCTCAATATCCTCCATTATTTTTCCAAGCACCGCACATTAAAAGGTAGAACATAGCCTGCTGTTGACTCTCATTTCTGCGTACGCCTGATAGCACAAAATAAATTTCAACTATTCTTATAGTAATACATTAGTAGGAGAATGCGAAAACGTTAAAATCATACCTTGCAGAGTGACTAACGAAAACATCAACATTCAACGGAGAGGTTATTAGTTACTTCTAATCTGGAGAGCAAATAAACGAATATAAATATAAAAAGTAACAATAAACGATGCCTCCATTGTTTGTCAACTTCAAGGTTAGAATGGTTTGCTTTTGTACCACGATTCAGTTATATTAAAAAGGGAGATGTGACTACTGTGGTATTAAATATTAAAGTTTACTCCGTAAACAAGACAAGTGCAATGAAAAAACATTTGTCGGGATGTAAAGAAAACCCTAAATATTTGAATGATCAAACTACCTTATATTTAAGAAGGAAAACGATGGTGAAGATGCAAGTGCTAGCATGGAAGTTTGACAGTAATGCGATTAGAAAAGCATTGGTGAAGATGATTATATTCGACAAACTTCTTCTTTTTTGTTGAGAAAGAAGATTTTTTAAGAATTCATATCCCATCTTGTTTCACAATCTCAAGAGATCGCGGAAAGATGATTATGACGAAAAAGTTAAGCTCATGTGTTTTCTCAAATTAATCAGAAAACGGGTTTGTTTTGACCACCGATACATGGACCGCAGTACAACGTATCAACTACAGCGTCTTACAACTCATTTTATTGATGATACTTGGACATATCTTTAAGAAGTAGTTGACAATATCAAGCCTATTAATAGTCAAATTGAACACGATCTTGTAGAATTTTAAATAATTGGGATATAGAGAATGTAGTTATCATTGTTAATGGGTTTAAAGTAGAGGATTTTTTATATATCATGTCCAAGTATCATCAATAAAATGAGTTGTAAGACACATGTAGTTAATACGTTGCACTACAGTCCACGTATTGGTGGTCAAAAAAGCCCGTTTTTGGTCTCCCTGAAAAAAGACTCACGAGCTTAATTTTTTCATCGTAAAAACAGATTTCCACAATCTCGAAACGAGATGAGATTTAAAACTAGGACAAAGTGCTTTCATGAATTTTTTAAAACCCTTTTTCTCAACAAAAGAGTAAGGAGTCCGTCCAATATAATCATCTTTACCAATGCTTTTCTCATTACTTCATCGTCAAACTTCCATAGTGTTATGATAGCACCTTCATCGTTTTCCTTTTTGAAATATAATAGTTTGATCTTTCAAATTTTCGAGGTGTTCTTTACGTGCCAGAAAATAATTTTCTGTTGCACTTGCTCTGTTGCTTATTGGATAGGCCTTACATTCAGTACCGCAATAGTTACATTTCCCTTTCGATAGCCCCTCCTCACCAGTGAAGCATTCAAAACGCTTCCTTACAACAGACTTGAACTTTTCCCCTGCATTTTCAGTGTTCTTAGTAGTTGCCTTTCTCTTCTTTATTCTGGTTTTTATCGAGCTTAACAGATTTTCGCCTTTGTCCTGGACCATCTGAATCAGCACGGTTTTTCCAGATTTAAGACTGGTCCGGACCGAAAACCTAAAACAGATGATATCAAAAACCACAAACTGGGCCGCAATATGTCTAACCAGCTTACTGCACAGGAGAAGTATAACCTGCTTTAATACATGCACTCCTTGATAGACCAGTCACTCATGTGTACAATGTACTAACATTGTACATTCCACGCTGAAACATGTGCAGACAACAATCAAAATAACCTTACTAGAATTCATCATAAACTACCATTGTGAACCTACGCTATTGCTATAGAAACACTGTACTTGGAATTAGGGTGTAAACGGGCCGAGCCGAGCCTAGGCTCAAGGTTGGCTTGTTTAAATTCAAAGAGCTCGATCTTGGCTGATTTCGAGCCTATTCGAACTCAATCTAAAGCTTGAACAAAATATATAAATGATACACCCGTTTAGGCTCACGAGTCTATTTCGAACTTGATATAAGAACCATGAGCTCGAGCTCCAAAATATGTTCAAGTTCGTCTCGAGCTCGTTTAAGCTTGGTTCAATTCGAGCGTTTAATGAGTCGAGCTCGATTAGCTTGGCTCGTTTACACCCCTACTCGGAATAAACCCGCAATTTAGAGTGGATTATAGGACGTTAAAAATACCATAACCAATTAACCATTGTACCTAACTTTGTGTGTCCTACATAGATTGATATTGCAAAAGGCAAGAATCATTTTACATTTTTTCAAAACCAACAATAAGCGGAGCACAATTGTTGATAAAGAAAATCTCCTTAAAAGGCAATAAATGATGAATGCACGAGTATAGAAAGAGATGGTGAAATGATCATTTGTCAACAATATCAATAAGAAATAAGAAATAAGAAAAGGATACACAAGAAGTAAAGAACGAACAAGGATTTAATTTTAACCGGCTAGTATAATTCTTAAGTTGTATTTACATTATAGAAATAGACGAGAAAACCCATGAAATTGTTGCCACCTCCCTTTGTGCATCAGCATGTCAAACCATCAGCATATATATACGTACCTAAGCTCTGCAAATAATAGTTCCTGATGATCATGTAAGATTAACAATGACTTTAGTACTAACATGACAAGTAATCAATAGATCGTATGTGCAGAAATGATGCTGGGCAAAGAGGGTGGATTTGTGGTACAGGGAAGGATTAATGAATTGAGAAGTTAAGTTGTATTCAATGACGAATGCTTTTTAGAAAGTATATATGTAAGTGGCATGCATATTAATATATACATACGATTTTCCTAGTGGAAAACTAATACTCGGGGGCTATGTATGAGATTCAGGTTGAGTTCTTCTAGTCTCTAGGCGATAATCAATATCAATTCCTGCAAGGGGTACACCTGGCAGTGGCAATTGGCAAAATGGATAGGTTGGGTAATGGTCCAAAGGGTTTAGATCAAAATGGGCAACTTTAATGTCTGAATCATTTAGAGGGTGCCTGTATTAAGTCCATGAAATGATGTGGACCATAAGTTTTCATTTTATATGAAGGCTACTCGATTGACAATGTTAATTATAGATTGAAGAGGAGTCTAGTAAGCAAATAACTGCTTATTAAATCCAGTAACTTACTGAACAAAGAACTAAACGGCAATTTAGTATCATTCTGATGATATACTTGGAATTAGGTTCCATCCCTGGCCTCTTTTAACATGATCAATACAGTTCAAATAATAAGAACGTTAAAAGTACAGAAAGTTCAAAGATAAAACGAAACTATATACTCACCTGCAGGGTACTCCGGGAGAAAAAAGTGCACACCATCAAGTATCAATCCATATACTGAGAACATTAGAGTGGACAAATTCTTGACACCAGTTTCAATATATGCTAATTCCACCAATGTATCCCATCATTCAACTCTAACTCCCAGAAATTTATCCATAACGTTCTTAAATGCCTGTGGCAAGTTATAACAGCATGTTAAACTATGCTCCAGATAGTAGAATAAAGTCTCTCAATCAGATATTGCCTTTGATTTGGATGATTTTGGGTTCAGGGATGATACTATGAAAACATTTCTTGTATATGTACTTGAATACAATGAACATGAGTTGAGCAATAAATGAGATGCACATGTAACATAACCAGGAACAGTAGAGAATTGGAAGACTTGTGAACTACGAGAAAGATAAAGGAAGTCAATAGCAAAATTCATGGGCAAAGGGACTTCTAACTTAAAATAAGAAGTCTCCATCAGTGGTCAATACTGAGTAATTTTGTGACAGGAAAAAAGCAACTATAAATTCTGCCTCTTTAAAGATCAAGGTGAAAGTGGGAATCAATTGAGTGCCGTTTTAATTTAATAGGTTAATTTACCGTTCAAGTGACATCAACAAGTAATTGTGCAATGTGTGTTCTTTTGCAATTTGAAACCTCTTTTTAATAAGAAAAAAATAACCCAAAGAACACATTCTAACCCCCAAACAAAATGGAAGATGCTAAGGAGGCCTCTCAACACACCATTTACCTTGCATGAAAATGACTCCTTTCCATTAAGAAGAGCATCCATTACAGCAAATTGGTCATCAAATACACCATAAAATATGCGGTAAAATTCGTTCCTGGAAAGCGGCAGAATCAAAACATAGTCCAAAATCTTTTCTTAGCAATACTTTTTTTCTTCCACTCTTGTGTGGTACATGGGGAATGCATATAGCAAAATTCTGGATGATACGAATACTTACCTTTCTTCTTCACTATTTAGCTGATCCATCTCATCAAATTTTCGCGTAAGGACTTCAGCTCCGACTGGTGAAACCAAGTGCAGTACTAAAGCCTCTAAAGTTCTCGGGAAGTGATGCTATCAGAGGACAAACAGTTCAGGGGCCATTTCAATATATAATGATTGTAAAGGCCAAAAAAATTAAATCTCTAACCACTACTTTTTGTGCATTTTCTAGTAAACATCTTCCAACTTATTAGGATATGATCATTCAAGCAATAAACCAGATATAAACTCACAGAGAAATGTTGAAAGATAGGATTAAAACCTGGACTCACCACCATGGCAAGGAACATTTTCTGCAGATCAAGTGGTTCAAGAGTCCATAAAATATTAGCAACTGGGTCCTCCTCCAAGTGATACAATTCTGATATCACAACTTTCTTGGGCTCTGTTCTCTCCACATCAGAGGCTGAATCAACTGGAATACTCAAATCGGCTGCGTTGACACAATCATGGACTAAAGAAACAAGCTCATGAAGGGATTTGAGAGGAGAAGGCTCCAGATCATGTAGCATATTCCCATCACTTAACTTATTTCCACCAGAAACCTTAATATGATCATCTGCTTAATCAATCACAAAAGTATACCAACTAGATTAAGACAAGTATCATATTTTAAGGGTTTATTTGTTTGACAGATTCTGAAGAAATCCAGGCAGAATTGAAAACTTGGTTATTCTTTCTGAAGGAATTAAATTCCTTGGGAATGTAAATTTTCCTTTACTCACAGAATCTTCATTCCATCAGGGGTGTGATGGATTTTAATTCCAAGAAACCCTTGAATTTACCAAAGACCAAAAGGTCATGACAAAAAAGATAACCACTTTCAATCTCTCTCTCATTTCTATCAAACATTACCATTTTCTCTATTAGATCCGGCCACCACCACTACATCAGCCGCCACCCCACCCATCACCATCACATACACTACTGCTGGACCACCATTACCGTCGGACCAGTCACCAGCTGCAGCCAACGTATTTGGGATTGTTTTGTACTTTAGTGTTTGATTTTTCTTTTTTAAGTATCTTTCTTCTTATATTCTGTAGTGTTCATGGTGAATGTAGTGACAGGGACTATTGAGTTTGATTTAGCACTAATAGGAGCTGTTCGTTGAAGAACACATGCATGATTGATAGTGAATCATGGTAGTGGTGGGTGGTTCTTTGAAGAACAATCCAGATTTTAACTTCTTTATTTTGTTTGTTTGATAATTGATGATGAATAAAACCAACAACAGGTTGAAATAAAATAAATCTTAGACTAGTTCAAAAATTTTATAAGCAAGTTATTCCAAAAAATATATAAGGATAATTAGGTCATTTACCATACTTACATTCCCATTCCGTTGTTGAATTTATTAACCAAATACGATTATGGTAAGGAAGTAGATTCAAATTTCGTTCCATTTTGACAACCATTTACAATTCCTTCGGATTTCAATTCCATTGAATTCCATTCCTTTGAAAGAATAAGCATTATGGGAACCCAAGCCCAACCTAAGGGAATGAATAAAGTATACTTATATTTACTAACCAGGTTGTTCATAAGAAGATTTATTACTCGCACAAGGAGAAGTCTTGCACAGCATCTGATTCTGTCCAAATCATGAAAGTAGATAAAAAGCTCAAGTAAGGTTTTTGAGCCATTAAAACAAATGACTGAAACATAATATATATAGATATAGATGTGACACACTCCATCAAAGACTTTATTATTGAAAGTTAACAGTAGTCATTATTATTTTGAATATCCTGCTTAAATAATACGTAGTAGCTGTGTACAGTGAAACTAATAATCATCCACAGTTCCACACTGTACAAAATACATAATACTTGAGAAGAAGGGTATACCATTTCTTTGTCGGTCAGTCTTGAAGATTACCAGTTTGATATAGACATGAAACATTGAATGGAATGCTCAATATCAGTCTCTGTATGACCATACTGAACTTCAAGAAAAAAAATGAAAGAGAAACAAAATACCTTTTCAATATTCTGCGCAGATAATATGAATCCATATGTTCCAACATGCCAGACATAATTTCAGACCGCCACCAGAAATTAACAGCAACTGTTAAACTTTCACTGTCAACTTGGTGAAACCTGAGCAGAAGACGCATAAGAAAAAGAATTAATACATAAGCTCAGTGGCAATGAAATGAATGATTCTATAATTCCTCGGGTAGTAAACGTGCAACATAAGATTGAAGCCATATCATTCGTGTTAAGTCAGTAGTTAACCCATAAATTATCTCGTCCAATTTATTTTCAGAAAATTTGAACAATTTTCCTCATGAACAATTTTTGTAAGAGATTATTGGAACCAATGCATAATGGTTTGTCATCACTGAATTGGCAAAAACATTGTTCATAAGATATTTCTCAACAGTGTTAAAAAATGAAAGCCAAATGGCGAAAAGTATCTAATGAATTCTTGTGTGTGACTTTGCAACCCGGCAACCCCTTCAGATCTAACTTATCCATAAACAAATTATGCCTGTTACAAGGTAAAGAATAGGAATGCAAGATATTGAAAATCTTACCACCCTTCAGGAATGAAAAGAGCATCGCCTGCATGAAGAGTCACCCTGTGCGAATACTTTTTTAAGTGTTCTGCTCTTGGATGAAGAGAAAGATCATGTTCATCTATGGGAACACCACTGGAAGAACACAAACTATAGAATGAACACCAAGACCTTAGGACTTAATGATGGAAAGATGATCGGGGTGGGTGGGTTGGATATAAGGTCAATATATGGGTTTTGGTTGAACGTTCTTTTAGTGCACGTCAAAACAAGCCGGTTCAGGTTGACCCATACATTTTTTGTCCATTATTTACAAAAGATTAATATGTTACTTATGATTACAAGAAAGATATTATTACAATAGTAGTCTAAATCTTTAAATGAAACGGTTTAGAGATTGTACACATTAGAAATAGACTTCGGGAGACCTTCACCTCGATCAACCCATTGGAGCGTTCTTCTTTTAGCTAAATTTTTTATTTGACCCATTTGACCGCCTTAGGATAAAAACATAACCCAAATCGACCCATTCACTAAAAAATGGGTCAAAATTTCCACCTCTACCAAGAAGTCATTTCTAATTGGTAGTGCTTTTACTTTGTAATTAATTGGAGTAGAAGAGGGAACATATATCAGCTTCACTGACATGTACAGAAAGTTACCTGTGGTTTGAAGCCTCCCCATACAACGGCATTGGATACAAGACCGGACTGGACGAAGGGGGCCACAGGTCAACTAAACCAAAAAACATTACACAATTAGAAAAAGAATTGTTATCTACACTTCATAACCTTATAAATGGTTATGAAATAAGTAATTATCAAGAATATGATACTATGTGTTGCACCGAGCCTGATCAATTTGTTAACACACTTGTCAAATTTAATTTTCTTTCTCAGAGAAAATCGATTAATATCTTTTCGCTAAACTTCCCTGGTAAATGTTAAATGTTTGATACATAATTATACAGAAAATGTGTTGGCCTTAATAACTGAAAAAAAAAAAAGTACACCTTTTTTGCTTCCAGAGACCACACAAAGAAGGTTATGATGTGGGTCATAGTGAGTGCTTGATCTTGTTTGAGCACCATTCATCCAAAGATTGATAGAAGTCAACATCTGCGTCTCTAAAAATAGAGGCTATACATATTGAACAAGTGTAGCAAGATGTCAAAAAATGAGAATATATGGTGGCAAGACTGCCAGGGATATAAAGGGTGCAAATACCGTTTGAATGTCCTCTATAAGACTTCCTAGCTGAACCCTCTCTTCTTTCTCAATATTCATAATCGGTACCTGTATTGGTATACATATAATATAAATTCCCCCACGCTAACTAATTAAGAAGATCCTGTGTGTTAGCTTAAATTGTAGTAGAACATTGCTGCAACAGTGGAACATCAAGACCTCTGAACACTAAGAGGGTGACTCATTTACATGTGCATTTTGAAAGTGATTATGTGATCTTATATAATCAGAATTAGATTCAATAAAACAAGTTATAAGAGATCGTGATAGGAAGTACTATTGGTGTTTGAAAATGTAACAATCAAATAATCAGTTGTTTGAGAGTTTGAAAAATTCTGATTTATTTCATTAAGTTACTACATAAAGAGACCAAAAAGGGCATTCTTGTGAGATATGGATATACATATCATGATATCGGGGTAAAACCGTAAAATTGTCTCAAATTAGGTGATAATTTGGTACTTCTATTTCCTCCTCCAATAATCAGTTTTGTAGTCACTACTACAGATTATTTGAAGCACCAAACATTATAACAGATTTTCTCAACAATCAATTTCAAAACACAAAGCCGAACGCCTACATATTATATCATTGATCCCTCTGACTGTAGCAAAAATAACAACCTGTGCTAAATAAATTTGATGAGAAGCGTCTCCAACTAACAGATCATCTTGCTGCGTTTCAAAGCTGGCTGGCAAAAGCTTCTCTGTACTAGAGCAAGGCGCAGTACCTTCCTTGCTCTGCAGATCCAAATTCTTGCAGTATCCGATAAAGTTAGAAAAAGGTATCTGGACCTATGGGAGGAATAGGTAAACTGCAGTAAGTGACGTTCAAAGCATAACCTTCAAATTTAACAAAATCATGTAAAAGTCATACAGAAAATAGTAATACCCTCTCATGGTTTCTGATATCACCATAAAAGACTGGCGCAGACTTTGACAGCATAACCTCCACCATTGACGAACCTGCTAGTTCCTAATATAGATATAAAAAATTGGTAAATTACAGCCTATATTAAAGCCCATGCTAATGTGCCAAATAGAATAAGCATGCCAGAATCTGATATGGAACATAAATTAGCCATTGACACTCATATGTAGAGCAACAGATGGCTGAAGGTGTTTTCTATTGTAAGATAGAGTGGTGCTAACACTAAGCAATAAAATACAGTTGATGTGCATCATGCGGGTCATTCTTGATTTCACGAAACACTTGTCCATCAACCAGTGTCCAACTAACAATGTACCGGATATGTTCAAAGTACATAGTAATGTTTAATATCAACCATAGTGTATTTTACTAAGCATCATGTCTATGACCATTAACCAAGCTTTATGCCATGACTTGTGATAGCCGAGTATCCCCAAAGTCTACATTATGAATATGCAAACATAGGAATAAATAAAAAACACATGTCCGCAATTTTCTTGCACCCATCAAACCCCCACACCTTGCAACTAGGTCATAGTCATCTAGAATTTCGGAATCAATAAGATAACATACTTTAAATGATTTTACCGACTGTTTTAACTTTTCAGTCAGTTCCGCTACTTCTGCTAGCTACAATTGAGGAAGTTATTGCAAATTATAATAAAAGTATCAACTCCCAAAATGTTCAACTATCTTATAGAACTTGATAACACACTTGGAGTAAAAGATTGAAGTGCCAAGATTTAAGTATTCACATGTGAATACACTCAAGTTTGTCATAAACCTCTCCCCTATAACTAACAAGTAACAAACAAACATTTTGGCTCTTCATAACAATTGGTGAACTAATAAAAACATATTCCAAAAAGATAATTTCAATCAACATATTTGTTAAAACCCTAATAATAATAATAATAATAATAATAGTAATAATAACAAACCTCTAAGTAATCAAGACCGCCGGTGGACGGATTCCACTTACTAAAAGCCTTCCAATCGTTGATGCATTCACGAAAAACCTAATTAGCGAAATACTAATTAATAAATAAAATTCGGTGACAAATATCAGACTAAACTTATAATAATAATAATAATAAAAATCATAGCGGTGATGATAGAAATAGATTGGATGATTACAGCAGGAACATTTTTAGGTTCAATTTGCAAAGTGAATTCTTGAGCTGCTGGAGTTGCATCAATTTTGATGATTTTAATATTTTCATGTTCCATATTTTGCTTACGACTTGCAACGAAAACGATTCACTTGGTTTATGCGTTCCTAATTCGAGTGAGGTTCAAAAGAGACCGTATTTCTTGTTTTTTTGGAAAATAATCATATATGCATGCCACTCCTGAATCACTAACTATCATATATGCCATTGGTACAAGTTTTTAATGCATACAATAATTTTTAAACTGACTGACATATATGATATTTTGAGTTTTAAGAGTGTCGTATATGAGATTCAACTTCTTAGTTAACTTTTTTTTTATTAAACGGCATATTTGAAATTGTTATTTTTCCGTGTTTAAGTAGAAGAACGTCTATAATATCAGCGTTAATTTTTAGACCCTTCTCAGTAGATAAATGGTGTGAGAGTTTTTTAACGAATTGGTCATAATTCTCGCTTTAATTCTTAGGTGAGTCAGGCGAGTTTACAAAAGTCACTAAAATTGCACCACGTGTCTATGAATTCTCACTGGTCAACTCATTATCTCTTGGTCAGACCGTTTATCGCATGCTAATAAAAACATGCCATTTAGGAGAGTTAGGCGAAAAATTCAAAAACTTGAAGAGCGTGCATTTAGGCGATTATCTTCTCCCTCATTTCACGATACACCCAAAAAATGCCGACTATGGTTTCTTTATTCCTACGACTTCTGTTTTTAACAGACAGTTAGGATTTTAGGTTTCATTGTTTGCTGTTGGTGGCAGTAGTAGCTATTTTTAGGTTAGGTTTCGACGTTTGCATTTTGGTTAGGGTTCGATTTTGGATTCTGGTGGTGGCGGTAAGATGGTGGCACTTGTTTGTTGGGTTGGGTGAGAGGAATTGGTGGTTGTGGAGAGGCAGATTGTTGGTGGCAATGGGTTGATGGCAACAATTAGTGGACTAGTGAGGTGGGCAGTAGGTTGGTGGCAAAACTTAATTATTCGAATAAAAAAATTAAATTGAAAAATCACTATATGTTCTTATTATTGTTTAAACATATTACAAAATTCACTACAAGTTAAATTTAAAAAGAGTTGTATTTACTCCCCTCTATAACATATGTTGTTAGTTTGGGACCAACAATAGGTATCAGAACAGTTAAGATTGTTCTAATCTTAGATCTATTAAGATGGCCACATATAGTTAAAACTATGCTTACCTGAAAAATGGTTCTGCATCCAGACCTCATAAGTTTGATGCTAAGGAATTTTAAACCTGGAAATCTAGGATGATTCTCCACTTTGAATCTATTAATCCATTGATGTCAAGCGTTGTTTTAGAAGGACCATTTGTGCATACTACTTCTATTGATGTTCCTGCTTCTGGAACTACTCCTCAACATCTATGGAGGTAGTTAAAGCATCAAATCAATGGTCTGATGAAGACAAAAGAAGAATATGATTAGATGATAAAGCTAGAACTCAAATAGCTATTTCACTTCCTAACTCTGTATACAACTCTGTATGCAGACTACCTTCTGCTCAGAAAATGTGGGATGCTTTAGATATAGCATATGAGGGTAAGGAAGAGGTCAAACATAACAATATCATTGCACTAAAAAGACAATATGAATTGTTTTTTTGTTACAAAGGAGGAACTCTAGTAGACATGTATACTAGGTTTACTGTCTTACTAAATGGCCTAGCAACTATGGAAGTTCACATTGATGTGTTTGAAGTAACCAGCAAATTTATCTACCACTCAAACTCATGGGTTTTCTTCAACCCACAAACCTGCAATTATTTTTCAACGGGTTTATTTTTACACCCGTACTCATAACCCACGAATATCAACGAGTGGTTTAGCATGAATGTTTAGATAATATGAAAATTTTATATAAGAATCAAAGATTTTATTATCTTGAAACAAATGGTTTAGCATCTTAACATTTTTTAATTAAATAAAAATTATAAAAATAACTATTTAATATAATAAACTTACATTTAGTAAACGTCAATGTAAAAATTAGTCATAAATTGTTAAGATGATTACATATCACTTGTTTTACATTTAAAATTAATATTTGGGGATGACATATATGAAAAATAATATGTGTCGTAAACTGGACCGATCATTGCTCGCATCATAATATAAATTAGAAATTATTTATGTCTACTTCAAAACTAAAAGTAAATCATTAAACTGATATATTGTTGGGTTTTCAAATCAAAACCTCATCAGAATTCAATAACCCAATTACTAATAAATCGTGATAGTTACTCGGTCAATCTAAATAATGAGCACCATTACCCTCACGTAAAATTTAACGGTGGCTTAATACATGTTAAATGGAGACGAGATGACGTTGTAAGAGTATGTCCTCGCACTACAATTGATTATACGTCATAGTAGGATAGTTGCCTTCAGCGCGGTGCTTAGTTGGTTGTCGAGATGAGGGCATTTATATGCATCTCAGGTTCAATCCTCACCAGCGAGAAGTAGGGGTGTAAAGGAGACGAGGTGACTCGCAAGCTACCCGAGATTAACTCTAAAAATAATCGAAATTGTCTTCGTAAAAGTCGACTCGAGTCAAGCTTGAGTTACTAGAGTAAACTTTTGAGTTGAGTTCGAGTATTAAAATTCTCAGCTCGAGAGGCGCACAAACCTAACCGAGGTTTCACTACCTTACATTTTTACCCGTCACTTATATGAGTATTAACATATTAACTGAACTTTTTCTAATAAACTCCGAGCATGAAAATATCGAATCCAGTCGAGCAAGCTTGAAATTATTGAGTCGGTTAATATTAATATTCTAATACTAATAATCGAGTTAGTCGAGCCAAGCTCGAAATTGTCGATTCATTAATCAATTTGAGCTTGAAAATACAAGCTCGATCAAGCTCGGTCGATTTTCGAGCTTTGAGTTTTCAAATCGAGTCGAGCAATTACACTTCTAGCGGCAAGGAGTAACATAATTTATTAGAAAATTTTATTGGTGTTGTTGGATAAGTAGGTTGGACATCCATCTAAGTGGCTCACTAGGTGAGTTTGATTTACATATCGCATAATGGGTCTGAGGTGTTCCAGTGTTGGCTGGATATGATTGCCGGTTTCAAACTGTAGTAGGATAGTTGATCTTTATCAATAGGTAAACGGAGCTTAATTGGACTTAAACATCCGTTACATTAAAATTGTACAATAAATATTTAATGTATTATCTTATTTTATTATTATTATTTTTAAGCGACAAATACTTAGGTACTCCTAATACAAATACTTTCATTAATCTACGAATATATACGTTGAGACTAAACCCACAACTTTATAACTATGTTACCTTGATATCGCTAGATCAATGAATATTTGATAACATATGATCCTTATTCTAAAATATTAATTAGAAATTAAAGACATGTGATCATAACTCCATCTTAATCGGTTGATATATAATAATAATAATAATTTAACAACAACAATAATAATAATAATAATAATAATAAAATTATAATTTATAATTATAATTATAATAGCAGTGGATGAAATATTACTATTATAATTACAATGCGGGCTAATAGTTATCAAAATATGTTAAAGATTTAAATGTTATCCAATATTTTATATCATCGTCATTAATTATTAATTAATTATAATTTTCGAGTACTAAATTAATGTGAAGCAAAACACTACTACAGTATAACACAATTCGACATCGTATTTGACCGCCAAACCTTTAGCGACATCCAAAATCTTCAAAATTTATTATAAAAACCATCAAAACGGAAAACAAAAAGATTATGCGAATTGCAAGTTTTCCCTGTTTCACTTCCTTCGCTATCTCTCTCTGTAACCTCCCAAGGGGTTAAGATCTATCAATTAGGTGTCGTTTGGTTTTTACTTTGCAGACCTTATTAGGTCTTATGTCTGCGGGCAGACAGACGTTTTCATTTCAGACGGTTTTTTTTTCTGAAGACATATGACAGAATAAGATCTTTATTTGTCTGCGGGCGGGCATACTTAGAATATAGCTTTTTATGTCTGCGATAGCAACATTTGCATAAAGGAATAAGAAAAATAACCCTTTTAATATATTTAATTATATAATCTATTATTTAAAAATTTAATCAATAACTATTAGTTTATAAAATTTTCTTTTATTTTTTTATTTGAACTCATAAGCCCAAATAGAAAAGTAACTTTTTTTTATATATTATTACTTGAATAATATATACTACATTTATATTATTAATTGGTGTCTCAATATTCTTTGTGTACAACCTCATAGATTCATACATAATTAGTAATATAGTTACAAACGTTGTACTATACACATAATTTCAACATTGGTTACCTAACAAAATGATACTATTACATGTTTTGCACTTCATAATTTTATAAGAAGTGAGGGTTTAAGGGATAAGCTTTTTTGCAGATAATTTTTTTTCAAAATTACATTAATATATAACCAAATTGACTTTTGCAGACAAAAAAAAAACAAACAGTTTTCTATATTCACTTTGCAGACTTCAGGACGACATCTTCTTCAGTATACATGGCTACAGACATCAGACATATAACATCTGAAAAAACAAGCAGCACCTTAATCTCAATTATATACCCAGGTATCACAATAGAAGCAGGATTCACCCCTATGTTGTTTCTTATCATGTAAAATCTAAAATTACTTAATTTTAATGCTTATAAATGTATCATATATAAACGCCCTTCTTATTGTTGATATTGGTTTACCACTTTTGTTGATTTATCGAACTATAGCTTTAAATATTTCATCTTTATTATTGAAACTATTTGTAATTGTGGCCCTAGGGCAAAGCATTTATTCTTTTATGCTAAATAAATTGTATATCTTTAGTGAAATTGATGGTTACAGGGATGAATGGATTATTAAAGTTGAAGAGACTCCATTGACCTATCTCTATCACATTATGGTATCATATAATTCGTAACCTTTGTCTATTTCCAAGTTTATCCATATACACAATGTTCTTGTGATTTATGTAAGTCTAATCTATTCAGCGATTTTATGTGTGCTATTAGAATTTCAATTTAAAGAACTACCCGTTTAGTAAGCCACCATACTTTTTTTCTATTAAATTTTAATGAAGTAGTGATGCTGAATAAAACATTAAACCATTGATGTTTTTATGACAATTGCATGTTTATAAGATGTTGGGTTGCTAAGCCCTAAGGGGTGTCACAAAATTCAATTGTGTCTTTACTCTTTTGGTTGATCAAATGAACATCGATTAATGTTTTCTTAAAAAAGTTTCAAGATTATACTTTATTTCATCCCTTTGTATAGTGTTTTCAGCTGATGCTATGTAAGCTTTTTATGAATTTTGGAATGTGATCGACTTTATTGGTGATAAATCTCTAGCTAAATACATTAAAAGTGGGTCTATGTTGGCTATTTGAGAACTGATACACATGATTACATGAACACATGATGTTAGATCTCTGGGTTGTTGTATGTATAATCTACAGTAATAATACATATTCGTGAAAGTATTTTGACATAACTTGTCACTAGTACTTCTATATGCTTAGTTACTCACGTATAAGTTTACCGTCTGAATACAAATTAAAGAGAGTTCATAGGATGAGAAATCCAGTTGACTTTGGTTATTATAAGTGTCTACTTTATATTGGTAAATTACCCCTTGTTTAACTTTTCCCTATTTTATGAAATTCAAACCGACTCTTTTTTGGTTAAAGAGATGCAAATCTGATAAAATGATAATGAATGATCATTATCTCTTGAATATGTAGTTAGCATATATGTTTATCATATGCTGTAAAATAATCGTTAAAATTTCATGGATGGAGTCCAATAAGCAATAGCTAGTTTGATTGGTCATTCTATGTATAAACTTGCTATTAGGTTATATACATAATTAAAAACACGTTTGTTTTTTCTTTAATGTTATTTTGCAAAAGTGTTTATATCTATGTTATAGGAATGGATATTATTGAATCTAATTTAATCTTAATAGCATTTTTTTATTACATTCTTAGTTACTTAGTCCAAACGTATAAACCAACTATTTTTTTGGGTTGTTTTCATTTGTATCAGGTTATGCTGTTTCGGGAATATAAAGAGAAAGAGTTAAGATTTATAAGAATGATTTCAATTTATTCATGTTTGTAAATTGACAGTTTTTCAGTTCATGTATATTATAGTAGTTATCTTGACATGCATATATACAATGTCATAAAATTGTTATGTTGAAAATGAAAATAGTTGTCTATCATACTTTTTGTTTATAAAAGTCTATATGTATATTATACAAAATATCGTACATAGCATATGTGGAGTATTACACTAGCGTGTAGCCAGATGTTGATGGCTATAAATTAAGAAGTTTTGCTTCAAGTGTTGTATTTTATCGTATAAAAGATGTTGCACTTGAACATAAAAGTGTTGCATTAGAGTGTTAAAATGGTTGCATTTTAGTCAAAAAGTGTTCCATTAGAGTTTAAAAGTGTTGCTTTCTAAAGTGTTGCGTTTGCTAAAAGATTGCGACACATTCAAAAGGTGTTGCATATTCCGTTGCTTTAGACCTAAGACAACGTTAGCTAACGTAGCACTTGGTGAAGTGTCGTATTAGGCCTAATGTAACACTTTTAAGGCTTAATGCAATACTTTGTGAGTGTCGCCTTAGCTTCATTTTGTTGTAGTGCAAATAGATGATTGAACGCGAGCGAACCACCTTATGTTGACTTTGTTCCATTTTACTCGTTTTTCTCCCGTTTTTGGTGAGTTTTGCAGCATTGTCCTTGTAATCACCTAATTAACAAAATAAAGAAAATAAACGTAATATTTGGATTAAAATGTTAATCATTTAATTAATATAGATAAAATACCGTGAGTAAAAACGTGACTTTTTACGCGTTATCAAAATTCATGTGCCTACGGGCAAATTAGACAATATTATGGTCGTGGTTCGATGATTGACTGGATGTTAGAAGATTGACACACCACCGAATTAGTCGATATGTCCTCCATATGTTATTTACTAAGTCACTCAGCTAGACATACCACCAAGTCAGTCATCATGTAATAATGATGATAATTCAAGTCAGACAACTCACCAAGATCAAGTTGAGTCAATCCATCACTAAGTTAGTCAACATATCTCTTAATCAAATCAGTCACCCATTTTCTTGATTGGATATGACACATCACGAGTCAGTTAACATGTCACCTATCTGCTAGTCACCAAGTCAATTAGTCACCACATCAGTTAACATTTTACAATCCTACTCGTCACCATGTCAGTCAACTAGTCATGCCATTAAGTCAACCAGTATGACATCACTTTAAATAGTCAAGGGTTCTAAGATTTCTCAGAACTTAGTATCTATATAAGTCAACAAGATTTCTAATAGTAATATTAAACATCCACCAGGATAAACTCACCCCACATGCGAATGGGTCTTGGATTGTGACATAATGACAAGACATGATTGTAGTGAGTTCTCCTACATAAGAACCTTCTCAACCCTTTAAGTGAAGATATGTACATCATCTTTGTAGCTTGTCTAAGTATTTAGTACTACTTGACTATGATAGTGACTTATCTCAACAAATTGTAGGCTGACATGTTAGACTTCATGTCTAAAGGGCTTTATCGCTTATCACATACAACTAATTCTGCATTAATAACAATTACTTGGCAACAAAATAAGTGGAAGCGTGACAACCCTAAAAATTAGGTATTTTTCGAACATTTTAATTACGTGCATTTAGGTTAATTCCCGATTAATTATGTGAAATTCGTTTTTATTAAATTAAGTCTAGCACAAAATCTATATTTGCATATGAGATGCGATTAAATTAAATGCAAGAAGCATTCATGAATTATGTGAATTAACCAAGACTATCGGTAGAAATCAAATTACACGAAGGTTGGTGATCCATTTATGAAAATAACGTAAAACTATTCAATTTAATAGTCGTTATTATTGTTATGATAAATATGCTAAGAAATAAGCATATCAATTTTTAAAAATCAATAAATGTTCACGTGAAATGGAAAACGTGCAACGAATGAGATAAAATGCGAATTTAATCGAATAACCTATCAATTAACTCCCAATTATTATCGTGATCAAGAAATATAAGTTAACTTATTATTATTAAGCTAAGTATAGCAATGACACGTCAAGAAATCAAATTAATGATTATACCAATTGTCACGAAAACGTAGAGAATCCCGAGTAACGATTAATCAAATCATCGGTAAGTCACCCGAATATTATTTCGATCAACTTGTGACATCCTAATAACCCTAATCTATGCTAATCAACCTTAATCTACCCTAATTAAACCTAATTAACCCTAATCCTACATTTAAAGACTAAACTAATCGAGATTAGCGGTTAATGATCAAAATATCTAGCTTTAATTGTGTTTAGCCCTTAAAGGGCCCCCCCCCCCCCTTCGTCCTCCCTCCTGGAAATCAGCCAAGAAAGGGGCCCTAGGGACCCCTTTGATCTCTTCTCCTTGATCCCTAAAACGTGGAAATGGCTAGCCATCCTTCTCCCTCCCTTACCCCTTTGTTTCCCCTCATTTGCAACACATTACTCCACCAAAACACACACAAACCCCAAGCTTTTCTCTCCTCCTTGCTGCCCTCCTAAACCCACAAATTTAAGCAGCAGCAGCAGCCCCTAAACACCTTCATTCTTCACTCAAACAACTCACTAAATCAACCCTTTAATCTTCAACCTTGCATCCTCCTTGTAACTCCTTTGATTCACCATGAAACACCATCATTAGATCTTCATTTTGTGCTCTTAAACCCCTCAAAAACGTGCTCACCTCAGCCCTTATTTCATTCCTAAGTAAAACAAACCAAAAACCTAGGGATTGGAAGCTAGGAACTCCCTCACAACAAGATCAACCACTACTTTGCTATCCTTTGCTTTCTTAGTGCATTGTAAGGGTGTTTCTACTTTAAACTCTTTATAATTCTTAGTAAAATGATTATATGATGGTTAGAATATGTTTAGATGTTCACTCTTGCTAGAATCTAACTTAAAAAGTCGTATTTGTATGTTATATAACAAAGTCATGCTAAAAAGAACCAAAACAAACACTTAAACAACAAACTGAAAAACGGCAGAAACTTTTGTAAACTTTGGAGCTTCATAACTCAGTCGAATCTTGATGAAATTTCTTGTTTCTCGAGTCTAAAATTAAAGAAGTTATCTTTCAAACCCCACCGGTTTCATAATTTTTAGACAAGTATTGATACCTTAAAATGAATTCCTAAGAAAATGTGTACAATCTGTATTTTCGTGACAGAAAATGACCTAACTTTGGGAGGTCATAACTTTCAAACTATAGATCTAAATGAGTTGATTCTTTTTCCTACAAGACACAAATTGTTTTAGCTTTCAAAGTTGTATAATTTCATTCTGTGAAGATAAGTATAACTCATAAAACTCATGGATCTATGACCAACTGTCCTAGAAAATGTACTGTATGACCTTTGTGTAGTATAAAATATATTTGGACCCCTTAAATATGACCAAAAATTATGAACCTTATATTTCTGGAAAGCTAAGACACAGAGAAACATATAGTTAAAATTTCATAAAATTATAAGCTTGTTTGACTAGTCAAAACCATTGCCAAAGATGAGTTAAATTTGGGCAGAAACTGTTAGAAAGGGACAAATGAAACTAAAAAGGACAAAAAAATAATAAAAATCATATATTAAGGACTTTTGATATAAAAATTAGTATGATTCATGTATTTAGGTATAAAATAAGTATTAGAACAAATTAGAACAAGATCTAGATTATTAAACTTAAATTTCACCAAAGTTAGGTGTTAAATATGAGATAAATGAGACTAGGGGGACTAAATTGCAAAAACCGTAAAAACGGAGGACTTATGTGTAAAATCAGTAGGTTTAAAAGTGTTTTAGATAAATTATGAACTAAAATGTTAAAACCAATACTTAGATGTTAAATGTGGAGTTAAAACCGCAACCGTGAGCTAAAAACGTTAAAATATGGAATTTAGGAAACTAAAAGCATAAAACTTCTAAGCTATTAGTTTAAACTATGAAATCATTAAAATAAAATGTAGTTAAGTATAATCAATGATTTAAAATATTAGAAACAAGATTTGTACGACTAAAACCCGATAAACCCGAAAGTTAGGCTTAAAAACGGATTTTAAACGACTTAGATAATATTATATCGATAAAAGTGTAAAATTGATTTATAAAACTTATAACGACATTAATATATATATATATATATATGTGTACATATATGAGTATATATATATATATTTTGGTCAAAGTATTGTAACGACAAATAATTATATATATATATATATGGGTGCCTATGAGTATGTATATATATAACGTCAAAGTATTTCAATGATATTGATAATATATATATATATACCTATATGTGTATGCTTATATATATATATATATTGAATAAATAATGTAGTGATAACTATATAAACGAAAGATTTCCGAATTAAAGGCGAATCCAGAACCTTGAACCAAGCGCGATAAAAATATACACATATATATAAATATGTGAATATATATATATATATAAGAAATCAAAGATTCACGTTAATTATATAATGCATATAAAAAGGTATTATAACGTTTGACTTAAACGAGTTTTAATGATTTTGAAAACTAAAAGGGATCACAACGTGTCGTTTTCTTTTAAAATAAAGTTACATGATATTCAAGCCCGTCGATGGCAAAATTTATAAACCTAGTTGAGTGAACAACTGACATAGACTGACTATTGATTCGTCTACATGTATTAATTTAAACTCTTGCGTTTAGGGCGCTAGGAGACTTGTTTGGACAATTAGATAAAATTGTTTTTGCTAGTACGCTCGGACTCAGGTGAGTTCACAGCCCCATTTTTATTGTTTTACTGCTTTCAAACTGGGGTGAAAAACATATAACCGATTTGTATGCGATTATTAAAACCTGACATTGGATCCTTATGAAGGGCTAAGTTGATAAGTTGTAGTGCCGAAGTCCTAGCATGCAATACTATGACCATTAGTTAGATGACGCTAACCACTGAGTATACAGATAGTACTATCGGGTTTGACAAGCCCATCCCACGTATGTTTTAGTTAGTCGCGCTAACTAGCGACCTTGTTCGCATGTGGGGACGAAGTATACTTAACCTGTCCATGGCAAACGATTCATTTGTGTTGTGGTTTGGTTATAGGCTTAGTTCGGCATATTAACTCATAGGACTTGCAAACCTGATGGGGGATTACAGTCAGTGAATTTAATTGATAATAATCGTATTTGGGCCTTTGTGCCATCTTATTGAAATGACGATAAAATGATTTATAAATGATGGTTTTTGATCGAGCCATTAAACCTGTGAATTCACTCAACGTTATGTTGACTTTTCAATAAAATATTTTTCAGGGAATTAGCCATGCCGTAAGTTGAATGAATGTTGGGACCGCCCTATCACGATGATTAGGATGCCATATTTTGAAAACTATGGAAACTTATTTAACTAATTTAATGTAGTTTATTTGTTGTTTCCGGAGACTTATCTTTTGAATTAAAAACGATGTATTTGTTAACATCAATACTTTAACGGCCTGATAAGCCGAGTTATTTGTAAAAATTTAATGACATCTTAATGTATATTGTTCTGCGATAATCACATGCTCTCGATATGTATTGTTATTCGATCACACGTCACGCCCCGAAAGCTTCCGCAACGATTATTATAAGTGTCAAATTTGGGGGTGTGACAGGAAGGAAATAATAAAATCAATCATATTGATCAAACACTTTAAACCAAGATCTTGATACAATAATAAAAACTAACAATGCAATTACACGTAACAAGTTAGGTTGAAAAGATACCTACTTGGAGGTGCTCGGTATGAACTAACCTTGATCTTCAAGTTTTTTGTCCTTCTTGTGGCTCCTATAAATCAGCAACTTCCATAAGGATACGATAGGTATCCACTAGTGCTTACACGGTTGAATGAGTGGTAGACTCTAAGCGCAAAACTCAAACCCTTACAAACTAACACAATCAAATTGCGAACCGAAACCCCTTTAGCCTCTTTGTTTATAATTTTTTTTATTTGAGTACTAAACTTGAAAAATTATTTAATTTTATTATTCGTTTAAATATGTCATATTGTTGGGTCAGAGACCCCACTTATGTAATTTATAGATGACGAATTCACTAAAGGTTCTTATAGTTCACTGCATCTGTTAGCAGTGAAGAATATAGTAGATAACAGAAGCTCTGACTGATCAAACTAATCAGTGAGCTATTCTATACTTAGAATATCTTTTAGTCTACTCTGATCACTGTATATATTAGCAGTGATCTTCTCGTAACTTGAAGAATAATGAAGCAACCATCACTCGCTGATGAACACTTAATCCTCATAAGTTACAATGGCTGTCGCTGAAAAGAACTTGAAGCTTCTGTTGAAGTCGAAGACTGAAGACAGAGACAGAGAGCAGTTCACTGATGTGGAAATCAAATCTACTCTATTAACCAACGGTTCATGCCTTTATCCTAGAAAGTACATTAGGTCTGACAAATACCTAATGTACAATGGAAGGTCAACTTATGCAGCACACAAGAAAGCATGCATATCTTTTGAAAGATATGTACGATCACTTATTGTACAAATGCATTTAATTCCTTGTACATTTTCTGTAACCTAGGATTAAAGTAAAATACAAACTTTATTCCTAGGATGTAATGTCACATCCAAACTTTGGTAGTTGCATTACTGTCCCAACAAATATGGTGTTGACACGTGTTGATGTTATCTCTCATTGTGTGAGAGTATAAATACCATGATCAACTACCATATTAAATGTCCATAATTTTGTATTCGCGATCAACCTGTGATTCAAGCACGTTCCTGCTAATCAGAGAACCTAGTGCCCTCACTTATCTGTTAAGTGTTGATCACTGAGCATTATCAGCGAGCTATTCGCTGATAATCTGTTGAGACCAAATTTGTCACAAGTTAGTTTACTTAGACTTGTCTGTCTTGTCTATTTCCGCAAGTAAACTTTGTAAAGTATTCAATTGATTCAAATCAAAAAAAGAAAACTTTAAACTTGAATTTGTTATCTATTTACATTTGTTGTTAGTAGTTAAACGTTTTATTGACAAACCGGGACCAATACATATAATTAATTATTAAAATAAGAGAATATAATTTTTAAACGAAGTAAAATGACTAAAACCTTCATTTATGAAAAAAATGTTACAGTAATTAAAAGAAAGAAAGTGTGCAATATATTTTTCATAATATCAAAATATTACGGAGTATTTAGTAAAACTAGTATCGGATTCGTGTACAGTAGCTGGTGAAGATTTCGTGTGTTGCTGTTAAGAGACATATTTTGGATTATTTGGTTTCTTATATTTTGTTCGAGTTGGAGATTTAGTTTAGTTAGCATTTGATTACTAAATTGATATGACTAAATATACGATTGAGGAAACTTTAGTTTGTACTAATTTTCAATTTTTTAAAGTATTTCACTTTTACAAATTATTATTATTATTATTATTGTTATTGTTATTCTTATTGCAATAAATTAAAATTCGTAATTGTACTTTAATAAAATTAAACATTTAGATATTTATTTATAGTTGGTTAATTTCTTAAGTGTTATTATTATTTAGTTGACATTTTCTTTTTTAGTATTTTGATGATAATAAGTTGACATTTTTTTTTTGGTAGTGAGATAATTATTGAGATGATTCAAAGTTGCAGTAATCTTTTAAGGGCAATTTAATCGTTTTGTATGATTGAGGTTAATTTTAAAATAAGTGGTAAAAAGTTTATATACATTCTCATAATTGAGTCTAATTTTAATTTTTAAAATAAGTAGCAAAATGCTTTTTATATATATTATAGATTATAGATAGATAGAGATAGTGATATAGATAAAAGATGTCACAGACTCTTTCTATCGTAGTAATATTATTCATTTTGTCGCAGTTAAAGTGTTTACTTTGAAAATACACACAATTTAAAAAATATGTACTGACATATATTATTCATCAGTCAAAAAATATTCTTATTCACTAAATTTTATTTCAATCGATCGTAAAGTGAAAATAGACATTTATTTAGGATTAGACAGATAATAATAAATTTGAATGACAAATTCGTCATTTTTTCAAAAAATAGGAAATACGTTCGCTGTTTTTAGCGCGCAGTTACCGACCAAACATTTGAGAGTTAGGGCACCGAAACTTAACGACAAAGAATCTCAAATTAGAGAAAATTAAGGCATTGTGATTCACTGCTTTAGGGGATACATTAGCAGAAACAAGAATTGAATATCATCATTATCATTATATCCGTTAGATCTTCTTAATCTCATTTTCATTTATTTCCCTAATTGACTCCTATCGATCACTTCACTTTAATTTATTGTTCGTACATTGATGAATTGACCTATGGTTTTCGAATCGTCAAATTGATCGGTTTATCATAAGATTTGAATGATTTTAAAGGATGAAATGGGTAACATTGCTTAAAGACATCAGAGAGAAGGTAGGGTTATCATCACCGCCTAAATCTGCTTCCGAATCATCAACATCATCTTATAATCTTCTTGATCGAAATAGTAACAATACCACCTTTTCAACCAATGAAGACCCCTTGTATAGGTCAGTTCTTCTTATTTTATTTATTCTTATTTACTTGTTTATTAGGGCTTACTGAGGACGTCGTTGTGCGGGATAATGCTTATCAATCATGTTATTTTATGTCCTTTTTAATTTGTTAAGAACTTGAGGTGGTAGGGATATTGGAACATGGAAGTGAGCTGTATTTACAGCATTAGTTTATACGAATTTAACACGATAAATAGTTTCAAGAAGATTTCGGACAGTAAAGAAAGGGAATTAGGGGTTCTAAGAACAGAGCTCAACTTTAACTGATGGACTCCTTCTAACTATACTTGAGTTAGGGATCCAAATAAATTGATTATTGTTGGAATAAAATACCAGTTAATCAGTTAACACAACATTATTGTCTGATTTAGATCATTTGCTGGTCTGGTAGAACTGCAATCTAATTGTATGCATACAATGAATAATAAGGATACAGTTTCCCATTGATTAAATTACTCTAGGAGACCTTAGTCGATGTTAAAACTGGCGGTAATTGCATTCTAAAGACATCTTGTCAGTGTTCTGGGAGATTGCTTATCGATCGCATGTTTTCATAGTACTTTTCCTAGGGTATCACATTAATGATGATGACAGCACACAATGGTTTATAGTTTTTCTGCTACTCAAGCATGATGATGTAGAATAGTTCCCAACCTAGTGTGCTGCAAGGGTGGTCACTTCTAAGCATGCAATTGTTTCTCATCATCATATTCAACATTTACCAAGCTTATCTTGAGATATGTGTTTTAGGTTTATGCTTCAATTATAATGTTCTAAAAATTATTTGAAAATAATAACTTTGATGATAAAGAATAATCACTTAACCAGAGTTGACTTGATGGTATATAAAGGATATGAATGACCATAATCTGAGTTCTTATATTGCTACCATTTGATTTTGGCGACATAGGAGTGAAAATGTGGTAGAGTTTGTTGGATTAAGGTATGCTACACTTATATCCAGTGCCCAAGAGTATTTAGTTATTTTCAGGATGGATTTACTCTTTGCTGTTTCTTATTATCATTAGAAGTGTTTTATTTAAATTAATCTTTTAATCTTTTAAACTTGGACACAAATGTTGGAACTCCAGTTGTCTCTCTTGGTCATCAATTTTTTGTTTATTAGATGAGTGTAACACACTTGCACCAACGCGTTGTTGCATTAAATTTCACATAGATTTGGTCTTCTTCTTTAAATGTGTCTCATATAATCTTCTAATACGTTTGGTAACAGGGACTTCGGACATTATTGATGATATATTAATCGTGACTTATGGAAATTCACTCATCCAACTGATAAGATATGCATTTTTATGTTTTAAAAAGTAAATTAGTTTATTTTGGGACCAAGGAAGTATTTTTAATTTTTCTCTTTACTGTGAATTTATAAGGTCATATAAGGGTTTCTTATTACATAAGATTAAGTTGCTTTCGGTGTATGCACATATAATCACATGTAATGCTAATATCTTTAATTCTTCATGACCCACTTAATAAAAATTGCAATTGTGCAAAATCAACCAGACCTAAGTTGCTTCCATTTTCCCAGTCATTCTTGAAGTGGTGCAGTTGATATGAGATATTTGTGGTTTCAGATGTTTTGGACACATATGTAGTCATATTGTGTGTGCACATTGGGAGAGGGGGGAGAGGGTGATGGGGAGGGGGGGGGGGGGTTCTTGTTAGTGACTTTGAAGTATAGATCTTACGCATAAGTGCTACTTCTATAGTTCTGTGACTATTCAGTATGTTTATGAATCGTTCTTGTACTCTTTTCATATGACGGTGTGTGCTCTTTCTCTTAAAAGTAAAACTCATATTTTCTTTCTACTTTAACCAACTCTAGTTACATGATAACAATGTAAAAACCCCTGTATACATTTGCTTTCCTTGAGCATATTTAATGTATGCCTATCTATCTGGTTAAAAGCAGAGACAAGTATGAACTGGAATTGGACTTTAAGAGATCCTGGGAAGAGTTCCGAACATCGACTTCAGAGAAGGTCAGTGCGTGTTACAAATGTGCTTGTTATTTTTGGAATAACTACTGACTACAGTTGATGGTTCCATTACATCTATGCAGGAAAAGGAAAAAGCCTTGAGTTTCAATATTGATGTCTTCTGTAGATTAGCAAAGCAGCATTCTAATGTAGCACAATTGATTTCCATGTATGATATCAACTACCCTTGCTCTTTTATATTGGCTTGATCTTCTTTGTCCACTTTACAAATTTCATTTTGTCATTAGCATAGATTGTCCGTTTATATTGGCTTGACTTCTATTTATAATTTTTTGATTTTTCAATAAAATACGTGACGGAGAACTTCCATAAGTATATATATATATGTATACTCTCAACGGAATAGCCAAAATTGGGTATTATGTTATTGTTTTTAAAATCTCGTAAAATTGGTGATTGGATATGTCTTTAATGACACTTTGACATATCAGCTAAATAAAGCTCTTAACCAAATTTGTTGGTGACTTGGTATGCTAAAAATCATCTCCTTTTTGACAAAGTACTAATAGAAATTCACACCTATGTGTTAACCTTTGCAAGTAATCCACAGGTTAGTTGAGACACAAATATTTTCTTTTGTCGTGGGTAGAGCATTCGTCACCGATATCGAAAAGTTAAAAGATAGCAGCAAGAAAAGATCTTTGGAGATCGAAATTGTGATAGGTTTTTTCTCTGAGGTTACAGAGGTTTACTTCTTTTTCTTCTTTTACCTACAAACTTGTGTTTTATATGGACATACATTTACACCTATACCTTGACAGGATGGAGTTCAAGCTGGCTCAAATTTACTACAGGCAGTGTCATTCCTTGTCTCTGGGGTAAGCGTTTAAACTTGACATGCTAGACAAAAAAACAAATTGAGTTATTTTCTTTTGTGGCTTATATGATTCTTCTTTTTTGTTACCCTGGTGATAGATAATGCAACTAACCATTTTAAATTTTCACATGGATAAAGCCAAGTAGCATTGTTATCATTATCTTAATAGTGAATTGTTTGCATTGTTTACAGGATATTGATAAACGATCTCTCCTTGATTCTGGGATCTTGTGTTGCCTCGTTCATATTCTCAATGCTCTTTTGGTTTCTGATGGAGGGATAGTGAAACAGAACATTGACACTGATGAAGAGGAACCAGAAGTAACTGAGAATGCAGTTCCAGATACGCGGCTTGAGGTAGGCCATTTCTTATTTGCTATATATGTTTTCCATAATATAACACTTGTAGTCTATATATATATGTTATAAATGAGGGATTTATAAAATCTAATACAATAGATCTTGAAGAACTAAATCTTATATCTACTTTCTACGATTTGTTAGTAAAGGCTATGATACATATCGATTATGGTCTAGTTATATGTATTTGAACCTTATGTATTACAAAAAGACCAACAGATAAGAGGCTCTAGGACATATTTTTAATTTTGCTTTTGCCCACGAAGGTAGAGGGCAGCATTCTGCATATCATGAAGGCATTGGCAAGCCATCCTGCAGCTGCGCAGAGTTTGATTGAAGATGATTCTCTTCAGCTACTCTTTGAGTTAGTTGCCAACGGGTCTTTGTTTTTATTTTCAAGGCACAAGGAAGATCGTGTCCCTTTGCACACCATCCAGCTACATAGGCATACAATGCAGGTGATTAGTTGGTAACAAAGCTGTAATGTAGTAAATCTTTATATTGTAATATGCTTTTCGTTAGATTCTAACTCAGCAGTAAATATTCTCGTCATCATTTTCTTGAAGACAAGTTCTGTTTTATTTGCTTAATAAGTTAATACATTTATTGTTTGTTCTCTTTTATCTAGGTACTTGGTCTTCTTCTGGTTAATGACAATGGGATCACTGCCGAGTACATAAGGAAACACCAGCTGGTGACTATCATTTTCTGTTATTCTGAATTATATTGAGTTGTTCCACATTCTTGAATAACCACGTTATTTTTATTATGTTAAACAATTTATACGTTTCTGCTGTTTGGTAGTTGTGACACGTGCTACCATTACGTTACATGCAGATAAAAGTGCTGTTAATGGCCGTTAAGGACTTCAGTCCCAAGTCCGGAGACTCTGCATTTACAATGGGTATTGTGGACTTGTTGCTTGAATGTGTGGAATTGTCGTATAGACCTGGTCAGTTGCTCTGTTTCTTTTCTGCTTGACTTGACCACTGATTCTCATAAGTAGGAAGTTTATCTGGAGATGACAACTATAAGATGACTCGCAAATCTATTATATTGTTGCGAGAGATCTGGATTTCAACTTGTGCATTCTCCCAATTTTATATAAGAATAGCTCATGCGTGTTCTCACCATAGGTGGCAATCTCCACGACTCAACCCATCTACATTTGAATTGATCCATTAGGGTTACCTTTTATCTGGGTCAAATATAAAATAAATAAGTATCTTAAAAGGGAATGGGTCACATGGGTTGACAGGGTAGAAAGTCGCCCAAGGTGTACTTATAATGTATAAAGCCTCCTAAATTATTTTATTTTAAAAATCAGATTAATTATGGAATAATATAATTTTCATACTCATATTTGACATGCAGTTACTTATAAAATATTTCAAAAGTTCCAACAAAAAGTGTATTCTGGTTCATCCATGTTGCCACCGTCAAGGAATTTATAATTCTAGAATTCTACTATTTTGGTGATGCTTACTAAACTTAATATTGATCTGCAGAAGCTGGTGGTTTCAGGCTAAGAGAAGACCTTCACAATGCTCATGGATACCAGTTTCTTATTCAGTTCGCATTAGTTCTTTCAAACAATCAGGGCTCTCAAACTAAGGAACAAAATTCTGATTCAGAAGGGTCAAAGACAACTAATGATATGGACATGCAGGATGGAAAGGGATCCCTCTCACCCACACTCTTTAGATTGCTTGATGTTTTAGTTAACCTATCGCAAGCAGGCTCAACTGATGTCACTGGTTCACCTGGATCAATGGGTACAATAAAACATGTAAATCCAACTGGCATGTCATCTGATTGGTTAAATAATGACCTTTGGGAGAAGGACAATTACAAAGTTAAGGACCTAGAAGCTGTCCAAATGTTGCAGGACATTTTTTTAAAAACAGATAGCAGGGAGCTGCAAACTGAGGTACTAAATAGAATATTTAAAATATTCTCAAGTCACCTTGAAAACTACATGTTGTGTCAGCAGTTACGAACTGTTCCATTATTGATCCTCAATATGGGTAGCTTCCCGACTTCTTTGCAAGAAATTATCCTTAAGATTCTTGAGTATGCTGTTACTGTTGTAAATTGTATACCTGAACAAGAGTTGCTTTCACTTTGCTGCTTGTTGCAACAACCAATAACATCTGAGTTGAAGCGCACTATTCTGGCATTCTTTGTAAAGCTGGTGTCTTTTGATGAACAATACAAAAAGTTCTTGAGAGAAGTAGGTGTGCTGGAGGTTCTTTTAGATGATCTCAAACAGCACAAGTTTCTTGTGGGTTCAGAGGATCAGAATGATGGTAGTAGTGAGGTGGAAAGGAAGGGTAGCCCTAATGGTTTCAAGAAACATCTGGACAGTAAAGATGCAATTTTGTCATCTCCTAAATTATTGGATTCGTTTGGTTCTGGAAAGTTGCCTCTTTTTGAAGATGAACACACAATTCCAGTTGCTTGGGACTGTTTGGTTTCGTTATTGAGAAGAGCTGAATTTAATCAAGCTATGTTTCGCTCTACTGATGGCGTAACTACTGCTCTTCCTTTTTTGGGCTCTGATGTCCACCGCCCTGGCGTCCTCCGTGTATTATCATGCTTAATCATTGAGGATTCTGCTCAGGTAGTATGTGCGTACACACACAAACTGCAAGACATGCAATGTAATGTCCATTTTTGCAAATGGGAAGTGACATGCATACTGCAAAATCACTTTATCAATGCACGTGGTACAACACTCTATATGCATGATTGTGTTGTAGACATCACATCACATTTTGTGGTACCATGCAACATAAATTTTTAATATGTAGCATACTACCAATTCTTACTGCAATATGCCATTTGTTACCATTTAATGCGACATACTTACCATTTTCTCTCATTTAACGCAACTAATTAAGAAGAAATGCCGTTGCATTAAATGGTTCAGAAGGTAAGTTGTTTATGCGGAAAAAGTGAATAGTAAACTGCAATTTTTTTGCAGTGTGCCCTAATGTTTATTGGAATGAGCAAATTTCCAGAAGTGAAAGGGTAACCTGTATGAAAATTTGTTTTCAAAACTTTTTTACCTTTTTATAATGAAAGCATTATGTAGGCAGGTTTAGTTGTGGCCTAGATTTAAGATGTTGATGTAACATGCCTTTTTTATTCAGTACTTTTTTCCCGATTCTTGTTGGAGCTTAAGAACCAAATTCATAAACTTTGTTAGGCTCATCCAGATGAATTGGGTGCACTGATTGAAGTTTTAAAGAGTGGGATGGTGATCAGTACTTTGGGATCTCAATACAAGCTCTCAGATGATGCAATATGTGATATTTTTGGAGCCATATGGCGGATTTTAGGAGTCAGCAGTTCTGCTCAGACAGTGTTTGGTGAAGCCACTGGGTTTTCCCTTATCCTAACAATACTCCATGGTTTCCAGGGAGATAAAGGGCAAATTGGTCAATCCTCACTGACCGTTTGCATGGAAGTTTTCACATATCTGTTGCGTGTGATTACTGCTGGAGCATGCAACAATTCTGCTAATAGGGAAAAGCTACATGTAATTATATCCTCACAATCTTTTTGTGATGTTTTATCCGAGACTGGACTAATCTGTGTGGAGTATGAAAAGCAAGTCACACAGTTGTTCTTTGAACTTGCTCTTGAGATCGTGCTTCCACCATCCTTTACACCAGAAACTGTTGAACCATCAGATGATATTGACAATGCCTCTACTTTCGGGATAATTACTCCATCAGCTTCATTTCTTCCGGATAAGCAGCTTATATTTAATGCTGCTGCAGTGAGGGTTCTCATCCGTTTGTTGTTGCTTTTTAGTCCAAAACTTCAGATCGATTTATTAAAGTTTATTGAACAACTCGCTCGTGCTGGCTCTTTTAACCAGGAAAGCCTTACATCTGCAGGTATTTCTGTACAATTTTGTGATGTGTACTTGTAAAAAAAACTAGTATCTTATCTTGCTATTTGTTATTTGGTTAGGTTGTGTGGAACTTCTTCTTGAGATAATATATCCCTTTCTTTCTGGTTCATCCTCTCTACTTTCCCATGCTTTGAGGATTATTGAAGTGCTTGGGGCTTATAGGTAATACTTTCCTAAGTCAAATCATCTCATTTTTAGAATCTCTGGTGGAATTGCATCCCTCAGTTCTACAGAAATTGTTCAATGTCAACTTCTGCTCAATAAGAGTCCCATGTAGTGTAAATAATCAGATATAGAGGTGGGTCGATTTGAGTTGTGTTTTTTCTGAAATTGGTCAAGTGAGTCAAATTAAAAAGCTTAGCTTAAATGGAAATGGGTCAAAAGTCATCTGAAGTCTATTTTAAATTCATGCAACCTCCTAAATCAATTAATTCAAAGAGTTCTATTAGTATGATAAATAGTACGTTGGTTTTTGCAATAATACATGACAATGTAATGCAATAATTACAATTTTCTTGAAAAGGGACAAATAAGTGTTCGTGGGTCAGCAAACCTTGACCCAGCCTGATTCGAGTCGTAGCAAAAAGAACCCTTTTAAACCCAGTCATAATTGACTCTTAACCAACCCACAGATATTGCCACCTCAATCAGAACATATTTGTGGTCAAGTCACCCCCATGTTTGCGTGTATCAGTAATATTTGCATATTTCAACTGTATTATTTGTAAAGTTTCTTCATGTGTACTTCGGTTTTCAGGTTTTCATCATCTGAACTGCGAGTGATTATCAGATACATTTTACAAGTGAGGCAGATGAGATCTGGTTATACTCTTGTTGATATGATGGAGAAGTTTACAGCTTCAAATAACATTCCTCTTGCACCGTTTGTAGAGATGGATATGAGCAAGTCTGGGCATGCTTCTATCCAAGTATCATTAGGTGAGAGGTCATGGCCCCCTGCTGCTGGCTATTCATTTGTTTGTTGGTTTCAATATCAAAATTTATTGAAATTAAATGGCAAAGTGGATTCCTCTAGAAGCACATGTCCACAAGTCATGCGTATATTCTCTGTTGGTGCGATGGATGGTAGCAATAGTAATACTGTATATGCTGAAATTTATCTTCAGGAAGATGGAACTTTAACCCTATCAACCAGCAATTCGTCTTCCTTATCCTTTTCAGGTTTAGATATAGATGAATACATGTGGAATCATCTTGCTGTTGTGCATAGTAAACCAAATGCATTAGCTGGACTGTTCCAATCTAGTGTTTCTTATGTCTATCTTAATGGAAAGCTTAGATGCACGGGGAGACTAGGGTACTCTCCCTCCCCTGCAGGCAAGTCTCTGCAGGTTACCATTGGGACACCAGTTAATTGTGCTAGGGTCAATGACTTATCTTGGAAACTCCGATCTTGCTATCTATTTGAAGAAGCATTGACACCTGGTTCTATTTGTTTTATGTATATTCTTGGCAGAGCGTATAAGGGTCTTTTTCAAGATACAAACCTTTTGCAGTTCGTTCCAAATCAGGCTTGTGGTGGTGGGAGTATGGCTATTTTAGACTCTCTTGAAGCTGATTTGGCATTGTTGGCTTCTAAAGTGCAGAGGGCTGAGAGTGCTAGTAAGCAAGGAAGCTCTAAGACAGATCACAATGGTGTTATTTGGGATCTTGAAAGATTAGGGAACCTTTCGTTACAGCTTTGTGGACGAAAGCTAATATTTGCTTTCGATGGAACATCTACAGAAGCTTCTAGAGCATCTGGAACTTTGTCAATGCTCAATTTAGTTGATCCAATGTCAGCGGCTGCTTCTCCAATTGGAGGTCTGTTACAAACTGGTGATCTCGTATATATAACCCAACTTCATCTTCTTTCTATTAGAAAATAATTCAGCTTCTTATTATGGTAGTAGTTAGTGGTGGTAAGATGGGTGGGTTGGGTTGAAATGGGTCAATTTTTTTGGTTCGTGTTATAACAGTTAGTTCGGGATCAAGTTGATTCGCAAAAACTTTTCGTCCATTTTTTAGATAGTTTTAAATATTTTTATGCTTTAGTTATGATTACAAAAACAGTATTTGTAAGATTAAATGAATAAAGTCTTCCAATAAAATGATTTTGGAAGTTTTATGCATTCAAAATAAGACCGGGCAACTTTCAACCTGTGTGAGTCTTACCCTTTTAGCTAAATTTATTAATTTGATCCATTTGAGATAAAACAAAACCAAATTATAACCCAGAAATAAGTAAGGGGTCTGTGTTGCCACCTCTTTTACTAGGCATTTGCCTGTTTTTATGCGAATGAGTTTTTTGATATAATTTGAGTGTTGAGTTCTTTCTTTGTGAGAGCAACATAGTCAATGTTTTGACTTTATTAGTGTTTTCTTTCTCCAGGTATACCACGCTTTGGACGTCTTCATGGGGATATTTATGTATGTAAGCACTCTATAATAGGTGAAACCATGCGACCTATTGGTGGACTAGCGATGGTTCTAGCTCTAGTTGAAGCGGCTGAAACTAAAGACATGTTACATATGGTGCTGACCTTGCTCGCTTGTGCGCTTCACCAAAATCCACAAAATACTAGGGACATGCAATCATGCAGAGGATATCACTTACTAGCACTGCTCCTGCATCCCAAAATGTCATTATTTGACATGCATTCTCTCGAAATCTTTTTCCAGATTGCTGCTTGTGAGGCTTTGTTTCCTGGAACAAAAAAGTTGGAAAAGACTAATAATAATTCTTTTGAGACTCTCCAAGAATCCACCTTTGAGGAACTTAATTTGTCAAAGTTTCGTGATGATGTTTCTTCATTTGGTTCACATGGAGATATGGATGATTTTTCTGGAGATAAAGATGCTTTCAGTCATATCTCGGAACTCGATAATGGTGACTTACCAGCAGAAACATCAAACTGCGTTGTTCTTTCTAATGCAGATATGATTGAATATGTATTATTGGATTGGACTTTATGGGTAGCAGCATCAGTTCCAATACAAATTGCTCTTCTAGGATTTCTTGAGAATCTAGTTTCAACGCATTGGTACCGAAATCATAATCTTACAGTTCTGCGTAAGATAAACCTTATTCAACATTTACTAGTAACCTTACAAAGGGGTGATGTTGAAGTTCCTGTACTTGAAAAGATAGTCGTGTTGCTGGGGGTAACCTTGGAAGATGGGTTTGTCATTTCTGAATTGGAACACGTTGTTAGATTTGTAATCATGACGTTGGACCCTCCAGAACTAATGGAGAAAAGTCAAATACTTCGTGAGTCAATGGGGAAGCACATTATCGTTAGAAATATGATTCTTGAGATGCTAATCGATATTTTGGTCACGATTACATCAGAAGAACTGCTTGAACAGTGGCATAAGATAGTTTCATCCAAATTGATTACTTATTTTTTTGATGAAGCTGTTCATCCTACTAGCATGAGGTGGGTCATGACTCTTCTTGGTGTGTCTCTTACTTCTTCCTCTACATTTTCTCTTAAATTTCGCACCAGTGGAGGGTATCAAGGATTGGTGAGGGTGCTTCCTAGTTTCTACGACTCTCCTGATATATATTACATTTTGTTTTGTTTAATATTTGGGAAACCTGTCTATCCAAGATTACCTGAAGTTCGTTTGTTGGACTTTCATGCCCTTATGCCAAGTGATGGAAGTCAAACAGAATTGAAGTTTTTGGAACTTTTAGATTCGGTTATTGCTATGGCGAAATCGACATTTGATAGGCTATCTATGCAGACAATGATTGTCTACGGAAGTGGTGATCTAAATGAGGTTAGTGCTGGGCTTGTGGCGGAGCTTGTTGACTGGAATACTGAGATGACAGGTGAGCTTCAGGGTGAAGCTCTGATGCACAAAACTTATGCCGCTCGCCTCATGGGTGGAGATGCTTCTGCTCCTGCTGCTGCGACTTCCGTCCTTAGATTCATGGTTGATCTTGCCAAAATGTGTCCTCCTTTTTCTGCTGTTTGCAGACGAGCTGAATTTCTTGAGAACTGTGTGGATCTTTATTTCTCTTGTGTCAGGTTCTACCTCTTCACTTATCTTGGCTGATGCGTTGACGTGGCAAATTGGGTGGGCTTTGTAACAAGTCTAACTGGATTTGCGTCAAAACTGGTCAAATTTTTGGTCCGTGTCAAAACAGATCGTCTTGAAGCATTACACTTTTTGTACAAAAATTTAGATTCTTATTTACTTAAGTAGTCTCACACTTGATTACCGAATTGAATTTATTAAATAATAATCTTTTGGATAATGATTTGGATGTTTTGTGCATCAAAGTATTAAACTTACACTTTTAAGTAAATTTTTATTTTACCAGTTTGACTTGTGAGAATTAAGACTTAACCCGATTGACATGTAGGGGTGGCAGAGTGGTGAAGGCTTGTATCCTCCAAAGGAGTCCCTGAGTTTGAATCGAAAGTTTCAACTCCTTGGGACCACCTGAACCAGCCTAAAAATCCAAATTGTGGAGGGTACTTTCTTTGCTTGGTTCACGGTTTGTGAGGTATTCTTGGAGCCCTGGGATTGCCTTCCAGGTCAACATTTTGACTCTGGTAGGATTTCCTGGTTACACAAGAAAACATTACCCGAACTGATTCTGACCCGTTCATAAGTAAATGGGTTAAAATTGCCACATCTATGTTATTTGAGAAACTTGTGGTTGAGACCTTAATGATTATGTAGTTGGTTGAGTTTTACACATTGTTTTTCCTGTGTTTGTAGATCAGCTCATGCTGTAAAGTTGGCAAAAAAGTTGTCTGTGAAGTCAGAAGACAAAACTCCAATTGATTATGATGATGCTGCTAGTTCTCACAATAGCTTGCCACTTGAGCAGGAACAGTGTGCTAAAACCTCCATAAGTCTGGGAAGCTTCCCACCAGCGCATGCAAGTACAAGTTCTGAAGATATTCTTGTTATCACAAGCAATTCATATGAAAATAAAGTGAATAACATAACCTCGTCCTCACCAGAATTAGACAAGTCCAACAGTAAAGATTTAAGTTACGACGAACTTAAAGCCACTCCAGAGCCTGTCCGCCAAACAAGTACACTGAGTTCCTCATCTTTAGCTATATCTGATAACCTGTTTTCATCAGAGAAATCTACTGGGGTTCAACAAACACCTTCATTTCACATGCTTGCAACGAGTGTTATTGAATCAAGACCCAAGTTAGCTGCATCTCCTTCTATGGCGTCTTGTGTATCCATGTCTGAATTTGATGCAGCTTTAGACTCAAAACGCCCTCCCATAGTGCAAAACACCACAGACCCAATCTTCACAATTAATCCAAGGATGCTTCTGGACGCAGATGATTCTGGTTATGGAGGTGGTCCATGCTCAGCAGGAGCAACTGCCATTTTAGATTTCATGGCTGAAGTTCTTTCTAATTTTGTAACTGACCAGATGAAAGCTGCGCCCGTCATTGAGAACATTCTGGAAAGTGTTTCGTTGTATGTTGATGCCGAATCTGTGTTAGTTTTTCAGGGTTTGTGCCTTGGTAGACTGATGAATTTTCTAGAAAGACGGATCTTGAGAGACGATGAGGAAGATGCGAAGAAACTAGATAAAGCGCGTTGGTCATCGAATTTAGATCCGTTGTGTTATATGATAGTGGATCGTGTATATATGTGCGCATTTCAAGAACCCGTTGCGGTACTGAAAACTCTGGAATTCTTGTTGTCTATGTTACAACTTGCAAATAAAGATGGTAGAATTGAACAAGCAGTCCCAACTGGCAAAGGACTTTTGTCTATTGGAAGAGCTAAACAACTTGATACCTATATACTTTCAATGTTTAAAAACATGAATCGCATGATTATGTACTGTTTCCTTCCATCATTCTTGATCTCAATTGGAGAAGATGAACTTCTTTCACGTCTTGGTTTGCAAATCGGGCCCAAAAAGAGATTCTTTCTTAACGGTTCACCAGAGGAGGGAATCATGGATATTTGCACAGTGCTACAAGTACTCGTTGCTCATAAGCGAATAATATTCTGTCCTAGTAATTTTGACAATGACCTAAATTGCTGTTTGTGTATAAATTTAATCTATCTTTTACATGATCAGAGGCAGAATGCTCAAAATTTAGCAGTTGAGATCTTCAAGCATCTTCTACTGTATCGTAAAACCGCACTCGAGGATCTTCTTGTCCCCAAACCTAACCTAGGGCCGGTTTTGGATGCTTTTCATGGCGGTTTTGACAAACTTGTTACTGAAAGTATGCAATCTTTCTTTGAATGGCTTCATAATTCGGAGACTCTGGTTAGTAAAACATTGGAACAGTGTGCTGCCGTTATGTGGGCTCAGTATATTGCTGGGTCGGTAAAATTCCCAGGAGTTCGAATTAAAAATATGGACAGTCGTCGTAAGAAAGAGATAAGTAAAAAGTTGAAGGATTCAAAAAAGTTTGACCATAGACATTGGGAGCAGATTAAAGAACGGAGAATTGCACTTGAATTGGTTCGTGATGATATGTCTACAGAATTGAGAGTTGTTCGTCAAGATAAATATGGATGGGTACTTCATGCCGAAAGTGAGTGGCAAACACATCTTCAACAACTTGTACATGAACGGGGTATATTTCCGTTACCCAAATCGGTTTCAATCAAAGAGACTGAATGGCAGCTTTGCCCAATTGAAGGCCCGTATAGAATGCGAAAAAAGATCGAGCGTTGCAAGTTGAAAATTAACACAATTGAAACCATTCTAAATGTGGAGCTTGAAGGTCGGGAAGTATACCAAGAAAGAAATGAAATTGAACTCATTAATTCTGATCACGTGTCTGATTCTTTCTCAAATCTGTTACCATATGATGAGTTGTACGATGATTCAGATGGTGTAAAAGATGTAGCTTCCGCTAGGGTTGGATGGAACGATGACAGGGATGGTAGTATTCATGAGGCAAGTGTCCATTCCGCTGCAGAATTTAGTGTCAAATCGAGTTCAGTAGTTGCACCAAAAGCAGAGAGCATAATGGAAAGCTCTGATGTTGGTTCAGTCAGACGATATGCTTCGATTAGTGCTGATAATGTAAGAGTAACAGAGGACAAAATAGATAAGGAATTAACTGACAATGGGGAGTACTTAATTAGACCTTACATGGAACGTAATGAAAAAATAAGATTCAAATATAACTGCGAAAGAGTTGCGAGTCTTGATAAACATGATGGAATCTTCTTAATAGGAGAACTCTGTCTATACGTTATAGAGAATTTCTACGTTGATCATTTTGGGTGCATATGTGAGAAAAAATGTGAAGACGATCTCTCTGTTATTGATCAGGCTTTAGGTGTAACGAAAGATGTTTCTTTAAGCATGGGCTCTCAATCAAAGTCAACCTCATCATGGGGTGTGAATGCTAAAACATATTCTGGGGGAAGGGCATGGGCCTGCAATAGTGGTGAATGGGGCAAGGAAAAGGCAATTAACAGTAGCAATGTACCTCATTTATGGCGAATGTGGAAACTTAATAGTGTACATGAACTTCTTAAGCGTGATTATCAGCTGCGTCCTGTTGCTGTTGAAATATTCAGCATGGATGGATGCAATGATCTACTAGTTTTTCATAAAAAGGAGAGGGAAGAAGTCTTCAGAAATCTGCTGGCAATGAATCTTCCAAGGGACAGCATGTATGTTTTTTTCCTCCACGTATTTTACTTTTATCTTGCTAGATGCAATTGCCTTTTTACAGCTATACCAACAAACTGGTACACCGTCCTGCGGGTAAACTTCATCTTTAAGAGGTAGGGGTGAGGGTAGTGTTGGGTTGACCTGAAACACTTTTGTCCAAATTATTATTATTTTTTTTTTTTCCATTGGCGTGCCAAATATGATTTCAGAAGTTGTTATTTCTTAATATGAGGTTTTATGCATTAAGGATACACTTTGGGGGACTTTTCAGCCGTTGGAACTCTTTCCTTTTTGATTGATATTTGGTTTGGCCTGTCATAGATTAAATGTAAGCTTAATCGACCTATTGATAAGTAGATGGGACATAGTTGCCCCTCCACGAGAATTACTTTTTCGATCAATCTTGATTCTTACTCTTGTCTTTCTGCCTCCATATAAACAGGTTTTTGGCTTTTGCTATTATGCTGAGAATTCTTTATGCTTCCACTAAAGAAAAATATTAGCTAGAGCTGTTCACTTACGGAAGTTCTTTTCATGAATAGGTTGGACCCCACAATTTCTGGATCACTGAAACAGGAAAGCACTTTCAAGCTTACGGCTAAACCCTTTCTTAAAAGGTGGCAAAATGGAGAAATTAGCAACCTTCAGTATCTGATGCACCTTAACACACTTGCAGGCCGTGGGTATAGTGATCTTACTCAGTATCCAGTTTTCCCTTGGATCTTGTCAGATTATGAGAGTGAAAACTTGGACTTAACCAACCCAGAAACATTCCGTAAACTTGACAAGCCCATGGGCTGTCAAACAAAAGAGGGGGAAGTGGAGTTCAGGAAAAGGTTGGTGTTATCTGTACCTTCTCTCTGCTTTTCTTGTTTTTAGTTAGAGCTGGGAAGGTGAAGACAATGGGTAACAAGTCAAAAGAGGTTTGGGCTGTAAAACAAGTTGTTTTTAGCAAGGTTGAAAAAGTCGCTAGTCGGGGACTAGTCGGTCGGGACCTTGGAAGGACTAGTCGGCAAAGTCGGGGTTAGTTGGATTTTGACTTTTATTGACTTTTTTATACATTTAAATAATAAATTTCAAAATTATATGTGTAAATATAGAAGAGAACTATAAACTGAAAAATGTATAATTGAAATAAAAAATAATTCATGTAATGATCTTGGTGAGGTACTGCCATAATCAAGAACAAGAACAGGTAACACATAATGATCTGGGATAGCCTATGCGTGTGTGCTGTGTATTATCTCAGAAAGAAACCCATACAATAGCGGTCCAAATGTGTTCCAAAACGCTAATTTTAATCCATTAAAATCTTGACCAACTTTAACCGAAATTGACCAAAAAATCCGACTTGGACCGACTTATTCTGACTAGTCCCGACTTTGATTTCGTTGACCGGCGTTGACTTTTGTTGACCGACTTTTTAGGGGCGACTAGGACTAATCGGGTCGGCCAACCTCCATATCCCGACTAGTCGGTTACTAGTCGGCCTGGTCGGCTGACTTTTACAAGCCTGGTTTTTAGTATGGGTCGGTTGGGTTGGGCTGCATGCACTTTTTATCCGTTTTTCTATTTTTTTATAATTTATTTATTGATTTTACTATGGTTACATAAAGATAAATATTATTAGAATAATAATATAAATGTTTAAAGAAAGTGACCTTACGAGGTCAATATGCATTACAAATAGACTTTTGGGCTGTTTGAGGTTGGTATGCATTACATGTTCGACCCTTTCACCTTATTAGCTAATATTTTTATTTGACCTCTAGTCTGTATCATTTGGGGCACTGGCTTTGTTTGCTTAATTTTCATGTCAATTCTTTTCCTCACCTTTTCTGGTTCACTGTCAGGTTTTACAGCTGGGATGATCCAGAGATTCCCAAATTTCACTACGGTTCTCACTATTCAAGTGCTGGAATCGTCCTCTTCTACCTTATACGTTTGCCACCATTTAGTACAGAAAATCAAAAGCTGCAGGGTGGGCAATTTGATCATGCTGACCGTCTTTTTAGTAATATACGTGATACATGGTTAAGTGCTGCTGGAAAAGGCAACACCTCAGATGTAAAGGAACTTGTCCCAGAATTCTTTTATATGCCAGAATTCTTGGAAAATTGTTTTGATCTTGACCTGGGAGAGAAACAATCAGGAGAGAAGGTCTGTTGATTTTCAAATCTTGGAAGTTGACTCTTAGATTTCTTGATTTTCCTATTACTTCTATTAATGTGTTGGTTAATAAGAAATCTCTCTTTTGTATTGAAACATATAGATACAAAATGAAATGGTTCAAATGGCTTGCAAGTGAACTAACGTGTATTTGAATGGTTACAGCCTCTTGGATCTATTTATAAATACAATAGATTATTATATTAAATTTATGGTTTTTTGATCCTAATTAATATGTTAGATACTCTTAAAGTTCAAGTAAAAATGAACATAAAGATGGTGGGTCTTCCGTTTAACCCGTTACTCAACCGTCCATTTTGCCACCTCTAAATTTTTTGTTGACATCACTTGAGAATAATAAGGTCATCAGTGTAATATGACTGACATAATTGACTTTTTTCCCAGGTTGGAAATGTTGGACTGCCTCCTTGGGCCAAAGGTAGTACTAAAGAGTTCATCAAGAAGCATAGGGAAGCTTTGGAATCTGACTATGTTTCAGAGAATTTGCATCACTGGATTGATCTTATATTCGGTTACAAACAGCGTGGAAAGGTTTGTGTGATACCATTTACATGTTTACTACCATTAATGATAAGGCTAATGATTTTGCACTTGGCTTTGCATTTGAACACTAGTATCATTTCTAGGTGGCAACTTCGACCCATCTTTTTCTATATGATTATATTCTTGTTATGTTTTATAAATAATGGTCTAATGGGTAAACTAAAAAAATTACCTTAAAAGGATACGGGTTAAATGGGTTACACTGTCGAAAGTTGCCCAAGGTGTATTCTTAGTGTATAAACCTTATAAATCATTATTCAAAGGAGTATAGTGTTCATTAATATAATATTCTTTTCTAATGATATTTGACATTTTGACACTAACTATGCATAAAAATTATGCTCAAAAGTCAAAGGCCTATTGCGACATGTGTAAAGATTTACTCGTATTAATCCATCACCCAAACCACCCATTTTGCCGCCTGGATTCTGTTTGTAATAATTAAATTTCTCAATCTTGACAGGCGGCTGAGGAAGCTGTGAATGTTTTCTACCACTATACATATGAGGGGAGTGTTGACATAGATGCAATTGCTGATCCCGCGATGAAAGCAGCGATTCTTGCTCAAATTAATCACTTTGGCCAAACACCCAAACAACTTTTTCTAAGGCCTCATTCCAAAAGGAGAACCGATAGGAAGCTTCCCATTAATCCACTTAAGTTGTATGCACGTCTTATCCCACACGAAATCCGCAAGGTTGCATCTTCTGTAGCACAAATTGTTACCTTTAATGACAAGATTTTAGTAGTAGGATCAAACAACATAATCAAACCAAGAACCTACACCAAATATGTTGCATGGGGTTTCCCTGATCGAAGCTTGAGATTCATAGCTTATGATCAAGATCGACTCTTGTCTACCCATGAAAACCTTCATGGTGGGCACCAAATCCAGTCTGCTAGTGCTAGCCATGATGGTCAACTACTGGTCACTGGTGCAGATGATGGGATGATTTGTGTGTGGCGGATAGGGAGCTATGGTGGGCCACGTGCACCACGAAAGTTAACCTTGAAACAAACACTATGTGCTCACACAGCTAAAATTACACGCCTTTACGTTTGCCAGCCGTACATGATGATTGTAAGCGGGTCAGATGACTGTACCGTCGTCATATGGGATCTTAGCTCCTTGGTTTTTGTTAGACAACTTTCCGAGTTCCCGTTTCCAATTTCAGCTATTTTGATGAACGATTTGACAGGTGAAATTTTGACTGCTGCTGGTGTTTTGCTTGCGGTTTGGAGTGTAAATGGAGACTGTCTCTCAGTTGTCAACACATCCCAGCTTCCTTCTGATTTTATATTGTCAGTGGCGACTTGTACGTCTTCTGATTGGTTGGAAACGAACTGGCTTATATCGGGTCACCATAGCGGAGCAATCAAAGTATGGCAAATGGTTCATAGTTCTTCTGAAATTGCTCAAACTCACAAGCATCCTTCTGCTAATGTACATTGTGGGTTAGGACTTGGTGGTAAAGTACCAGAGTACACATTGGTTCTGCACAAGGTGCTCAAGGGCCATAATCATGCAGTCACCGCACTTCACGTTTCAAGTGACTTGAAGTTATTGTTGAGTGGTGATTCTGGTGGGCATTTGCTTTCATGGACATTGCCAGATGGAACCTTAAAATATTCTATAAAGCGGGGGTGATTTAGGCAACTGACATGTGACCCAAGTTTTCAGTGAAAAAACCCGAATGGGCTGTGACCATCCTATAAAGAGAGGGCATGAGACTGCTCTGTGACAACTCATAGCCAAAGTTGATGTCAATCGAACACGACAAGTGTTGGCCAAGGAAGAAGAAAGGGCCAATATAGGTTTGGATGGGGGAGCTTTTGGTGCAAGTGTGCTGTTGAGCTGAGGCTTGACTCACATTTAAGGCATATTGTGATTTTTGAAATTGCTGTAACCAATAGAGAAGTTTAGGGGAACATTTTTGTACATCGAAGGTGTTTGGGTTGAAACTTAAGTTTGCAATTTCTTGGAGGTGTTTGTGCTGATGATCGGGGCAAGCATTTAGCGCCCTTGCTTCGCTTGGGGTGTACAGTTCAGTTTGTAAGTAATGTTAACTATTTGTAGTTGTAATCTATCATCCAGTTATCTTAACTATTTGTAGTTGTACAATTTATAATCAAATATAAAATTTTGACGAATTGATTTAACATTTGTTGTGATCAGTTTGTTTGCTTTGTTTTGGAGTATTTAAACCTATTTACATCTAAACGTATCAAACTTTTTGATAATGTTAACAGTAATATATCAATGTAAGTTACAAATGGTCAATTGTGAAGACAATAATAAAAGTTGCATAACATGGACCAAAAAAGAAAAAGGAGGTGAAACTTCAATTCACTGCATTACTTTTTTTCTTGAATGGTGATGTATATTATTAAAAGAAAAAGTAAAAAAATAGCAAGGAGCTAGCAAATTACAAAAACGATTTTAACTAATCATTCCAACTACTACACCTTTTACCTCTATATTTCAGCCAAGAAAAAGAAAAAAGACAAATGTTATCAAAAATGTTACACTTCCTCAATTCACTGCATTACTTAACCTTTCAAGTACCACATAGAAACAAAAACAAGGATTCAACCCAAATACACGATGATGTATACACCACAAAAACTTACATAAAACAAATTAAGAAAGAATCTATCAAGCGGTAAAATGGACAAAAATGAAAACAAGCTACCATTGTTTTCAAACAAAATAAAAAAGGATATGACACTAGTCCCTGTCTCTTTGAATCCTGTTTCCTTAAGCAACACCCCGACTTTCTCTTTGATGGAGGTTCTAAACTATTAATCAAAAATGGGAATTATGTCCTCCCCTACCCAATTTAGCTTAAAATCCAACTTTTAAGAACCGGTGTCCAGTAGCATGGTCGCTCATCACCACAGATAAATCCATATTCCCATTAGTTGATAAAGCAGTGGAGAAAAAAAATGAGGCCAACATCGTCGTCCATAATGCCAGATAAATATCTTATAATGGTTCTCAAACACGTTAATCCTGTATTTCAATAACTCAAAAAGATACATTTCAGAATTACAAGGGAAATAGTTAAAGTAAAAGTAAAAATAACAAACGTTATAAAGAGAAATTCATGTATACGAAATCCGTATACTCTGAATGATTACACCACAATTCAATAAGTAAAATTCTTCCAGGTAAGTTCATCACTAACAAATACGCAAAAACTAAGATGTTCAAATGTGATGCTTGTAATGAAAGCACAAATTCGAATTTTCAGACCATATATTAAAAATGAACCCGTTCTGAGCAAAAGGAGTATTTCCTGAGAACGACTAAAAGCCTCTTTTTATGGACCTTTCTTGTTTACTAAATACAAATTTCAGGGAACGTGCATTTCTTATATCCAGTTTTCATTATTGGATTTGGATTTGGTTTTGGTTTTGGATCTTTAACAAATGTTTTTCCTGTTTTCAATTGATGTGTAGTCTTATGTTTTCTGAGACTGCATCTTTAACTATGATGAATATTTTTATTTTAATAAAATTGTGTTACTTTTCGCCAAAAATAAAAGATTAAATGACAAACTACCTGTATCTTATGCATTATTGCTGGACTAGTCGGTGAATTTGAAGTATCCAGTCAACATAGCTATTCATACCACCAAACTGATCCTCAACCAGATTTGAAACTAAAAAGAAACCTTCGCGAGGCTGTTCACCTTGCCTCACAAGATGACACAGAGGATAATATGATGCATCAGCCCCTCTAAGTTTCTTTAGTATCTCCATCAGCTTTCTTGACATTTCATTATCACGTACACCAAGACTAACCTGAATTTAAAAAAAAGGTAATAAAATCAAAAAAACGAATAGAAAGTATTGAAATGACGATGGATGATGAATTAGTACAAAGGGAAATTGAATAGCACACTGAGAATACGGCTAGTCAATCATTAGATCTTATAATAATTGAATTCCTAGTTTGATATCAATAAGTCAATATTATCATCCTTATGACCAAAATTTACATACCAACTGAGCATATAAGAAGTGAAACAATTCAATAGCGAGTATAATAGGAGAGTGGGATACATAACACCTAGCGCTGGCAAAATGGGTGGGTTGGATAACATGTCATAGTAGGTCTAGGTCAAAATGGGCTGTTTCTTGTAAGGGGTCAGTCGGGTCGAGTTGAGTTGACCCAAAACAGTTTTTGACAAAAAAAAAAATTATATATAATTAGCGTGTCAGACATTATTACAAAAACTATATTACTTCAATAAAAATCTTATATTTGGAATAGATATGATGAGAAGGTTTTGTTAAGAGATTTTCGGGATTGCTTATTTAAGTGCTTATCTACTTATTGCTTATTCTTACAGTAGATAAGGAAATCCAACGACAATTCTGAGAACTGCTTATTTTATACAGAATAACCGATAAGCGCTTAAAATAAGCATGTCAGCACCTACTTATCTTCTATGCAGATAAACGCTTTAAGGTAAGATATCCCAAATACCCTGAATATACAGTGACTTTCAACCTTTTTGACCTTTCCTTAGCTGACTTTTTTATTTACCTTTTGACCTGTTACGGATTTAACATAACCCAAATTAACCCATTCATAACCAAATGGGAGGAAATTGCCACCTCTAATAGAATCTTTTTAGTACAAGATATATCATACCCTTGAGAAGTCCGTAGCCAAATCTTCGCCAACTAGATTCCTGGATATATCAGGCGAAAGCATTTGGCCGAACCACACAACCAAACGGAAACCATCATCATATATATAAATCCCTCTAGAATCTAAGCTCTCCGCAGCAAGTGGCAGCCTTTTACAAACTCTTTCAAAGACATCAGCCTTCAAAGAAGACTGCAAATACCAATAGCAATTGTGTAACTCAAGAGATCAGAGACAAATAGTTGGATTAGAAAAAACATAAGGTGATTAAAAAGGTCACCTCCGAAAGATACTCGTCTACACGTAACAAGCTAGGATACAAAAGCTTTAACATCTTTTTAACAGGCAAAGCCATCATGGTGAAACCTGCTGCACAGCGTTCATCAAGCTGTGAATCAGCATAACCACCACGAAGTGCTGTTGATTTACCTAGAGCCAATCCGTATAAGGGTAAATATTTCAATGATTCTGGGTAGATCATCCTGGTTCCTACACGGTGCTGCACCGCATAGAGATTACGGTACTCTTTAAGGGCTTTGACAATTCTCAATTGAATAGCATTACGAGCCTCTTCCAGCTTGTAAGACAATGATTTTTCGATTGCTACAAATATTTGAAATTTAATTAACAGAATGTTCTAGTCAAGAAATAAAGAGATCCGGAAATATTGTACACATTTCAGGAGAGGTTTTCTTACCTAATCTACCAAGCAAAGAAACAATGGCACCAGTATCTGCCTGGCGGTACATCTCTCCTAGATCAGCAACCACTGATGCTGCAGCAGTGTGTACCCTAATTCGCCTTTCACCCGAAGATGAGGTGTGCCTTTTTATGGTTAAGGTTGCACAAACATCTAGCTAAAACCAATAAGACTTTCAGGAATATATGCGAGTAAGTGATGTCCCAAATAAGCAATCACCCAGCCATAGTATCATGCATCTTAATTCTCAAGATGAAGAACAAATATACGTGTGTCAACCTATGAAGTCTGTGTATGTGTGCGCGTGTCTGTGTTATCTGGCTGTTTGATTGCTTATCTGTGTGATTAATGTACAAGTAGCATAAAGAACGGATAGTGAAGAAACGTCACATGCGATAATAGATTGAGCAAAACTCAAGCACAAAGAACTGAGAAAAATATGGAAGCGTCTCAAAAGAAGTGAAGGATACAATAAAGCAACTTGAAAATACACAATTTGAGTTGTGAGCAATGTCTCTTCAAGAGCAAACTGCATTGCATAAGCTTTGTCACAATCAACAGCTGGAAGCGCTAATAGATCTGTAGATCTTAACATAAAATTTCCATGATAGGAAGTGAAGCGCACCCCTGCAAACAAATTTAATAATATTGGAATTCCACTGAAAAGCTATAACCAAGATTATAATAAGGCTAACCTTTTTTTAATCTCGGGATTATAAAAGACTAACCTTTCCCACATCTAATACGCATTACAGCTTCCCAAGCAGTTTCTCTAGTGAGGTCTCTAGCCAATTCATGTCTCAGTTTGTCTTTGTGGATGGCAGAATGAAAGCTTGGATAGTAATAGACTTGACCACCTGTGTATTTTGCCAAAGTGCCTAAATGGATAACAATAAACAATGGTGTTCAATAAAATGATATAAGTAAAACCAAAACATGACAAAAACCACCTAAAGCACCAAATATCATTAAATATATGGCATGCATATAAATCCAGTCAATATAAGCATCAACTTCCAGATAAGGCTATAAGTATGATAAAATGAAGTTTGCCAACAGTACAGACCTAGCGAAGCTATATCAGTGTACTTGTCACTGAATGCATAGACATTCACTGCAACCTGGTACTTGGTAAAATCAGCAGCCATTTGTTTATAAAATGGGTCTTCTGGTATCCTTAAAGCATTCTCTTTATCTGTCCCATATGCACGAATATCATCTCCTCGCAACCTTAATCGACCAACACCAAGTGATGGAAGAGTACTTTGGAAAATTAACAATTTCCCTCCCAGTTGGCTCTGCATCAAAAAAAGACACTAATGTCAAGGATGAACAAATTATGGTTGGCTGGCTAGGGTTATGTGAGGGTGGGCCAGGCGGATTATGTATCAGGTCAACTTGGGTTCAGGTTAAAATGGGGTCATTTTTAGCACATACCAAACGAGTTGGCAAGTTGGGTTGACACAAAAAGAATTTTAAAATTTTTTCAAATCGTAAATTAGAATCGAAGTATTACTACAGAACATATTGTTTCAAAAATAATCTATTTCTTTAGAGTTTGTTTGCATTGAAAAAAAAATTCTTACAGTGACGCACCCATTTGACCTGTTTGACCCATCCCCCTTTTATATAATTTTTTCAATTGACCCAATTGACATAAAACACATCCCAAATCCACCCAATCATAAGCAAACTAAATGAAATTGCCACCTCTAATAGATATTAATGCGGTTCTCAATTACCAACATCATAAGAAAGTAAGAAACATTGCATCATACAAACAAGTTAGTAATAGTTGATCAAATGTCACACATTCACATTTTAAGTGGTCTAAATCTGAATAAACTAACCATAACCATGAAAGCTGCTTTAAGAGCCGGCCCAAAGGCAGATTCCACATTCAGGTTGTCCTGAAACATAGAAGGCAAGCTATCCAGGAAAGCGTCCACCACAGTTCTGGATTCTGACAAGTTGACAAGAAGATCATCTGGCAACGGAATAAATATATCATCCAAATCAGACACCACCATCATTTGAGGTTGCGTCAAAGATGACTGGAAATACAAAAAGCACAAGTAATTCAACATCAGCTAGCAATATATTATGAAATGACAGCATGTTTATGGGGCCAGTAAAACTTGCCTTCATATTGTAAAAATGAATTGTGCTATCAAAAGTAATGAACCCGATCTGCGTTCTTGTGCTGCCTGGCAACTTATCCAAACAAGATTTGATTGTTTGTGCAATCACCTAAAGACAAAAAGAAAGGAGCAAAATAACTAGCAGAGCCAACGGTTATCAAATGAATACACAACCACTTCAAGATGTGAACCAGGTTAACAACCAATAGAGGGGCTGAAGTGAAACCAGATACAATATAATGAAACAGATCAAAAGAAAATGTACTAACTTAAAGACTTAGAGATCATATGTAGAACTAGAGGTGCTGCAAATATATATGGCTCAGTTTGATATCTTAAAGAGCTCATATGCATGAATTGGTTACTTAGACAACTAAAGGCACATCCAACCGAACGATTGGTACATTTGGTCCATCATATCGTAGCATATATTACAGTTGCAGCGGACAACTGAGGTAACGATAAGTTCACACCACGTCAACTTATCCTGTCCACTTAGGTATTACGCTTACGCCTACTATACCAACCAGGGGTAAACTAGATACATTCAATTACCCTTATATGGTAATCTGAATAAGCCATGAAGAATACATATTTTTATGGATCATATTAGGTATGATTTACCAAAGTAATAATCCTGGAGGAGAAGGGTACCTCAAGCATTCCACTTTTAATGGAATATATTGATACATCAATCAGGAAAAAGTATAATGGTGGCATCGGTGGCCGAACCATGTATTCGGCTGGAGCAACAAATTCCACACAACCCTTTGTAAGCTCAGGATGTTGATCTAAATCAACTCTTTTTCCAGTGGAGTCCAGAGAAGAGAAATAATCATTTTGCACTGTACATCATGAAAAAAAATAATTAGAGTGACTGCAAAACTGCTTGCTGAAAGATTTTAAATACAACAAATGGGAATCATGATGTTCAAAAGTGTGCAAGAGAAAGACCAAGTAATAATGGTTATCAAGATTAGAAGCAAAATACTGGGACAAGCAGTCAATCTTTAAATGCCACTGAAACCCAGAATAATGTTCATGAAGTCATGAACACATCGGATGGAAACTGGAACGACCACTAAAACAGAAAGCAAGCACATAAAAGCAAAGAAGAAGTGTTATAGAAACCCTCAATACTGTGGAACTGTTTATATATAATTAAAATCATTGCCCAGACAAAGAGGTTACATGAAAGCTCCAAATGGACACTCAGATCATGAGTAAGGTCAATAGTTAAAATGGTTCATACAATTCTACTCACTCACTCAGACATGAGATAGCAATACCATCAGTTTCAGGACTCAAACTCCTCACCAAATAAATGAACATTACAGTTGTAACTACAGCATATAACAGGAAGAAGATTTTTAAGTTACTGATGTCCAATTGTCCATCGGAATACACCCATACATACCAGAAAACAAGTTCTTAACTCTCAATGAATACAGTACTGTTCAAAATACACTGTAAAAACAGCAGGTACAGACGAACATTAAAGAGAGCATCTTAGGAATTTTAATTAACAAAAGGAAAGTCCATGTGATGATTTTTTGTTACACTAGTTCTACTAAAGCTCGCATTTCCAGTTGTGTAAAACAGTCAATATATGAGTACAAGGGATATAAACTTTAAAGCATTACCATCATTGAGCAACGCACATATATTGCATCGCCACTTTCTTCCACCATCAGTAAAAGTCACATATGGATTAACATATGTACGACATCTTCTACAACGTACAATGCCCGTTGTAGCGAAATTAACAATTGGCACTTCCTCCTGTGGAGAACAGTTCAAAAGTATATAAAATTGTTATTCAAGATAAAACACACCTTTTATTCCAAAGTTGTTGGTCCAAATGTGCTGCTGAATGTAAATTGTATATTTATTGTTATTGCTCAGACTGTATAGATTCTTACCCCTTCAGGAACTTCTGCCAGTGGACAAACAACGGCTCCAAGAGGCAAGTGCCACCTTGAAACCAGGGACTGAGAATTTGGTATGGCACTAGTAGTAAGCCGCAGATATCTGGAGTTACAATTCATGGGATACATCTGAGCAAAAGAAGTTGGTTCCACATCACCATCGAGTGGTCTTGGCAACACTTTAGTATCAAGCCCAGCATCAAAAGATCCTGGCACGGACCCGATAGAAAGTGAGCTGAAGTCTTCTAACAATCCTGTCATACCTCCTGTAGGTGGTGTGGGACCTCCTACATACATTCCTAGCGGAGATGCTACAGGTGGAGTTGCTCCATAACCACCTTGATGAGAAGAGAAGGGAACAGATGAGGTGGATTGAGGTGAAGCATAACCTCCTTGATTAGAAACTGGTGCTGCTGAGCTACTCTGTACACCTACATAGTCAGGCCAAGCAGATGTTGGGGCTGGTCGGACAGCAGGATGAGATGGCCCAATTGATGGTGGTGGTTGCTGCATATATGAACTGGAAGAGAAATACTGTGAATCTACCGACTGAGGACCGTTATTGCTAGAAGGCACACCATTCATGCTGTGAGGTGAAGAACCCATAGGCATGGTTGGTACCTGGGGTTGATGATTCTGAAAATTTGACATGGGCGGAAACTGACTTGGAGGAGGTCTCATTATAGGAGACGACACGGGTTGTCCAACAGGAGAAGTGCGTGGTGGAGGTGCTTGAGCTGATAAGGGGAACGGTGGGGTTGGGAAGCGCTGGAAAGGTCCGGAGGTTGGAGGGCCATATGGAGGAGCAGGTCTACCTGTTTGCATGGGTCTAAAACCAGGAACCTCTGATCCAGCCACAGGTCCGGAAGGGAAAGATGGGGATGTACTTGGAGGAGCAGGAGCTAATGTTGGCATGAAAGGAGAGGCCTGTGACCCAACCACAGGACGAGATGATGTAAAAGGTGAGTTGCTTTGAGGAGGAGCAAAAGGAGCAGCGGGCCTTGGATAGTTATTTGCCTGGTTGGGATTCTCAGTCCCCATAGCTCGTATCTGTCACACTTATTTCGTCAATGTTATACTTCCGTAAATAATCTGAAAGAACACAGAATTTGAAGAACATAATTGAGTATAAATCCAAAAGTAAAATCTATAAAAGTTTCCTTTAGTGCAATGTGACCAAATTCGAAAAAGGTACATATATGCAGACAAAATATAGACATGTACATATATTTACTGATGACAACAAACATACACACACACACAGAAAAAAAGAAGCCTACAATGACAACACAAAAGCCACTTGCATCCTAGAAATTCAACCATTATCACTAGTATTTTCACAAACAGCTAATAATATCCACTTCAGATAAACATTTCATGACATATGCATTGTCGTATACTGCCTGGATGAGACTAGCATGGGCTTAGGCTCATCTGCTGCATGCTGGTCTAACACGCATCGGAAAATCTGAAATTTGTTAAATGTATTTACTATTTCTTTTGCTTCTCTAACTTTTCTTTATTCACTTCTTTCCTAGCCTGGTCATGGTTTAACTTCCAATGAGTATAATAACAATAGAATGATCATAGTGCTAACTTTTGTAATGTTGTCAGGGGAAAAGGAGAAGAAATTTAGACCACATGGGTTGGATAAAATATCAAATTTCAAATGGCATTCCCTTAGTTGCACTGTCAGAGGAGTAAGCCAAAATGAGTGATGAAAAAATACATAAACCCCAATCAATTAATTGAGAAAAATGGCAAACTAGAAATTATATGCATGCCAAACCCAAATGCTTGAGTAACAAATTACTGACCACCCTGGATTTAAGTGCAATGTTATTACAAAAGACAAGTGCACTTAGGAGGTAAATGCATATCCTATCCCTGCTGTATTAACTGGACAAAATTTAAGGTTTTAAAGATAAGAAGTTACTCTCACATAAATTTTATAATGTGCACAAATTCCTTGTTTTTGAGCATAAATTTCACATGCCAAAAATGTGTGTTTTAGCTTTTGAACCAACATATAAGGGTTTACTATACAAGAACACAGAATATAAACTTTGCATAAAATTTTACGGATTTCATGACTAGAATTTCAAAGTCGAAAATGAGTGAATGCTAAAAAAAACACACTCCATACTATCCATAAAGAAGTTACAATTCCACAGTTTTCGGTCATGCACATAACACATAGTGCAGACATATGTAAGAGATCGACACATGTTAGCTCACTAATGTTATGTCTTTGTTAAATAAATAATACTGATTGATCCAGTAAATTCGAAGATGCTAAATCGTATATAAAGTTCTGTCAATAACAGCTTCATCACCATTAACAATCAAATGGAAGACAAACCAAGGTAGGTCTACGATCTGTAAGGCGGTTCATTAGGCCACGGAAGTAAAAAAAAAAAACACCCTTCTCTTTCCAACAAACCAGGTAACTAAATGTGCAAACTAATATTATTATTAAGGATCAATGTTCCCAGACTTTATAATTGTCATTCAATAAATATTCCTACACTTTTTTAAAAACATGATCTTCAGTTCCAACTCACTAACAAAAACAAAATCCATTAATCACATAATAGATAATTAATTGACATCTTTAACTGTCTAATACATTCACACTAAATCGTCGTCAAGTCACCATGCCTTAAAATCAAAAAACAAAAATAAGTTCACTTCCTAAACTAAAACAAGCTTCAAGTCCAAATTGGGTGCCTCGAACAACGTGAAGACACAAAAGTAGTCACCGTTTATAGATACACTTCATTTAACAGTAACTTTGAACCAATTGCAATTACAGACAGATACAATAACCTTCCCGATATAAATTCCAGATTACAAACATGCATGAAAATATACTATACGTATAATTAAATCACGATTAGCATGTAATTAGTGTTAAATTTTCAGAGGCCTAAACATAACGGTCCTGATCGGCACTACTAACCTAAATTGATAAAATTGAAGATAATTAACCGTCAGTTAGGTGATATGACTCGAAAGGAAATAATAAATCTCGTTGAAAATGAAAATAAGCATACATCGGTAGTATCGCTAATGCTTGTCTGATATAAATACACGTATATATATTACCTGATCGGAGAGATCTGGCGGATGAGCGGCAGAGATCGGCGAGTACAACGTCGACTGTGAAACTATTGTGAGAAAATAAAAAAGAAAGAAAGAAAAACTAAAAACTTGTTTGAACGGTGATTTGGATTTGGGTACCAAAAAGATATTTAATTTTATTTGCTTTCGGTTACATCATATCTTAACCCTTGATTTCATCGTAAATGAATTTTAAAAAATTATAAATAATTTTAAAATTTAACATTCATCACAAATGAACGTTAAAGACATTTATTTATGAAAAAATCAAGGGCTAAAATTTGTTTCACTCCTTTCTCAAAATTTGAAGCTTCCCTATGGATCCTTTCTCAATATAAATATAAACAGAGGGATGATCCATAGTGAAATTTCAATTTTGGGGAAAGGATGAAGTAAATCTGGTCGTCCGTTAACTCCCCCTAAAAAATGTTAACGGACGGTTCAGATTTATTTACCCCTTCCCATTGATCACTCCCCAATATAAATATGTTATTATATAATTAAAAAAGGATACAACAGATAAATTAAAGTCTTTCATTATTTTTCACCTTTTTCAATCTAACGATCTTTATTTCTTTCGTATAATTACACTTTTGGCCCCTTAAATATTTGATGTATTTATTTAAATTAAAAAATTGTTATCGCGGGTCTATAAACTATATAAAAAATGGTCACAATATTTTATTAATTTACAAAAATTAAATTCGTTTTCGGCCGTTAAATATTTGATGTATTTGTTTAAATTAAAAAAGTCAGTTACAATATAATAAAAATCGATTAAATATTTTATTCATTTTTAAAAGCTAAATTTGTTGTGCCTTATCGCGGGTTTATAGACTATATAAAAAAATCGACCAAATAAAAATTAAATTCGACCCGCGTTATCACGGGTTTATGACCTAGTATAATATAATAATTGTTGGTACATGATATGTGACAAACAACTTTATATTTGTAATAGTTAGTTTGTAATTTGTTTATGTTGTTTAATTTAATTGAATATTTTGTTAAGTATGTTTGTATGTTCGTATGAACTTGTAGGTTCGTACGAACTTAGAGTAGGTACGAACTTACAGTTAAGTTCGTACGAATAAATTCGTACGAACTTGGCTGTCTATAAATATAAGTTCGAAAATATTCATTTGTACGCTTTTGAGGACTTAGTTTCAGCAAACTAAGTTCGAATATGTGACAACCCTCAAATTAGGGTAAATTTCGTACATTTTAATTACGTGCATTTAGGCTAATTCCCTACTTAATTAACGTGAATTCGTTTTCATCAAAATAAGTCTAGCACAAAGCCCACAGTTGCATATGAGATGCACACTATTTTAATGCGGGATGCATTCGTAATCATCGAGAATTACACAAACAATCGGTAGAGACCGACATTCACGAACGTTGGTGATCATTTTTCATAAATAACGTAAAACTATTTGATAATTAAATAGTAGTTATTTACTATTAATATGTCAAGTTATGGCATAACGTTTCAAATAATAGAATCAACGAATATACAAATTCAATTAACGCAAAAACGTAGAGATTTCGCGAATTGTAATAAACGAATTATCGAAAACATACGTATGATATCGAAAGGACTTATAATTAATTAAGTCGCTAGGAACTACTCTAACTAACCTTAATCTACCTTAATTACTCCTAATTAACTTTAATCGCGCAATTAAAACCTAACTAATCGAGATTAGCACCTAATGACTAAAATATCTAGACTTAATTTGATTTGGGAAATCACAAGTGGGTCCTCCCCTTGACCAAAAATCTGCCCAAGCACCCTCCCTAGGACCCCCCTCTTGGTCAACTTGAACCCATACTTGCACCCATACCTTGCCTCCCCTTACTCCCCATAACTTGGCCATTCTTGCATCACATTTCACACACACAAACATCTTTTCTCTCCCTCTAAATCTGCTGATTTCCAGCAGCCTCCCCTCTCTCTTTTGCTCTCAAACAACCACCACATTCCTCCTTGAACCACCATTGCACCTCCCTTGCACCACCATGAGCCACCACACTTAGATCATCATTTCTTCACTTTTAAACCATCAAAAACGTTCATAATCACATCCTTATACCATTTCCAAGTTAATCACATCATAAAACCAAGGATTGAAAACTAGGAGCTCTTGCAAAACCTCATCCACCTCCATTTCACTTCCCTTTGTTTCCTAGAGCATTGTAAGGACCATTTCTTCCATAATCTTGTAATATTTATGATAAAATACTTATTTTATGGTTCTATTATGTTTAGATGTTCACTCTTGACAAGATCTAGCTTTAAAAATCGTTTTTACATGTTTGATAAGTGATTTATGCAAAAATGTACCAAAACAGTCCACTATTATGCATTTTGAAAAACGTTAGAAAATTTTTCTAACTTTGAAGCTTCATAACTTGGTCAAATCTTGATGAAATTACGTGTTTCTTAGTTCTAAAGTTAAGTTCAAGAAGTTAGCTATCAAACCCCACTGGATTCATAATTTTTAGATGAGTATTACTATTTTAAAATGAAATTCTAAGTTAAAGTGTACGAGCTGTACTGTTGGGACAGAAAATAACCCAACTTTAAAATATCTTAACTTTCAAACCGTAGATCTAAACAAGTTGATTCTTTTTGCTGAAGGTCAAAAATTGTGTTAGCTTTGAAGGTTGTATGATCTCGTTTTGTGAAGTTAAGTAGAACTCAAGCTACATACGGATCTATGACTAACTATCCTGAAAATGAACTGTTTGACCTTTGTGTGATGTAAAATACATTTGGACCCCTTAAACTCAACCAAAAATTACAAATCTTATGTTTCTGGAAAGCTAAGACATAGAGGAACTTGTATAAAAATTTTCATAATTTTCTGAACATGTTTGACTAGTCAAAACCGTAGGCAAGGTTGACCTAAAAATGGGACAGAATCTGTTAAAAATGAGTTAACTAAGTTGAAAAGGTTAAAAACGATTAAAACCATATATTAAGGACTTTTAATGTAAAGATTAGTGTATTTCATGTAATTTGGTGTAAAATAAGTACTAGAATAACTTAGGACAAAATGTAGGTTATTAAACTTTAAGTTATAAAAGTTAGGTTATAAATGGAATTTAAAAGGGATTAAATAATATCGTAAGGTAAAAGTATGAAAATAAATTATAAAGGCGTATAACTATATTAATATGTGTATAGGAATGTATGTATGAATAAATGTACATATTGTTGGTCAATATATCATAACGACAAGAAAAATGTGTAAATGATTTTGAGGATACATATATATATGCTAACGTTTAAAATATGGTAATTATAGTGAAAATGAATATATATATATATATATATAAATAGATGCTTACATGAGTATATTTATATATTTATAGGTGTATATGGAAATAGATGACGTGATGATAATAATAATAACGAAAGACTACCAACGTTAATACATGTCATGAAACCCTAAATCAAACGTAATTGAGATACATAAATATATATATACCTATGTGAAAGTATATGTATTGAATAAATGAAAGTTACACATTAATAGTATAATACGTTTAATAAGGTATTTTTAATGTGGACTTAGTTACGATTTAATGATTTTGAAAACAAAGTGGGATCACAACGTGTCGTTCTTTTAAATATAAGTTGGATGTTTTCGAAAGCCCGTTGATGGCAAATTTTACAAATCTTGTTGAGTGAACAACTGGCATAGACTGACCATTGTGTCGTCTGCCGATATTGATTTAAGCTCTTACGTTTAGGACGTTAAGAGACTTACGTGGGAATTATTATTAAACTGTTTTGCTAGCACGCTCGGACTCCAGGTGAGTTCACAGCCCCACTTTTACCGTTTTACTGCTTTCAAATTTGGGGTGAAAAACATATAACTGATTTATGCGATTATTAAAACCTGACAACGTATCTTTATGGGCGACTAAATTCTTCATGTTGTAGCATAGAAGTCCTCTTGCTGACAATCACTATAACCATTAGTTAGATGACGCTAACCACTGAGTATACAGATAGTACTATCGGGGTTGACATCCCCATCCCACGTTTATTTTAGTTAGTCGCGCTAACTAGCGACGTTGTTTCGCACTTTGGGGACGAGTATACTTAACCGGTCCAAGGCAAACGAATTATATGTGAGTTGTGGTTTGGTTATAGGTTTAGTTCGACATATTAACTCGCAGGACCTAGCTAGTCTGCGGGGGATCACAGTCAGTGTTTGTTTTTATTGTTTTAAATTGCGAATAATCGCACAATAGGCCGTTGATGCCACTTTTGATCTATTGATGAAATGTTTATAAATAATGGTTTATGATAGAGTCATTAAACCTGTGAATTCACTCAACGATATGTTGACCTTTTATAAATATGTTTTTCAGGGGAATTAGCTATGCCGTAAGACACATGCATATTTGGGACCGTACCTGCCACGATGATTAGGATGCCATATTTAAACTAACGAGATTTATTTATAATATTGACTTGATGTATTTTTATTGAATCCCGGAACTTGCATTTTATTTAAAATGATGTATTTGATAACCTTGACATGTTGACGGCTCGATGAGCCGAAATGTTTGTAAAACTATTTTGGCATTCTAATAATATCGATGTTCTGCGATAATCATACGCTCGAGGTATTGTTATTTGATCCTCGTCACGCCCCAAAAGCTTCCGCATAATTATCATACTTGTTAAATTTGGGGGTGTGACAGAATACATTGTAATACTCTGCTTAGTTCAAAAACATTCAAAGTTACATTGTTAAAAGGTTAAAAACACATTTGTTACACTCGTTTTGTTGTCGTTTAGTGTATTAAAGAATTCTGCACTATAATACACGTTGTAATCTCGTTTGGATACGTTCAAAGAGACTTATAATAATCAGACATGATTTTTATAAATAAAATCTTAATCTTATTTATAATATAAAAATTATATCGATGACATAATCCTTTAAAATTAAAGTTTAATGATTAATTAAATCCTTTTATTTTAGAAGTACATTCTCATACTTTAAACTACTAGAAAATATTAATTAGATATTAAACAATTAGTTATAATATATAAAGTCTAACAATTAAAATCTTTAGCTTTTTATTATAATTTGTATTTAATATTTATTTTAATTCTTATATATTTAAAAATTAATACATAGTAAATTAAAGTTGTACCTTTGTTACTGAATACAACTTTGTTCGAATAAGAAAGCAACCTATCTACTTAAATACAACTTAGAAGTACTATTGGTTCAAAGAAATAAGGACACCCGTCACTATAAATCCTACATCCACTATTACTACGAGAGAATCAGAACTTCTATATGACAATGTTAGTTATATGTCATACTTTGATTTTTAAAAAATGCTTTTTGTAGCTCTATACTTGTAAGGTATGATGAAAAAAATTTAAAAATTGATCTTGATGTAAAGCATTAGACTATATAACCGCTTTTTTCTACGAGTTCATATTTTTATATTTTTTAAAGTTAATTTACCAAGTTGACATGATTAAATAAACATATTCAATGTGATTTAAAATATAGATTACTCCGTATACAAAAACATAAATTTATATATATATATATATTCTAAAAAGAAAAAAATCACATATTTATTTATACTACCTGTGTGTATACGGGTTTAGAAGCTAGTATATATATATAAACATATATACATATATTCAAAGGTTCAGGTTCAAATGAGAACTAAATAAAAGGTGAGAACCGGGAGAACTACTAAATTACACATTTCTTCACATGTGATTGATTTCATTCTTATGTGAACATTCATGTACATTTGATTGATAAAGAAAAAGAAGTTAAAAACCCAAAAATTAAGTATTAAAACACATTTTACCGATTTGTTCACATTATGGTTCACCTGTGAACATGTATTTCTTATTTTGTATTTTGAGATATAATTTTAGAGTTTTTTTTAGCTTTTTTTCTTTATAAATCAAATGTACATGAATGTTCACATATGAATGAAGTTCAATCACATGTAAAAAATGTGTAACTTAGTGGTTCTCGCAGTTCTCACATTTTATTTGGTTCTCATTTGAACCTAACCCTATATTCAAATATATATTTATATATATCTATATATGAAGAATGGAAGAACCAAAATGAATGCTCCTTTTTTTCAAAATGTTACTTACACTCGAATTTTTAAAATTTAAATATCTCACGAACGGTATAACTAAAAGTTATAAAAATTACATATTCAAAATCAATGTGTTTTTCTTTTCCATTGGAGATCCTACAAACTATACTTTTGACAAAAGAAAATCGTTTTAGCCAAGTTTAAGAAAACACGGCTTATAAAATCACATTTGATTTTATATAACATGCGATTTATGATAAAAAAAATTTAATTGGTACACGATTATTCATCAATGGTGCACGATTATTCACATGTGATGTTATGGATAATCATGATTATTAATATATATCTATATATATTATATTATAAAACATATAATATTTTTGAAATTTATAGTATATTAAACAAAACTATGGGTGTGGTTCAAGAGAAAAGAAGAATTTAATTAGAAAAAGTGACAATTAAAAGATAAAAACTTCATAATCTATGTAAGTTAATTATCTCTATAAATTCGTTTTTAGGGTTTATGTTGATTAATGATTAATTAAACAAATTGTTTGTTGATTAGACGATTTGGTGATGTTTTACGATTCGTTTATGTTTTAAAAATCATATGAAATCTAAAACATGTCCGATTAATCTTAAATTTGGTATATGAGTATAACTTGATATTTTATACAACTTTGAATATTTAAGTTTTTTCTAATTCGAATTCTAAATGGGTCAAACGAGCCGCTTTATAGTTTTGTAAAAATTATAAAATTTGGATAGATCCGTAACGAATATGTGATATAGTTTTGCAAAAATTCATGTGGTATAGAGTTTAACTCGAAAAGGTTTGATATTCAAGAACATGTTAGGTTGATGTGTTTTTAAGTGATGTTGGTGTATATTGTGTGACAACAGCTTCCTAGTTTGTAATAGTTAGTTTTATAAGTCTTTTGTAAATGTTTACTTTTATATGCTTTGTAAGTAAGTTCGTACGAACTTACGTAGGTACGAACTTAGGGTTAGGCCTGTGCATGGTTCGGGAAGAACCGAGAAAACCCGAGGACCGAGGAGGAACCGAACCAAAACCGAAATACCCGAAGATATTTGGTATGATCCATGGTCCATAGGTTTTTAGTTCTTTGGGACTTAGTTCGGACCGGGACAAACCCGAAGAAAACCAAGAAAATGGACCAAACCGATGGAATACAATGATTGATGTTAGATATATATATATCCTTAGGATCTTGAATCATGTACAAATAAATGTTAATTGTATATAAAGAAACGAATTTTGGGTGTTGATTATGACTATTTATTTATTAAATACTAAGAACTTAGGTACTAATTATGATTGAAACAAGATATATACATTATTACTGAAGAAGAACTTGGAGCCACAACCTTTACTGCTACGCAAGTACTAAGGCTACTTTTAGGATGAAATACGAGTTGATCTGTTTTACTTGGTTATGTTTATGCACTTCTATCATTGGATTTACGTTTATTAATTTGATTTGTTATTTGGATTTAGTTTTTTATTTATGTGGTCATACATGTACGGGGGGTCGGTTTTTTCCCAGAACCGAACATACCCATTATGGAACCGAACAGAATCAAACCGATAATATACGGTACGGTCCTTGGTCCGACTTTCTGATATAAATTGGGACTCGGTTCGGTACGGTTCTGAGCTGGTTCGGTCCGGTTCTAGACCATGCACAAGCATACTTAGGGTCATATGTTGGCTAAGTTCGTATGGGCCTGAGAACAGTCAAGTTCGTAGGGTCCAAGCCCGTACGAACATAGGTTCTTTATATAGATTACTTCGCATGTTCGAATGTAATCAGTTTTTTTGTGTATTTGTAAGTCAGAATAGAAGCAAGTTCAAATACTTGTTGGGGTTTTGTCTTACGTTGAATGTAATTGATTGTTACGTTCAATAAAAGTGTTCTTTACAATATTCGTATTACTTGTTGATTATTGTTACGTTTGTTTGAGGATTCCGCACTCTACATACGCGATTACCTCGTGGATCCAGGTTTAGGGAACCTACAAGTGGTATCAGAGCGATAAACATTGATTTGTTTACGGTTCGGGGTTTTAAACAATAAAGAACGAGAGAATACGGAAGACTTGGATGTTTAATCATCAATTTTTACGTTCAAGGTGTTGAATATCAATGTGTTTCGATTTTAGAAGAGCCCAGATTCGGATTTTGCGAATTAGGGTTGATCAGAAACATCGTACGAACTTATTCAGTATCGTACGAACCTATTTAGTATCCTACGAACTTACAACCTGTAAGTTCGTACGAACTTGAATCCTTTGAACACCTCAAGTTCGTTTGACTTGTGTTGACTTTTGTTCGAACCTAGTTAAGTTCGTACGAACTTAAATATCTTCGAACTTAGTCAAGTTTGTACGAAGTTATCCGTTTTCTTTTTCTACGAACTTACAAGTCAAGTTTGTATACCTCTACGTCATAATGTCTAGTTTAAGCAAATTGATAGAAATGGATCACGAAGTGGGGAATTCCGCTTCACCGCCAAAATTATTGAAGGCCGAGAATTATTTTTGGTGGAAAGATCGGTTTGAGTCATTTACTAAGTACAATGATGTTAAGATGTGGATATTTATCAGCGATGGATATGATCCTCCAACATACGAATTCCAAGGGAAATTAGAAGTCTATTCGTATTCGACTATGAAGGAGGAAGATCGGAAAATGTATGAGGCAGAAAACAAAGCGTTGTCTGCACCCACTATGTGTTTACCGCGAGAAATAAAGCACACCTTCAAGAAGTTCAATTCTGCTAGAGAGCTTTGGTTAGCTTTGGAGAAGAGGTTTGAAGGAAATGAGTAGATTAAAGAAAGCCGGTCTGACTTGCTTACTAAACAATTTTATGTTTTTAAGCATTTGAAATCTGAGTCTTTAGAAGATATTATCACTCGATACTATCATCTGATGACAGAGATGGACAATATTGGGCTTGCATATACTTACATGCAAAAGATATATACTTACACAGTGAAGAATAACAAACTTCTTGAAGCGTTACCTCCTAAATGGGATATATACTCTCTAATGATCAAAGAAAGCAGATAGTATAAGACCTTAACGCTTGATGAAGTAATTGGGTAGCTGAGAATCTATGATCTTAATATGCAAAAGAAAGAGATTGGATATGATCAGGTTCAAGATCCAAGTGTATACCACGGGAAAAAGTATAATTCTGCTTAAGCAACAAGTGATGGGGTTACAACGTTCTTCACTGGGGGAGCCGATACAGACGATGCTTTGGGAAATTCTGGAAGCAAGGTCTGTTATATTGCCTCATCTGGAGATTCGGTTAAAGACAAGAACTCGCCATTGGGTATAACAAAAGGGTTCAAGTCTATGTCGATGAGTGTAAAGTCAGCCGAGGAACAAGTATCACTACTCGCATCATTTGTTGCCACACAGGAACATTTCATTAAGGGCAAGATTACGGATCCCGCTATGATAAATGAGGATTTTGATCAACTATATCCTGATGATTTAGAGGAAATGGATCTGCAATGGCAAATGGCCATGGTGGCTAGGCGGGTGTAGAGGTTTGTCAACCGCACTGGAAGGAAGTTTGTGGGTAGTAAAGTTGGTTTTGACAAGACCAAGGTGAAGTGTTATAACTGTGACGGTTTCGGACACTTTGCAAGGGAATGTCAGAGACCAAAGAGAGAGCAGACTACAAGCCAGGGGCGACCAAGTTACTCCTCTCAAGGGACCACTAATGTAACATCCCAAAATTAAAAAAAAAAAAAAAAAAAAAAAAAAAAAAAAAAAAATCATTATAGTGTTTTTGCGACATAAGGGTAGTGTCGCAGGTATTGGTTGTGCGACACAAGGGTTGTGTCGCAGCTTGTGTCGCAGATCGTGCTGAAATGAAATTATTGAGGTGCTTAAGTGTAATTAGTGGGGTATATATATACATAATTATTTTCTAAACATTTCCAGATACCAAAAATCAAGTTTTAAGAGAGGTTTAGAGAGAGAAATAGGAGATTTAGAGAAAGAAAGTGAGAAGCAAGCTTTAATCCGAAATTAGAGTGTTTGAATCGTGAAATCAAGGTAAAACTCTTGTTATTTGATGCTATAATTGTTAATACTTGTTTTGAATGCATTCATATGTGTTAATTTGTGTATTACATGTTGAAATTCGTGAATTTCGGACTTGGGGTCTGCTGTGTTCATCTTTGCGACACAAGGGTGTTCATCTTTGCGACACAGAGGTTATGTCGCAGGTTATGTCGCATTGTTATGCTGCGACACAAGTGGCTATGTCGCACATGCTTATGTTGCGACACAAGGTTTATGTCGCATATGTTTTAGTTGCGACACAAGGTTTATGACCGCAGCCAGGGGCCAGCTCCTTGGACCCCGTCAGTCGACCCCGAGTGGGTTATTGAGAATGATTTGTATGTGTGATTATTATATAAGTATTAATCACTAAATTATGTAACAGACCACTGACTTGCACTCTGTTTATTCTCAAAAACGCAGAGGACTCAGTGATATAAGATTACTGAGCTTGTAAGCTGGTATCCTCAGGTGAGTGGATCTGCAACTCATAATTTGAGTTAGTTGTAATGGTGTGATTACAACAAGTAACGTAAACCTTGATTGACTGTTTAGTCTGAGTTATGATTTTGTATACCTACTTGTTGTGCATATGTGGCCTTCGGGCATCTGTGTTATTCAGAGGTCAATTGCGATTGGACTTGGTTACTACTGTGTTCAACACAGGTTCCAGATACATGTGTTGTCGCTGGAAACTGTGTTGTTGTGTTGTAGTGCCAAGTTATCGGCCTATTCTGTATGGGCCTTTACAGATTGTGGGTAAGTGTTACTGAGGGCCACCGCGGCTGTAGGGTTCCTCAGTAACCGCCGATCCTCTTGAGTTTATGTGTTTACTGTGCTTGGTGTAAGCAGATTGTTATACTAATTGAATTGTTAGTTGTACATTCATTCACTTAGCTTCGTGCTAATCCCACCGCTACCTTTCCTGCAGGTTATATTTAGGTAGTGTGGGTGGACAGGAAGAAGTGTTTGGAAAGGAATGTTTGACATGCGCTACATCTCTGATGATTATGTTTATGTTATGTTGGTTAGCAAATATGTATATTTCGAAGAACAATAATGTATGCTTTGTTTCAGAAATATTAAAATGATGCAACTTGCGAAAAGTTTATCGTCCTTTTGTAATAAAATATAAAATAGTATCTTTATACGTCGCTTCCGTGTGAAATTACATTTCTAACCTTGATATAATTTAGGGAGTGTTATAACTAATAGAGAATTCAAACTCTGGAAATTCCTCAAACTCCAGAGCTTTGGTCGTTCAATCTCAAGATGGTTCTTATGACTGGAATACTTCTTCTGAAGAACCTCAGGCTTTCATAGCTTCGATAGATGATGATCAGAGGGATGGACTAGTTGTCACTGATACAGAGGATGAAGGTGAATAGAAGGATGATAGTACAGTACCTGCTTCAGAGAACCGGGTATTAAGGCTGGAAACAACTGCACGATGAGTACAAAGGACTTCATCGTGTATATAGTCAATCTGGATGCTGAGAAGCATAAGGTACTATTAAATTTGGACTCTATAGTTAATGAGTGTATATTATGTACTAATCTTGCAGGGGAACTGAGAAATTGATAGAGTCATCTAACTTGATGACAACTCAGCTTAAACACTTAAAAAAAAGAAAATGTAGCATTAAAATAGAGAAACTCGGAATTAATAGTTAAGTCTAAATCTGATAATGAAGATATTAAGAAATTAAGAGATAGTGTTAACGAACAGAGTCATATAATTGATTTAGCTCGAGAACATGTTTCAGACTTAACAAAAAACACTTCGGAAAAGGAAAAATAATTAGCAGATGCTAAGGTTCGAATTGCAGATCTTAATAGGAAAATTGAACTAAGAATTTTTTCAGTTGAGACCCTAGATACTCTGTTAACTATAGGCAAACAGCCAGGTGATCATCGTGGAATGAGATATAATGAAGTCCCACCACCTTATAACCTTAATTACACATATCTAACAACTGAACCTGAGCTGTCAAAGAGTGTTGATTCTACCGTTCCCTCAGCAGTTCCTGACTTGGTAAATAGTACTAAGTCGACTAAGTCAGAGAGAGCTGAGACTATAAATAATGAAAAAGAGTCAATACTTACTAAGACTTCCACGACACCCAAACCAAATCTGAAAAAGAAAGTATCTTTTGAAAGTAAGGGTGTAATGGAAGATAACTCAGAAAATGAGGAGTCTAAGACATTAGTTGAATTTGTTGATCCAAACTGAAAAAGATAAAAATGATAAGGGTAAACAAATAGAACAGGTCTTCTCTCTGACATCTAACAATTTGAAAAAAACCAAACCAATACCAAAGCTCAGCTTTGGTAAAATGTTCGTGCTTCGTGTGTCATCAAAAGGGACACGTGGCAAGCGTTTGTCCAAATAAAAGTACAGGAGTCAAACCCACACAGGTGAAAAAAGACCAATCACCTGTTAAAGCTAGTAGTACTCAGGCAAAGATAATGAAAACGCCTGAGATAACTAGTGTTAATAAAAGAAGGCAAGCATTTTCCATAATGAACTTAAATTTAAGGAAAGTGCTGAAAACGTGGTGAGAAATGGGATAGGTCATAAGCAAACGCCAAAGTTTCAAAGATCTCAACCCTGTTTCCAACCAGTGCAGTTCTCGATGAATGATAGTCCAAGGAGCACTACTCCTGTCACAGGAGGCTCTAATGGAAAATCTATCAGGTCGAAAACTCCACAACGTTTTCAGACCCCCAAACGAAATATTTCTAATCAGGATACCACTAAAAGGAATTATCATAATTCTCATTATACATATCCAACTGAGGTTAGATCTACATCTAACCCAAAGCCAGTCAATTAGAGACTATTTCAAAAGTCTCCTCAGAGAAGACCTAGGAGAAAGACCCACCATTCGCCAATATGTGTGAATGCCTCAGTATCCAAGTCTCACGATAAGAGAGATGGATACTTGAAGGAATTCACATTTGTAGAGAATGGCCGACCCAAGACTGTCGTGGGTTGGGTCCCCCTCGATAACTAATGTTTATTTCCTGAGTGCAGGAGTTAACTAGACGTGCCATTAACTCGTGATACGTAGATAGCGGTTGTTCTCGGCACATGACAGGGGAAAGGCAGATCATGGTGGATTTCGTTGAAAAGAAAGGGGGGCATGTTAATTTCACTGGAGCTAAAGGAGGGCAAATCACGTGTTCAGGAAATGTAACTAATGGGAAGATAACGCTAGAGCTAGTCAACTATGTTGAGGAGCTTAAGCATAATCTCATGAGTGTTTCTCAAATTTGTGATAAGGGACATCCTGTTCATTTCACAGATAGAGAGGCACTCATCCTGAAACTGGGGTTTGTCATCCCAGAGGAATGGATAGTGATGAGGGCACCACGGAGAAACGACACTTATGTGATGGACATGAGTGTTGCTGAATCTTCAACGACGTCGACATGCCTATTATCCAAGGCTTCAGAAATGGAATCTCAGTTGTGGCATAGGAGGATGGCACATCTGCACTTTCGGAAAATGAACTTTATAGTCCGAAATGATTTAGTGCAAGGTGTCCCAGTACAGAGTTTCGGGTTAGAGGACAAATGCATGCCGTGTCAAAAGGGGAAATAGCACAAGAAACCTCACAAGTCAAAGACTCAGAACTCCATTGCCACAACCTTTGAACTCCTTCACATGGACTTATTTGGTCCCGTGAATGCAATGAGTATAGGGCGGGAAACACTACTGCCTAGTAATAACCGACGACTACTCGAGATTTTCATGGGTGTTCTTCTTGAGTTCTAAGGATGAGACAACACAGATGCTGATGACATTCTTTACTCAAGTCCAACATCAATATGGTCGAGGAATTAAGAAAATCCATAGCGACAATGGTTGAGAGTTCAAGAATGCAGTATTGAACGTCTATTGCTTAAGCAAAGGCATTCATCATCAGTTCAGTGCACCTTATGAGCTACAACAGAATGGAGTCGCAGAACGGAAAAACCGCACACTTATTGAAGCAGAGGACCATGTTGGCTGATTCAAAGCTTCCCGTCATTTTCTGGAGAGAGAGAAGCAGTGAATACAGCCTGTCACATGTTGAATAAGGTTTTCACCGTCAAAAAGCTTAACAAAACATGTTATGAACTTTTACACTGTCGGAAACCAAATTTAATCGGGTTTGAACCATTTGGAGTTCCTTGTACGTTACTCAAAACTAGGAATCAACCAAAATTTGGTGAAAGGGCTGACGAAGGATTTTTCCTAGGTTATGATGCTGGTTCACCAAACAAACGGGTCTTTAACAAGACTTCTAGTAGAGTTGAAATTGTATTCAATATCTAAGTCACCTCTTACACACCAGCAGTTCAAATCGATCCTGATTGGTTAGTTGATTACGATGTTGTCTTCAAAACCTTTCATGTTCCTCTCTTTAGTGATACTGGCACTCTTGAGAAATCTTCAGAGTTAGAATATGCGATACTGGATGATGGTGATGAACCAAGATCTAGTGTTCCAAGTTCAGAAAGTTCAACGGGTAAAGGGGAAGAAATAGTTATAGATCTGACAGAAGAAGTTACTCCTGGTTCAAGTGGACTAACTCACTATTCAGAGGCTACAAGTTTAGGGCAACAAATTGTTGAAGAAGATGTAACAACTGAGGGGAAGATCGGGTCGAATCTTGGGTCTGATATTCCTGTTGACACTACTGTCTCGACACGGGTTAATAAGGATCATCCAATTGATAATATTATTGGTGATCCTAGTTCAAGTGTTAAGATACGTAGAGGATTCGTATAAAGCACTAGCCTTTATGTATCAATCCAAGACACTGGGATTATACATAAATGTTTATATAGTTGCTTCATTTCTCAAGTAGAGCCAAAGAATATTCAAATGGATCTTAAGGACAATTCATGGGTTGAAGTGATGCAAGTGGAGCTCGCGCAGTTCGAAAAGCTTCAAGTTTGGAAGCTCGTTGATCTACCCATGCACCAAATGGGTGTTTAAGTGTAAACGCGATGATCGAGGAATTGTCACCAGAAACAAAGCCAGACTTGTAGTAAAAGGATTCAATCAGCAGGAAGGGATAGACTACACAAAAGTTTTTGCACCGGTAGCAAGGCTGGAAGCAATTCACTTATTTCTAGCATATGTTGCGTTCAAGAAATTTAAAGTCTATCAACTGGACGTTAAGAGTGCGTTTTTTATGGGAAAGTCCAAGAACTGGTGTATGTTGAACAACCGCCAGGGTTTACTGATCCAGATTTATCCAGACCGTGTCTACAAATTGGACAAGGCTCTGTATGGTTTGCATCAAGCACCCCGGGCATGGTACGAGACATTGTCTACCTATCTCTTGGAAAATGTGTTCAAGAGAGGCCAGATAGATAATACACTGTTCGTCAAGTGGCAGATGAAGGATTTTCTACTAGTACAGATTTACGTGGATGACATAATTTTTGGGTCTTCTGACGAAAGCATGTGTAGAAATTTTGAACAATTTATGAAGAGCAAGTTTGAGATGAGTGCTATGGGGGAGCTGACCTTTCTTCTTAGGATTGCAGGTTGATCAAAAGAAAGATAGATTATTTATCCATCAAACTAAATATGTGCATGAAATGCTTGGACGATTCAGTATGGCAGACAGTTCGCCATTCAGCACACCCATACCCCTGAATCACAATCTCGAGCCAGACTCCGAGAGTACCGAAGATGTGGACGTGACACAATATCGGGCTATTATCGGTTCTCTTATGTATCTAACGGCTTCTAGACTTGACATAATGTTTGCTGTTTGTTTATGTACTAGGTTTCAAGCTAATCCAAAGGAGTCTCATATGAAGGCTGTAAAGAGGATATTGCGTTATCTGAAGGGAAAACCGAAGTTAGGTCTTTGGTATCCAGAGCAGGAAATCAATTTCTGGAGGTTGTCAATTATTAGAAGGTCACATTGTATCTTGGCAATGCAAGAAACAGACCTCGGTCGCTATCTCAACCTCTGAGGCTGAGTATGTCGAAGCCGGTAGTTGTTGTTCACAAATATTGTGGATACAACAACAACTGCGTGATTATGGTCTTAATATTACTAACACCCCTATGATGATAGACAACCAATCCACAATCTCAATAACTAATAATCCTGTTAAGCATAGTAAAACGAAACATATAGATATACGCCATCATTTTATTCGTGATTGTGCTGAAAAACATATGATTAAGTTAGTTAAAGTTCCAACAGACGATAATCTAGCCGACTTATATACTAAGGCTTTTGATAGATCTCTCTTTGAGCTATTAGTACAACTAAATGGGATGATCAATCCCGAATAAGATATCTCCTGCATGCCTTTCTATCTGTATGTTAGTTTCTATTTTTAGTAACTTTCTATACATAGTAAGTTTCTCTTTTTAGTAAGTTAGAAAAATTATAAAAATATGCGAGTCACTGTGCTACTGCAAAGAAATGATGAAAACATTATCCATGCCTAGAACATTATTATATGTGTGGCTTTAAGATGTAGTACATACACAGTCAAATGTACCTTAAGATATAACGTGTCTAATACATTCATCATATGATGTATCGATAGACATACGACATAATGGTTCTCAAGTACTAATAATACAAAATTTTATAAGGTGATTATTCTGTGCTAACTCTCGTTTGATGTATGATGTTAAGTCTTAATTCTTAGGGAATAGATAGTACCGTCATACATGGTATTGGATTGAGCTGAGCAATTCATCTTGGAGATTTATTGACTGATTCTTCTGCTACATCCAGACATATGTTAACCTAGTCTCAGTCAGTAGATCTTATACCAGAACAAACTTGACCTCGAAACAAGAATACCGATTTCAAGGTCTCTAGTCAAACTAAGTCGCTTTGTTGTGCGAAAGTACAGACCTGTCACCTCTAGTTTGATTTTAAATTTGATTGTTTCTAACCTTATTCAAGTCTAGTTACTTTACGTGTACAAGTGTGCACTTATCATAATATTAAGGACTTGACTTTAAAGATGAAGTAATTTGCGGATATCCAACACCTGGAATTATGGACATATCCAGACCTTAAGAATATATCACACGTGAGGGACACATAGATAATCATGAATAATAATAAAACATGTACTTGATAAACTATGAGTGTTGTCTATTTAGGTGGATCACAATACCGATAATCGTCATGAAGTATTGGTCACAAGAATAATATACTAGGAATAACTAAAGTTCCTAAACTATGTATCGTACACATTATGGCTAATATGATCTTTGTATTAGTGATTCTCCCAAAAATAAAGTGAATTCCAATATGAATAATTTCGTATTTGTTTGTTAGTTATTGCTTTTACTTTTCTAGTTACCAGTTCGGTCTATGCAGGAGATACAAAATAAATCTTGGTTACTAACAATGGATAAATCACAAGCCTCGAGTACACTTTAGTGTCGCACTAGAAATTATAAGTTCAAAAATATTTAAAGTTCAAAAAGGTCTAAGTTCACAAGTTCGTACGAACTTGGACTGGATGAGTATAAAAGCGTTTGACCAAGTCAAAACCCTTACCACATTCAAATCATTCGAACCTACCTGACCTACGAACTTACAAACTCTTTGAACTTACGTCATTGTTGCATTCTTTCATTCCAAATCCTTCATTTTGATCCATTTTGGAGCTTTGAGTCCGTTATGCATCACCAGATTCACACTGCGCATTTCAGTAAGTCAATATTTTGTTAATCCATCCGTAAATCATGTCTTAATTTAGGTATTTTCGGTTTTTGGGAAAAACACCACCAAAATCTAAATAAAGAAAGAGATTGTGGATTAAAATCGAACATACTTACTAGATTGTGTCAACCGCACCTAGGCGCACCTTTTCCAATCAATGGATTGTGTTTTAGTTAACAAAATTTTGAAATTGGAAAAAGCAGTTCATCGTTTGAACTTACCAAGTTCATATGAACTTGTCTAAGTTCGTACGAACCTATGTAACTGTTGCAAGTTCGTACGAACCTAGCTTGACATTGGTCAAGTTCGTACGAACCTACAAAGTTTGCAAAATGAACTATTTAAATAAACTTAATATATCTTGTTTGTCATAGTCTGATCCACACAAGTGGTTCTTAGAATGATTAACTTATATATTTAACTTTATTATTGCCTGTGTTTGGTTTGTTTGCATGTCTTTCTTGCAGGTATGGCTGATCACGGTCGACAATTTTTCAGCAAGCACAATCTGGCCATTTCCTTTGATCTCGAGGATCCGGCAACCGAACATTATAGAGGCATTCTGACATTTTTGATGCGCTCGAGAGTACACTATGCTCTTTCCCATTCGCCGACGCTGAGGATTTCATATCTCCGTCAATTCTGGGCGAATGCAGCTTATGATTGTGAGCCAAATCCCCCAGTCGTCCGGACTAGGGTTGATAATGTGGATATCGTGTTTTCTGCAGCGTATCTACGGCTTATTCTTCAACTGGGTACTGAAGCTCAGGAGAACGGCCCCACTTCATATTCTTTGGATCTCAGGGCTGGAGCTTTCTAGAGAATGGGTGACCTTGGCGATGTTACCCACAATCAATTCACCAAGAGTTATCTCTTCGGCCAATGGCGGTATCTTATGCATATACTACTGGTTTCCTTTGGTCCGAAGAAGGTGGGATTCGACAAAATGAACCACAAGATGCAATCCTGCATGGTTTCATTGGTGTACAACAAGCCCTACTGTTTTTCACAGTTTTTCTTCTATGAAATGGTTCAACAGATCCGGGGCAGTGTTAAAGACCGGTTTCTCTTATACCCACGGTTCGTTATGATGATCATTAATGGGTTAACACCAAATTTACCGGCAGTCGATCCCGTTGTGTACCTCTTAACGGTTGATAAAAAGATATTTGTTCACTGTCTAAGTCATAGTAGTCGACGTCCAGCTGCTGATCGCCCTCAGGCAACTCCGCTGTTTAGGGCAGTTCTCCATGCTGATTATGTCGCTCCACCGAACAATGATTGGTGGAACGAGCCTCAGGCAGCAGCTGAAGATCGTGTTCCTACACCACCTCAGGTTGTTCCTACACAAGAGGATGAGGTGGTTGATGAGATTTTGCGCCAGATAGAACAACCCCAAGAGGGACATCCGATTGTTCAAGAAATTGTTGTAGCTATGGTGCATGATTTTCTTCAGGGGGAGCGCAACACCGATGTCTTAGCCGATGTGGATGCATTCGTTACTGGTGCATAGGCCAACATAGTGACTGATCTGGCACATATTGGTCAATATACTGCTGGTGCTAAAGAAGAATTGAGATCTGTAGGAGATGTTGTGAGAAGTCTGGAACGAGATCCGGAAGAGACCGAGAGTGATCAGGACAGTGCAGATCGTCCAACGCTGGCTACTCATGGTTCACGAGTGATCCTTGGCCCACGCTTTGGTGCTCTCTCCGCGAAAAGCAAAGGTAAACGAAAGCTGACTGAAGTTGAGGATTTCGTGCTTCGGGATGAAGCTGATGATGATTCCGATGACGATGACACCCCACCACTAGTTCGGACGCCCAAAAGAAGACGTCCAACTGGGGTCATCATTCGTGAGCAGATTGGTGTTTCACCTCCTCCCACCACTACATTTATACCACCTGTTACCGCCGAAACACCTACACCAACACCGACACCGACACCAACACTGACACCAACTCCACCACTGGTTACCCTAGCCACCGCTCCACCTCCAACTCAGCCTACACCACTTGTGTCGCATCCCGCCGCCAATCTTTCTCATCCGGAAAAATTTCTCTATCTTGAGGGCCGGATCACAAGCTTAACGGATATGGTTACTGCCTTGATTATCGTTGTTGCAAGTCAAGAGATCCGTGTCAACAACTTGACGGCTATCAATGAACAATTGGAAGTGCAGGTCATGCGCAACGAGATGCTTATCAACCGCCTTATGAAGCGCGAGCCAACTCAGGGGGAGATGACAGCGTGTAAGGGTGATGAGTTGAGAAAGAAATTTGATGAAGACAAAGACGGTGATCCCAGTGCACCGAAGGAAGGTGAGCTGCCTAGCTCTTCAAGTGGAAGACTAGTGACACAAGCTCAGGGGAGTCGAGTCAGAAACAAGGTGAGAGTGGATCTGAGGAAACTCCAGTAAATCTGACGGAGACAAAAACTATCGAAGCACTTCTTAATTTAGATGTGTATGATAGTAGTGAGTCTAAGTTTGAGCTAGGAGAATTTTTGGCTAAGGAGGTTGCAGAATGGAGGTCAGACGATGAGATTATACCAGACGCTGATGCTGATATAGATGAGCACGTCACGAAGCAACCAGTAACTGAAGTTGTCAAAGAAGATACAACAGGAGAAAATGTGATAGACCATGAGGGATTAGAGTCAGAATATGATAATATTTTAGACGGTGACTGAGAAGCTGATAAAGAACCATCACGAGCAGAGTTAAGAAATCCGTGGTTTAAGAAGATCGAAAAGGAACCAGAACTTAAATTCAAAGAGATTATCAAAGTCAAAGGATCGGGAGAGCTGAAAAGAGGCATCATAAGCTGGTTTTATGACAACGACCTAAAGTTGTTCATTATTAAGAGATATGATGGAATTCAATACCTGGAAAACAGATTGAAGGTTTTCAGTTCACTACCAAAGATTGAACTTAAAGAACTAGCTTGGCTAGACTTGATGAATCCAGGAGAAGATGGCTAGAACCATGGAACGAATAGTTAAGCGTGAAGGACGATCCAATAAGTTTGTTGATTTAAAGCCAAAAGAAGGGAAAAGAGTTCCAGATTTGACAAAGATAGATCCGATTACAAACAAACCGTGGATGAAGATGATTTACAGACGGGTTAAATGTTTGAAGAAAGTTCCTTTGAAGAAGATGCCACAGAATATTCTGACTGAGCTTAATTGGTGGTACGTTGACAAAAAGACAACATAAGCGGTGATGAAAGATGTTAATGGGAATGAATTGTTAAGGGTGTATGACAGTTTACATATGGTAAACTTGTCTAAGGATGATCTGATGAAGCTACATGTCAACAAGATTCTCTACAGAGATAGTTCGAGACACGAAGGCTGAAGATATCAGAAGGTGGTCAAAGTTTGTGTAGAAAGAGGTTTGTGGGCAAGAAGTCAACTGAGCTGACTGAAGAATCAAGATCAAGACTCAAGAAACTAGAGCTATTATCAAGGGGGAGTCTGTTGGTGCATATTGTGTGACAACAACTTTCTAGTTTGTAATAGTTAGTTTTATAAGTCTTTTGTAAATGTTTACTTTAATATGCTTTGTAAGTAAGTTCGTATGAACTTAGGTAGGTACGAACTTAGGGTCATACCTGAGAACAGTCAAGTTCGTAGGGTCCAAGCCCCTACGAACATAGGTTCTTAATATAGATTATTTCGCATGTTCGAATGTAATCAGTTTTTTTTTGTTTATTTGTAAGTCAGAATAGAAGCAAGTTCGAATACTTGTTAGGGTTTTGTGTTACGTTGAATGTAACTGATTGTTACGTTCAATAAAAGTGTTCTTTACAATATTCGTATTACTTGTTGATTATTGTTACGTTTGTTTGAGGATTCCGCACTCTACAGACGCGATTACCTCGTGGATCCAGGTTTAGGGAACCTACAAGTGACCTGTAAAGTATTATAAAATATGAATGAGTAGAAAATGGTCAAATTGTTTGATAATTGGAGATGTGAAAAACTAAATCATTAATTTAATGTTGTTGGTTTGGTAGAAGAATGATTAAATGATCAAAGAACGAAAAAGTAATTTTGATGGTTCCAAATCAATAGCTGTTATATATTTGTTCATTGGAGAAGATCATTCTAAGGGTTGAGTTTGAATGGGGTCGAAAATGGTTGAACATTAATCAAAACTCCATAAGTGTATCCCCACATTTTCAGGCCGTAACTATTACTGTAATCACTACAAAACGATAAAGGAAATTAAATATATTACATATAGCGGAAGTCTTAAAAGTTTTTAGTCATCTAATCACAAACTTAATACATATTACAAAAGTCATGATAAGTTTGTAATCTTCTTAAAATTCTTAGGCCTTCTTCTTATCCTTGTTAGTTCATGTCTTATCGAGCCTTGAGATTTTGTTTTCATGCAGGTGGAGACATTATTCATAGTTCTTTGATCATGCATTTGCATATGGTACTTCCTAAAGTTAATATTGTTCTTTTCTTTTTCCTTCTACTTTTGCTTTTGTTTCTTTTTAATCATCTATGTTTTAAATTGCTTTTTGTTTATTTTAGGTAACTAATTTGGGCAACTGGAATTAGAGAATCTTGCTAAAAAAATTTATTAGTCATGGATTTGAAGTAATGGTTTTAATTAGAAATAGTAGATCTATGTAATTTATGGCTTTCGTATATTTGTTTTAGCTTAAAAAAGAAGAAGCAATATTGATAAAAAAAAAGTTTCATATGGTTTTGACTTTTGATTAAAAAAGGACTAAATAAGGGAGGATTAAGTAAGTTGTAGTCTTTGATTTAAAAGGGACAAGATAAAAAACTATCGTATTTTAGCTCATCTTTTGCTCTTCTTGGAAAGTGATAAAAAGATATCAAATAAGTCTTAATTTTTTAAGAGATATGAGAAGTATATGGGAACAAAGAGGAAGTCAGACAATAAGATGTACAATTCTTTGAAAAATGTTAAGGACTTTTGAGACTCATTCTGAATCAAATACTAAAAAATGTCAGGAGGCACATTGAGACTACAAGACTCATTATAATTTAATTGAAAAACATCTATAATTTAACTAATAAATAAACCTAACTAGAGTACTTCAAAAAACAAGTACATTATCCATCAATTTCTTCTTTTAAGAGAATCCACACAATAACTGAACACCCTTACATCTTTTAGCATCACTTGTAAATAGTAAACTATATCCTATATCTAGCTGCTACTCTATCCTAAAATTATACACCTGCCATTTATTTTATCCAGCTTCAAAATAGAAACAAAGCACGTTTTAATTTTTCAAACTTTAAACTTTCCGATATATTTCAAGCCTCTATAACTTGATCAAGATGAATCAAATTGACATTAAAATACTATAACTTTCTTTGAGTAATTGAATTCACCTTCTTTGTTTTACCAAAGACACTTTCTTTCACAACTCAAATCATATTCCCAAACTTCTTCCTACTTTTGAGCTCCTGCATTGAATTTTGTAAGTAACCCCTTTTACATATAACTGTTTTATAATAGATGTGCTTATTACTTGTGTTAACCAAACATAAATATTAGTACAGATTATTACATATAACTTCCTCCATATCTTTTTAGAGGTATAATATCATTCGTTGTTTAAGTAGAGGTATAATATTGTTTGTAGATGTTGTCATGTTGTACATCTTACTGAACGATAATTTTGTATTGCTTTTTAAGTTATTTAACGTGCTTAATCTCTTTAAATTATTGAGGTGCTTAATGATTTTTACTGGTAGATAGTGTATTTTGTTTTAGACCGGGTCACCACTTTTTGTTATGTTTATTTAGTTGTAAAACTAAGAGGTGCACCAAAAGATGTACTAAATTGTATGAAACTTTTCTATTTACTAAAATTTTGTAGAGATAGAACGTCATTTTCTAACCGAAACCTTTTCTTCTCTTCAAGAACCTCGTGATTGGTATAACTATACGCAGGTTCAAGTTGATTTCATTTGGAACAATGTGGGACGAAACAGACTAATATTGCTTTTGGTTGATCAGAATGTAAGTGATATCGCCTAAATTAGACATATTTATAGGGGCGATATCGGTCCAAATTGTATATTATTTTAGTCATTTTATAAACTTTTCATACTTAATTAGTCTAGTTTAGTTTCAGGTTAATAATCGAGAAGAGTTGAAGAAAAGATCAAGAAACGATTGACTTTTGCAGCTTTTGCGAGACTCTACGGTTTTGGGCATAACTCCTTCATACGAACTCCTATTGAGGTGATTCAAAAGCCCAAATTCTTGAAACTCGGAGAGCTACAACTTTTAAAAAGGAACATAAGGCTGAAAATGGATTCTACCCGCATGATAGGTCAAGTACCAGCCGGGTACTCATGTTTTTCCTGTTTGAAGGCCCAGGGGGTACAAGTCATCCAAACGGGCGGGGAGGCACCTTTACTCGCCGGGTACTCCTATTACCCGCCAGGTAGAAGGGTTAGTTACAGATTTTTGGCCTTAATTATCACCTAAATCTTAATTATCATTAACCTATTGATTACCAACTAATTGAGGACGATTGGAGGCTACTTTTGAGAGCTTTTGGGGACACCCTAAGTGATTCATCAAACCTACAATCATGATAGAAGTTAAGGGTTTGTATATTTCATTCAAATGTTCATTTATTTATATTTAATTCACTTTTGTAACCAAATTATGAATTATTCTTGGTTTATGATTATTAGTTTGATTCATCCCATGACAATGGGCTAATTCCTTTAACATTATATTTGCATGATTATTAAATCTTGTGCTTTTGATTGGACACAATGAATGAATTGAATTAGGTTAATAGAATTATAGTATGAGTGGATCATATTAAGAGAAATCTTGTATGATTGGTAATCTCTAGTTTACTAGGATTATGAAATTGAGTCATCATTTTAGTAGAGTTAATTAATCATAATTGGAGTTTATAATTTTTCAAGGACACTTGCATTTTATGATTCAATTAAACGATTGCATTGTGAAAACAAGTAATTTAGAGTATTAATTTTCATACGTTTAATACATTTCTATTTATTGTCCAACTCTACTAGTGAATTGTCTAGATGAACATACTTCTATCCTTTGGTTGATCAACTAATTTACTGTTATAATTAGTTATTATTACCTTTTGACTGCCTATTATTAAGAGGCATCTCCCTTATAACTTAGCTATAGATTAAATAAATAATTCTCAAAGTACATATAAACTATCCTGTGAGAGACTATCTAGTAGACTTATCACTGCTATACTACTTTATGATTAGGTACTGTTGCCTAGTTGTGTAATAGTTGCTTTGATTTTGTTTTACTATTTTCATAACTGGATTAATATACATTAAGTTTTTGGCGTCGCTGCCAGGGAACAGTTGTGCTATTTTGAGATTATTTTTAAATTCTATAGTTAGTACATAATTTTCTTTATTTTATTTTATTTTTAGTTGGCGTTTTCATTTGCTCTATTAGTGTGCTTTAACCATCGCAAGTAGTTTATGCCCTGCTCCTCCAAGAAGTCACCACTTCTCGAAGGATTTGCTGATCCCGAAAGGGAATTTAGACGTTTATTAAGGTCTAGGGCTACACCACCCGTTTTCAACCTAGGGACCACTTTAGAGCAACCCGAAAACACTTTTACTTCCTCAACCACCTCTTCTAATATAATGGCTAATCCAGATAATCAATCAATGGAGGATTTGATGAGAGCCACCCGAAAGGGTCAAGGTTCGGCCATCACTCAACCCGCCATCGAGGCGGAATTTGAGATAACGGGGACATTCCTGCACATGATTAATAATCAGTGCCAGTTCGTCAAAACTGCTAAGGAGGATGCTAACGAGCACCTCCGTCGATTCTTAAGAGTTTGCACCCTCTCCAATCTCCGAGCTATCGAGGACTCGGTAATCTATTTTCGAGTTTTTCCTTGGACTCTCACGGGAGAGGCTAAGGATTGGTTAGATCCCCTACTCGAAGGGGAAATAACCAAATGGGACTCGATGGTAGAAAAGTTCTTACAACGGTTCTTCCCGGCTTCCAAATTGGCCCGACTCCAAGGGGAAATTACTCAATTTGAGCAAAAAACCATGGAGACGCTTTATGAGACATGTAACTGATTGGGGAAAATGCTACGATTGTGTCTGCAACACGGCTTGAACCCCTTTCAATAGTTGCAAATATTCTATAAGGGGGCCGATGTAGCCACACGGAAAGAAATAGACACCGCCGTGGGCGGGTCTATCATGAAAAAGACCGCCACCGAAGCCCACACCATCATTATCGACTTGGCCGTCCACACCCATGAGTGGCACCAAGAAAAACAACGATTCTGCTCTTCTCTAGTCGCTAGTGCCGAATCTAGCGACACAATCGCCGCCTTAACCACACAAATGGCAACATTTGGTCGGAAAATGGAGAAGATTACACAAGAGATACATGCCATTAAAGTGGGATGTGAGACTTGTGGTGGCATGTATTTGACCAAGGATTGATATACAAATTGCCCCATTGATCAAATGGAACGAGTAGCCTTTGTGAACCAGAGGCCAAATAATTACCAAGGGGGAGGTAACCAATATGGTAACCAGAACTTTAACTCCTCCTATAACCAAACTGGTCAGGGCTACTATAAGCAACGAGAGGAATCTAACGCGAGTTTGGAGGATCTCGTTAATAAATTCGTTAAAGCTCAAACACAAACCAACGAGCTGACTGCTCAATCCTTCCAGAATCAACAAACCTCCATCCAAAATTTGAACTGGGTCGTATGAATCCTTTCTCCAGGAGTTTTTGAAGCTGATTAGATAGTTCCTGCATCTGCGCAGGCGCTAGGCAATACGGTGCCTTAGCTATTAGGGTGGCTCCTGGGACCAATTCAATCCGGAACTTGACTTGTCTAGGCGGGGGTAATCCAGGTAAGTCATCTGGAAATACTTCAGGGTATTCGCGCACTACCAGAATATCTTGCATATGTTATTCTTCTTATTCCTTCTCGACTACATGAGCCAGAATAGCAAGATATTCCTTCTTCAGGTACTTGCGAATCTTCGTGGATGACACCATCTTCAAGCTCTTTCCGGGCTTATCTCCGTGTACGATGAGTATTTCATTCTCTCATAAGGGTATTCTTATCACCTTATCGTGACACCCTATGTTCGCGTGATTTCTAGCTAGTCAGTCCATATCCACTACTACGTCAAAGCTTCCCATCTTAATCGGGATTAAGTCGATGTTGAATACTTCGTTTTCTAGATTTATGACGCAGTCTGGCACTATATCTCTCATGATGGAATCTACACTTATTGCACTTCATCATGAGTTCCCAAACTCGGGCATCCAATACTTCCGTCTGATCTTCTTAGCCTTTCATACTCGTCTACATGTATTACCCCAATGTTCTTATTCTCGTCGACTTCTTTAACTTTCTCTTCCTTAGGAACTACCTCCGCATGGAGGCATTCGTATTGAGTCCGTTCCTCATGGATTGAGTCATTGTCAGACAAGTAATCGTTCATAATGAGGCCTGCCATTTCCTATGACAGTGCATCCTAATATTAGTGACAAAATAAATGTTTTCTTTTTGTACGAACTTGATCTTAAAGAATTTTTTTTTTTTTTTTACGTATAATGTACAAAACTTGAAATTTATACTAATAATAACCGTGTAGGTAAACAAAACGTCAAAGGATTTTCATTACATTAAACCAACGTCTTTTACACGGTTTTTGAATAGGACGTGTATCATAATAGTCTTTTTAACAAAATCTTAGCACCAAAATTTTAATTTCAAAGTCGCTAAAACGTTTGGGGAGACCAAAACAAAAATGTTTTTCTTGTACAAAAATTTTAACAATCTGTGCTTTTGTCACTAAGCACTTCGATCATCTCTAAACCCGGAACATAGTACTCAAAATAACAACACCAATGTAGGCGATTCAAGTCCTCCAACTAACAAGGATAGCAACATCATCCTCCTAGTTGTGTTCTTCTCCGCACTTGCTGCCACTCGTGCCTTGGTCGTATACTCCGACAATTGCTCTAACCTCTCTGTCTGATCGTACATCAGTTGCTGCTAATGATCTATTCTCATTCGGCAGTTATTAGTTCTAAGGTCATGTACCGGATTCTTTGCACTTCTTCCCAAGATAGGCCAAACGTGGGCCTTAATGACGTTTCTATGACCTCCTGTGGTATCTCACTAGTTTCCTGAGGCAGCGTTGCCATCGACACTTTCCTCAGTATCGGAAGTCTATTTCTGGCCGTATGCCTAATGTGCGGTCCTTGGGGAAACTGGTTGGGGTAGCACTAATGTCGGATGATACTCTTGAAGTGTCGCCAGTTACTTCGTGTCTAAAATCAGTTTTCAAAGCGTTGATCGTGCGATGAGTCTGCTTTTCTATTAAATTCCATCACTTCTATTAGAATCTATCTTTGATGGGCACTTCTTGCTTGTTTAATTTGAAGTTCGGTGGTTACGGCGTTCATACTACGTGCTATCCGGAAGGTCATATCAAAGTTTCGTGATTTCAGGATTTCGGAAATGACTCTCGGAGGTTTCGCAGCTGTGGACGTAGCGCTCTTAAAGATAATTGCGTGAGTATGGCGACGGTCTTACGTGCGGTGATTTTCGAGCGTACACCTAATAGCGGTGACTGGGATAAAACGGGTGTAGGTGACGTATCATTGTTCATTTCGTGTGGGGATTCGTTCTCCATCGAGGGCTCCTCTTCCTCGGGTTCGGTGTTAGGTGGGTTAGTCCTAGGTTGACTAGTGTCATAACCAGAACAGTTGGCCGATTTGGTGGCGTGGAATGAGAAACGCGGCGTGATAAGAGTATCAAAAGTGATCTCAACTCCTACAGTTATATCAAGTCCTAGCATATGAAGGTACTCAACACACTTAAAGAAATCTTACTAGCTTTAGTGAGCTCTAAAGCGTACCCTATTCCTATAACCAATTCCGATCTTGCATCGCTTCTCCTTTAATTGTACATAGTTGATCAGGCTATGTTAAATTAAACTCGAATGATGCAACACCCGAACAAGTCATACTTAAAGGGGTACTAACTTAATGGTTATAGTTTCTAGGCTTCCCTAAGGAGAAGCGGTGTTTCTATAACCTTCGGCTCTGATACCATTTTCTATCACACCCAGCTAAAGCGGAAACACGAGATGTAACAGTACAATGATTTCATAATCGAAAATTACAAAACATCACCGTTCAACGGTCTACAATTAATACATTACATAATGTCTTACAAGCATTTACAGCACAAAAGTAAATATCCTAAACATGCTATTACATCCCAAAAGATACGAATTCCGTACGCTAATGCAGCATAGATCAAATAGCCGGTTTGGCTTCAATTGATAGATTGTGACTAATTCCTGAAAAGCATGTAAAATACAGGTCAACTATGAAACATAGTTGGTGAGTACCCATGTTTTGTGTAATGATAGACCATTTTCAAAGATTCATGAGGTTTAGTTTTTAATGTTACACGTACTACGTGATTAATTTGCAAAGTTATTTGTTTAGTGCCGAGCTCATATGACTAAGATAATTATCCGAAACCTGGTTAAGATAAACCTTTGATAATAGTCAATTGCTATTGCACGGTAATTATAAAAAGGATTCGTTGACCCCTCATTTAAGTGTGATATTTATTTGCATGTTAGATTTCTTTGTGAATCGGTATCTTAATTGGAAAAGAAGTTTAAAGAAAGACTCATTTAGAAGCGATACTTTAGAAACTCCATTAAAAGTCATAATTCATTTATAACCCCATACTCATATTTTAAAAGAAACATTCAAGGTTTATAAAACTCACGATATAGTGTTTGATAAATACAAATTTAGTATGTAAAACTTATTTAATAAATTCAAGTTATGTTTTATAAAGTTAATGGTTTGTCATATTTCAATCAAACCGTTCGTCATTTAGACGGATTATTATATCTAGTTTCATGAGAAAACAAGGCGTTATTTAAAACTGCGCCTTTAATTGTCAAAATCACAATGATTTACAATTTAATAACTCCGGTTATATATGTATGGTTAAAGAAGTAACGTTTCAAATTACCTATCATAATAACGTCTAAGTGGTGACGTTTAAAATTTTAAAGAAAGTTACTTCAGTAACAATGTCATTGTAGAGCTCGGCCATAAGTTTATAGTTTATAAAGAAACCTCAATTCGAATGACTACGTCATTATAAAATTTGGGTCACAAGTTTATCGTTTAAAAGAGACGTCATTTTCATGTCAAAGCGTCATACAATAATAGATGTTTGCGAAATCACTATGCCATTACATTTTTGTTTATAAAATCGATGATTTAATTATGCTTGAGTCCACAACCAAACCTACAACCGATAAACCCTTGCCCCAAAATAGTGATGCCCTATCGTTGGCATTTAGGATAATGGAATGCACTCACGTGGCCGCGTGAGTGGGGAGGTGGTCTTGCTCCCAAATAGTACTATTCATATGCATCATTTGGCTCATATAGAGTTAATGGTCGTGTGAATATACCGGGGACTTTAGATATGATAGAAAACAAGCATATAATCATGTAACATCGATAAGCATTCACGACATTGTTTTGAAATTTAGCATAGCATATCACAATAATCATATCACGGTATTTGTAAATCAAGTACATCATAAGCATATCATTTGCAAGTAAATAAATCATTCAAGTCATTCATGCATGCTTTACCAAAACATTTAAATAAAGCGTTAAAAATAGGGGCTGAGTACTCACAATCGTTAGTAAGCGTACGAAAATGGATGTAAAGCGCGATTCGACCAAGAGTGACTCCTATCCAAGACCTACGAATACAAGGTTCCTAATTAGATTTTTGACTAATATGGTTTTTTTTTTTAAGATTGCTTAGCTAGTCGCTCGTGTTACAAAGCCGTTAGAGTTTGATTTGTTGTTGCCGGTAATTACTCGGGTTGTGATTAAAATAATGGAAACACTTGAAAACAGATTCCAAAAATTACCAAACTTGGTATAAAACATGGAATATGATTCACAAATTTTCTGTGAAAATTTGGGAATTTTTAGATTTACACATTATTTTTAATCTTTTCTTGACCAAAAGAGTGGGATAAATATGAGAAAAATAGTAAATTTTCTTGGAAAATTCTGAAATTTTTCCTATATCAGTTTTAATTCATTTCTAAGTTTGTGTAAAAATTTCATGCCATTTTGGGCAGTGGAACATTGGTCCCAATCGTATGTGTTTTAACAAATCGTACATCGGAAAACATAACAAAACAATTCCAATGAGTGTTAAATTTTGAGGATAGTGTCACTTTATGTGGAAAATGACACAGTAATTTTCCCATATTTTTCTGATGTCAAAAAGTATTTTTCAAGAATATTTTCCCCTTTTAGAGACTTTATTGGTATTAAACCAAGAAAATTACTTAAGTTTTCCCAAAAATTCTCATTTTTATTGTCAAGGTTCTGTTCAAGGTATATATACTGAGAAAAATCACCCTCAAATTTTTAACACGTTTTATCTATTAATTTTGAATTTTACATTCATCACAACACAATTTTTCACACTTTTACAAGTCTAAGATTATGCATGGTGTTCATGCATTTTCTAAAAATACATAATCAACACAATAAATTCCTATCTTTTTATACTACTGAGATACATTTGGAGGTCTTAAACTCAATGGACTTGAGTGAGACCAGTGGGGTTTTAAAGGTAAGACATTAAGATAAATTCTAAAAGAAAAATCAAGATTTTTGGACCATTATTCACTGAGTTATGGTCGTTTCAAGTGAGGTCAAAATCTGGACAGATTACATGCATGACAAAGTGATCTTTTTGGTGTGATTTCACTACCAAACGATTTTTAGACCTCATCCAAAGATTGAAGTCTTGACTTTTATGCATGAACATGTGTTTTACAGAAACATAAACATATTTTAACAATTTAACCATTTATTCTAGCAAGAACATGTAAATAAACTCTATAACATCAAAAAGTCGACTTTTCGGTTTGATTTTCGGTTTGATCATAGGTTGGCCTTTTGTTTTAACACTTAAACAAGTGTAAGGGAACCTACAAACCATCAAACCTTGTATGAGATTTTTAGCCATGGAAAAAGGCATAAAAATCATGTTTTTACAAGATTCAAAGTATGAAAATGCAAGAATGGAAGTTAAATATGGTGTTCATACCTTGGAATGTTGGTTTAGGTGTATGAACACCTTCAAAGAGATGATTTAAGGATGATAAGTTGCTGGAGTTTAGTGTGTGTTTAGAGAGAATTGTGTGTGTTTTTGAAAGTGGAAATGAGAGAAATGATGAAAGTGAAGGAGTGTGTAAGTGTAGAAGGCTTTTTGCATGTAGAGTGAGTGGAGTTTTGTAAGAAAAGGAAGAGATATGAGTGGGGGAGGTTGAGGTCCGGTTTTTGAACAATAAAATGGGGTTTTTAACTTATTTTTTTGTCAATATAAAATGTGTTTTAGTTATAGTATTTATTTGTAATAAAATTGCACAAGTCTTGTACATTTTCAAGATTTTAAATTGTGTTGTTTTAATGTTTAATATTTGGGTAATAAAAATTGATGTTCTAAATTTCTAAAATACTTCAAATTGTATTTTAGATTGTTTGTAATAGATATTCAAGTATTATTTTGTCGGATTCGAGTTTCGTTTATTCGATTCGGGTCGCGTTTGCCGAGTTAGGAAATTTCGGTTAATTTTCGATTTTTGTGATGTTTTTGTGGTTAAAGTGTGAGTCATGAAACTTTATTTTATAAGTTTATAAAATTCATCAAAATGTATTTGATTCGATCACGATTGACATTCGCGAGTTAATAAACCGATTTCCAATCGTGTTACCGAGTTACGAAATTTCCAGTTAAATTCCAATTTTTTTTTTGATTTGATAAATATTTTGTGATGACTTATGAAATTTAATTTCATTTGTTTTCTTTGGCACTTTGTAACCTAATTTAATGTCGTTTAAGGTCCGCTAAGCAATCTCCTAAAACGTTACGTGATTTCGGTAGTTCACGGTTTCGGTACTTAAGGAGTCGTAACCTAGACTTTTCACTAGGATTTTAGAGTGCTGTAAACGTAATTAGATAGACTAGGAATTTAAGTGTGTTATTGACCTGAGATTTTTGACGGTTGTCACAACTACCTTGATACATAAATATAAAATAAATGTTTATGAGTATAAGATGATATTTTATGTAATTAAATATAGTTTTTGCGTATACGTGAAAACTCAATCTTTTATGATTCTTTATTTCTCTTTCATAAACAAGTTGAATATAAAAAACACCAACTTACTTATCTTGTATAATGAATAATAATAATAGTAACTAGTAAGGGCTAAGTATAACTTTTACATAAAAGAAAGGGTTTTAGTGAAAATAAAAGTTGTACATTGGGATTTGAGCTACCTTCTCTAAATCAATATTCCTCCATTAAAGATCAAAGCTTTCTTATTTCCTTCTTAAAATTTGGTTAAACATTATATAATACATATTATTTTTCATTGTAAATCATTACTTGCTCAAACTTTTGGGGGGACCATGGCCCCTCCCTGCCCCTATTAAAATCCGCCATTGGTAACATCTCCAAGATGTTGTCCAATCGGCAGTCATGAGCATTACTGAGTGACACCAAGGTGAACCCTCGAAATGAAAACATGAAAGACGTGTTCATGGTTGTTGATAACGGAAGGGTTGATTCTGAAACCACCCCTACTCCCGAGCCTATCACTCAAGCTAAACCTTTGGTGAGGGAGTATAAGCCTACAATCCCATATCCCCAACCCTTTCTCCGCACCACCGTCCAAGAGAAGTATGGATAGTTTCTCGACATATTGAGAACTCTCCATATTAATATACCTTTTGTGGACGCCCTTTCACATATGCTGAAATATGTGAAATTTCTGAAAGAGCTTCTTACGTCTAAGAAGAAGCTTGATAGGCTATCCACCATTACCTTGGATGGTGAGTGCGTGGCGTTTTTAACCGGAAAACTACCACCAAAATTGCAAGATCCGGGTGGTTTTCTGATTCCTTGTCATTTGGGTAACCAACCCGTCCGGAACACCCTATCCGATCTAGGTGCGAGTGTTATCATCATGCCTTACACCATGTATGCCAGATTCGGCCTAGGTAAGCCAAAGAAGGTCAACATAAACATCCGGTTAGGTGATGAGTCCATTACCCACTCTTGAGGTATTGTGGAATATGTGCTCGTCAAAGTTGAGCATCTGCTCTTCGCGGTCGATTTTTATAACACCCCTCTTTCAATATAAGAATATAATATTAATAAATACGGAAGCATGAATTAAAATACATAAATAGTTTACATTTCCCAAAAGTACACAAAATTTCAAACTGTTTAAAACTACAAAAGACGGGGTATCATAAAATTCACAAAACAAGGTTTATTACAAAAACCATATCAGAGTTCAAGAGCGCAGTCAAACATTCCCTGATCAACCATTCACCTCCTGCACCCACAATCAATCAAAACATATCCTGCAGGAAGTAAAATGAGGGGTTAGCACGAAGCTAAGTGAATAGATTCATCACACTCCATTCAACTTAGCATAACTAGATGTTTGCACCAAATAATCGTAAACACACATATTTCAATGAGGATCGGTGGCTCTGGGGATATCATAATACCCGGGGATTCCCCCAAGAACACTTACCAACAATCTGTATGGCCAATACAGAATAGACCGATAACTAATGGTTATTAAACCCATACACAGGTCTCAAACACAACAAATGAATCAAAACCTGTGTAATACACATAATAACCAGAAGTCCAACTACACGTTGACCTCAATCACATACAGCACATTGGTTCGCACATCACGTAGATCAATAATCAATAATCAAGACTAAACAGTCTAATAAACATCTACGTTTACTTGTTGTAACCAAATAGTTACAACTAAATCAAATGATGAGTTCTGAATCCACTCACCGATACCTCTGACGTCTCCACACTCAGGATTCTAATATCACTGAGTCTTACGTTGATCTGAAACAGAAAATCATACACAAGTCAGAAGTTCGTTCCATAAACATCATTATAGTCTAATTATCCAATCAGGTAATCCCTGGAGTTTAGGCAAACAAAAGTTCAATCAGAAATGAAATCAGAAAATTCCGTCATAACGTTTAAAACTGAAAAACGCCGTTTTCGGGCCCTAAATGACCCCGAATGGCCAAAACTGGGGGGGGGGGGGCTATTACATAAATAGTCTTGTGTATTAGGTCGTTTCCAAGTGACCATGCGAAAACCGTATGAATTCGGAATCACAGGAACACAAGTATGAATTCAATTTTGGTTTTGGGTTTCTTTGATTTGCAAGTTATGGTTTCTTGAATTTGAAAAGCTTCTAAATTCGGAATCACTCTGAATCCACTCACCGATACCTCCGACTGCTCCCGAAACTGTTTATGCTATACATGCGGAGAGTCGGAATGTGAAAACTACTGAGATTGAAAACAGTTGCTTGAAGGGAGAGAAACAGGCTACAAAGCCTGATGATGTTTCCCTCAAGAAATCTATGAGGAAAATCTATAATCGGGTTTACGAGGCAACTGTTAGGGGAGACATGACAAGAGGGAAGAGGACAGTGAAATACCTGTCCAAGAGGGAGAAGCAAACGTTGCTGGAGCTCACGGAGACCTCCCGTGGGATAAATGATCGGTTAACCGCATTGATAAAAGGAACGCGGTCCACACAAATATCTCACAACGAGCTAAGTTTGGGGGAGGTTAACCCCACAAAGAACTAACATTCCGGGTTGAGTCAAGCTTAAGACTCGGTAATCAATAAGCAATTGTAAAATGTAAAGTGTTAAAAAAAATAAAAAATTTCACCTACAGGCCTCTGGGATAAAGTACCCGCCGGGTACCAGTACCCCAACCGAGTACTTTTGGAACATAACTTTTTCATCAATTTAAACTCGCCGGGAAGATCTAGTACCTGCCGGGTTGAGACGAGTTCCCGGTTCAGGGTCTAGTACCCGCCGGGTACCCATGATCCAATTGGGTACATGTTTCGAAAAAAACAAAAAAAAAAAAAAGAAATTTTTTTTTTCACCTACAGGGATCCCGGATGGAGTACTCGCCGGGTACCAGTACCCCAACCGGGTACTTTTGGAACAAAACTTTTTCATTGATTTAAACCCGCCGGGAAGGTCTAGTACTCGCTGGGTACCCGTGATCCAACCAGGTACAGGTTTCGAAAAAAAAAATGTAAATTCCTTCAGATATCCATCTCTCTACTCAAAACGTGATTTATCAAAAGCCTTAACATAAAGGGCTAAATTATCATCTGAGGAATTTGTCATCCTAGATTTGATTATGTCTCCCACTCAGTCGCTAAATCTTCTGCTGAACTTGTAGCCTCTGAAATATGTGATTGTGCACTTGGAGATTGATCAATTACCTCCTACACACAAGATAAAAACTGTTAGTTACTAAGGGGGACCCAAGCCACGACGGTCTTGGGTCGGCCATTATCAGCAAATGTAAATTTCTTCATATATCCATCTCTCTTATCAAGTGACTTGGATACTTTGGAATTCTCACGTGTTAGGGAATAGGAGGTCATACCACTAGGCCTTCTATTAAGAGAATTTTGGAAAAGTCTTGGATTGACTGGCATTGGGATAGAAGTAGATCTAAGCTTAGATGGATAATTATAATTTGGATTATGATAATTCCTATTACTACACCCTGATTAGAAACACTGTTGTTGGGGGTTTGAAAACGTTGCGGAGTTTTCGACCTAATGGATTTTTCAGTGGAGCTTCCCGTTACCGGAGAAGTGCTCCTTGGACTATCATTTGTCGAAACCTTCGATGATTGAAAACGGGGTTGAGATATTTGAAAACTAGGAGTTTTCTTATAACCTACCCCATTTTTAACCACATTTTCAGCATTTTACTTAATTTTAATATTAATTTCTTCTTTGAAAATGCTTGCGATTTTTTTATTTTCGCTATTTATCTTAGGCGTTTGAACTACTTTTTCTTGAGAAGTACTAGTTTTAATAGGTTATTGGTCTTTCTTCACCTGTTTTGTTTTAACTCCTGTACATTTATTTGGACACACACTTGCTACGTGTCCCTTTTGATGGCACACGACGCACGAACTTTTCACTAAGTCTTCTTTAGGAGCCTTGATATTGGTTTGGTGTTCCAAATTAGGTGAAGTTAGAGAGAAGACCTGTTCTGTTTGTTTACCCTTATCCTTTTTAATTTTATCATTTTATGTTTTTGGTTGACCAAACTCAACTTTTTTATTGATCTCTTCATGTATTCAGTTTACTTCCATCACACCATTACTTTCAAAAGATTTTTTCTTTTTAAGATTTTGTTTAGTTGTCTTGGAAGACTCAATTATCATTGACTATGTTTTATTACTGGTCTCAGCTCTCTCTGACTTGGTCGACATAGTACTGTTTACTAACTCAGAGACTGCTGATGATGTTGTAGTGTCATTATCGTTTGACAGCTCAGGTTCATTTTTTAAGAATGAGTAATCATGATTAAAAGGTGGAGGAACTTCATTGTATCCCATTGCACGATGATCTCCAGGCTATTTTCCTACACTTAGCAGATTATCTAAGGTCTCAACTGAAAATCTTCTTAGTTCAATTTTCCAATTAAGATCAGCACTTCTAACCCTAATATCTGCTAATTCCTTTTCTTTATCATAAGATTGTCTAGTTAAATCTGAGACATGTTCATGAGCTAAATCAGTTATCTGACTCTGCTCGTTAACCTTGTTTCTTAATGTTTTTATATTTTCTACATCAGATTTATACTTATTAGCTAACTCAGAGTTTCTCTGTTTTTAATACTGTGTTTTCCTCTTTTAATATATTTAGCTGAGCTGTCATCGAGTTTGATGACTCTATAAGTTTTTCAACCTCCTCTGCAAGGTTAGTACATAACACACAAGCATTAACTACGGAATCTAAGTTTAATAGTACATTTTGCTTCTCAGAATCCAAATTGGCCATATATGCAATGAAGTCCTTTGTACTCATAGTATCAGTTGACTCCAGCTTTAAAACCCTGGTCTCTGAAGTAGGTACCCTACTCTCAGTCTTCTGTTCTTCAGCCTCCTTTGTATCAGCCCGAAACTCTGCACTGGGTCACCCTGCACTAATCCATTTCGGACAATAAAATTCATTTTCCGAAAGTGCAAATGTGCCATCCTCCTACACCACAATTGAGATTTTGTTTAAGAAGCTTTGGATAGCAGGCATGTCGACTCCGTTGAAGATTCAACAACACTCATGTTCATCACATAAGTATCATTCCTCCTGGGTGCCCTCATGACTATCCATTCTTTTGGGATGACAAATCCCGGTTTCAGGATGAGTGCCTCTCTATTTGTGAAATGAACATGATGTCATTTATCACAAATCTGAGAAACACTCATGAGATTGTGTTTCAGCTACTCAACATAGTTGACTTGCTCTAGCGTTATTTTCCCATTTGTTACATTTCCTGATCCCGTGATTTGTCCTCCTTTCGCTCCTGCAAAGTTCACATGTCCCCCTTTCTTTTCCACAAATTCCACCAAAACCCGCTTTTCCCCTGTCATATGCCTGGAGCAACCGCTATCAACATACCACCAATTAATAGCTCGTCTGGTCAACTCCTACACTCAAAATATAAACATTAGTCATTAAGGGTGACCCAAGCCACGAAGGTCTTGGGTCGGCCATTCTCAACAAATGTGAATTCCTACAAATATCCATCTCTCTTATCATGAGACTTGGATACTTAGGGATTCTCACGTGTTGGAGAATGGTGGGTCTTACCACTTCCCTCTTGATATGATATGAATCCTTTGGAGCTGTTAACTTTTTAATTCTCTGACACTTATATGAGTTTTGTTGATTTTGACTTTTCAAACCGTCAGTCAACTCCTGAATAGATCCTTTCTTCAAATCCTTTCTTTGACTTTATATCAATCTTCAATCTTTTCTTCCTTTTCAAACCAAATAAACTCTTTCTTCAATACATCTTTTAATATTAAATCACATTATTGCTTTTCAATTCTTCAAAATATTTATCTCCCCCCTTGAAATATGCTTGTGATTTCTCATCATTCTTGTAAACTCTTTCCACTTTCATCCCAGCTTGTAATCTTCAATACATCTTTTTTTTTGTCTCATTATCATATTCACTATCTTCAAACACTATTACTTTTCTTCATTATTACTCCCTTTCTTTTCTTGATCATTACTCATGTCTCTTCCTTAATGATGATTATGATTCTTTGTGAGCATCATGAATACAATTCAGCACAATAGAGTTTGAAGATACTCTAACTCATGGATCTTATAGATTACCAGTTTAACACATCAATTGTGATATTTAAATGATTCAATTGAGTGACCTACGTTCAATGTTGGCTTTGATGTTAGCATCGGTAGGATTTCCATTCAATCATTGTGGAAACCATTTTAGATATCACTATGAATGTTCTGGCATTGTCACGTAGACATGCATAATGTCACGTAGCATGGAGTGTAAAAGTACACTTTGTGTCCTAAAAATATTTTTGATATCATTTGGCTCTAGACTCGATTTGTGCAATAAATGAAGTTAGGGATTGGAGCAAATTGTCCTCTTGTTTCACTATCAACAAACTCCAAAAGAGTTGTCGATAGAGTATGTGTAAAATCTCCGTGAAAATAATGAAACATGAATTTGTTTAAGAAATTCTTGAGTGGTTAGGAGGGTATATGTGCATTGCATCACTGGGTCCATGATGTCTTCTTTAATACCAAAAATCATTAAATGATTTCCGATAGTAAATGTGGCTACCCGGCGATTACTTGTTTAGCGAGGGTTTTCTTTTTCTTTTAACCCTTTCGCACACTCCTCACTCAACCTTACTCAATTTTTCTACTCCTCCCTCAGTTTGACGTTTAATTTTAAAATTTTTGTTGTTCTGTACTAGAATTATGCACCCTCCCTCATACTATGACCTATCCTTTCATCCTAATTTTGGAAGGTGACTCCTTTGGTAAATCCAACCGGCTCTCGAGGATTATAAAAGTAGTTTATAGACTAACGCACTTAGTACAAAAATCAGCATTTTGCCAAACATTTTTTTATTGAAACTGGTGATCTGATTATCCATCAGTCGTTGGAATCTCATAACGTCTTTGAGAATCTTTCAAAGTGTTGTGCAAATTGCAAATAAGTTTGAACACTTGAAAGTTTTGGATTTTGAAAAATACTCCCCCTTAACACATGCATAAGGTTTATAATATATTACATATGAAGGTGAGTTATAAAAACAAAATCTTCTTTTCTTTTGAAGATCGGGTTTTACTCTGTGTTTAAGTAAAAACCATAATGCTATTTCATGGCACTATATCATCAAATCGTTAAAACATGTCAACTTCATCCATTCTCTCCCCCTCAAAAGATAGCAAGTTTGAGTAAAATTTTAGATTATTGCTTAAGTGAAAGCATACCTAACTGAGATACCAAGAAATGAAAATGTTTTTCATCTAAAGTTTGGTAAATAAGTCAACCAATTGATAATCCGTTTTGACAAAAAATAGTTCATTGTGCTCTTTTTCAATGTTATCTTTTATAGAATGATATCGAATATCTATGTGTTTCATTTTCGAGTATTGTACCGGATTGCATGAAATGGCAATCGCACTATGAGAATCACCATAGATAGTTATATTTTCAAAGTTAAAACCATAGTTGATTAGTTGTGACCTCATCCACAAAACTTGTGAACAACATACACCAGCTGCAACATATTCAGCTTCAGCAGTGGATGTTGAAACACAGTTTTGTTTCTTGGAAGTCCAACTGACCAACTTATCACCGATAAATTGAGCACCACCTGATGAGCTTTTTTGATCTAGCTTACAACCTGCATGATCTGCGTCTGAATAGGCTGTTAGTTGGAAACCAGTATCCTTTGGATACCACAATCCCAAGTCAATTGAAATTTTAAAATATCGTAAAATTCGTTTGACTGCTTGGAGATGTGATTCCTTTGGAGCTGCCTGGTATCTTGCACAAACACATGTAGAGAACATGATATCTGGATGGCTTGATGTCAAATACATCAAGGAGCCAATCATGCTTTCATATAATGTTTGTTCAACTGATTTTCCCGTTGGATCAACATGTAATTGTGACCGAGCAGCCATGGGTGTAGAAATGAGTTGACAATCTACCATTTGGAACTTTTTCAATATATCCAAAATATATTTAGATTGATTGATGAAAATTCCATTTGGTAGTTGTTTAACATGTAATCCAAGAAAAAAGTTCATTTCACACATCATGCTCATTTCAAATCTGGATACCATTAATTCCGAAAAATTCTTACAATATATGGCATTAGTGGATCCAAATATGATGTCATCGACCTATATTTGAATTAAAATTATATCTTCTTTTTGTTTCTTAATGAATAGTGTAGTGTCAATTATACCTTTGGAAAATCCCGATTGAACAAGAAACTTAGACAAGACATCATACCAAGCTCTCGGGGCTTGTTTTAGTCCGTGTAGAGCTTTGTCCAGAATGTAAACATCGTTTGGTCTCTTGGGATCGAAAAAACCTTCAGGTTGACCCATGTACACTCTTCTTTAAGAATTCCATTTAGAAAAGCTGTCTTCACATCCATTTGATAAACTGTGAATGACTTGTGAGCAACATATGCTAAGAAGATACAAATCACTTCAATTCGAGCTACTGGAGCAAATGTTTCATCGTAGTCGATTCCTTCTTGCTGACTATAACCCTTTGCAACCAGTCTAGCTTTATTCTATACCACAATTCTATGTTCATCCCTTTTGTTCTTAAAAATCTATTTGGTACCAACTATTGACTTACCCTTTGGTCTTTGAACTAATTTTCATACTTTGAGTCGATTGAACTGATTCAACTCATCTTGCACGTAAAGAATCCAATCTTCATCTTGAAGAGCTTCCTTTACAGTTGCGGGTTCAACGGAACTTAGGAAATTGGAATAGAGACACTCATTTTGAGTAGCTTTCCTAGTTTGGACCCCAGTAGTAGGATCACCAATGATTTGAGAAGATGGATGCAATTTATTCCACTGACGTTCAAAAGGAAGATGTTGATACTCCAAATTTGAATTTGAAGAATCAACATATAGAGCAGGGAATAATTAGTTCTTTAGAAACAGTAGTTGGTTGGATTAGTGAGATAGCTGAAGTTGGTTCAGTTGTTGTTTCAGCTTGTACTGGGAGAGACTTAGTTGTAATTGTCTGAGTTGGAGTTGAAGTTGTTAAAGTTCCAAAATATTCTTCATAAAAATCCGAGAATAATTCATCAAGATCATTCACAAGTGATTGAGATGTTTCGGGTTTATCTTATTTTGAGCTGCTTTGTTCAAAAACCATTTCTGATAATTAGCTATCTTTGTTCATTTGTTATATACCTGATATGCAACTTTATCCTTTGAATAGCCAATAAAAACCCCTTCGTCACTCTTTTGGAGAAAATTTTTCTAAATGTTCATGATCATTTAACACATAACATGGACATTCAAAGATGCGAAAAAACTTAACATTTGGGGGACGGTTGTTGATTATTTCATATGGTGTCTTTTTGAATATTTTGTTGATGATAGACCGATTTTGAGTAAAACATGCGGTGTTGACAGCTTTAGCCCATAAAAACATTGGTAGTTGGGAGTATACAAGCATTGTGCGAGCAGCTTAATAAGAGTTCAATTTCGACGTTCGACGACACCATTTTGTTGTGGAGTACATGCAGCGGAATATTGATGTGTAATCCCAACCGATTCCAAATATGAATTTAAAGTGTTAATCTTGAATTCAGTTCCATTGTCTGAGCGAATTGAACGAACTTGAAGTTGAAGATTCACTTGAGTTTGTTTCAAAGAAGTGACTAAAGTCTCTAGGGTATCAGATTTTGATTTTAAGAAATAGAACCATGTGTAGCGTGAAAAATCATCCACTATGGCAAGAATATATTTCTTTCCATTTATTGTTTGAATACGCATTGGTCCACATAAATCCATGTGAAGTAAATTTAGTACAAAATCTGAACTCGGTGTAGATTTAAACTTATGTGAAGCATGTTGCATTTTGCCTAGCGCACATGATTTGCAAAAATGATCCTTGTCATATTGTAATTCTGGCAGTCCTTGAATAACACCAGAACGAGTGAGATAATTGATTTGGTTAATATTTAGGTAAGATAAACTTACGGTGCCACAACCATGATTGTTGAGAAGAAGCTTTGGATAGTAAACATACATCGGCAATGGGTTGTGCACTATCTAAATCAATGGTATAGAGGTTTGTGGAACAAGTTCCGTTTAACAATTCATGCCCATCTTCAGTTCGAATACAACAACTTCGTTTTCGAAATAGAAACTCTTAATTCTTGTCACAAAACTGACCAATACTAAATAGATTGTGAACTAACCCTTCAACATAAGCAACCCGTTTGATTGTAATTTTGCCCCGAACTAAATCTCCAACCCTCATAATTGCAGCAAATTGGTTATTCCCAAACCAAATTGTCCCCATAAACTTCTCAACAAAATTGACTAGAAGGGACATATCTCCAGTCATATATTTGGAACATCCTGAATCAAGATACCAAACACATACCAAGATTTTCTGCAATTTAAACCATTGAAACAGCCTTAGGAACCCATTTTGCAAAGAGTTCTTCAGGATTAGTACATATTATGAATGGTTGTTTCATCTTAGGGATCCATTTGTATATTGGTGCATGTTCATGTTTTGATTTCGGAATTCATTTGTATATTGGTAAACTATTTCTTTTTGGTTTAGGAATCCATTTTGTTCTGAAATTTTGTGGAACCCAACCCTTGAAATCCCTGTTCTTGAACCATATGACATTGCAGTTACATAATAATTATTTCATCTATCCACAAACATGTCACAAAACTTTTTTCTTTTCAAATTCACAAGGGTATCTCGAGAGTATCTGAATGTTTTATTACAACGCTTGGAATTCTTTTTAGACAAAGAATCAAGACTATTGACATTATTGTTGTTAAACGAAATACAACTATACAACTTCCTATTAGAAATTGGTCTTCGAGAATGTTAAGGACGAACGAAAGATCTTAGATCTGAAACATTGAAATTACCACAATTAGTAACTTGAAAATCAGGCCGAGTTCTCTTAATAAACCTTTTATTCTTTTGTAAAGAATACTTAGTAAATTGAGATTTCTTAGGTGCATGCTCATTTTTCAAGATACTTTTGACTTCAAAATGGGTTTGTCTGTTGAATTGAATGTTTTGTCAAACTCTTTACCTAAATTCTCCTCAGACTCCATAGCTTTATCAAATGCAAGCTCATAAATACATTTTGACAATGGGGTTGAGATGTATGAAGACGAAGTAGTTTTAAGTTGTGTAATAGTTTGAAAGAGAGTAACTCGTTCTTAATCAAAATTTTGTTGTTGAGTGGTTATTTGTTTTTTTAAATCAAAGATTTTATTTTCCAAGATTAAATTTGGAATGTAAAATCTTAGTTGTTAACACTTGTTCAACTACATCATTTTGATTATTAATTAGTTTTGAGTAGCTTTGAAAATAATCCTCAGAAAGTGGAACTTTCCGAGTCCCGTAGCTCTCATTCAATTTTTGATAATCAAATGAAAATTGAGCATTATCTTCTCTTGCCCTATTAAACTTCTCTAGCTCTTCTTCCTCATTTGTTGTTTTTAGAAAATGCATTTTCAAAGTGTTACCCATGTAGTTTTCATCATACACGGGTGCTATTTTTGAAATTTCTTTCTTCAAATAACATGGATTGTTAAAACCTATCCCTTCTCTTGGATTATAAAACTTGATGTCCTTTGGTTTATTAAAGAAAATTGTTTGCTCAGTCTGACCGCATTTTAACAAGGTATCTTCAAGTTCTTTTAACTTTTGAAATACTCTTTTATTCTCTACTATGACATGAGCATGCTATCGAGTAGCAAGCTTTCCAATTCGTTCGGATTCCTCAAGTTTAGAGGATAAATAAGAGATTTCTTTATTCAACAATTTATTTTCAGATTCAAGCTTCTCATAACTAGTTTTGTAATCTACCATGTGAGTTCTTAAAATACCTTTTTCCCGAGTCACAATTTTTAATAGATCAATTTTATTTGTCAGTTCCTTTTTCAGATTAGTTACTTTTTATGTTTCTTTTTTTTACTTATTTAACAAACTAACATTGATAGCATGCAATTTAGTATTCATAGTGTTAGAGTTTGATGGTACCTCAGACTCAGAGTCAAATCCTCATTTTCATTAGAAGAAACTGTAGACAGTTTGGCCATGAACGCCATGTTGACTTCCAGATTTTCCTCTTCAGAATCCGTTAGATTTAGCCATGCATCATTTTCAGCTAATAGCACTTTTCCAGCTTCCTTTTGTTTAGACATCAACATCTTTGCTTTATAATACTCTGAGTCACGAACTATTGGCTTCTTATGATCTCTAGCAAAGTGCCCAAACCCACCACAATTGAAACATTTATTCTCCATGTCACCTCTTGGTTTTTCGGCCAACTTCTTTTCTTCAAATTTTCCCTTGTACTTCTCTTCTGTTTTGTCTTTGTAGTCGGGTCTTCTGGTTGAAGAAGATGAAGTACGCATGTTGTTTGTGGGATTCTTGTAGTATCTCTTGGTCATTGTTTTGGTGATAAGTGCCATTTGTTTCACAATTTCCTTGAACTCCTCATCAGATCCACTCTCTTCCTGATCAGTGTCAGATTCATACTTGACTTCTTTCACCACTCTTTGAGATCTTGAGTAACTTCTTCCTTCAGCAACCAATTGTTGGTGCATCTTGTGTGACAACAGCTTTTAGTTTGTAATAGTTAGTTAGCTTTTAGTATGTGTTGTTAATTATTGTAATTATTAACTTAGTTTTGTTATGTATTTATGTAGGTTTGTACGAACTTAGGAGTAGGTACGAACTTATAGGTAAGTTCGTACGAACTTTGAAGCTGCTAGGTTTGTACGAACTTAGCTGCTTATATATACAAGTTCGAAATTATCATTTGTAACGTTTTAAGAACTGAGTTTCCAGGAAGCTAAGTTCGAATATACTTTGTAATATTGTCTTAGTTCGAATATAATACAAGTTTGTGTTATAAAAGGCTTATTTAGTATTATAAACATATTTATAATACTCGTTTAGTTAACATTTTGTTTATTAGAGGATTCCGCACTCTAACAAACATGATTACCTCGTGGATCAGTTCACGAGAACCTACACCAATGCTAGAGGATCGACTTTCTCTTTCTCCTCTTTGCTAGTAACAATCTCATTTACCTCATCTTGACTATGATTCAGTATCTCATACACATCACGTATGTCGATTGAAGTAAAATCTCGATTCTGAATGATGTTACTAGCAAATTGTTTCCATTCAGGCAATAAGTTGTTCAAGAACTTGATGTTTATCTCTAGATTTTGATTCACAAACTTATTCTTTCGTACCTCATTCAACAGCAAACAAAACCAATTGTATGTTGTTTCTAATTGTTCCCCTGTGTTTGCTTTGGAACCTTCGTATGCTTGAAGGCAATGGGTCATTTTCGTTTGTTGACCTCTTTCCGAACCTTGCTGTTGTCTAGCAATGGCATTCCACACCTCTTTAGCTGTTTTATAACTATTCACTTGAATGTAGATGTCATTCGTTAAACCTTGTAGGATATAGGATCTAATATCCTTATGAGCCTTCCATAATGCTTTTTGAGAGGGGGAACATCCACTGTACGTTAATGGTGGTTGTTGAGCAACTCCATTGGTGGTTCCCGTAGTATCTACTGGAGAATAGAAAGGTGTCTCTCCTTCTATTAGCGATTTAATCAATAATTCCCAATTTTCTTGTCGTTCGATGAAGTCGATAAGCCTGTCTCTCCATTGAGAATACTCAGCTCGGAATAAAACTGGAGGCTTATCTTTCGATCCAATTGCAAGCGCTTCTCTAGACATTTTCTCGGTACGAACTTTCCCTCCAAATTTTTTGAATTTTTCCCGAGTAAAACGGAAATTTTCTCAAACCAATATTACATGTTTGATCACCTTTTTTTTTTTTTTTTTTTTTTTTTTTTTTTTTTTTTAAAGAGCAAGTTGTCGCTGGTTAGATAGCGACAATTACCAATTGTCGCAAGAAGAGTTGTTTAATTATGTCGCTAATAATTGTCGCTAGTAATTGTCGCTCTATAACTGATTGTCGCTAAACTATTCTTCAAACGGTGATGAACACAAAATTGAAATATGATTAAACAGTGAAATTGTAACCTGAACTTGATTCCTGTATGATCCTTTGTACTAATAGAACACTTTGATCGGTTGAATTGATCAAATTCGTGTTTAGATCTTAATCGAATATTACCGCCATTTTAAACTTTGAATCAAACTTGACCAATCGAATGAATTAACCGTGAAATGTTGAATATATTTGTTGTATATCACTACTGGAAGCTTCGTCTATCCTTTAATTGATCTGAAACTCACACATTAACCGAAATTGATCTTTAAACCAAATGTTTGACTTCAAATACCCATTTGGACTTTTCTTTCGAATTAGACCTTGATTCTTGCAATTAAACCGAGTAATCACTTCCAAATCCTTCAACCAATGCTCTGATACCAAATGTTGGATCAATATAGGTGTTTGGAACGTGATTGTGAGTATATCTATATGTATGTATATGCGTATGTATGTATAGATTCAATGCTTCTTGTATTGATTAACAAATAACGATTACAAGCTCTCAATCTTAATTTAATCTGGATACAAATACGCACACTTAGCTTTCCAATTTCTGAACAAGTAAGTACAACTGAAGCTAAGTTTCCTATTTATACTAAACTCGTAACTGCGACACTAACTGTGACAATCTATGATTGTCACATTTACACCAACTGCGACAATCATGATTGTCGCATTTCATTGAGATTGTCACATATATTTTGGATTATACAAATGCAAATCTTATTTTATATCAACAAATTCTAATACAAATAAATAACACAACTAATACCACATTATATTTTAACACAAAAAATAAAAATTAAACTCTCTTTTATGACCAAAAATCTGCCATAAACCCCCACCTTACCCACATGCATTCCTCGTTTCAATACTCCACTCATTCAACCACTTCATTTACTTCACACTCCACCTCCATTTTTCTCTCAACTGTCTCAAAAACACACACAAACACACACTCAAAACCAGCCCCAAATCAGCCCACTTTCATTAATAGATCCCAGAACTCAAGGTGTTCTTGAAGAAAATCAAATTCAAAGGTAAAACAACCACTCATGCTTCCATATCTTTCGATTTCATGTTTTTCTTGCATATTTTCGGATTCTATGCCCAACCCATGGCTAGAATCCTTATATAAATCTTGATGTTTGTAGATTATCTTTTCATACACTTTATGTGTTAAAAAGAAAGAATGATCCATGATCAAACCGACATCAAGTCCAAAAACTCGTATTTGGAAGATTATGTTCTTCTTCTTTACATGCATGCAAAGAAATATGAGTTTGCTTTTGATTTTGTATTTTTAGTTCATGAAAACATTTTTAAAAACTTGTTTAAATGGGTTAGTAGCAGATTTTTACAAAGATTAGGGGTCATGGGATAAATGATTGCATTTTTGGGGAGTATGAGATCTTGACAGCTTTCTATCAGAAAATTTAGGCCAACTTTGGAAGGTTGTATCTCCATTAATACTCCACCAAAAATGATATTTTTCATTTGGAAATTAGTTCTTTAAGTTATCTTTCAAACCCAAGTGGTCTCATGCAAAAATATTGAGATTTGGGCCTTCAAACAGTGGTTGAATTAGAAAGGGGTAAATATGTCAAACATGGACAAATTTCTTTACCCAACTTTGGATGACCATATCTCTTTGTTTTTGTTATGAAAAGTTATGGTTTTTTATTTCTGAGAGTAGATCTTTAAGTTACCTTTCAAACCCAAGTAGTCTCACGCAAAAATGTTGAGATTTGAATCTTCAAACAATTGTTAAATGACAAAGGGGCGAATCTGTCATGCATGGATAGATTCCTTTACCCAACTTTGAATGGTCATATCTTGCTCAAAACTCCATGAAAGATTTCAATTCTTTTTCTGGAAGTTAGCTTTATGTCTTATCTTTAAAAGTAGTATAATATCTCTCTCTAATTCAAAAAATTCAATGCTCAAATGGTTGATGATCACAGAATGTCCATCAGCTTTTTAAATCTGATGAGACTAAGTTTGAGAGTCCATTTGCATGGGCTAAACACCTTCAAAAAATACAAGACCAGAGCCAAAATACTCCTAAGACATAATATTTTTAGGTGTAAAAAGAGCTTGGTCAGATTCATTATGAATCTAGGTCAAAAGGTCCGTCTAAGTGACCCAAAAACCTGGGCAGATTCTTGTTTTTCTTTGAACTTTGTTTTGTTAATGTACACATGAGTTATAACTTTAGAATTGCTTGATTTGATAAATGAGTAGTTAGAAATACCCTAAGATGGGTCATTAGAATATTTCAAGTGAAAATGGTTGTGTTCTAAGTCCCTAATGACCATGAAATTGTTAACGAACAAGTATAAAAACACATACATTTTCCGTACGGTAAACATAATTTGACAAGTCTTGTGGGAGACCTAACTTTCAAAGATCATTCTTTTAACTTATTTTATTTTAGACATCCTAACTAATTGAATTAGCCGAGGAACTAATTAGAACCCTCGTGTTCGTTGGACGCGGATAGGAGTCGTACTTGTCTAGCAAGCGGAACACATCCGAACTAAAACGCTCGAACTCAATTGTGAGTTTCATAGACCCTATTATTAAACACTTTGATATGTTTTAGGGTGAGAATACATGCTTTTCTGTTGTGGTTATAAGTACCTATAAACTGTTATGTATTGCATAAGTTTCTACTATTCAAATTATATGGGCCTCTATCATGAATTGTTAGTTATGGACTTAAGCGTGAATGTTGTGAATAGATTTATTGGGTTGAAAAACCTGTCCGGGTTGGTCGCGCCAACTCGAAAAACGGACGCATAATCATTTGAGAACTATGAGTGTTGTGAATAGAACATTTGCGAGGCAACTAAATTGTTAAGGTTTCAATTCACGAGCTTATGTCAATAGTAATACTCTTACACCTATGAACTTACCAACTTTGTGTTGACGTATTTTAATATATATTCTCAGGAAATTAAGGCGCTTTGAAGTTGTGCCGTTAGACGCCCTTTTGACGTAGGAGTTGCATCCACTTGGAAGGACTTTTGCATGGACCTTATCATTTCGAACTTAAGCTAATTATTCGATAAAGTTTGTAACCGTATTGTTAGGACTTAAAACTTGGATGTTTTACTTTTGATGACTATGTAATTTAACACGATGGTTGTTTAGCGACTCTCTTAAAGTCGTTCATTGTAATCTCCATTCGTGATCCGCGCACGTCGCGCCCCTGCCCTAACGGGGGTGCGATAGAGTCACTAATTGAAAATGAACCATAGAGTCAGACTCAAATAGTTATGAATGTATAGACTTGGGGGAAACAAAAGACTGAAGTACTATATGTACAACCCTTGAATACTAGAACTCTGGTGGATCAAGAAGTTGAAAAAGCCTATGATCATGTGATTCAACAACTAAATAAGAGGCATAGAGATAATGAAGGTAAAGATGAAGATGTTACACCCCTATTTCGAGCGGGGGCGCGATGTGTGCGGATCACGAACGAAGATTATAATGAACGACTCTTAAAAGAGTCGCTAAACACCGTTAAATTACATAGTCATCAAAAGTAAAACATCTAAGTTTGAAGTCTTAATAATACGGTTATAAACTTTATCGAATAACAAGCTTAATTCAAAATGAAAAAGTTCATGCTAAGTCCTTCCAAGTGGATGCAACTCCTACGTCAAAAGCGACATAATGACACAACTAAGTAGCACCTTAGTTACCTGAGAATACATGTTAAAATACGTCAACATGAAGTTGGTGAGTTCATAGGTGTAAAAGTTTGTAAAATAGACCCGTGGTTACCAGATTTCAAGTTATATTGTTTTCCACAATATCAAAAATGTATTACTATTTCCATAAGCTCATGAATCGAAACGTTAACAATTGTTGCATCGCATATGTCCTATTCAAAACACTAGTAGTTCCTCAAATAATTATGCATCTGTTTGTCCAGTTGGCGCGACCAACCCGGACAAGGGTGTCAACCCAATAGATCTATTCACAATATTCGCGCTTAGATCTATAACTAACAATTCATGATAGAGGCCCATATAAAATGAATAGTGTTAACTTATGCAATACATAACAGTTTATAGGTACTTGTAACCACAAACAAAAAGCATGTCTTCTCACCCTAAAACATATAAAAGCGTTTAAAATAGGGGCTATGAAACTCATGATTGGGTTCGAGCGTTTTAGTTCGGATGTATTCTGCGTGCTAGACAAGTATGACTCCTATCCATGACCTACGAACACGAGGGGTTCCAGTTAGTTCCTTGGCTAATTTGATTAGTTAGAATTGCTTAATTAAATAAGTTAAAAGAATGATCCTTGAAAGTTAGGTCTCCCCCAAAACTTGTCAAATTATATTAACCGTATGGAAAATGTACGTGTTTTTAAGTTTGTTCATTAACAATTTCAAGGTCATAAGTGCTTGTAATACAACTATTTTCACTTGAAATATTCACATGACCCATCTTAGGGTGTTTCTAAAGACTTATTATTATGTCAAACAATTTTTAAAGTCATAGACCTATCTATGCATTTACAAAATAAAGTTTAAAGACAAACAAGAATCTATCCAAAATTTTAGGTCACTTAGAGAGACCTTTTGACCTAGATTCAAAATGAATATTACCAAGCCCTTTTTACACCTAAAAATATTATGTCTTAGGAGTATTTTGGCTCTGGCCTGTAAGTTTTGAAAGTGTTTAGCCCATGCAAATGGTCTCTCAAACTTAGTCTCATTAGTTTTAAAAAGCTGATGGACCTTTATGTGATCATCAACAGAATGGGCAACGAATTCTTTGAGTTAGAGTGTACTATCATACTAATTTTAAATATAATACATAAAACTAAGTTCTAGAAATAGAATTGGAATATTTCATGGAGTTTTGAGCAAGATATGACCATTTAAAGTTGGGTATAGGAATATGTCCATGCATGACAGATTCACCCCTTTGTCATTTGACAAGTGTTTGAAGATCCAAATCTCAACATTTTTGCATGAAACCAAAGATCTAATCTCAGAAGTAAAAATCATAATTTTTCATTACAAAAACAAAGAGATATGGTCGTCCAAAGTTGGGTAAAGAAATATGTCCAGGTTTGACAGATTCACCCTTCTGTCATTCAACCAATGTTTGAAGGTTCAAATCTCAATATTTTTGCATCAGACCACTTAGGTTTGAAATTTAACATAAAGACCTAAATCCCAGAAGAAAAATCATCATTTTTGGTGGAGTATTCATGGAGATACAACCTTCTAAAGTTGGCCTTGATTTCCTGACAGAAAACTGTCAAGATCTCATACTACTAATTCATTTGAAAATGTTTTTAAGAGTGTTAGATGAATTAAATATACAAAAACAAAAGCAAACTCAGATTTCTTTGCATGCATGTAAAGAAGAACATGAAATTGAAAGATATGGAAGCATGAATGGTTGTTTTACCTTTGAATATTTGATTATCTTCAAGAATCACCTTGAATTTTTGGATTTTAATTTAAGAGTGAGCTGATTTCCTGAGATTTTTTAGAGAGAGGGAGTTAGAGAGAAGTTGGAGAGAAAGCAAGAGTGTGTTGGAAAACAAATGAGAGGTTGAGTGGAGTGTAAGTGGGATTTGAGTGGAAAAATGGGGGTTCATGGCAGATTTTTGGGGGTTCACAAAGGGGGTTCAAAACACTTTAATTTATAAAATTATATGTTTAAATCTTGTATTATTAATTTATTAAATTTGTGCTCAATTTGTACTTTGTAAAGACTTATTTTGAGATGCTTTTGTGATTAATATTTGACTTATAAAATTTTATTTTCTAAGTTTCTAATTTACATCAATATACATTTGATTCGTTTACGATTGATGTTCTTGAGTTATTTATTCGATTCGGGTTGCGTTTACGAGTCATGGAATCCCGATAAATTTAGATTTTTGTGATAAGATCAAATCTTGTGACGGTAAATGAAATTTAACTTCCTTTACTTCGTAACCTAATTAAATGTTTCTCATGGACTTAGGGTTCGCTAAGAAATCTCTATGACGTTACACGATTTCAGTAAACTTAAGTAAGTCGTAAACATAATTGCAATTCTAAAACTTTGAGTGTGGTAATATTATGAGTTTTTGATGGTTGTCACAGAAGAGCCTGAGGTGTTAATGATCAAAGAAAGGAAAAGGTTGAAATCCATGTCACAAAAGAAGAAAGAATACATATCTAAAGGTGCATTGAAATTAAAAGATTTGTCTGTTGAGATGGGTGATGAGGAGATAGAGGAGATAGATGAAGAAAGGTTGATAGGTTCTAACTGTAGTACTGAAGCTACATAGAGATATGATTTTGATGATGATGCTCCCATTAGTATAATATTTCAAAGACTACAAAGTGAAAAGGGCAAGTCTGGAGGGTCAAAGTCTACTACACAGACTGAGACACAGCATCATGAATCAAATCAAGAAAAAGAGAAAGTGGTTGAAAAAATGAAAGAAGAAGAAGTGAAAAAAGAGAAAATAACAAATAAACAATTGTCCAACCAAAAAGAGAAAGAAAGAAGAAGACAGAGGGCATAGGAGTTGTTTGGCTATGCAGAAAGGTTTAAGAATAAGCCATTATCAAAGCCAATAGAGACTCAAACGGAGAAGGTTATTCAACCAAATCAACCCATAGACTTAGAAGTAGCTCAAAAAAAGGAAATTTTGTCTCAAACTGAGCAAATCAAGAAAGATAAAGAGCTTGCAGCAAAAGTTGAAAGAGAATACTCGATATCCTACAAAATCAAAGACAATTATGTGGACAGGAGGATTCTAAAAGCTCTAATCATGTGTTGCACTGTATACAGAAATGAAAACATTGTAAGTATAGATTATACACTGAGAAGTTGTGTAACTAGACATATTTGTAGATCAATTGCATACTCTGGGTTTGTTGAGTGGAACTACATTGCAAGATTCATAAAGGGGATGAGAGATAAGGAATTGAAAGAAGCAATCATGTCTGAAATAATTTTGTTGGTTGAGGTTGCAAATGATCTAGGGAGGTTGAACAAGCATGATTATAGCATCTTCTGTGTGTCTCACAACATAAAGATGGCCAATAAACATGTTGGAGGACAAAAAGCATAGAGCTCATCTTGTACCTGATGACATCAAATTTCAAGAAAATACATACATCAAAACCAGAAAACATGAAGCGTATATGTATACTGATAGTCAAGGTATTGAGTGCTTCCAATCTATACATGAGTTGGATAATACATAGTACTATCACTTGTTGACTTTATTGGACTTGTGCAAGGAGAAGCAAAGTCTACCTTTTAGAAAACAATTGGTAAGAGTTTGTTCTTGAAATGTGAATGACTTAGACAGACTACCTGAACTCAAAGGCAAGTGTGATAGAATTAGAAAGGAGCACATAAAATATGAGAAAGAGATGTTGGAACAATTGGAGAGAAGAAGCAAGAGAAGACATGAATCATTTCATGTAATTTATTTTTGTTCAAATCTATAATAACATACTATTTGTAATATTGACTTTCTTGTATACAAGTCATATTCTATAGTTGTTAAATTGCTATGTGTTTTAGTATTTGTAAAAAGATTTTGACATCATCAGATAGGGGGAGATTGTTAAGAAAAACAATGATCAAACCTAAGTTATAAATTTGAAGAGTCAAAATCTGAATATGCATTATTTTACTAAGTGTTATTTCTGAGTCTGTATAATCTGAGTCTATATGATGTACAGACTGAGATGATCACAAACTCACAATTTTATAGACTAAAACCTTGACAGACTGAAGACTTCACAGACTAAGGAAAACAGACTAAAGAAAGCTTTGACAAAGTCAAACTCAGAAAGTCAAGACCGTTGCTGATTCAGAAATTAATGTTTGGCCAAATCAAATATTCAAATTTGATTTTTGATTTAGTCTTCCTTAAATCGAGCCGTATCATTAACTCACATTCAATCCCTATACATGTATAAATAGGAGATTGGTTGTTCATAGAAAATGTTGATTACTTAGCTTATTTAGGTTTACACTTATAAATTCCCTGTGAATTTATATAGGCTATTTTCTATGATTGATGAATTCAATTTAGCTAAGTGGGATTGAATTAATCATTTTTTGTAATCACTTTGAATTATTGAATAATATATATTCCTTAAATTCAAATATTGTTGTTACATTTGTTGTTGATTCCGCCAAGAACAATCTTTGTTTGAATATCGATTAACTGGAATATTATAATTAAACTCTCGATTTAATCTGTTAATCAAGTTCTGAGATCTATAAGACCTAACACAATTTAACAAAAGTTCTTTGTCACTACTTAGTTTTACTTGACTTTGCAAATTCCCAAGTTTCAAGTGTTTGAAAAGTGGTACAAGTTCTAATAAAAAACTTTCAAAAACGTGTCTCAGGACCATGCCTCCGAAATGATCTACCCGCCGCACCCAAGTAGAGCCAGAAGAACCACAACCCGACATAGCCCAGATCATAGCTGTCACACCCTGATGTAGCGGAATTTGGACAAAGCATGACTAATCCGAATCACGACAAGATTACATCGAACGACCTCTACATGAGTTAAATAGATTTTAATACATAACCACAAGTCAAAATAGTAATGCAATAAAATCTTCATCAAAAGGGCGTCACAAAATCTGTGACTCTAGTGAAATGCTCCAAAAGCTATCCGTGCTAAATACGACTTATGACCCTGAGAATAACATGCTAAATATTGTCAACATAAAGTTGGTGAGCTCACAGGTTTAAGCAATTGTAATTGATAACATGCACCGCAAGATTTAGTTTGTTATTGCATAACACAATGTAAAGTAATACTATTGCCATGAGCTCATGAAACGAAACCTTAACAAGTAGTAGTTGGTGCCTCTAATGAGTGTCTAATCCAAAACACTAGTAGTTCTCAAATGATTATGCGTCCGTTTGACTACCAGTCAAGTTAGCGCTACTAACCCGGATGGGGGTGTCAACCCAATACATCTATTCACAACATTCACGTTCATATCAACAACTAACGATTGATGATAGAGAGGCCTTATTGGATTAATATGTTACTCATGCAATAAGTATAAGTTTTAGTGTACTTGCGTTCATAAAGAAAATGAGCATGTATTCTTACCCCAAGCATAACAAAACAAGTAAAATGGGGCTATGAGACTCACCTCAACAAGTGAATGTACGAGAGTGAAATCAAGCAAACGTGATGACAACGTAGTGACTCAACCGCAACCTAAATCAATAAGGTGCCTTAGGGTCACAATGATATGTTCTATATGCACATGTGTTTTGAAAGTTAAAACACCCATAAAGACTTGTGTACAACTTTTACCAAAACTCTACTAGTCTAACAATTTAGAATAAAACAAACCAAAGTGGGTTTTCCATTTTGTTAAGAAAAATACAGATTCTGTCCCAGATTTTACCCCAACTTTAGAGGTCCACAATTCTCTCAAATCTTAACTATTTCAAGCAAGGTCAAGTCTGGGATTTAGATCTATGTGTTAGCTTTAAAAATAATAAGATTAGGTTTCATAAATCCAAGTTTAAAGTATTCAAATCGTGGTCACAAGCTGCGGTGTCAGCAGTTTTGTGCATAATCGTTTATCTCAACTTTTTACACAACAAGTCCATATTGGTGGTATGAAATACATATATATATATACAAGTGTGTATGTACATATGTGTATAAATGTTATTTATCTATAAGCCAACCCTCCTCCAAGTTTTAAGAACACATTTTACTCATTAAAAGTACAAAATAGTTTAAAAGGTGAATCTGTCCAAGATTTGATGTCACTTTGAGGGACCATTTCTACTAGATCCAAAATGATTTTGATCAGGTAATTTTTACCCATATAAATACCATGTTTTATGAGTCTTTTGGCTCTGGTCTCATAATTTTTGGAAAAGTATAAGTCATGCAAATGATTTTTCCAACTCAGACTCTCAAATTTAAGACTTGCTGGACATACGAGCTTACAAAAATCATTTGATGGTCGAGATCTTTGCGTTAGAAATATATATTGTGCAGATCCAAAGTTAATACACTAAATTAACTTTCAAAAAAAGATTCATCACTTTTCATTAAGTTTTGAGCAAGTTATGGTCTTCCAAAGTTGGTACATTTTCTAGACAGATTCTGAGTTTTGATTCATGTAAGTACTTAGTGTTTGCTTTATTTGTTTTACCAAGGTCATGGGTATAAGTGATCATATTACAACATCTTAACCTTTAAGTCAACTATATACATTTTTGAATCATGGTTTTAGTAGAGTTTTCTTTACCATATAAAATCCCAAAGTCCATCAAAGTATAAGTCCATATTCGTCTTTCTATTTGTGTTCGAGGGCATACATGTGTTTACTTATAATTAACAAGACTTAGTGGATAATGAAAATGAAGTAAAAGAGACAATGTTTAGGGAAATTACAAGTATTAAGAAGGCTTTACAAGTCTTAAGAAATCTAGAAGGTAGAAGGCTTGAGTACAACACTTGATTATGCTATCTTTGAGAGTAATACTTAGCTACTTAGTAAGTTTGGTGATGATTTGTATATATTACGTTTTTAAGGGTATGGAATAGAGCAAGAGGGAGTTTATTTGAGTGTTAAGAAGTTGAAAGGGATTATGAAAGCATAAGTGCTTGTATTTATAGGTGGAGAGCTTGGTTTATGGCTAGTTAGTCTTCTAGTTTAGTTTTAATCCTTAGTTAGAGCATGGGGAGATGTAAGTCAACTTCTATGGGGAGATGGGAGGTACGTTGGGCAGATTTTTCATGAAGGGAGGACAAGGAGGTGATGGTTGCTAATGAAAAGAAGTACAACTTATGCTAAAGGGGGAGACAATAAGTACAACTAGTGAAAAGTGCATATGTGTGTGTGGGCTTATTTTTGTGGTCAAGAATGGTAGGGACCTTTCAGTTTATTAAGTGTATTCATGCAAGGTGGTGCATTGCAAGGTGGTGCATGCATGCATGCTTATTGTGTAAGTGAAATTGGTGTAGGCTTGTGCGGTTTATAAACATTTGTGCATATAGTTTAATTGATATGAACATAGTAGCTAATAAATAACATATTTATGCTGCATTCAATAATTGATAGTATATCATGCAAGTTCGTAATGTACATCGTTTATGTTTAAGTCATCTCTACACATAATGACTTATTGATCATGCACTTAGCCTAACTATGCACTAAGTATGAGAAATGACGTATTATCTAAGGTAAAAGTTAACCGTAATTTGCTGGTTGTCACAATAGCCCAACAACTCTCTGCAGCAATCCCTAATATTGTTACCGTATATAACTAACATACCCTTCCATGAAACTTGAAACATAATCAACTACCTCCTTGCTTGGAATGGACCCTCAACTAGTAACGAAAAAAAGTCAAAAGCCTCTTTGTTTATGGAAAACCAAACTAAATTCTGTTACCACTCAAGAATAACACATATTATGTATTTCACAATTTGTTTCTACTTAAATTACCTCAAATTTGACTTATACTCCCTGCATATACACATACCTTGACTAAGACTTGTACATACATGTATGTATGTTATCACATTAATTCTATATTTAATAACTATGTTATCAGATATCCTTCTACTGTAGAAAATTGTTAGAAGAAACACCCAAACTGACCCGTCCAAATAACGAGCAAGACACAACATAAGAAAACATGTGACTATGTAGTAGTATACCACTTTGATGGTGATATATATTGTCAGTTAAAAACTCTATTTGAGCATATACATGAAGATAGTCAATCTATAAAAAAAGAGACATGTTTGTATACAAGCAAAACATTGGTTTCTTCTTTGATTCAACTTATGAGAATAAGATACAGATGGTTTCAAATCCATTTAGTCAATCAGGTTTATAAAAAACATTGGTTTCTTCTCTGTATTTGGCGCTAGAGAATCGTGATTAGGTAGGAAGATCATAAATTCAATCATAGGAACTAGTATTTAGAATATTAGTTGAATGGATAAATATGAGAATTTTAATAGTTTGAAAGGATATATATATATAGAGGAATGATCAATAGGGAAGCTTCAATCTTGGGGGAAGGGGGAAGTAAATCTGGACCGTCTGTTAACATTCTTTACGGGCAGTTAACATTCATGAATGTTAACATATGAATGTTAACTGACATTTATAGAATTAACATTCTTCATGGGAATGTTAACATTCATGAATGTTAACTGCCCGTAAAGAATGTTAATGGACGGCTCAGATTTACTTCCCCCTTCCCTCAAGATTACCCCTTCCCCATTGATCATTCCCCTATATATATATATATATAATATTATGAATTTTTATTGGATATATATATGTAATTTTCCATGTTTTTAAGGACATAAATGAAACTTTTTCTAAACTATCAATGTATCTATACTATCTATACTATAATGTATTGTAGAAATGTTGAGTATCTTAATATGTTTAAAACCTTACCATACAAATTATACCAGACTAAAATAAATATTTAATTTATACCGATGCAAATTAAATGACACAAGATGTCTAACGGATTACACTTAAATTTTGTAACCTATTACACCTAATATAAACAACACTAACAATTTGACTCACAAATTGAAAATGATGAATGTGGAACTCGAAGTTGCGAAATATCAAACGTTTGATATAGAACTACTTTTTTCATCTTATCATTCATCATGTCCTTACTATGAGTTTTCAAATACTGTGTTCCTAACCTTATTGTGTACATCAAATAAATTTAAATGATACATGATTCAACACATTGTCAAAAGCAAGTATTATCCATCGCATTGCGTGAGTTTCCTCTTACCATTAAATGTATATTTATCTTAACTAGTTGAGTTTTTTTCTTTGTCTAAATTAATAATTTACTTTCTTTTTATCTTTTTGAACTATTGTCCTATTTTATGTACTACAAAGCCATTAAAAGTTGACTTTTATTTAAGTCATTATTAGCATGATCCATTGAAAAAACCGATAAACTATTTATGATGTGGTTATATTGATAAATATAATTTTATGACATAAAACCGTATTTTAAAAATACAAAAAGAAAACATGCATATGAAATGATATCATTTTAGTTTTAAAAGAAAACCTAGCTGGTATCAAAATGTTCAAAATAAATTTAGTGATACAAAGTTACAAAGCCATAGTTAAAAATATGTTAGATTTTATGGAGAAGGTTCAAGTAGTTTAGTTTCTTATGGTAGTAATGATAGGATACAATTTTCTTTATTTTTTATTTTAACATTAACTAATCTTTTTAATGAAAATTTTATATTTATATCGAAATTATTAGAATCTTATATTCTTTAATATGAAATAAAAAGTTTAATAAAAAAATACATATACGATATACAAATTAAATTTGTGTATCACAACTTTATAAATTTTTTTATATGACACTAAAAAATTAATAATGTGTATCACACATAAAAATTATAAAGGTTGTGATACACAAATTTAATTTGTATACTATATATATATATATTTAAAAAAGAATTATTTTATATTAAAGTGCATAAAATTCTAATAATTTTAATAATAATTTTTAATTAAAAAATTAATTAATATTAAAATAACAAACTAAAATTTTATTGCCATGATAAGAAACTAAAATATAAGAATTTCTCCCTAAAATTTATTGTTAATTTACATATATTTATCGGATTATATTCAGACAACTTAAAAAAATAAAAATGAATGAAATGCTACTTTTGTCTAGTCTGCAAAAATTTCATCACCACATGATTATGTAATCTTGCCAACAGCCTTAGCCTCAACTAGAGTCACTTATCACCAGTCCAAGGCTTTGTACTTGTGTGTCTTCTCCAACACCTACCACCAATTTCCGCCTTTCCTTTTCCTCATCTTCAACTGCTTCATACCATTCATCATCAAATCAATGGTGTTTTGAGTTAAATGGTAAGTCCCGTTTCTTGAATTTCTTCAAGTTGTCACAAACCTGAATCTCCAGTATTTTGCATGCAATAATCTTGAACTAAACCGTTACAAGATTAAATTTTATTCAATTTCCATTTGGGTTATTGTTAAGATCTTGAAATTTGTGATAAAACTCAAAATCACTACTTTTTGTCTTTTTATCTTTTTATCATTTGGGTTATGGATATGAGCTCAGGTGGCAACTAGTTGGATCTTTATATCTAGGGTATTGTTGATATCTTGAAATTTGGTGGGATAAATTTAGAAATACTTGTTCCAAAAAATAACTGTTTTCGTTTAATTAGCAATAATGACTTCTTCAATGCTGTATGGAGCTGAAAACCTTGCAATCATAAGAGGAAGAGTAACCCCAAATGGGTTAGGGTTTAATGGTTCAGATTTAAGTGGTAGAAAATTTTCCCCCAAAATTAATTTGGTTTGTGGGAATTCGATACCGAGAGGTAGAACCTTAATTGTACCTAAATGTAGTGTGTCTGTACCAAGGCCAGCTTCACAGCCTAGGTTCATACAACACAAAAAAGAGGCATTTTGGTTCTATAGGTTTTTGTCAATTGTGTATGATCATGTGATAAATCCTGGTCATTGGACCGAAGATATGAGAGATGAAGCATTAGAACCGGCCGATCTTTATAGCCGTAATATGATAGTGGTGGATGTTGGTGGGGGTACAGGGTTCACAACTTTGGGTATCGTGAAGCATGTTGATGCTAAGAATGTTACGATTTTGGATCAGTCGCCACATCAGCTTGCAAAAGCGAAGCAAAAGGAACCATTGAAAGAATGCAAGATCATTGAGGGTGATGCTGAGGATCTTCCTTTTAAAACTGATTATGCCGATAGATATATATCTGCCGGAAGGTATACTTTTAGGAATTTATGTTTTTGTGTTTTCTTTATTTGCATTCGTGTTCATTTTATATTTAAGTTGGAGTGATTGATCTAGCAAAGGATTGTTCTTGTAAAATGCAAAGAAAAGAGAAATTAAGGCTTGTCATTATGATTGTGTAAATCATCTGTTCATGCAAATAGCCTTTTGTAAATGGGTAAAGGTTAAGCTAGAAAGGACATGGGTCAAACTTGTTAAAAGTTACCCAAAGTATACGAAATGTTTAGCTACATTTTTCTGCTTAAATGGGAGGTGATTTTACCTCAAATTTTTTGAGGTATACATACGAATGGTATTTTGGTGTACAGATAAAAATTTGGCGTAAAGATCAATTCCCATTTAGATTAGTTGGACTATAATTTTAGAAAGAAGTTTTTGGGGAAATTGTCAGTAGGTTGTGGTGCGCCTACCCAACCCATTTCAAATGGCAGATAACTAAGGGTGTGTTTGGCGTAGGGGATTCTACGGGCTTATAGGGATTGAGATTCAAGTTTTAATAATCTCCAGTCCTAATGAATTAGAAGCCCCATTTTGTAACATGAAAAAGATGGGGATTGTTGAAAACAGAATCCCCTTGAATAATGCCTTTCAAAGTAGCTTCTGAAAAGAATCCACTGCCACTAGAATCCCCAGCTACAATCTCCAACTCCAGCTAGTTTGTTGCCAAGCACCACCCTAGATTGTGGTGGGCCGACCAAAATCATTTCAAATGGCATATAATCTGCTTGTTCTGACCCATTGTCCAACTTGTAAGATCCACTCAATTTGCCACCTATACTATTTTCACATATGATTAGTACACATATATTTACTTGCATCTGGTATTTCAGTATGATCTTCTTCAATTGGTGCAACTTGAAAGTTACTTATGGAGTATATGCTAATAAACTAAATGATGCAGTATATGTTAACTAAAGACTTTTAGACGTCATTCGTTTGCATCATTTGGTCTCCATTCTTTCAAGGCTCCTCCTTTTTCTTCAAAGTAAATGAGACCTGCAATTGGATATTCATTTATTTTTATGCCATAAAGACAATGAACCTATAAAAATCTCAACTGGTTTAAAGAAATAAAACCTGATTCTTGGACATATATTTACTGTATTGTTTTGTTGCCAGTCGAAAAACATTAAAACTTCTTTAGAATATCTGACTCACGGGCTTCCTGTTTATTTTCTTGCAGCATTGAGTACTGGCCGGACCCTCAACGAGGCATCAAAGAAGCATACAGGGTTCTAAAGATAGGAGGGAAGGCATGTTTAATCGGGCCTGTGTATCCAACATATTGGTTGTCTCGTTTCTTTGCAGACATGTGGATGCTCTTTCCTAAGGAGGAAGAGTACATTGAGTGGTTCGAAAAAGCTGGATTCAAAGATGTGGAGATCAAGAGAATTGGCCCAAAGTGGTATCGTGGGGTACGTCGACATGGTTTGATCATGGGCTGCTCTGTTACTGGAGTGAAACCTGCATCAGGGGATTCACCTTTGCAGGTAATATCCTCTTATTCGACACCCTAATTATCACTAACAAGCATTCTTTAACTTTCAATAGGGTATAAAGTATGGAGAAAATTGAATGTAATAGGAACGTTCGGTAAATTTATATTTTAGGGAATGTAGTTTCCAAATCAACGTTTAAAGACTTATATTATATGTTTAAAATTGAATATGGGACCCATTAGCCGGTAAGAAGTTATACCGGAACTCACTCCTTTATTTGATATTAACTTATTCAACACACTCCTTTATTTGATATTAACTTATTTTTAATTATATCACACATAGGAATATAGGATCCTCTCAAGTAGTTTTCTAACATGATGCATGTTATGTATTTTGTGAGAGGAAAAAAAATGTGGGCCCTTGGTTGTGAATTTCCTTTATTATTCACATCTCTCACAAGAAAGTAGCATGATCCATCATGTTCCTTGAGAACATCCTAAGTGGGTCTGAACCAGCTTTGGTCCAGTATGTCAGTTCAGACTGAACTGAAACCAGCAAACACTTGGCCCAATTCTCGGTACCTATGTTTGTAGAAAAATTGGTTCTTGGTTCACTCCAGAACTGGACCATATATACTTCATTCAGTTGACGTTTTCTTTTCCCATGAGGATGACCTTTTTGCGTTTCAGTCATCTTATGTGTTTCATTTTTCAGTGATAATAATTTACCGACACTTCAAAAACAATTGATTATTTGATATTACAACCTCAAACAACAAAAGCATACCAGAATGCTATTTCTTACAGCCCGTTTTCTGATTGTAAAAATTCACATTATCACTTCGGGAACATGCTCGCTTTAGAATCTTGATATTTGAATTTAAACATAGTTTTGTTCTTGCCCAGACAATCTTATAACTATAACCGTTGTCCTTGGATGACGTTTTGGAGTTTCTTGAGCTCTTTGCATAAGCATGATTTCTCATGTCTCACTGCCATTTTGCTTTGTTTGTCATCCATTGCAGCTCGGTCCCAAAGTAGAGGACATCGAGAAGCCAGTGAACCCATTCGTGTTCCTTGCACGCTTTCTTATTGGTGCGTTAGCTGGAGTCTACTATGTTCTTGTCCCTGTTTACATGTGGCTCAAAGACCAAATTGTTCCAAAAGGTCAACCCATCTGAGTGAGAGTTTTTTAGTTTGTAATGGATGATGTGTGATTTTCATTTTCAACTGCGGTTTGTGGTGTCTGAACGCCTGTTAGAATTCAAGCACTCTTTGTTTAAAAATCATCGACATTTTGACCGTTTAAGCTTTTGTTTTTGAGCAAAATTGTCAACTCGGATGTATGTTATTGTAGATGGTCAACAAGATGCACATATATTAGACTTAAATTAAAGTTGGTTTCTGTGACAAATTTACATCGTCTAAATTATGAGTAAAGTAATCAACTTTTTGCATATAAAATAAAAAGTTTTCGTAAATAATTAAATTATATTTAATTAAACTACTTTGAGGAAGTAATATTTTAAAGTGTATATGAGAGAGATTCCATTGATATCTTAGCCATCAAATTAGAAGGTGAGAGTTGAGTTCAAATGAGAACATAAATTTTAGTTAGAATGAAGGAATGAATCATAGTCATCTATTTTGTAAAATCCAATTTTCTCTCCAAGTTAAATATCTCACAAACGGCTAATCAAAAAATTATAAAAATTGCACCATAAAAATCAGCGTTCTTCTTTCTACGATTAGACACTCATGATATATTTCGACGAATTTTATTTTATTTTGGGTTGAAAACTAGTAACACATGTGTTACCAGCGACTAACACATGTGTTACCAGCAGCTAACACATGTGTTACCAGTTTTCAAAACCCACCAAAAAAATTTAAAAAAAAAAAAGTTCTTCGAAAGTATACCTTGTAAGATGTCTAATCGAAAAGAAAAAAATGTTGATTTTTATGGTGCAATTTATATATTTTTTTGACTAGCCGTTTGTGAGATATTCAATTTTTTAAAAATGTTGGGGGTATTATTATCTTGATGAAATTGATAGTTGAGATTGATTCTTCCATTCTCACAAAAAAATTCATTCTCATTTGAACTTAATTCTAGAAGACGATGAATCCATTTACAGCCTTTGGATTTTGTTCTCTCCGTTGTCATACAAGGCAACAACTCATAATAAACCAATTCCAATTTCCATTTTTACCCTGCTCAATTCCCACATTAAACATATAAAACACATAAGACACAGGGGCATTTTGGTAAATCGGCATATCTGAAACTATGCACATATATGCATGTACTAGATAAATTTCAATATCATAAATATCATGATTCTTTAACATTCAAAGAATATGTCGTTCATCGTTCCACCGTGTAACTCCCAGTTTTTATATATATATATATATATATATATATATACTTTACTCAACATTATAAACAACACTTTTCATATATATAAACAACATAATGTTTACAATCATTACAACATAGGTTTCCCCTTTCAAAAGACTCCCACAATATCCGAGCATGATTTAACGGGAGTAAACAAACACTTACTACCAGCAATAGTAAGCACACCACTAATCACGTTGCGGCTCTTTCCCAAGACCCTCATTTCCCTTACTCGACCCACCTTTATCAAACAATGACAACAGACTGGGTAAGCACATCGGCTTAGTAAGTAACATAATCATATCAATAATATAAGATAGAAATCTTATAAACACTATAATCACATATAATCACTTTGCCTCATTTAGAGTTCACAATCACACTATTAAGCCATTTATGACCACTCAGCATAAAGAGGGCTCACATCCACACTGTTATGCCATTTATGACCACTCAACATAAAGATGGCTCGTATTCACACTGTTATGCCATTTATGACCACTCAGCATAAAGATGGCTCGCATTCACACTGTTATGCCATTTATGACCACTCAGCATAAAGATGGCTTGCATTCACACTGTTATGCCATTTATGACCACTCAGCATAAAGATGGCTCGCATTCACACTGTTATGCCATTTATGACTACTCAGCATAAAGATGGCTCGCATTCACACTGTTATGCCATTTATGACCACTCAGCATAAAGAGGGCTCACATTCACACTATTACGCCATTTATGACCACTCAGCATAAAGAGGGCTCACATTCACACTATTACGCCATTTATGACCACTCAGCATAAAGAGGGCTCACATTCACACTATTACGCCATTTATGACCACTCAGCATAAAGATGGTCAAAAATCACTTTAATCACTGAATTGATACAGTTCGTTCGAATACTCCTGTCACCTGGATATTCTCATTTAATATACATATCCTTCTATTACTCACCTGGAAAATCGTGTGGTTGAATATCCTCGATTGTCACGTACCGTACACCGGTCTGTAAACCACATATATCACAATTAACTCTTTTATAAATTTAGCGACACTTCATTAAAGTCGCCACATCATGCGACACTATCATTAGTGTCTCAAAACAAGCTTACGCGACTTTATAATTAAAGTCGCACACCTCAAAGTCGCTTATGCGACTTTATCACAAGTTCGTAGCCTGGAGTCGGCCTAGTGCGACTATATTAACTAAAGTCGCATATGCGACTTTACCATTAAAGTCGCGTGACGAATTGATCAGACCCCAAAATCCGAAATTCTCGAATTCAGACATGTAATACTCAAATTAATCCGTTTCAATCCGTTCAAAACACTTAATAACAATCACAACACATAGTAATCGAAGCCTTACCTTGAATTCTCGGTTCAATTGCTTCAATTTTAGATTCTAAGCTTGATTTCTCACTTTTTCTCTTTCTTCTCTCTGTTTCTCTGTCTAACCTACTTTAGCAACTCGTTTTTATGATTCTGGAAGTGTTTAGACGAAATTCGAGTATATATATACCACGAATTACATTCTAGCTCCTCAATTAAATCTAATACAATCCGTTTTGCGACTTTATCAAATAAAGTCGCATAATCAGCAAAGTCGCCTCTGCGAGGCCTCCATTAAGTTCTCAAATTTTAGATTTTTCAACTATTTTGGGATGTTACACATCGAACCCGATTCCCAATGACACGAGCCCCAAATGGATGAGCAACAGCGATAATGCATGGCAATTAATGGCAGCCACGTTGGTTGGCCTACAAATTGTCCCGGGGCTGTTAATATTGTATGGTAGTATTGTCAAAAAGAAATCGACAGTAAACTCGTGTTTTATGGCACTTTTTGCATTTGCCTCGGTCTTAGTCAATTTGGTGGGTTGGGTCTACCAAAATGTCTTTTGGTGAGAGATTTTGACCCTTTTTTGGGAAACTGGGTGTCGCATCAGTACATGCTAGTTTTCTAGCTCAACAAGCGTTTGGCAGAAAGTTGCCAAATGCAACAATGATATTTTTTTCATTTTGTTTTAGCTGCTATCACTTTGATCTTGATAGCTGGTGCTTTGTTGGGGAGAATGAATTTCTACTCGTGGATGGTGTTTGTTCCGGTTTGTCCAACGTGCTCATATATTGTGGGAGCATATAGCATATGGTGTCCTGATGGCGGGTTAGTGAAAAAGGGTATAATTGATTATTCAGGCGGTTATGTTATTCATCTATCTTCTGGAGTTGCTGGTTTCACCGCGGTTTATTGGGTAAAAACTTTTTCAATTAAAAACTCGTAAACGGGTAAATGGAGGAGGTTTTCTCTGTTCATTTTACCCGGGGAGGGTAAGTATTTTTACTCAGATGTACGCGGCCTAACCGGGATTTTCCGTGACCGTTCCGACCCTTTCCTTGGCCACCCCAAGATGTGCAGCTAGTGAGGTCTGTACCTGGGACCTCTTTTGAGCATAACATGACGCCAACCACTAGCCATCTTGGTAATGGTTAATTAAAACACATCTCCAGTTTTTTTGTTAGGAAATCTTGATCTTTCACAAGATGAAACTTGTTGAATCATTTTGATAGGTTAGGCCAAGGGAAAGTTACAATTGGGAGAGGTTTCCGCCCAACAACATATATTGATGCTTTTAGGGGGGGTTTATTATGGATGGGATGGACATGTTTCAACTGAGGAGATCCTTATACGGCAAGTAGAAATGCATCACTCGCGGTCCTTAAAACACACATACGTGCAACCATGAGCTTGTTAACATAGCTCTTTCTTGATATCATCTTTTGTGAAAAGCCTTCGGTTATTGGTGCTACACAAGGCATTTTCATAGGCCTAGTATGCATCACCCCAGCCACAGGTAAGATTCATCCAGTTTAAACAACAAAAAGACTGCACGTGCTAATTTTGACCCATATATGAAAGGTTCAAATTGGTTATGTTTATCTTTGACGGGTTAAATTGGTACTATCTAAGAAATTTAGCTACAATGCAAACATGTCAAAAGGGTTGAAACTTGAAAGCTTTGAGAAATATATTCTTTAAAGCATTGAACCACCTAAATTGCATAATTTAATAGGCGCCTTATTAATATGGTATTTGAAGGCATATTTGAAAAATAACTTTTATAACCAAAAAAATTTTGGTCAATCCGACACAACCTGTACCAGAAATGATCTATTTTTACTAGCTACCCAATCAACCTGGCTAGTTTGCCACCTCTAGAAAATACTGATAGATTCTAAAATGATCCGTTAACCAGGAATTGTGCAAAGTTAGGCAGCAATTATAATGGGATTATTATCTGGTAGCATACCATGGTTCACAATGATGATAGTACACAAGCAAGTATCACTACTAAAACAAATCGAAGACACAATGGCAGTGTTCCACACACATGCAGTGGCGGGGTCATTAGGTGGAATTCTAACTGGTTTCTTTGTCGAGCCAAGGCTAAACCATATTTTCTTTGACATAACGGAAGGGTGGAAACATTACATAGGTCTCGCTTATGGTCTAAAGACCGGCCGGGTTATTGACGGTCTCCACCAAATGGGAATCCAGTTGCTAGGAATATTATTCATTATCGTGTGGAACATAGTGATTACTAGTTTGATATGTCTCGCGATTCGGCTTGTCATCCCTCTTAGATTGAGTGAAGAAGATTTGGAGATTGGGGACGAAGCGGTCCATGGGGAGAGTGCGTATGCTCTATGGGGAGATGGGGAGAAACTCCACGAGGCTTCTAAGCATCATGGGCTTGATGAGTTCTTCGTGGAAACAAAGGGAAGTAATTTTTAATAACTCGCTTTCTGAAATTGGCAATCACAAATTCGGAACAATTTGTATACGTAGATTTGTTATACAATTTGTATCTGATACATAAATCCTTTTGGTATACAATTGGGATTGTATATTTGAACTTGTATTCACTTTTAGTTCTTATTTCCTCCTTGAGTTGGCTCATGCAGCTTGTATCATGCTTATGTTTCACATTACCTGCATGAAACACACATACCTATATACATACAACAATACTTCAAAATGTTAATGAACACTTAATAGTAACATAAAAGTATAAACTAAGTCGACTTATGTGATCAAATTAGTAGATATTTTTACCGTTTTGTTTTTTAAGTGTTGTTATTTGATCCTTCGTGCAAGTGAAAATAACTGCAATGTGTGTTGGACTTACTTATATAGGTTGAAGCATGGTTCTTTACTGCAGGATCGTCTTCTACTGTTGGAGGCTTCTCTCTGTAGATATATTCACAGCTCATGTCACTGAAATCTACAACTCAATATGTAACACCCACTCTTGTGACTTAGGGGTAATTAGGTAATTTTCATAACCTTGTATTTAATTATAAGTTTTATATTATATTAACATGTTATTTACATAGGAGAATTAGTTGAAGGTCAAATTGTTAATTGTGTTAGGTAAACTATTAATAGTTTTAAATTAAATTAGTTGTCGGTAAAATAAAATAACTTGTTTCGCAAAACGGTTTTCAGGTTCCAGACAATAAGCCAAACAAGGGATTTAAAATTTACCAACATTTGAGTTGGTAGGTGATATAAATCACCAACTTTTCTCCATTTCATCTCATTTTTCACCAACTTGTTCTCCAAATTCTCTTTCAAGCTCCTTTCCAAAAATCATCAAATTTAACATTTAATTGAGAGGGATTTCGAGCTACTGTGATTCCTTGCTGTTCTTGTCATCATCATCTTCATCTTGTTCTCATTTTGTTGTAAGCATTTTCCATTTTTGGGTAATGAACTTGAAATTGATAAATTCTTGAATTGAGTGTGTAATTGAAGTTGAAAGTTTGTTATATGATGCTATTTGATGTTTAGGAGATGCTAGAAAGCTTGTTAGAGTGTTAGGAAACTGATTTTCGTGTTTGAGAGTCGGAATAGTTCGTTTTTTTTGGGTAACAGCGGTTCAGTTCGCAGTTCGTCCTGCGAACTGAGTTCCTGCGAACTGAGTTTCTGAGCTGCGAACCCAGTTCCTGCGAACTGAGTTCCTGCACTGCGAACCCAGTTCCTGCGAACTGAGTTTCTGAGCTGCGAACCCAGTTCCTGCGAACTGAGTTCCTGCACTGCGAACCCAGTTCCTGCAAACTGAGTTTCTGAGCTGCGAACTGAGATTTTTGTCTTTTTCTGCAAATTCTGAAAATGCATAAGTAAAAGGTTATACTTTTAGCGACCAAATTTGACAGATTCTTTTTAACTGCTGATCAGACTCTTATTAACTGATTCTAGATTTGCAAGGGTCACCTGCTTGGATTAATAGGTTATAATAATGTTTCGAAATTGTTAATTGAATAGTAATTAAACAAACGAATTGTTATAACTTGATATAAATTGATAGTTATAGAGCGATTATATCCAATAATTTCAACTTGGTGATTGTTTACCATTTAGATACTAAGTAATTAAATATGTTATACGATCATGGAAAGAGTTATTAACTCATTGTCTGTTGTATTCTCAGATCAACCGAAGACTCAGTAATATTAGAATTCTGAGTTGTGGACTGTTGCAGACAGGTGAGTGGATTTGCAACTCATGATTTGATTTAGTTGTAACGGTGTGGTTACAACAAGTATCGTAGATATTGATAGACTGTTTAGTCTGAGTTATGATTGTGTATACCTGCTTGTTATGCATATGTGGCCTTCGGGCATCTGTGTTATTCAGAGGTCAATTGCGATTGGACTTGGTTACTACTGTGTTCAACACAGGTTCCAGATACATGTGTTGTCGCTGGAAACTGTGTTGTTGTGTTGTAGTGCCAAGTTATCGGTAAATCTTGTATGGGCCTATACAGATTGTGATAAGCGTTATTTGAGGGCCACCGCGGCTGTAGGGTTCCTCAGTAACCACCGATCCTCTTGAGTTTATGTGTTTTCGTGCTTAATGTATCAGATTGTTATGCTAAGTTGAATTATTAGTTGTACATTCATTCACTTAGCTTTGTGCTAATCCCACCATTTCCCTTCCTGCAGGTTAAGTTTATCTTTTGTGGGTTGGGCAGGAAGATGGGCTGTGGAAGGAATGTTTGACATGCGCTCATTCTCTGATAAATATGTTTGCGTTTTGATAGTTAATATGTATGTAGATTTTGAAGAACAACAGAATATGTTATGTTTCAGAAATATTTTAAATATTGTAAACTCGCGAAAAAATTTATAGTCATTTTGTAATATAATATATAATATTATCTTTTATCCATCGCTTCCGAGTCAAGTGACTAATTTAACCCTGAGATAATTAAAGGGGTGTTATACAATATGTGCACACTTGATCACAAATCAACTTCTAGCGGTCTTTATTGGTATTCTTAGTGCCATCGATCATTTTAGGTAGTAGACTACATTTCATATAAATATCTACAACTAGTTAGCGGGTGGGGGCAACAGCCTTTGCAAGGGCTAGGGGTGACCAATAAACACTTGTGATGTAGTCATTCCCGTTAAAACGAAAGGGTGTGACATGTTTTCCCTCCGACTATAAATACTTTGTTATATAAATTGGTCTCATTATGCATACAATAATACTCTACGTTTTCATTGATTTACTTAAATTTACCCAATATGGATTTCGTGTACTATTGCATTCAGAAAGTGATCATACACAATTCAAGGAATTACTCAAGATGATCACACAACCCATACACAATTTCTAACATTTAGATTTGTAATGCCCACTTATATTGTGTACTTACTAGGAACCATGTTGACCAGGATGCCTAGAGTGTTGTTCATGAACTCTTGTGTTGGTATCTTGCAGAGATTGGTGCACATGCCTGTAAAATTACTCGTCTCTAGAAACCTGAATGATACACGAATGCTTGTATCATATTATATATATGTTAGATCTATATGATTAATGAATCATTATAAGAATGATATTGCTAATAACATATGATCCTATAGGGTCACACCAATAGCAATAAACACTAATTGATTAATTGTAAGAATTTGATTCTTGCTAATTATCAATAACCCTTATATTAATTAAAAATTAATATTTTGTTGAAACAATAATGTTCCAAGGCCTATAACACATTATAGGTCATATAGTATGATTATAAATGTCATGTACAACTTATTGAAACTAAAGGGTTTGGGATTTAATACATGTACACAAACATGAAAGTGTTAGACAATCAAAGGGGGTCTCCCCTCCTCTTCCATAGAAAATAAAAGGGGGCCTACCCTCCTCTTCCATGGCCATCAAAGTGGGGCCTCCCTTTGATGGAGTGAAGCTAGTTAGTTAGTGGTGTGTGCCATGCTTTAGTCCATATTTGGTTGTTCTTCATGTATGGGACTTACGTGTTTAAGTTGTATGCATGCAAGACACTACAAGTAAGTTTAACTACTTCTTCTAGTGCTCCATTCTTCTTATTCAATACTTGCTAAAAGTTAGTGTTTAAAAGAGTGTAGAACATTGACTCTCTTTTAGACAAATTTTGATTTGTTCTTAAGAGCTTAAGAGTTTATTCATACAAGGGAAAGTGGACTAGCATCTTGTGTTGATTCAAAGCTACTTAGTGAATTTGCTGTAGAGGAACTCTTGCTTGAGTTCTAGTCATCTTCATCTTTATCAACACCTTACTTCCAAAAGGGTTCAAAGACATAAAATGTTGTAATTCTTTAACCCCCTATGGTTGTTAATCTTAATATACATGTAAATGGATCTTGGTGAGTTTTGTAAAATATGTTTTATAATATGATCAACTTATTTTCAGCTTTCGTTGCAATAATCTTTGTTTTAAACCTTGATTATCATCTACAACCAACAATATATCGAAAATGTAGCAGGTGATAAAGTCATGGATATAGAATACATGTACAAAGTGTAGCAAGAGAATTCAAGGACTATACTTGCACTGTTTTATGTACACAACATTTTTCTCTTTTACCCCTTCAAAGTCAGACTCTCTAACCTTTTTTATATTAAAATCCAGATTAGTAAACATCAAAATTAAGATACAAGGCTGTAGTAAATATTGGCTTATAAATCCTTTGTATATACACACACGTAACCACATCCTTTTGATCATTATGATGCAATTAATTAAAATAATTTTCTTAAATATTAATCAGGTTAATTTACTAACAATAAGCATGCACTTGATCCAATTAGTGAACCTTAATTAACACATTCTTACCTCACATGGACCAACGAGCCAAAGGAAGAAGAAAGAATTTTAGTTTTTGGTGATTATTGATATGAACAGTATGTATATGTGCACGTATATGTATATGTATATTGAGAGAATTTGGTGAATATGTTATTATCAAAATGGTCAAAGGTTATCAAGAGTTACTGGTGTTTATATACAAGTTTGAGTATTTATACTCCTCACATAAACTACTTACTTATCTATTACAAGTATTGTACTCAAAAGATAACATCTAATTATTCAAATGATAAATCCTCTAATATATTCTCAGTTATCCCCCCTAGTCTTCAACATGTTGAACGTCAACTTCTAGTCTCCAACATGTTGTTGGAATAGTTTTCTTTGAGGCTCATTCTTTGAAAGAACCTCTTTCAATGATAACACTTGAGCTTCTTTCATCTCTTGCTCTCCCTCAATTGAATATTCATCTTCACGAGCTTTTCAACCTCTAATTGAAACATTCCCTGAAATAGCTTAACCTCTAATCATACAAACTTTAAACTCACTCTTGTAATCTCACTTTCAATTTTAATTGAATAAACTTTGAACTTTCTCTTTTATACTCTCTTTCAATATCACTTTTCAACCGACTCTTTTTCTTTATTTTTGATCCACTCTTTTTATCGACCAATCCTTCATTTCTCTTCTTCAAACACAATTTATTTTTCTTTTTCAAACACAAAATCTTTACTCCCCTTATGATGATTAGGATGCATCGTGAACATCATGAATTGTTGAATCTAACAAAACTTCTTTGAGGGACTTTCTCCACCAATTCATCTAACATCCGATACAAATCTACAATAAGTACCATATGTCATGCATTCCTAGTAAAGTATCAATGTGGTAACCATTGGGTAAGACAACAATTCTCTTGATTAAATCAAGGAAAAGTTGGTAGTGTTTTCAGAAACCAAATTTCTGACAACACTCTAACTCCTGGATCACATAGATTATTAGTTTGCACATCCTTTAAAGCATTAAATGAATAAAATGAGTGACCTACTTTCAGAGTTGGCGTTGATGTTAACACTGATAGGATTTCCATTCAATCATTGTGGAATACCATTAATTAGGTATCACTATGAAAGTTCCGGCATTGTCACTTAGACAAGCATAATGTCACATAGATATAAAGTGTAGGAATACACTTGTGTCCTAAATCTCAATTGGCTCTAGACTCTATATGTGCAAGAAATGAAGTCATGGACTAGAGCGAAATGTCATTTTGTTTCAATATCAACAATCTCCGAATGAGACATTGATAGATTATGTGCTAAGTCTCCGTGAGAATTTTAAACAAGAACTTTTTAATAAGTACTTGAGTGGCTAGGAGAGTTATATGCATTGCATCACTAGGTCCATGATCTCTTCTTCAATATCGGAAGTCAACGTATGAAATCCAATTGTAGATGTCGCAACCCGGCGATTTGGTCGGTTTAGGAAGGGTTTTTACTTTTCTTTTAACCCCGTCACACACTCCTCACTTAACCTCTTAAATTTTTTCAACTCCTCCCTCATTTTTATTTGTGATGACAAATGATGTTGGCATTTTTGAAAGTATGTTGATCAGCACCATAATGTCCATTATTCCTCTCACTTAGACCTAATAGACCCTTACATCCTAAATTTTGGAAGGTGGCTCCTGAGGTAGATCCATCTAGTTCTGGTATATCGTAGGAGTAATGGAATTCTATATGTGCAAAATAAGATGGTGTTTTGAAATTAAATGAAAAAGAAGTAACATAAAAGAAAATATTTTTTGTGAAATAACAAATTATTGCTTAAGAGAAAGCATGCCTAACTGAGACACCAAAAAAATTAAAACGTTTTCCATCAAAGGGTTTGGTGAATAAGTCAGCCAATTGATAATCTGTATTCACAAAGAATAACTCTATATTACCTTTTTCAATATGATCCTTAATAACATGATACCGTATATTGATGCGTTTTGTTTTTGAGTATTGGACAGGATTGCAAGAGATTGCAATTGCACTATGAGAATTACAGTAAATAAGAATCTTGTTGTAATGGAAGTCGTAGTCCATTATCTGAGGGTGAATTCACAGTACTTGGGAGCAACAGATAGCAGCCGCAACATAATGAGCTTTAGTTGTGGATATGGAGACGCAATTTTTCTTTTTGGAAGTCCAACTTACCAATTTATCTCTGATAAATTGAGTACCTCCAAACGTGCTTTTTCAATCTAAATTTGCAACTTGTATGATACCACAATCCCAAGTTGATTGAAAATTTTGAGGTATCTCAAAATTCTTTTGACTGCTTGGAGATGTGATTCCTGTGGAGCTGCCTGGTATCGAGCACAAATACAAGTAGAGAACATGCATGATATATGGACGACGTGATGTTAAATACATCAATGAACTAATCATAATTCGATATAATGTCTGATCGATCAGTTTACCCATTGGATCAACATGTAATGGAGACTGAGCTTCCATTGGGGTTGAAATGGGTTGACAATCTAACATTTGAAATTTTTTCGAAATGTCTAAAATATATTTAGACTGATTGATAAAAAATCAAGAAACCATTAATGCTGAAAAATTCTTACAATATTTAGCATTAGTGGATCCAAATATATGTCATCTACATAAATCTCTATTAGAATAATATTGTTCTGTTATTTCTTAAAGAAAAGAGTAGTATCAATGGTACCTTTTGTGAAACCCGATTGAACGAAAACTTAGACAGAACATCACACCAAGCTCTCGAGGCTTGTTTTAGTCCATATAATGCCTTGTCCAACATGTAGACATCGTTTGGTCTCTTCAGGTCCACAAAACCATCCACTTGACCTACATACACTTCTTCTTGAAGAACACCAGTCAGAAAAGCTGCCTTGACATCCATTTGATAAACTGTGAAATCTTTGTGAGCAACATATGCTAAGAAAATTCAGATGGCTTCAATACGTGCAACAGGTGCAAAGGTCTCGTCGTAGTCAATCCCTTCATGTTGACTATATCCCATTCTCATCCTTCTAATTCTTGAAGATCCACTTGGTGCCAAATATTGATTTGCCTACGGGTCTTGGTACTAGTCTCCAAACCTTGAGGCATGTGTTGGGACATATTATTGTGACAACAGATCTAGCTTGTAATAGGACTAGTGTATTTATTGTCAAACTTGTATAAATTGGTTTAGACTCGTAAATATATGATATTAACTTGTTATTATTATTTGTTAAATGTTATTGGACAAATATCGACTTCAAGTTAAAGTCAAAATCGCGAAATGAGAAGTCAACTCGCAGGTCTAGTATCCTGCGAGATGAGATCTCAGTTCGCAGACCATCTGGACTCGCAGGTCTCACCTGCGAGTTGAGATTTGGGCTCGCTGATATCTGGACTCGCAAGTTTTACCTGCGAGTTGATATTTGGGCTCGCAATCATTTGGACTCGCAGCTTAGCTTGCGAGCTGAGATGTGAGCTCGCAGTCCATCTGGACTCGCAGGCCCATGGGCTGCGAGTTGAGTCAACTCGCAAAGCCCATGGGCTGCGAGTTGAACCAGATATAAATAATTTAATGCTGCTCAAAAAAAAAAAAATAGAGTCTAGAAATCCGTGCCATTATTACACACACCAAATATTTAATTATTCTCCTCGTTTTTCGTGCAGATATATTTATTATAGTATTAAAGGCTAGGTTTTGAGTGATTAACTTAGTTAATAATCAAAACGAAGTCCTTTAATTGATAATAAAGTTATATAAGCTTAAACCTAACGTATTGAGGGATTCCGCACCTCAATACTTAAAGATAATCCGTTATCGAACCAAGATCTAGCGACATTACAATTGGTATCAGAGCTTTCGGGCTTAGAAACGTTGTGGTTACAAGGTTTTTGGTTATATAATATCTTTAGGGTTGTTTTTCGAACGAAATCTACGGATTTATTCGTAAAATACCAAAAAGTTTCAGTTCCCAGATTTCGAGGCGCCGTTTTGCGAGTTGAGATTAGGGTTACTGTTATCTGGAGTTGAGGTTAGGGTTTTGTTAGTTGCGAGTTGAGATTTCTGCGAGTTGAGATTTCTGCGAGTTGAGATTTCTGCAAGTTGAGATTTCTGCGAGTTGAGATCCTCTACGAGCTGAGATCACTTGCGAGTTGAGTTTTCCCTTGCGAGTTGAGATCCTCTGCGAGCTGAGATTTCTGCGAACTGACTTTACCTGCGAATTGAGTTTAGTTGCGAGTTGAGATTACTAAATACGCAACATAACTTAATTTTTTACCTTAAAATGTCTGATTTGAGTCGAATGATCGAGATGGAACACGAGGTTGGCAAATCTAAAGTTCCACCAAAGCTACTCAGACTTGAGGACTATTACGGGTGGAAAGACAGATTCGAAAGTTACTGTAGATTCCACGACATCACTATTTGGCTGTGTATTAAGAACGGATATGTTGCACCTACAACTGAGGTAGGAAATGCAACTGTGATTGTGCCTTACGACAGGATGAATGACAATCAGAAGAAAGAATTCACTATTGATAATAAGGCACATTCATCGATAAAAATGAGTCTTCCCAAGGAAATCAATCACCAATTGAAGTCCTTTCACACAGCTAAAGAGCTCTAGAATGCTCTGGAGAAAAGGTGTGAGGGAAGCCCTCAGGTGAAGGCAGGCAAGTGTAATCTTCTGAAAAAGCAGTTTATGGTATTTAAAGCTTTTAGAGAAGAGGACCTTGAAGCCTACACCACCCGGTTTTATCACTTATTAAGTGAACTTGACGACCACGAAATTTTCTACAATGACAAGGAGAAAACCGACAAATTCATTGAGGGTTTACCTTGTAAGTGGGAAATGTATGGTATCATGCTCAAAGACAATGATGAACGATATGCTACTATGACCCTAGAGCAGGCTATTGACAAGCTCAGGGGTTATGATTTCTCCAAGAAAACAAGAGATACAGATTCTGATCACCTACAGAATCCAGGTTTATACCATGGAAAGACCAGTATCTCTAATCCTTCATCCAATTCGACCACTGCATTGTTTGCTGGTGAAATTGATGAACTTGGAGAAATGTTAACAGAGGATATGTGCTTCATAGCTTCGGATGGTGGTGAAAAACGAAGCAGGAACAATTCTTCTGATAAGTCTACTCAAGGGCATCATAAGATGCCGATGAGTGTGAAATCAGCAGAACAACAACTTTCGGTTCTGGCTTCATTCGTTGCTTCCTATGAAAATTATATTCAAGGGAAGATTAATGATCCTGCACAATTCGATGAAGATTATGATCAGGTTGACCCTGATGACTTAGAGGAAATGGACCTCCAGTGGCAACTGGCTATGGTGTCAAGGAGAGTAAAGAATTTCCTAAAGCGTACGGGTAAGAGAGTTGTTGGAAATCGACCAGGGTTTGACAAGTCCAAGGTCAAGTGTTATAACTGTCAAGGTTACGGACACTTCGCCAGGGAGTGTCAACGACCGAAGGCTGATACAGGCATTGCAAAACAAGACTCGGGAAGTACTTTAACTTCCAAAGTCTTAGTAGTTCAGCAAATTGATGGTTCCTATGATTGGTCTACTCCGCCTGAGCAAGCTCTCATGGCTGAAATAGACGATCAGGAGAAACCAACTGAATCAACTCTATACATCCCAACTGCTGAGGAATGTCAAGCTAATGTGCCACACACAGAAGTCAAGAGGAACGAGGAAGATGTGCTCTACATCAACTCGACTGAAGAAATGAGTCCCGATGACTTCGTTGCATACATGGCTGATGTACAGTCAGACAAGAAAAAGGTATGTCTGGATCTTCTTACTCTTGTTGATGTCTGTTACTTAGTTACTGACTTACAGACTCAGGTTAGTGTTTTTGCTGAATCTAACAAAACCTTAACATCTGAATTAGATATAGCTAAGTCTGATGTTCGTAGGTTAGGTGAGGATAAGTTGGCATTAACTGAAAAGATTAAGAGTGATGCCTTAGATAAGACTAGTCTAACTGACATAATTAATGAACAATGTGTTAAGATAGACGGGTTATATCTAAACCTTAATGAGCTAAATAGAAATATTGCTATTAGGGATAAAGAACTTTCAGAGTCAAATATGAAGGTAGTAGAGCTAAATAGAAAATTTGAAGGTTATAGAACATCCTCTTTGACCTTAGATAGAATCATTAGCTCTCAACGTAGTGTGACAGATGTTACTGGCCTAGGATATTCTGATGTTCCTCCGCCCTTTAATGCCAATTACACTGCTTCTACTTCTATTGACCTAGAAATGACAGATGCGAATCCTGAGACTGAGGAGTTGAAAACTCAACAGTCTGAAGCATCTGAGACTCAGAAAAATATTATTAATGACCTATCATTAGACAAGAGTACAGTCAAATCATTCGCTAAAGTACAATTTGAATCAAGTGGAATGATTGGTAGTACTAATGTAAACAATGAGGGAATTAAGAAACATAGGGAGTTACCTTCAGTGTCTTCTGATCAGACAAAGAAGGAGTCTGCTAAGACTATTAAGTCACGAAAGCAGATGTCATGCTTCAAGTGTCATCAAAGAGGACACGTATCTTCTTGTTGTCCCAATAAGAAGACGGAAGCTACTCCTAACCGCGAGAACAGTGATAAGACTAAAATCATCTCCAGTTCGAGCACAGACAGGTTAGGTACCAGACCAGGAATTGGTATTAAACCTGTTACTGCTCTTAAAAGAGATGCTTCTCACAGTGTCTCGCCACCCAAACCTAAACGGCATGAAAATTTCAATAAAGATCATGTGCCGTCAAGGTTTATGACTCCGAGAAGGAACCAAAGTCACTTTGAGATTGGATCTACATCTCGTTCACAAGGAGTTAACCAAGGGTCCTATAATAATCGTAACCAAAGGCAGAAATTCCAAGGTTATGTATCGGGGAGGGTTGGAAGTCAGTCAACTCATAGACCCAGGACCACTAATCATCAGCAAGCTGATGCTCCTTCAATAGTGACCAAAGCTCCTAATGGGAAGGATGGTTACTTTAAAGAGCTACAGTTTGTCGATGATAAGGGACAAACCAAGACCGTAATGGCTTGGGTCCCTCTTGATAACTGATTGTGTACAACTTGTATGTGCAGGAGCAGACTGGGAACAATGATAATTGGTGGTATGTTGACAGTGGATGCTCTAGGCACATGACAGGAACCAGAAGTCTACTGACAGACTTCAGAGGTGGACTGAGACAAGGAGTGCACTTCGCTGGTGATAAAGGAGGAGTAATTACTGGGAAAGGAACAGTTTCAAATGGAACTTTGACTCTAGAGGATGTGAATTATGTTGAAGAACTAACGCACAACCTAGTGAGTGTTTCCCAAGTCTGTGATAAAGGTCATCCTGTTCTCTTCACTGAGAAAGAGGCCTTGATCCTGAAGCCGGGTTTTATCATTCCCGAAAAATGGATACTGATGAAAGCTCCAAGGAAGAAGGACATTTATGCTATCAACATGAATGCTCCTATTACTTCAATGGTGTCTACTTGTCTGTTATCCAAGGCTTCAGAATCAGACTCTCTCCTATGCATAGGAAAATGGCACACTTAAACTTTCGAAAAATGAACTATATAACCAAACATGGGTTAGTTCTGGGTGTACCACCGAAGAGTTTTGCATTTGAAGACAAGTGTATATCCTGCTTGAAAGGAAAACAGCATAAGAAACCACACAAGTCTAAAAATGTGAACTCTATTTCCTCGCCTTTTGAGTTGCTACATATGGATCTCTTTGGCCCAATAAGCAAGAGAACATTAGGTGGCAAATGGTACAGTCTGGTTGTCACAGACGATTTCTCTAGATTCTCTTGGGTATTCTTTTTGGGATCTAAGGATGAAACTCCGGGCATTCTTATGGAGTTTCTAGATCTAATAGAGAACATCTATAGAAAAAGAGTTAAGAGAATTCGTAGTGACAATGGGACTGAGTTCAAGAATTCTACATTGAATGTATATTGCTTAAGCAAAGGCATTCAACATCAATTCAGTGCACCATATGAACCTCAACAAAATGGGGTTGCTGAAAGGAAGAATAGAACTCTAATTGAAGCAGCGAGAACAATGCTTGCAGATTCAAGGCTTCCGGTCATATTTTGGGCAGAAGCAGTGAATACAGCATGTCATGTTCTCAATCGGGTTCTTACGGTTAAAAAGCAAAACAAGACATGTTATGAGCTTTTGAACAAAAAGAAACCGAACTTAAAAGGGTTTGAACCCTTTGGAGTTTCATGTACGTTGTTGAAAACAAGTCATCAACCTAAATTTGGTGAGAAGGCTGACGAAGGATACTTCCTAGGTTACATGCCTAACTCACCAAACAAACGGGTCTTCAATAAAAATTCGGGACGTGTTGAAATAGTTTATAACATCGAAGTTACGAGCTATACACATGACTCGCATAAGGGATTAGATTGGCAATTTGATTATTCAGATCTTTTCAAGTCATTTAAAGTCCCTATCAGTGACTATGTCAGTAACTCAGATATTCCTGAGCATTTATTGTCGGGAGATGAGGATCCCACTCCAACATCGAGTGCTCAAACGTCTGATGCTAGGAATATTGTTGATACTGATGTGGTCCCCCCTATCGATTCACAACAACCTCAAGATGATATACCTCAAGAGAGTGAAGATCCTGAAATTGCTTCTCAAAGGATTATGGATGATGTTCTTACTCCTCTGAGACAATTAAGGATATCAACTACTAATGAAGGTATACCACCCTTGGAGGAAATTGGTGCCAACTTACAGGATGATATTCCAGTTGAACCTGTTACTTCAACAAGAATTAATACGATTCATCCAATAGATAATATCATCGGTGATCCAAATTCTCCTGTTCTGACTCGGAATCAATCTAAAGCTAGTACATCCACTCATTCAAGCTTGTATGCTGAAATGAACGAGACAGGGATCTCAAATCTATGTCTATATTCATGCTTTATCTCACAAATTGAACCTAAGAATGTTCAGATAGCTTTGAAGGAAAATTCGTGGGTCGAGGCAATGCAGGAAGAACTGTCTCAGTTCACAAAATTGCAAGTTTGGGAGTTGGTTGACTTACCTGTTGGAGAATATCCAATTGGAACTAGATGGGTATTTAAGTGCAAGAAAGACGATCGAGGAATCGTGATTCGCAATAAAGCTCGTCTAGTTGTCCAAGGTTTCAATCAACAAGCGGGGATTGATTACAATGAAGTGTTTGCGCCTGTGGCTAGGCTTGAAGCAATTAGGTTATTCTTAGCATTTGCAGCCTCAAAGAAAATAAAAGTATTTCAGCTGGATGTTAAAAGTGTCTTCTTGTATGGCAAAGTCAAAGAAACGGTGTATGTTTCTCAACCACCGGGATTTACTGATCCAAAGTATCCAGATAGAGTATATCGTCTCGATAAGGCTCTATATGGATTACATCAAGCTCCGAGAGCGTGGTATGAAACACTGTCCACTTATCTTCTTGAGAATGGATTCACAAGAGGAAGAATTGACAGTACACTCTTTGTGAAATGGAAAAGAAGAGACTTTCTACTTGTTCAAGTATATGTTGACGATATCATCTTTGGATCATCTGACGAAAGGATGTGTAGTGAATTTGAAAAGGTTATGAATAACAAGTTTGAGATGTCAGCAATGGGTGAATTGACATTTTCTTAGGATTGCAAGTCGATCAAAAGAAAGATGGATATTTCATTCATCAGACTAAGTATACTAATGAGCTTCTAGAACGATTCAAGATGGAAGAATCAAGAATTTTTTATACTCCTATTCCGGAAGCCCATGGTATTGGTCCAGATACATCGAGTAATAGAGACGTGGATCCTACTCTTTACAGGGCCATGATTGGTTCACTAATGTATCTTACAACATCAAGGCCTGATATAATGTTTGCAGTATGTGTCTGCGCAAGATATCAAGCTACTCCTAAAGAATCTCACATGCAAGTAGTAAAACGGATTCTTCGTTACCTCAAAGGGAAACCGAAGCTGGGATTTTGGTATCCGACTGATGGAGACTTAGATTTTGTGGCTTACACTGATTCTGATTACGGAGGATGCAATCAGAATAGAAAGTCTACAACCGGTGGATGTCAATTCCTAGGAGGTAGACTGGTCTCTTGGCAATGCAAGAAGCAAACCTCAGTAGCCATTTCTACATGTGAAGCTGAGTATGTTGCAGCTGGCAGCTGTTGTTCCCAAGTTCTGTGGATACAACAGCAATTGCTTGATTATGGGTTGAATATAACAAATACTCCTATGATGATTGATAATGAATCAACGATCTCAATAACCAATAATCCGGTCAAGCACAGTAAAACTAAACATATTGATATTCGACATCACTTTATTAGAGACTGTGCTGAGAAGAACCTGATAAAGTTAGCTAAGGTTCCATCTGTGGATAATTTAGCAGACTTATACACCAAAGCATTCGACAGAGCTCGATTCGAGAAATTGGTGCAACTAAATGGAATGAGAAATCCAGAGGATTAGTCTTCCATAGAGTTGGTTTGTAATAATTAGTCGTTTATATTTATTAGTTTATGCCTATTTTTTTTATAAAAAAAAAAAAAAAAATAGAGTCTAGAAATCCGTGCCATTATTACACACACCAAATATTTAATTATTCTCCTCGTTTTTCGTGCAGATATATTTATTATAGTATTAAAGGCTAGGTTTTGAGTGATTAACTTAGTTAATAATCAAAACGAAGTCCTTTAATTGATAATAAAGTTATATAAGCTTAAACCTAACGTATTGAGGGATTCCGCACCTCAATACTTAAAGATAATCCGTTATCGAACCAAGATCTAGCGACATTACAATTGGTATCAGAGCTTTCGGGCTTAGAGGAATTGGCTTAATAAATGTAGGTAAAAATCTTAAGTTAGATGTGTTAGTAGATTCAAATTTGTTACATGAACTTTACATCTTTAAAACCAGGCTTTTACTTATCTTTATTTTAGTATACTCCTCTCTCCACACGATATAATTTGCTTGAAAAACTTTAGATCTAGACAGCTTCATTATATGATGTACTGGTAGGCAATTTCTGCTTTGATTTCTGAGCATATAATAAGCTATAAATCTTCTGTGTGTTATCTCGTGTGATTTACTATATGACGTATGACATAAGTCTTAATCGATGAAAGATAGTCTGACCATACACTGTTATCAAAAATCTATGAAAATATGTCAAGACAAATAATAAGAATTATGGCTGTTAGTGAAATTACTGGTGTCTATATTGTACTAAGTACAGACCTGACCCCTTTAGTTTTGCCAATAGTTTCAAGCTTGGTTTGTCTATACTAAGGGATCTTCTGTTGTACTAAGTACAGAACTAGAACCACTAGTATCTACAAAACGAGTTTGATATTTGTCACATTTTAAATTTACACTAGGGTATGTCATATGCTTCGCAAAGAACATTATTTAGTGACCTCTACCTTAAAAGAGAAAGATACGGTGTTATGTGTTATCCTTGATTTTTCAGTATGTCATTTTTGAATCACATTAGGCAATACACATACAAACAATAAAAGGTTTGCTTGGAAATCAGTGTAGACTTTGTTTATATGGATTATAATACCGGTAATCATCCTGAACTGTCTATGATATTTAAATCACTTCATTTTGATGTGAATATTATATCTGTGGAAATAGGTAACCAAGTTATACTCTTATAAATATAAGTTGATAAATGGTTAAGTTGTGAGTTCTTATGTAACTTATTGTGAATTTCATAAGGTATGCATACTAACAATCTTCTTAGACTTTTTACTCATCAATTGGTTCAGCTGTTTCTTTCTAATCTGATCCCGCTGTCGATAAATTCTTGTCGCCCTTGATTAGGATATTTTAATTTATTTTATTTTATTGTATTTTATTTTTCGTCTATGTGTTTCATTAATACAAGGGTACTCGATACCAATGTTTATCATGAATCACTGTCGTTTATTTTACTTTCATTTTTATGCATTTGTTCGCATTTTTCTTATTTTAATAAATCTTCTTTAATTTTCTTTTATTTATCGATGTTTACTTTCATTTTTTTATGATTATCGTTCGTGTTATCGCATGATCTCATCACAAGTGAAAGATCCTCTGATTTTAGACTTGTGCACGTTCTACTAAGTCTCACAAGTGAAAAATACTTTATTTTAGACTTGTTCGTTATTCCATGAGAAAACCAAGTGAAAGATCTTCAGATTTTAGACTTGTACGCGTTTTGGACTTAAAAATTACGTTTTATAATTAAAATGTATTTTTAGACATTTATTGCGAACTGAGAATAGTGCTGCGAGTTGACAAGGCCGCGAATTGAACTCAACTCTGTGAGTTGAGTTCTGCGAGCCGGGTCTATAGCTTAAATAGGACTGCGAGTTGAAAAATAAAACACACACTTGCGAGTCCAGTTTATTCCCTTTGCGAACCCAGATTTGAACTCGCACATATTTTGACTTTGATTTCGAAGTAAAGAGATTTTGATTTTCTGACTTTTATACATCTTTACAAAGCGGACATATTGAGGTACAACACAAGGGATTTCATCAAGTAATTAACTCAGAATCTAGATTTTTATAAAATAAGGGTTTTGAATTTTAAATTACATAAATCTCTAGAATTATGCTCAAATGAACACGAAACCATGGGGTTTATGTTAATTGGAATAAAATACACATTATAGCATTGTCTGATTGTTCGAAAACTTGCAAAATTGCTTATTTGATTGTGATGTCATCTTGGCAGTTCATGCTGCGAGTTGAGATCCAGACTCAACTCGCAGCCAGCTCCTGCGAGTCCACTCTGCGAGTTGACTTGCGAGTCAAACTTGCGAGTTGACTTGCGAGTCCAACCTGCGAGTTGACTTGCAAGTCTGACTTGCGAGTTGAACTCTGCGAGTTGAACTTGCGAGTTGAACTTGCAAGTTGAACTTGCGAGTTGAACTCTGCGAGTTGACTTCTATTGACCTGTGAGTTGAACTTGCGAGTTGACTTGTTGACTGCGAGTTGAACTTGCGAGTTGACTTTTTGAAACTTTTGATTTCTAATCTTAATTTACGATCTCTCGATTAGTTAACTAATTAAGCGTTTATAAGTTAAAATAGTCTACGGTTAGACGTGTCGACTTAAATGTAAACACGTAAAACCGTATACTCTATATATAAGACTTATGACTTTCCGTAATAAGTAATATATTTGTGTAGCAGGTTAATTTGAAAGTTAGACTTATTGATTCTGTATATGTTGAACAACTATAATTGATAATTAAGTTTCACGACTTAATAGTTCAATTAGGAGTTGTAGATCATATAAGTTTATCAATATTGGTTAAACTAATTGTCTAACATCTGTATGATTTGTGATATTACAGATATGGCTCGACAATTCGTTGGACATCATAATGTTCTTGTTGATCTAGACGTCGATGCACGTGGTGCATCTAGATTGACTCGGATTCTCTCATTTCTGGCACGGTCGAGAATTCGATATGCCATCACCGAGTCACCGGCCCTATCAAGAGATATACTCACCCAGTTCTGGGCAAATATTGTATATGATACCTCTGTGAATCCTCCGGTCATCCAGACGAGGATTAATGATCGTCCGGTTATCTTCTCTGCCTCTGATCTGAGAAACATAGTACAGTTGGGAACTGTAGAGCAGGAAGATGGACCAACTGAGTTTCCATCGGATTTTATTGAGGGAGCTCTAGGACGGATGGGGTATGTTGGACCCAAGAGAGGGCGTCAGTTCTTGAAGGCGCTCGTTTTCGGTGAGTGGAGGTTCTTATGGCATGTCCTTGTAACTATTTTTGGACCTAAGAAGGGAGGATACGATGAGTTGAGCTCTTCTCTCCTATCTGCTTTACTGTCACTGGTTTATAACAAACCATACAGCTTTTCAGATTACATCTTTGGGGAGATCGTACGCCAAATTTTGGGGGGAGTTAGATCACAGTTCATGATATATCCCAGATTCTGCATGCTGATCATTCGGGCTTCTATCCCTGATCTGCCGGTCTTTCAAGCAGATCTGAAGGTCGACACTATTGGGCTCAGGGCTTACAATGCTATGTTCATGCAAACCTCACGTAGATTCGAGATGCAACCACAGCTGACAGAGTTGTTTGGATTTTTGGTTAATCCCGAGTATATTACGCCACCAAACAATGGTTGGATTGATGTTGATGTGGCTGCAGTTGTGCCTGCACCACAAGAACTGATCGAGGAGGTTCTTATCCAAGCAAATCAGCAAGAGCAACAAGTTGATGCTGATGTTGCAGCTGAAGTAGTGCAACAAGTACTGGCTGAGAACGATGATGCCAATGATCCCATCATGCAGGATGTGGATCAGTATGTTGCTGAGGCAGCAAGAGTCGAAGAACCACCTTCTGAGGCACCTGATGCTGCTGGACCATCAGGAAGAGATGAAGAAGCTGCTTCGGCTTCTGAATCTGATTGTGATGATGATGATGACTCTGGACCTCCTGGGTTTGTCTCTGGGATTCCAGAAGGGATGATCCGAAAGGGATCAAGACTGATTATGGATCCGGCGCTGAAGCTAAAAAGGAAAGCCATTGATCAGGATCCCGACTTTATTGTCGAAGAAGATGAGGATGAAGAAGAAGAGGAGGAGGTGCTTATTACTCGACCTCGCAAGCTGCTCAGACAAACAGCTTCAACCTCTGCAGCTCATCTACAATCAAGTTCTACGCCCTCAGAGGCTGAAATGATTGCTGCTTTGGTTCGCCCGTCTTCACACCCAACTACCAAATCAAGCAGGGTTGCCGCTCGCCTTTTGACGGATGTAGCTACAGAGATAGCTAAGAAAATGCAACTGCCTGCTGCCACGACTCCACCAAAAACTACTGAAGCTCCATCCACCTCACCTATGACTGATGCTGAACGCATTACACAATTGGAGTCTAGGGTTAGAGAACTGCAAGTAGTGGCTAACACTTTTGCTACACAGCTCCTACAACTGTCCGACAATGTCACTACACAGAATAACGCTTACTCACTACTCATCAAGACAAATAGTAATTTAATAGATGATGTAGCTGATAAGCAAAGACAAATTGACAGACTTGATCGCCTGGTCATCAGCCTTCTAAAGGACAAGCCATCTCAAGGGGAGGTATTGATATATCAGGAGTCCTGCAAGGAAGATGAGCTGGCGAAGAAGAATAAGAATGATGAAGATGATGATCCCTCAGCTCAGAAGGATAGTGAGCTGGCAGGTCCTTCAACGACTGGTCAGCAGACTACATTTCAGGGGGAGTCTGCTGAAGCAAGTGGTAGTGGAGCTGGTGCTGGTACTGCGAAGGGTGGAGCTGAAGAAGGTGACACTTGTATTAATATAGACTGATTGTAATTATTAATACATTGTAACTTTGAATTATTTTATAATATAATTCTGAAATTAAGATGTTTAAACTTGAATGTTTAAAATGTTATAATTATGGATGTTTGTATATTATAAGCCTTTTGTAATTCTAGATTGACTATGATCGATAAAAGAGTTATAAGATCATATAATATATGATGTTCGCATATTATAAGACTTATTCAAATTTTAGATCGATTATCATAATCGATGAAAGATTTGAATAAGTGTATATATAATATATTTTAAATACACAAAGGGATTAATAAGAAAAATATTAGATTGATTCAGGGAAATCAATGAAAGAACTTATGATATTAATCTATTTGTGTATGTATTTCTATAGGTCATGAAATGTTGAACTTATCAGATTCTAAAGGCGACATGCCAGATGAATTAGATGAGGACATTGACTTTGACCTTGAAGAAGGAGAGTTTGTACCTCCTGAAGATTGGACTTTCATTGTTAATGATGGGGCAGACGAGTGTGTAGATCTTGACGTTGATGTTGTTGAACACATCGTAAGCCCATCTACAACTAAAGTGGTCATCCAGGAAGAAGATGGAGAAAGGGTTGTTGATTTAGATGAAAATCTAGATGAATCAACCAGTTCTGAATCAGAAGATGACCTTCCAGAAAAACTCAGAAACAATCCCATGTTTAGACCTCTGAAAAGGAGAAAGCAAAAGGTTGGGATGTCTGAAGTAGATATAACTGGAAAGAAAGCTCCAAGGAAGGGGATCATCGGCTGGTATTTTGATTCTGACTTGAAACTTTTCGCTATCAAAAGGTTTGACGGAGTTCAATATTTTGATAAGAAGCTCAAAGTATTCAGTTCGCTTCCTCGATTTGAAATCCGAGACTTGGCACGCTTAGAACTGATAAACCCCAGTGATGATCCCTACGCAACTTATGTTGAGAGAATCATTCGGACTGAGGGTAGATCAATGAAGTTTGAGAAGATTAAGCCAAGAGTCGGAAAGATGATCAAATTAAAGGAACGCAGTCAAAGAACTGGCCGAAGATTAAGGAAGAAAACTTATCCAGCTGTCAAATGCATACAGCAGATACCACTAAAACCTATGCCACAGAATATTCTGGGAAATCTTCTGAATTGGCACGTGGATTCAGAGACTGGTGAAGCTGTCATGGTTGAAGCTGATGATGAAGTTGAAAGAGGAGAAAGAGTAATTCTGACAGTCTATGACCATCGACACCTTATGAATCTGTCGAAGAAGGACCTGTTGAAGTTAAATGAAAATAGGATCCTGACGACTGAAGCATGGGGTGATCTTGCAAGAGATTATCAATTAATGGTGAAGACTTGTATTAGAATGAAGATTCATATGGGCAGTAGAATTTACAAGTGAAGACCAAGGACAAAGTTGAAGATAACGACGCTAGAGCTATTGTCAAGGGGGAGTTTGTTGGGACATATTATTGTGACAACAGATCTAGCTTGTAATAGGACTAGTGTATTTATTGTCAAACTTGTATAAATTGGTTTAGACTCGTAAATATATAATATTAACTTGTTATTATTATTTGTTAAATGTTATTGGACAAATATCGACTTCAAGTTAAAGTCAAAATCGCGAAATGAGAAGTCAACTCGCAGGTCTAGTATCCTGCGAGATGAGATCTCAGTTCGCAGACCATCTGGACTCGCAGGTCTCACCTGCGAGTTGAGATTTGGGCTCGCTGATATCTGGACTCGCAAGTTTTACCTGCGAGTTGATATTTGGGCTCGCAATCATTTGGACTCGCAGCTTAGCTTGCGAGCTGAGATGTGAGCTCGCAGTCCATCTGGACTCGCAGGCCCATGGGCTGCGAGTTGAGTCAACTCGCAAAGCCCATGGGCTGCGAGTTGAACCAGATATAAATAATTTAATGCTGCTCAAAAAAAAAATAGAGTCTAGAAATCCGTGCCATTATTACACACACCAAATATTTAATTATTCTCCTCGTTTTTCGTGCAGATATATTTATTATAGTATTAAAGGCTAGGTTTTGAGTGATTAACTTAGTTAATAATCAAAACGAAGTCCTTTAATTGATAATAAAGTTATATAAGCTTAAACCTAACGTATTGAGGGATTCCGCACCTCAATACTTAAAGATAATCCGTTATCGAACCAAGATCTAGCGACATTACAGCATGTAAATTGGTTCAATTCATCTTGCATTGCAAGAATCCAATTGTGATCTTGAAAGGCTTCCTTCACAGTTTCTGGTTCAACGAAACTCAAAAAATTTGAATACAAGCACTCGTTCTGAGTAGCTTTTCGAGTTTTGATACCAGCAGATGGATCTCCGATTATTTGAGTCCTTGGATGAGACCGTGTCTATTTCCTTTCGTATGGTAGATGTTGATACTCAGATTGAGTAGGGGAAGTGTCAATGTATGGTTTGGGATTAGGAGGTGTGGCTTCAGGAACAATTGACAAATCTGGTGATGTAACTTAAATTTGTTTAGTTGAAGAAGGTTTAACTGGAGATGATTCAACAATTGATTCATTTTGTACATCCTGAGTTGCTTCTAGTGTAGATAAGGCTTGAGGAGTTTCCGAGAGCGAGGGAGACTCAACAGAACTTGTTTGAGATGGTGGCACATGAGTCTTTGATGTTCCAAAAGAGTCATCATAGAAATCAAAAAATAAGTCGTCAAGATCATTCACAAGAGAATTTGCAGGTTCATCATCTTATGTTCGGGTTAAATCGGGTTTTGAACTGTTTTGTTCAAAAACCATTTGTGATAATTCGTCATATTTGACACTCACACTTTCGTTCACAATCCTTGTTGGTTTGTTATACACTTGGTATGCGACTTTATCATTTGAATATCCAATGAAGACCCCTTCGTCACTCTTTGGAGAAACTTTTTCTAAGTCTTCACGATCATTTAATCCATAGCATAGACATCCAAAGATGCTGAAAAACTTGACATTTGCAGGACTGTTGTTAATTATCTCATATGGTGTCTTTCCGAAACTCTTGTTGAATATATGCCGATTTTGAGGAAAACATGCAGTATTGACAACTTCAACCCACAAACACATCGGTAGCTTGGAGTATAAAAGCATTGCTCGAGCAGCCTCAACAAGAGTGTGATTTCGACCTTCATGGTAGGGGTGTTCATCGTTTCGGTTTTCGGTTTTATCGGTTTATTTGATTTTGAAATTTCTAGGAGCAAAACCGAAAACCGAATTCACATTTGGAAACCGAACCAAAAACCGAATTTGAATTCAGTTCGGTTTCGGTTAAAACCGAATTGAAACCGAAAAACCATAAAATATCATAATCTAACCAAAATAACCATTAGCAAACAAAGCTCAAAATATGTAAGATTACACCATACAAAGTACATACATTAAAGCATAAATAAGTGGAATTTAAAGTGCAAACAAACCAAAACAATGTGCGTGTGTGAGCGATTTTGAGAAACCCACATCAATCTCTCATTCCGTTTGTGATTTTGAGAAACTCGGATTTCGTATGCATGTGAGCGTGTATAGATGGCTGCCAAATGTGTTCAAAACCCTAATTTTAATTACTATTTATTTAGTAATTTAATACGTATAATATATATATATATATTAATTTGAATTCGGTTTTGAATTTGCTTTTTGGTTAAACCGAATTCAAAGTTTTCTAAACCAAAAACTGAACTGAAAATCGAATTTAAAATTTGGTTTCGGTTTTGATCGATCCGAAAACCGTTTTTTAAATTCGGTTTGGTTTTACTCCGATTTTTATTCGATTCGGTCTTCGGATTAAATGGTTTCAACCCAAATACTAAACACCCCTAGGTGTTCGGTTGTGGAAAATGTGCAGCGGAAATTGATGCGTGATCACAACCGATTCCAAATATGAATTTAGAGTGTCATTCTTGAATTTTGTTCCATTATTTAAGCGAATTGAATGAGCAGGAAGTTGAAGATTTACTTGAGTTTGTTTAAGAAATATACCCACGTGTAGCGTGAAAAATCATCCACGATGATAAGAATATATTTCTTTCCATTTATTGTTTGAACGCGCATTGGTCCACATAAGTCTATATGAAGTAGATGACGTATAGAATCTAAACTTGGTGTAGATTTGGACTTATGTGAAGCATGTAGCATTTTGCCCAGTGCACACGATTTACAAAAATAATCGTTGTCATACTGTAATTCTGGTAGTCCATGAACAATACCAGATAGGTAGAGCTGATTGATGCGTTTAAAATTCAGGTGAGATAACCTACAGTGCCACAACCATGACTGTTTAAAAGAAGCTTTGGGTAGAAAACATACATCGGCCATTGGTTGTGCACTATCTAAATCAATGGTGTAGAGGTTTGTGGAACAGATTCTGGTTAACAATTCTTCCCCATCTTCAGTTCTAACGCAACAACTTCGTTTACGGAAAAGAACCTCTAAATCCTTGTCACAAAATTGACCAATACTAAACAGATAGTGACCTAAACCTTCTGCATAAGCAACCCTTTTTATTGTTATTTTTCCCACTACTAATCCCAACCCCCAAAATTGCAGCAAAATGATTATTCCCAAACCGAACTGTCGCCATGAACTTTTCAACAAAATTTATTAGAAAGGACTTATCTTCAGTCATGTCTTTGGAACAACCTGAATCAAGATACCAAACACATACCGAGATGTTCTGCAATTTAAACCAGTAAAGAAAGCCTTAGGAACCCACTTTGCAACGAGTTCTTTAGGATTAGTGCAAGTTATGAATGGTTGTTTGTTTTTAGGGATCCATTCGTAAATTGGTGCAGGTTTACGTACATGTTTAGCAATCCATTTTGTTTGAAGATCATGTGGAACCCAACCCTGAAATCCCTTTTACTTGGAACTCTTGACATTGCAGATACATAGTAGGCATTTCGTTGGGCCTTTAAAGTAAGAAAACAAGTCACTGTCGCAAGCACGGTGTAATTGGGCCACACTGTCACACCCTAATAAAATCTGATCACGATTAATTAAGGCGGAAGCACGAGGCATGACGCGATCAATCAATAATCATTCAAGAGCGTATGATTATCGCAAACATGTAATTAGAATGCCATAAAGAGTTCAAAATTAACGGTTACAAGTTCATCGAGTTCACAAAACGATCATTGTTCAACAAAACAATATGACTAACATTTTAATCATATAACATAAGTTTAATGTTTTCAAAAGAAATGGCATCTTATTCGTCCGTCATGGGCAAGGGTCCCAAATATGCATGCATGCTCTTACTTCTTGGCTAATTCTCTGAAAAACATATTTAAATCCTCAACAAAATTGTTGAGTGAATTCACATGTTTAAGACTCGATCATTAAACCTTTTTATAAATCAATCACTTGCGAGCATAAACCTTTACAATATCGTATAAATCATATAGTAAACAAACAAACAATGACAATGATCCCTGTAGACTAGCTAGGTCTTACAAGTTAAAGTAACAACACCTAGGCCTATAACCAATCCACGACTTCCATTACTTGCTTATGCCTCTCGACAATCTAGTTATACGATCCTTATTTCGAAACAACGTCGACAATTAGCGCGACTAACCGATAACAATTGTGGTGTGAAGTCATAAACTATCTGTATATCCACGTGGCTAGCGTCATCTAGCTAATGGTCATATTGTGTAAGAAAGAGGACATCAATGCACTACATCATGTTAACTTAGGGTCGCACAAGATTCGTTGTCATGTTTTCCAAATCAGTTCATATGTTTTTCACCCAGATTATAAAACTGTAAAAAGCAGTAAAATAGTGGTTGCGAACTCACCTGGTGAGCTTTAAGAGTGCTAGCGCTTTAAAATGTAATGTTTGCCCGAAAATTATCCTCCTAGCACCCTATACGCATGAGGTTGGTCACATTGGTAGACAGCTCTATCAGCCCGTCTATGTTAGTTGTTCACTCAACTAGTAGGATCATTACTTGTCATTTAAACGTGTGTACGACCCATTGGAGATAGTTTTAATATGTATACTTGTATGTTTCTCGAAAACATAGTTACTTTGCTATAAAAGTATACTTTCAAAACGTATAGTGTTCATGAAAACGCCCCTTTAAATTCAATCAATAGTTTTCGTTACCGTTTGTCTAAAATGTGACATTAAATAAGTCCCTTTATTCGTTTAAGATAGAAAGCTATTACTCAAATATTTTCATGTTTTGTCCCTCGTAATATCTCTCGACTTATCCGTATTTATCATTAGTTAAATGGAGTTTTGGTACTTAATATGCTTTAAATGTGTTTACTATCGTTAGGAATGGATGCGAGAAGAAAACGAGTGAAAACGTTGAAGAAAAGATCGAAAACGAAGAAGTATTGTAGTTTCGGCACGGCTCCACGGTTTTGGACATAACTCTCTCATACAAACTCCGATTGAGGTGATTCAAACGCCCAAATTCTTGGAACGCAGCAAGCTACAATTCTCAAGAAGATGTCAAAGCTGAAAACTAAAAGTACCAGGCGGGTACAAAGTGTACCACCCAGGGTAAATACTTCTTAACCGGGTAATTTGCGTCAGAAATTGTTGAAACCTAAAGTACCAGCCTGGTAGCCTACTTACTAGCCTGGTACTCTCTATACCAGCCAGATAATCGTGTGAGATACGGGATTTTTGAGCTTTTAACAAAGTTTCAACACTAGTTATTTTACTATTTTAACTACATTTTGAGCATTTTAACTAGACAAAATATGTTTATAGTCCAAAATACGTTCATCAAGGTTTTCGTTCTTCATTTTAAAGCTTTCGTTTTACTCTCCGTTTATAAATCGTTTTTCGCTCGTTTAACGATTCTTTCACCATTTTAACCACAAATCCGTTTTAACATTTTTAAATCATCTCATAATACATATATCATTGATATCATATGTTTAACCACTCATTTCAACACAAGTCTCGTTCTTGATCATTTTAAACTAGTTTTAGCTTGTTTTAACCGTTTAGCTTTATAAATCAACGTCTTAACGTACATTTTTGTTGAGTTTAACAATAGTGTGAACATCTAGCATGTAGGTATTCAAAATGTAAGAAATGAAGAGATTAAGATGAGTTTCCTTATAAAGCTTTAGGATGAAAAATTTAGAAAAGGAGAGAACTTGAACCTGAGCTTGATCTTCAACCCAAAATCCTCAATAAAAACCCGATTTTAACTAGCTTTTCTTCTAATGATTCCAATACTCAAGATTATGAGAATTTCCAAAAATCCAAAGATGTTTATGAGCTTAAATATAGTATATAGGTATTGAAGAAATGTTGTAGTAAAGATGGATTCAAGGTGGTGGTTTATGGTGGTTCAAAATGATAAAGAAGGAATGATGAAGATGATGAATGGTGATGGAAGGGAGGGAGAGAGTATAGGAGAAAGATGTGCAAATTTTTAGAGAATGTTGTGGTGTGTATGTGTTCTCTCTAGCTACAACACTTAAGTGATCACTCACAAGATTGCAAGCATGGCTTGATCATTAAAATAATAGAGGACAGGTGATGAGTATGGGGGAGGTGGGGTGGACATCCGCCCAAAGAGGGAGAGGGGAGGGATGCCTCCCTTTGACTTTCTTAATTCCTGTCCCTTTGATTTATTTGTTAGATATTTTAATAGTTTAGGTTAATAAATGATTAACAAGGTGTTAATTACATAATTTAGGTTATTTAGGGTAATTAAGAGGGATTAGAATATTGTTAGTCAAATTCCAAATTATTCGTATTCTACTGATATTTTGTTCGGTTTAATACGTATTCGTATTAACCATTGTGCTCAATTTAAATTGTGTATGTGTTTATTCAGTTATCGAAAAGGTTATGCTCTTAACCTAACAAAATACTATAAGTAAATAACTACTACTTAATATCAAATAGTTTTACGTTATTTCCAAAAGTTTATCAGCAACGTTCGTATTCATCGAACTTTTTGATTTATTGTGTAATTCTCGAAATTACGTTTATTACTTACTTGTATATCAAACTCGTATGCAAAATAAATATGCATATTGGAAAAGCTAGACTTATCTCAATTATATCAAATTCATTTTGATTACGAGGGAATTAGCGTAAGAATGCATGAATAGGGTGTACGGAATTTACCGGATTTCGAGAATTGTCACACACACTGAGCTCGATACAAACAAGCAAAGTTCTATTACCCAGCTCGATGTTGAAAAAAAAATATTTGGAGGGAAAATTTTTTAAATACCAAATTTTGAATTTAAGTATACAAACGTATAATTTTAGTTTGACCAACTTTTCATTTTACTCGAGAAGTTTTTGAAGGGAAAATTCGAACGTCTAAAATACAAATTTTCATTCAAAGTTTTTGTTAAAGACAAGGATTCTTTATCAATTCAAATCTTAAATCTTTAAAGATCCATTCAAGCAACGTTCTTACGATGACGAGAGATGGAACAACGAGTGTATATGATGAGTACTTCAAAGCATTACAAGAAGAGCTAGATCGGTACATTACTGCAGCAAGCAGAACATAGTATATATCGACGGGGGCAATTACTGTTGTACCAAAAACGGTTCAAAAACACGTAATCTCGATGGAGAAATATCTAACATAGTTTCAAAATAAACTGAGAGATGATGTGGTCAATAATGTAGCATATCTAGCTGACAAGAAGCTAAAATTTGACTCACATTCTTTTTCTGCGACACAATCTGAGGAACACACTAGAGTTCTAACTGAGTGTCAACACCAATTAAACTTGAAAAAAGAAAAGGTTAATAAACTACATGAGTTACCAGCAACTAACACATGTGTTAGTCGCTTGTAACACATGTGTTACTTGCGATTAACACATGTGTTACCTAGTTGTTGATAACACTTGCAACTAACACATGTGTTACGAAAACTAACACATGTGTTACTAGTGACTAACACATGTGTTACCAGCAACTAACACATGTGTTACCAGTTTTCAAAACTCACGAAAAAATAGAGAAACAAAAAAGTTCGTCGAAAGTATACTTTGTGAGATGTCTAATCGAAGGGAAAAAAATGTTGATTTTTATGGTGCAATTTTTATATTTTTTTGACTAGCCGTTTGTGAGATATTCAATTTTTAAAATTGTTGAGGGTAATATTATCTTGATGAAATGGACGGTTGAAATTGATTCCTCCATTCTCACTAAAAATCTCTTTCTCATTTGAATTTAATTCTAATAGGGTGGGAGAAGATAATTCTCAATTTTCATCTAATTATCAAAGATGAATGAGAGCTATGGGTCACGGAAAGTACCACTTGCCGAGGACTATTTTCCAAGCTACTCAAAATCAATTTATGAACAAAACGATATTCTTGAACAAGTGGTCACTACCAATATTTATATCCCAAATTTAATTTTGGAAAATAAAATCTTTGATTTGGAAAAAAAATAACTACTCTACAAAATACTTTTGATCAAGAACGAGCTAAGCTCATACAAACTATTAAACAACTTAAAAGTATTTTGTCCCCATCAGTATCAACCCCACTAACAAAACCCATGCCTTCTACTGGTGTTTCAAGAAAAGAGTCTGAGAAAAGGTATATGTCCACTCACAACAAGTTTGACTCTCAAATTTTTAAAACGTCAAAACCTCAAATGAAAGTTCCAGTGAAGATTTAAACGAATAAGTCTTCTAAACCATTTTTGAAAAATATTTCTCAGTTTACCAATTTTTCTTTGCAAAATAAGACGTGTTCGAAGAAATCACAATCCAATGGACCATTTACTTCAGATGAATCGGTTTCAAGATTTTCAAATAAAACCAAATTTTGGAAACCGAAGCAAACCTTTCTAAACAGTCTTCCCAAACAAAATCATTCAACTATTCAAGTTCGAAAATGTTTTCACTTGCACCGCAAAACGTTTCTTATTCGGTGCAAAGAACGAATGATTTTGTAACCACCGCTCCCAAAAGATTTTCCTCACTATTGATTCCACGAATATTATTTTGAAAATGAAACACCGAGTTTCAACTCAAAGTGGAGTTCAACGTCTTTACAGCAAATAGACACAACTTACTAATGGTTTTCAAAATTCTCAAAACCCATTGACAATGTGCTTAAATGGGTTCCAAAAGTTGTTGTCTAATTTTCAATTTATGATTTATGAACAACTCAGTTTATAACTCGTTCTTCAAAGGTTATGGCTTTTACTCACATGAGAGTAAAACCCGTTTTTCAACGTACTAGTTTCTGAACATTTCAGTTCAAACTCGTATTAATTGAAAGAGTTAAAATGTGATTTTCATTTTATTTGAGAAAAAGTCTCAATGATTTTAAATAAGTTTTTATTGTTTGAGATCGAGCTCCCATCATAAGTCATTTGGAGACACGTATGATACATTTGTAGGGAAACTCACACAACATCAAAAGCAAAGTAAAACTCACCTTCATATGTAACTTTTCAAACAATCTATGCATATGTTAAGGGGGAGTATTGTTCAAAATCAAACTTCCAAGTGTTCAAATCTTTGCAATATGCAAACACTTTGGAAGATTTTTAAATGATTTTGGTTCTCATCCTCATGAAGAAATCTTATCAAAAGATTCAATCGAATGAATACATCAAAAATTCTTATTTTGGAAAAATTTTGCAATCTACACAGAGTGTTATAGAATTCAATTACTCCTCCGATCCACCAAAGCCGGATGGTTCTACATCAAGATGCACCTTCCAAAATTTAGGATGTAAGGGTCTCCTAGGTCTAAGTGAGAGGAATGGTAGAGATTATGGTGAAGATCAACATACTTTCAAAAATGCCAACATCATTTGTCATCACAAATGAAAATGGGGGAGGAGTTGAAAAAATCTGAGAGGTTAAGTGAGGAATGTCTGACAAGGTTAAAAAAAAAGTAATACCCTTCCTAAATTGACTAAATTTTCGGGTTGCCACATATACTATCGAATTGCATATGTTGAATTCTGGTATTAAAGAAGACATCATGGACCTAGTGATGCAATGCATATTACCCTCCTAGACACTCAAGTACTTCTTAAAAAGTTCTTGTTTCAAATTCTCGCGGAGACTTACCACATAATCTATCAACATCTATTTCGGAGATTGTTGATATTGAAACAAGAGGACATTTTGCTCTAGTCCCTGACTTCATTTCTTACACATACAGAGTCTAGAGCCAATTGAGATAAAAATATTTTTAGGACACAAATGTATTCTTACAATACATGTCTTTGTGACATTATGCTTGTCTTTGTGACCTTGCTGGAACATTCATTATACCTAAATAAGGGTATTCAACGATGGTTGAATGGAAATTCTATCAGTGCTAACGTCAAAGCCAACACTCAAAGTAGGTCTCTCAATAGATTCATTTAATGTTTGAATTGTTGTGCAAACTGGTAATACATATGATCCAGGAGTTAGAAGTGTTTTCAGGAATTTGTTTTCAGAAAATACAACCAATTTTTTCTTGATTTACTCAAGTAAATTGTTGTCTTACCCAATGATTACGAAATTTGACTATTCTTCAAACACCTTGTATTACATCATAGGCATGATGCTCACGATAAATCATAAACATCATGAGGGGGAGAAAAGAGTTTATGTTTGAATTTGAAGATCGTAATTGTGAAATAATCTTGTGTTTGAAGATAGTGAAGGTTTGAAATGAAGAGAAAGTGTCGATTGAAAGTGTCGATTGAAAGAAGGATTGGTATCTTATGGAATCCATAACGGTTGAAAAGACTGAGATTTCTAGAGACCTCTAGAATATGGATTGGAAGAGAAAAGATGGAATCTGCTCAGCAAAGTTGACAAGTGTTTATATAAGTCCCTTTGAACGGATCCAAACGGGATTACAACGTATATTATAGTGCGGAATCCTTTAATACACTAAACGACAACAAAACGAGTGAAACAAATGTGTTTTTGAGCTTTTAACAAAGTAACTTCGAATGTATTCGAACTAAACAGAAATTATAATGTATTCGAACTTAATTTGCTGAAACTCAGTTCTCAAAAGCGTACAAATGAATAATTTCAAACTTATATTTATAGGCAGCTAAGTTTGTACGAACTTAGCAACTCCTAAGTTCGTACGAACTTACCCATAAGTACGCACCTACTCTAAGTTCGTACGAACATACAGGTTCGTAAGAACTTACAAAATTCCTATACAAAATATTCATTTAAATTAAACAACATAAGCAAATTACAAACTAACTATTAAATATAAAGTTGTTGTCACATTTCATGTACCAATAGTTTAAATGAAAGATAAAGCTTCAATGAAGATGCGATTGCTTTCGAATGTTGAAATAGGTGTTAATGACAATTCACATCATCTTTCTACGAAATTTGAAGAGATTATTGGTTTGAGGGGGAGCAGATTTATAGAATATTAAAATGTTACAATTAGAAGTTGAAAAAGCTCTAGAAGATTAATATCCGATTGAGTGGGAGCAAGGGATAAAAGAAGTTCAAAAGACGAAAGATCAAGATTCCAAAGATCAAATCATAAATCTTTCATACATTACAATCAAATAGTTCAAAGAAGATTCATCGGCAACAACCATTTGGAATATACTTTCAGGATTAAAATAAAGAGTGAGCTTCAAAGAGAAATATTCCAACAACACCTTCAAGACTAAAAGTTTCCGTTGAAGAACAAGAAATATATTTGTCTTCAAGAATGCTCTCGAGAATTAACATCAAAGATAAAAGTTGAGTCGTGATTATTAAAAGGAAAATGCGCTTCAATGTTGTACTCAACTTACAAAAGATTCTTGGCATTCGAGCTTCAAAGTTATATATCCGAATTGAAGACAATCCGAGCAACGTTTACAACAGGGGGAGATTGTTGGGAACAAAAATAGATTGTAAACATTGCTTTTCATAATTAATCATGTGACTAGCACTTAGGGTATATATAGGGCTAGTTAGGATTAATTACTAACACACACAATTGTAAAATCATAAGTTGCACTTGATAGAAAAATCATTCAAAGCAAATATCTCTCAATATTCATACACGTTCATCATACGATTGCTTGATTGTGACTAACAACTTCCTTGTAAACTTGAAGTTGGCAATAGTTTTCTGAACCGTTGAATAGCAAAACCAGAGTTGCAACCTTACTTTTCTATGCATACGGTACTTTTTTCCCCAAACTTGATTACTTAAAGATGATCAAATTCACGATCGGTGTTTGTTAAACACTAAAAGCTGTAATTAGAAAATTTTAGTAAACACAAATTATATTTAAAGACCCCTTTAAAAGCATAAATAACAAAGATGATGATGAATAGAAAAACTTGCCAGGGTAATGAGAGGTCTAGGAATAATATTCAAAAGAACCTTCACCATAAGTTGTCGTTGTTGGATTAGATCAACGCTCTTAAACACTATTCGGGATGCCGCCACCAAGCTCTCATACCCCTTCTCCTCGATTCTCACACGTGCGCTTTCTAAGAACAACAAAGTTTTACAACACCTTATAATATAATCTAGGTTACTAACAAACCAAATGAATTGGTTTATTCAGCTATGTATAAAAAAGATCTAGTGTTTACTGAAACTTGCAAAGACAATATAAAGTTTTTGAAATAAAATCTTTCATACTACAAATGTATTAAATATATGTACAGGGATAACATCCACAAAAATATTATTTGTGTCAGATATTCCAAAAACAAAAACAAAAAAGAAAGTACATTTTCATCACTTTGATTTTTTATATTTATAGAATTAACCTATCACTTCATCCTTGTTGCACGCAAAATCCGTATCATACTATACATACGTTATAATATATTTGTAGAAGTGATGTGAGACAGTATGAATGTGAACTCGCAATATTCTGAAGGGCTTAGCAGACGTAATTAATGGTTGCACGATCAAACCAATTGTCCTTATAGACGATCTTCCTTGTTGTGCTACAAGTAACCATATTCCTTTCCTTAAGAGAATTAGTAGACCTTTCTGGTTTTAGTACAAGCGCAATGGGAAGACGGCAACTATGTTTTGGCCAACGAATCTTTGGTGGTCGGACGAAATTCGGGATGTTGATCCTGGTTGTAGTATTTGATATAATGATGGTTGCCATAGTTTTTGAGAGAGATTTTTTAACTTAGGGAAGAGGCAAAAGGGTATGTGCACTATATCATAACAATAAGTAGACTATGTCGGCAAATTAAAGTACTTCCCTCATCATTTTAGTGTTAAAATAATATAACTGTAAGAAGAATAGTTATTTACTAAAATGAACTCATAATTATGCCCCTCATTCGTCGATCCTCATGTCCACCATCGCAATCGTCTTCGATTCTAAAAATACATCGAAATAAATGACCCACTTTTATGAACTTAATGTTGAAAATGTCAATTTGAAAGCTTGAGAAGAGCTTTCTTATGGGTGGCTCAATTGATAGATAAAAAAGTTGCATGGATTGCTTGGAAGAAAGTTTTAGCGCTTTTTAATATGGTGATCTTGAAATTGGTAGTCTTCAATATAGCAACCATGCAATGCTCGTCAAGTGGTGGTGGCGATTCCGGTTGGAGTCTAATATTTGTGGTGTAAAATGATTAAATCTATTTATAGAGAGAATGGTGGTGTGATAAGTGATTCTTCTCTTTCTAGATCATCGACTTCATTGAGTAATATTATTAACTTAAAAAGAGACATCTCAAAAATAGATATAAATTTACACTCTCTTTTTAAGAAGAAAATTGGTGATGGAAACTCTACGAGCTTTTGGCATAATGTTTTGATTGGAAATAAATCTTTGAAAGTATATTACCCAAGACTATACTCCTTGAATTCTAACCCTTATTGTTTGGTGAATGAGAGAGTAAGAATGATTGGAACTTGTAGTTGGGAATGGAGGAGGCCGGCGATCATGAGCCCGTAAATGGGTCAAGTGAACCAGATGGAATGTTTGTTTTCTCATTTGTGTTACACTAGCGGGCTAGATACATGGGAGTTCATTATGGGTGAGGCACGGCCCTTTTCAGTCAAATGACTTCGGAAATTCATTGATTCAAAATCTTAATCAATGATAATCATCAAGTTAGGTGGAATAAGCTCCTCCCCAAAAAGGTTATTATCTCATCTTGGAGCACTCAAAACGAAAGGCTCCCAACAAGGATAATCTCGATAAAAGAGGAGTTTATCTTAACTCTGCTAGGTGTCAAATTTGTAATGATGCTCTAGAAACTGAATAAGATCTATTTGAAGAATATAAGGTGGCAAAAGGTGTGTAGAAAATGATTTTCAAATGGTGGTCTTTGGAAGAAATCAACTTTTCAAACATACACGAAGTCATCACGTGTTCGGATCATTTCGTAATTCTAGAATAAGACCGTGTCAAATTTGACGTTGCTGTGCAATTTTCTCGCACCTAAAGTCAGCATATGATGTCTTAAGTGACGATATTAAACTCCTTTCTTACACTTAGATCTCGAATAAAAAGAAAAATTTATCTATTACTTGGATAGATTGAAATTGTAACCTAAATTGTACTTAAATATCCTTTTGATATCTTCGTTTCTTTCTATTAGTGTCTTTAATATGTTAATAAAATTTTACAGTTCAACAAAGAAATTGTTGAAAAAATCATTTACTCAGACTCTAAAAGTCATGTAAAGATTAATTGCTTCAAAAGAAGGCTTTAGAAACGCTACTATGAATAGATGTGCCGGATACTTCATTTCGTTTGAATTAAATAACATCTCTTTGTTTTATTGGTTTCAGCACATTGCTCACAACCTCACATTATAACTACCAACCTTATCAATATTTAGTTGTACTTGTATTCATGCCAACAGTAATTTCTATTCTCTAGCACATGTTCTTTACTGTACACATGACTATTTTTTATAACCTTTGATACTTGACAACCTCATACGTAGCATTACGATTGAGGAACTTTAATCAAATGCTAACATGAAACAAACCAGAACCCAAAGATGATATGCAGGCAGGCCATGTACAACAATTTTACAACCTAAGAATACATAAAGTCAACATCAAACTACATGAATCCTTGCCACAATCCCAGATGCTAATAAAACTAAAACAGTCAATAGTCAAGAGTGTCTTTTATGCTAAAAAGGAAACAATCTAAGAGTAGTAGAATGATGGCTCATTCTTTTGTGGTTTTGTTAATGAGTGACTTGTGAATGTGAGGAATGACACCACCTCCAGCAATGGTTCCTTTGATTAGAGTGTCAAGCTCTTCATCACCACGAATGGCGAGTTGCAAGTGTCGTGGAGTAATCCTCTTCACCTTCAAATCTTTACTGGCATTTCCTGCTAACTCGAGTACTTCAGCGGTCAGGTACTCCAGAATGGCCGCTGAGTACACAGCAGCTGTGGCTCCAACTCGACCATGGGCAGAGGTTCTTGTTTTCAGATGGCGATGGATTCTTCCTACTGGAAACTGAAAACAGAACGAAATGGATATTAGTGGTACTTTTATGGACAAATGGGTTGTCGGGCTATAGGTAAAGTATATTATGTGGCTAAACTGAAAACGGGTCAAAAGTCATCAACGCTGTATTTTAAATATATAGAACCTCCTAACTTGTTATAATTAGAAAAAATACTCTTGTGATAATATTATAGTTTTAGTATCAGTACTATAAAAAAGTGCTCGACTCATACTATAAATTACCTGTTTGACAATATACCAACCCACCCAATTGGCCACCTCTACATACTCGCATCTAATATATTATATTATTAATATTAAAAAGAATGCAATAAACAACCCACAATAAATTAAAAATGCATACATACAGTCAACAAATATGTGAAAAAGCAGAATTAATGAAAGCAGCATGTACTAAGAACTCATAAATAGCACAATATCACTTAAGAGTCTACTTAACTATTCAATAACTTCACTATGATTCAATCTTCTCATAAACACTCCCTTTCTAGAAAGTTCAGACTACTACAGTCTCAAAACCTGACTTCGAATTGTCAAATAACTTCAAAGTTAAAAATAGAAACGCAATCTATAATAAATATACTCTACAACCACATATAACCAGAAAACACAATAACAGAATAATCATTTCTAGACAACAAAACTATAAAAAGAGCGTCAATTCAAACAGAACAAAGCATGTTATACGCAACTTTAATGTGCAACATTTTTTTATACCTGAAGCCCAGCTCGAGAAGACCGGGAAATCGGCCTCTTCTTATCTTTATCCTTACTAGCTGCAGCTACCGCTGCTGCAGTTGTTTTTCCAGCCAATAAACCCTTCCCACCCTTTCCCGCCATTTTTATACCTACACACAGTTTAAAAAGATGAAACGATATATTTATTAGATGGTTAAAGCTTTCCTTGTAAATTATCATTAAAATATAGGGGGTACTTTGGATTGCTTGCTTAAAATATAAGCAAGTGTTAAAATGCTTATTTTTAAGTGGTTATTCTGTAATATATAAGCAGATAAACAGTCTTCGAAAGAGTGTTTGTTTTTTGCTTATTTGCTGTAATTAATAAGCAATAATAAAGATAAGCACTTAAAATAAGTGATCCCCAAACACCCCCATAATACAGTGTAAATAACTTTGACATTTCAATTTTGAACACGATTTTTAAAAATGGCACTGAAACTTTAACGTTTCACAAGAGCAATGGGAGTGGTCACTTAACCACTCCGAAAAAATATAGACACATCATCGCCACATCATTTTCATATTGAAATCACACTTCAATCGATTTATACCCGTACCCATCACACTGAAAATTGAACCCACATTTAAACATTTTTTACCTTTATAAATTAATTATACACACACAAAATTATAAAAGGTAGCTACCACTCAAAGTGGTAGCCACCAAGTTGAGAACCAAATTGAAGAGAGTGGTCACATCAAAGTGGTCCATGACCACTTTGTGCCAACTCCTCCCACTCCCTTCACTCTGATATCAAATGAATTACGCGTATGAAGGAGAGGATAAACATATATAATCATTCCAATACCACATTGAGACTAACAGAGGTGGAATAGTCATTTTAAACTCCTCCTTTTTAAGATAGACCCAAATGTATAATATGTAGGTAGAGTTGGGTTCAAATTAGAAACAAATTTCGTGAAAATATGATAATAACTTTGAAAACATTTATTTAATCTCCCAAAACACATTTTCTTCAAATGTTTTTTGGAGCTTCTTATTTAAATGCTGTTTACAAACTAATTTTTTTGAAAAGTTGTTTTCTTATTTCGGGAATTCGTTGTCTTTGTGTTGTCTTAATCATGAACAATCAAAAATAGAAGTACATAATCACATGTGATAATTCATTACAAAAACAAAGAATCATAAAACGTAACAAGATATGTTTATATTACGGAGCAAAAACAGTCAACAGATCTACTCACATGAACAGATCTAACTAGATTTACCGGTACCTTACCACAATTGTTAATTCTGGACCACAAAAACTAAACCTGTACAGAAAAAACCTAGTTTTGCCATATATAAAAGAAAAGAAAAGAAAAGGAAGCCCTAATTCTAACAAAACCGGCAAGCAATATAACAAATGTTGTTTAATTTATAATTTAAAATTAATTATTAAAAGAAAAAAAAAAAAAAAAAAAAAAAAACAGAGAGAGATTTTTGTTACCTGAAAGAGTTGAAAGAAAAAAGGGAAAATCGGAGTTTGGAAGAGGATAACCCTCCTCACGAGTCAATGGTACTTTTGTTCGTACAAACTTCTTTTCCAGAACTGTTTCCTTTAGAACCAGGTAAGTGTACAAGTATCTAATGCGTACGTACAAGCTAGTGTCAATATTTAAAGAAAATCACTTATCGTGTCACAAAATACATATTTAACATGTTTTCTCTCTAAAAATTGAAAAAACACTCGTATAACCAAATTTTTGTACACGGTGCAAAAAGGTGTCGTTTGGTACCAACTATATGCCTTTGAATTAAATAGTGAGCAACTAAAACAATACATAAGAAGCTACTATCTATAGATGAGGACCTCATTTTTACCGGTTTGACAAGAAAAAATGTGGCCACCTTAGTATATGAAGTCTCCATCTACAAAAGTTGTCCCTAAACAGGTAAAAGGATTTGAGATAGAGAACGGGAACAATTGCTAGGTTTTTTATTTTAATGCCCTTTGAACCTTCTCGTTACTATCTATTTATAGAGCCCAATACATAATTCTCCCGTATTGATATGGGCAAGATCAACTTCAAGATTTTCCTTACTCTCGTTGATATATTTCTCTCCGTAAATTTCTCTACATCCCAACCGATTTGGCTATGTGTTATAATGGGTTCAATGAACATTACTTTGCATGGGTCATGGAAAGCGTTTATTATCATTTAATATGGGTTGATATGCATATATAACATGTGATTTTGGGTACCTTGGAACACATGGAGTAGGGTTAGCCCGGGACGTTATTGAAGCTTTTTTTTTCTAACGGTGTCATAAGCGTTTGAAAAAGAAATTTAATTCGGCTATCTCAACGGTTATTTTTAAAAAAATAAACCTTGATTTTCAATCTATAAAAATTACATTTCAAACACAATTTTAAATACATTCAAAGTTTATTCTCATCTACCAACACACAACTTTATTATTCACTATAATTCACAGTATCAAACAACCTAAACAACCTACATTCGACATGGAACAAGTTTCCACAACAACTAACATCTTCAAACCCATCAACGGACATATCCGGTTTTGGTACTCCATACTATCCTCAAACACAATATCAACAAAAGTCATATCATCAACCACAATACCAAAAAACACCAAACTTATCCCCCGATCAATATAATGTTTTCCTAATGTGGTAAGCCTCACAAAAAACCCGGACAACTCAACAACCCAACGTGCACTCGGTCAAATAATAGGTACTAGCATCAACCTGTCGTATATATCAAAAAAGAAAGGAAAACAGCCAAGGTTGGACAATCACAACAGAAACCAAAAAAAAAAAAAAATTATAACAACGTCATCTTTTGGGAACCGGAGGACGAACTCCGATTGGCCCAAAGTTGGGCTACCGTTTTCGAAGATTTCAACTAAGGAAAAGCGCAAAACAACGACTCTTTTTGGTATCTTATCATGGACGAGTGCCATTCCTGCAACCGTCCTTTTATTCGGACCAAAGACATGTTGATCTCAAAATGGAAGAAACTCAATGCCACTTGCCAAAATTGAGGAGACATTTGGAAGCGGCTTGAAGCACAAAGAAGAAATGGGGAAAATGATTCTGACTTTTGTATTCGGGTAGAGGCTCAATATAAAGTTGGAAACATTATAAAAAGTTTCAAAAGTGGAACTTTTTGAAGGACCGCCAAAAGTATTCAACTCCCGATGTCGTTGTCGACGGATGGCTGAACGTTCCAAAACATCATGAGACGATGCAATTGGATGAACTGGATTTGGACGAGAAACCGGAGGCTAACGAACAAAACCCGAATTTTGCACTATTCGGTGATGATCAATTCCAACGTCCACAGGGAATATCAAAGAAAACAAAATCCCAAAAGATGTCCTCCAATTCCACTGCTTCGTCTCACACTTCATTTGTCAAATCAATCACTAATATCTTTCAATGCATCCGTTCTGACAAACAAAACTACTATCAATTAAAGGATCTTGAAACACAACTTCGTATTTTGCTTATGCCGATAGATGAGACAAAATCATAATAGAAAGGCAAAATGAGAAGATTCGTGAGAAGATGGGATTTGGATCGGATTCGAGTTCGGGAGACACTTGATGTATTTTTTTAATTTATTTTTCTAGGACTTGTAATATTTATTTTTATTTTTAATGAATTTATTTATTTTATTTTATTTATTCTTTTATTTATTTTAATTTGTTAACTTATTTGAGCTTTCTAAAAAAATTAAAAATTAAATTTTAGAACATTGTTCTCACTCCTCATTTTTCAGCAACAGTATTCTTGAACACTGTCCAAAACATTGTAAACCTAAGGTCACCACCCATATGCTCTTATTCAGCCCTAAAGTGCATAGATACTACTAAAGTACGATTTTAGTATGTATAGATATATGTAAGAAGCTGGGTTAAAACAAAATAATATGTTGTCGTAAGTTTGCTATAGAAAACTTTTGTGCTTATCGAATGTCGTTGGCTGAAAACGAGATTTTTTTAAGTGATATGCTAATAGAACATTCCTAGTCATTAGTATTGGCAAAAAAGTAAATAAATAAGCTGATAAGTTTTTTCACATAAGTTATAGATAAAGAATATGATTGTTTTAGGATAAAGTCAAGGTTTTGAATATCGATCCGATTTATCTGATTTGACCGTTCAAATCGAGTTTTGAAGCTTTTCCGGTTCAAATGTAACCGACTTTAAGGCAAAGTTGACTAAACCAATGATCAGCGGTTAGATCGGAAACCGATTGGTCCGGCAGCTTTTTAGACGAGGTTGGACCGGTTTTTGACCAAGTTGACTTTTTTTTTTTTGTAAATTTTGAAAGGTCACATTTTTCACTCATAACTCTGATTAAGTCAACGTTTTTTTTTTTTTTTTTTTTTTTGTTGATATCTATTCATTGGCAAACCGTCAGAGTCCCATTTTTTTTTTTAAATTCCACCTCCTTAATCTTCAATTTTGACATTTTATATTTATTTTGAGTTTTTAAAACACACTTTGATCACTCATAACTTGTTATAGGAAATTTGAATTTTAAATTCGTAAAATTTACAGTCAATATGAAATATAATTAAATATTAACTCTCAGTCAAGTTTGAAAAGAGTCAAAAAGTGTCAAAAAGTCAACGACCGCAATCGAAGAGACGGTCGGTCCGATCCAAAAACCGATTTTCAAAAAGTTGAATAAAGTAGAACTGTAATTTTGTAAAAAGTGAATGCGGAGGTAATCATTCGAGTAATCTGTTGGTTTGTGTGTACAAGGCAATGGGCAAAAAATTCCACCGTACGTCTTTCATATGGATTTAAATGGTTTTTTGGGTGACTTTTATTTTGAAGGCAATATTGGTTCTCCTACCTAGTAATCTTTTATCTACTGTTATAGTTCTCTGATAACAAAAACTCTCCGTTTTATATTTACGTGCATTCTTTTTGTTTTTTTCCTGTAATTTATGTAATTTATGTAATTTATTTGTAGTTACAGTGTAACTCTTTTGTACAATGGTTAAGAATGGAATCACCGAATATACTTCTTCTTTGACCCCTTTTAAAGTCTTCACAATCTGTAAAAGGTTTGATTTTAGTGATGAACTGATTGTTAGAACTCCAGGTAGGAACCAAAATATTACTGAAGCTCCAACAAAAGTGAATGCCTTCCGAAAGATACTTTGTTTTAAATTGTTGTGCCAGGCTTCCCATTAAGCGCATTTGCTTAAATTGTGTCCCTATTTTATCATATTTTCACGAGCGGAGAGTGGTATGCATTCGCTTCATGGGTAGACGATCCCGTTATTGTGAAAGGGTTAAAAGAGCTCGATTAGAAAATGTTAGAAGAAGTTTTTTTTATCATTCCAAGCTCTTTATTTCATGTAGATATGGAATTTTATATATTAATGCTATTGTAATTATAAAACATAAAATACTACATGTTTGTATAAAGATTAACTCGAAAATTATAAATATATAGTTTTAAAAACATCCAAATATCATATAAAATTCATGAGGAACTCAAATGAATATTAGATTTTTCTTAATAAGAAAATTAATAGGATAGCTCCATTTGAAAAAACTACGCTTTATTTTTACGTTTTTTAAAATTAGATATCTCAATAATGGAAAATTAAAAAATTATTAAAATTACATCATAAAAGGTTTTATACCTTTAGGTGTATAAAACTTAAATTTAACCATTTCACATCGAGAGATTTCATTTTTCATAAGTTTCTTGTGTCTTTTCATATTGACCAATAATCTCTACATATACACTTCTTGGCATCAATACTTTTACGATCCTCGTTTACAATATCTAGCGCTACATAATACAAGAATATTAACGACGTCAATTTCAATCATTTTGATTCCACACTTTTCTAGACATCATATAAATTATTGAGATCTTTTCACTTTTCGATCTTTCACAGGTACCCGAGGTTTTTCTATAACATTTATGTCTAGTATCTCTTTATTAACTTCTCATGGGGTCTTTATTACCTAATTTTACCATCTAAATATTTTGCTCCCTTTTTACTTTGAGGATTTTATTTGGAATCGATAAATCTACCATTCACACATGTCGTGGACTTATTATCAATCTTAATCGGAGCATCTGCAGCTTATTAGGTGACCTAGTCACTCGATATTAGTGGACAAATATGTTTGGCATTTGTTAAATATGAATTATCAGTTGAAATTAAACTTCGTATTCTTCACTATGAGGATCAATATCATACAGCGATAATTCCAATTTATGTTGCTTATCCCCTCCCTATACATATTCCCAATACTATTATCTACACATTTTGCATGATGGTGGAGCAAACTAAAATATATATTGCACAAATAACTTAAACTTTTAAGATGGGATATATCTTTTCATGACAAAAAAAAATTATCATGGAATGAATTATAACCTTGTTGGCCCAGTGCAAATTCATATTATTTCATGTATACTAACATGGCCCCAGAATATAAGTAATAGTTTTGCTTTCATCATAGTCATAGTTTGTCAATCAATTTCATACTCTAGGTAAGCTTTTCAACAAAAGTAATTTTATGTATGAACTAATAGACGTTCAACATTAATTACAATCAACTGAAGACGCATAATATATGTTACATTTACCGGCATATTTAATATAAATATGATATTGTGTAGTATGTGCTTGCAATCTCATTAGCCGAGTCACTCAATCATGCAAACTCTAATTGCGATTTTCATGACCATTTAGATGATGCATCGATTTATAACTCTAAATGGTCTACTAGGTGGATATATAAGGCTACATATATCCCCTTTTATCATATCCAAAATCTTAATCAATTCAATCTCAACTTAGTTGGTATTGATTAAGTTTCTATGAGAGCATACAACTCATGTAAAATTATCACTCTTAAGAATCTCTCAGTTCTTATGTACATTTCGCATCATCATTGACTCGAGATGGTCTAACCAGTTATATCAATTTATTAATACTCAAGTTTCATTAAACATCAAGCTTATGAACATACGTCATTCAAATCATTTCTTTTTTTCACATAAACCAAATAATAAGAGAGAAATAGTGCATCATCCCTTCATAATTTATTTCTCTTGATTAGATGTGGCAAAATTAGTCCAAATGATTAATTCTAGGCTATTCTGGACTTTTAAAATAAATTTATAAGTAATTATGGGCTTAACATTTTTTTCAAATGGGTTTTACTGGGCATGATTAAAAAAATTAATGGGTTTATATGGGTAGAGGTGGACTCAACATTGACTACCCATTGGGCAACATCCACTTTTTCAACATAACACTTATATAATATTTTTTTTAATTCGTTCTTTTTTATTAACTTTTTTTTCATTTACGTTTTTTTTTCGTTTTTGTCGTTTTTTTCGATTTTAAACGTTTTTTTTTTGTTTTCGTCGTTTCTAAACGTTTTTTTCGTTTTTAAACGTTTTTTCGTTTTGTTCGATTTTTAATCGTTTTTTTTTTAGTTTCCGTCGTTTTAAAACGGTTTTTTTTCATTTATGTCGTTCTTTTTGGTTTTCAAACGTTTTTAAACATTTTTTTTCGTTTTTAAATGTTTTTTCGTTTTAAACGTTTTTTCATTTAACCATTTTCGTTAAAGTTTTTCGTTTTTTTCGTTTTGAAACATTATTTGTTTTTGTCGTTTTTAAACGTTTTATCGTTTTTAAATATTTTTCGTTTTTAAACGTTTTTTTTTATTTAAATGTTTTTTTATTCGTTTTTAAACGTTTTTCGTATTTGTTGTTTTCTGTCAACTTTACGATTTTTTTATTCGTTTTTTCACTTTTATCATTTTTTCATTTTTTTGATTTGTCCATTTAAAATCGAGCCCGTTAGACCCGAACCCGTTTAGATCCGAGTCCATTTAGACCCGAGCCCGTTTAGACCCGTACCCGTTTAGACCCAAACCCGTTTTGACTCGAACTTGTTTTGATCCGCCTACCCAAACCCGTCCACCCACCCATTTTGCCACCCTTACTCTTGACAAATCTATATAAACTATTCGTAATTAACATTAACACCCTGCTCATAGTAGACTAAATATTAGTAGGTTAAATAAATCATGTCACATGCTAATAAAAGGACCTATTATTTGTGAAAGATGTAACTAAATGTACAAACAACATAGCTTAAAAACACATTATCATAGAAACAACAATAATATCACAAAACTTTACAATAACTCGTTATAACTTAAAGGATCATTTGTGTAAAGTATACTAACCATGGAGTGTATTCGGTCACAATAGTGATTACTCACAACCTTTTTCTTAATGTTCTTGTCAAAATATTTCTCACAAATAATATTATCTTTATAAATAAAGTTAGAAGTAATTATGCATTTATCTGGTCCAATTAAACTCATGCAATGATTTAAAATTCAACAACCATTTTACTTATGGCGAGTTTAAAGGCGTATCACAACTATTTGAATCATCATATATACATACGCTTGAAGAATGTAAGTGTATTTATTAACCATGTTTATATTCACGATGACAACTTAAACTATGTTCTATATCATGTTAATCATCAATACGATTTACAAGTCTAAAATTTATCATCGGCAATACAAGATATAGGACATTCTAATCAGCGGCAGACCCATTTGATGAGCACCGGTGGCACATGACACCAGTGAACTTGACCGAGTAGTGTAATTTATATATGGTTTTCTATTAGTGACACCATTAAATTAATTAATTGCCACCAGTGATTTGAGCCGAGTAATGTAATTCTTTTAGTTATTATATTTGTGACACCAGTGATCGAAAATTCTGAGTCCGCCACTGATTCTAATAACGTCAGACTCACAAAGCCGGATTATGTGAGATCATGTATATATCGTTTCATATTATGGAGATTAGAATAATTAATTATCCATATAAAATATAAATAATTAGAGTTGTAGATGCTCTAAATTATAATCCAAACGTATAATATATCCATATATCAAGCGTACTCAACCTTATAACTCAAATTTATTTGCAATCCATATAAGAAATTCTTTTTTCTTTCTTTGACTATATTCAATGTTAATCATATGATAGTTTACTTACATCGATCTCTAATACTACCAAAGTCGTGAAATTGATTATTACGACTAATCATCTTTATTCAATTTTCGATCCAAAAATCTTAAATCAAACGTAGTAAATTGTTAACCCCCCAAAGTATGTAGAAAGTATAACTTTAACTATTATATAACATTATTTGATGACCATGTTCGTAGACATTGACAAATATTGTATAAAGAAGATTGATGTATTTACTAAAAGAAGATAAGATGACTTATTATTGCCTTAAAAACAACAAATTGCACGTTGTATATAACTACTATATATAAGTTTATTGAAACAAGTCTCAAGGTCTCTAAACAAATCATTTATTACATACTTTTTGAGCTGTTTACCGTCAAAAGTTAAAACATAAATAATAGGAGTAACCATTTAAGGTGATGTTCTGAAATAAAGATGAAATCACAGGGGGTATAAACTAAACTATTAAGTGGTTCTTGCATCGTATGGATACATGTTTTTTTGTTTCCTAAGACCAAATATAGTTCGAGAGCAAGTATAGAATCCTGAAAATTCATGAAGACGGCGTGTACGTGTTGCTCACCCTCTTAACAATTTAGCATCTAGACCCCGAGACCCGCTATCTGACATTTTTAGATATCTCTAATATTCATATACCTTAAACGTGTACGCATTTTAATGTTATTAAAACTCAAATAGCTTTCTCTCAAGCATAAGGTTCAGTTCCAAACTAAACTCCCCATTCTCTTAGATAAAATCCATCACCGATAATTAATGATGGTTTCTATGGTTAATTTCCTACTACGTACTAGTTGTTACAGTAAAGTTTACTAATACTCCGTGCAATTGATTATAGTTATTTTAAAAATTAGGAACAATAGTTATAGTTATACTCCGTATAAAGTATACAGTGAAGTTGAATCACTAACTATTAAACATTCTATTAGGCAAGCATATGCAACATGATAACAATAACTTAAAGAAATTATGTGGAACACGGTGTTCGCAACGTGACAAGTAGTTACATTATATTCCACAAATCAAAATGGAACAAACATGTGTATCCTCAGGCTACGTACGTATAAATTTGTTCTAAGAAACTTTGGTTTATATATAGGTAACACCTATGTTCATTGTTTGAAAAAATATGCATTACTTGTTCGATACAACTATATCAACATTAAGTTAACAATATTCAATAGCGAATGGAGCCAAAAATCTAGATTAATTGTAAATATATATCATACCGATTTTGTAAGTTATAACAATTAAACACAAATACAAGTACGTATAACAAAAGTTGTTATATTTGCCTCTAACAATCAAGAAAAGCATACAAAACAATACACTCAAGATTTTCCATGTGATCATCAAACAAATACATTAATTAACTGAAAACACCAACGTAACCCAACTAAGTTTATTAAAAATATATATAGTAAATCTAGTTTATATAGTTATTACTATATGCAAGAAGACAAGCAATATTATCTTCTATTCTTTTCGAATTCGGCCATGTTCAATTTTTCATTCTATTAACTACGTACTTAATATAAATTACTTAAATATGATTAAATACCTAGCCGCTAATAAGCTAGGATTTCAATATTCATGAACTCTTTTTAATAACATTCTTTTTATTGGTATTCCGTTAGATGTGATAAACGTAACATTACTTGAACTTTGTGATTGCAAAACTCAATACTTCATATCTATGTGTAATTGTTTTTTGCTAATTTCATGCTAGCTGTTTTTATTTATATATTTAACTGTTAAAAAAAACAAGCAGTATCAATATCTTAACAAAGTCAGACAAATAAATACGTGGCATACATGTGTTGGGTTCATGCAATTTAAAACATATACGAAATAACATGTAGCTCAAATATATTATAAGATAATTCATCGATTAACAAAAATATTAAGAGCCTACCTTAAAGCTGAAACGTAGATCATGAACAGACTCGTGCTGAAAACGTGTTGTAAAAGTAAAGAACAATAAATAATAGAGAAACAAGATATAAAGAAAAAATAATAGAGAATTGTATTATTCGATCTCACCAAGGAGGTATATATAGATACAAGATGGAGTAACCTACAAACAATTAGTTTCCTAATATAATACAAACTCTAACTAGTATAATAGATATGGACATCCGTTCATATTTATCGTAACAATTAGTACATTTTTATTAAAAAGGATAACTATTATGGAGTATTAATAACTTCATCACTAACGACAAAAAGGCAATGTCCAGTTCTTTTCAGATGCAAAACAGACTAACAGAGCAGGAGGCACACCGCACACGCAAAAATTTTTTTTTTTTAAAATAAAGAACAAGAAGCAACAGACATTGTGTTCATGATATAAGACATCATCGAAGCAACACTACTTTGCTGCAACTGTAAATAAATATCGATGGTGGGGCCCATCATATATGTCGATAAGAGTTGTTCCAGACTTGAACTCTTATTAACTTATATATTGGTATTAACCAATTTCAATGGTACAATAGCTGTATTGATGTTTGTCGCGAGATGGCAGCGGCGAATCTAAAAATTTAAAGTTGAGTATCGACAATCTAAAAAGTCCAAAAATTAATATAACTATATACTAGTTTGCATAAAACGTTTTTGATTTGGTTTGATTTTTCGGGTTCAAGTAATTTAAGTTTGTTTAGTTTTATTGTAGGTTCGGGTCATTTAAATTTATTTGTAGATGATTAAAAATGCATATTTGTCATCTATTTTTGAACTTGAGTTATTTGGATTCGGTTATTTTTCACTGGCAGTTAGCTACATACATTAAAATTGACACGTTGAAAAAGTTTGAGTAAATCAAGTACTGAAACCTCATGTCACTTCACTACGTATAATATATATTAATTAAAACTAAAATTAAAAGATTAGGCAAAAAAATTCATATAAAAGTTAAAAATGCGTTTAAAATTATAAAAAAACTTTATTTTATCCAAATGAAATGTTAAATTATTATTATATAATTTAATATATAAAATTAGTATCTAAGAGCACAAGGAGTCGTGACCTTTGTGTCATAGTGTTCCCCGGGAATACTGTTGCTGAAAAAGATGGGAGTGGGAACAGTGTTCAGGATAGTGTTCAGAAATTTATTTTTGATTTTTAATTTTTTTAAAACATTAAAAACTTTAAAAAGTTTAACAAATAATTTTTTTAATTTAATCTATTTTAACTTTAATCGGTTTAATCCAATTAAAATAATTTAATAGTTCATTTTAAAAAATAAGCCCACCTAAAAAAGAAGCCCATTTAAAAAATAAACTCATTTAAATATAAATGGGCCCAATTTAAAATTGGCCCATTTAAAAAACCCTAAACCTAATTATAGCTGTCTTCTTTTTCTTTGCTTCTTGTTTGCTGCACACGCACAACCACAACACACACACACAAACACACACAACACACATACACAGCACACACTTTACTCTTTAAAAAAAGAGAAAAACAAGAAAAGAAAAAAAAAATAATAATAATACGGGAACACAACATCAGGGGAGACGCTGTGACCGGAACACCGACGGAAACGGCGTCCGGAATGTTGCCCGGGAATGGGGAAACGGCGTTCCCGACGCGGAATGTGTACGTTCCGTGCCACTCCCTATGCTCTAAAAAATCAAGAAACAAAAAAACCATTACACTTAGACTAGTTAATTAGTTAATAAAGTTATGACATTTATAATACTTTAAAGGAAATCAATAGTTAAAGACAAGAAAATGGAAATAGAACTTCTTTATTCATATGAAGATCGAAGCTCAATCAATTTAGTTAGTTATTAGTTTTTGCTGTATGTTTAACATGCAATTAGAACCATCCTTATATTGGTGTTTGACGGTCCAATTGTGCTTTTGTTATCATGGCCGAGCCTGACCCTAATAATGATGCTTTCTATAGGCTGGGTTTGGTTAAGTGGGTATGCAAACGTTTTCTTAGAGTATGCATTACACCACTTTAGCTATAATAATAAGAAAGATATATTTTTTTTAATATCCCTACAACATTTTTGCTTAGGATATGCAAGTGCATACCCACGTCACCATGTACATCCGCATTATGCCTAAATGTATTGTGGGTGCTCAGTGCTCTTATGCCATTACGTCCGTCGTTAAATATCAAAAGCAAAGGAAAAGAATTTGTCGAACTCATCTACAAGTGCCCACCCATACATGCTGGCGACAGTTTCAGACACACCTAAACTGATAACTATGAAGTGCACATCGCGCATGATAAGCTTCCGGTGAACTGTGTGGGCACTGCATGTGGATATGTTCCTCGACAACTTTTTTATTGTGTTTGGAAACCAAAGACGATCATAATGGTTTGGACAGCAAAACTTAACTCTTGCATATACGTAGTAGATCTGAGAAAAAGAAACTAGATCGTAGAATATAATGTAGTTTGGCACCGCATTTTCTTATTGGTCACCGCATTTAGCATCTAACATGGCGCTGATGAGAGGTGTAATGAAGTATATTGTTTAAATTAGGGTGTTTAAAAAACATAACTTGGTGATACTCCCTAAATTTGTGACATAACCTAAACGCATGATCAAAGACCAAACAAGATTGCCCCCTTATGACCAAACAAAAGGGGCACTTGATGAAAGTCTGGACGAAATTTTATACAATCATTTATTTGAGCATTATTACCCGATGACATACACCTTGACCCTATTGAGCATAAATTCTACTTTCTTCTAATAAAAATTTTTTAATCCCCTTTTGTTTGGTCAGAGAAATTGCAATTGGGAGATAATGAAACTAATCTGCATAAAATGGTGCCCAAAGTGGAATGTACACAGCTAATGAAATACAATAGATCAACGGCTTTGTGAGGTGTTGTGTGATTCAACTCTTTCTACTTTATCAAATAAAATAACATCTAAAGAAGGGATTCACATTCTTTTTCCCAAGGATAACATACCATTTCAACTAGCCCAAAAATCGACACTGATTAAGTATTTATGCCCCACCAGCCATGTCCGTATCTGTTATTCCATCAACGCCTTTGAAGGCAACACACAATTTTCTCAAGCAAGATTGCCTCTTGTCACCCTTGCCAGCTGTTCCAGTGACATGCACAACACTTTTTGGAGATTTGTCCATCAGGTCAAATAATGGTACAGTGAGGTTTGATCTCGTCATCTCTTCGAGAATCGGAGGTGCTTGCATGTACAGATTCTTCCCTCTGTGGGTCACACTTGCTCCTGACATCAAAAGCTTTGGATGATCTTCAAGTTGATCAATGAACTGTTGCAATAGAGTTGCAGTTTAAGACCATATTAGTCCATGTCGGATCATACAGCTACGAAACTAGAGGTGCCAATTTGGGTTATAATATCTTTAACAGATCAAATGGTTATATACTAATATTTTGGAAAAAGCAACAGTTAGCTCAAGTAAAAGTCAACCATAACGTACTTGAAATACATATAACATCCTAAATTATGTTAATCAAAAAATTACTCTGAACTATATAATTTGTAATCACATCGACACATTACGTAGCTACCAAACTCCAGACAAAATGAGTTTTAGGGCAACTCAACACAACCTATACCAAATTACCCATTTGACCTGTTACCAACCCGCCCAGTTTACCACCTCTAATGAAAAGAAACATAATGCCTCAAATTGATTCAAGAACGGGGTCAAGAAGAGTTTCAGAAACTAAATCTGCTTGGCTTCCAGCTAATAATTGTCAGTCCTTGTAACCAAGTTCATAGCTCAATTTTACTTTTCATTTACATTGCCCTTTGCTATAGTTCATCTCATAAATGAAAAAATCTATAGCTCGGAAAAAGAATCACATTGTTGTAGAGGCCTTTAGAAATGTTCTCTCAAAGTTAAAGTTAAAGATCACAATTCCTAGTTTTAAATGAATATGTTTGAAGAACATTAGAGTTTATGTAGTGAAGACCAAGGCAATGCGGTAATGTCCATTAAAATGACAAGTACAAAAGTCAACAGCTCCACAGATCAAAGGCAGAATACTATCTATACTCCGTAGAACATACCTAATTGGGTGAAAAAAAGAGCAGGATACCTACTAATTGAATTCATCCAATTGGTGCAAATCTGATTGGATGGACATAGTAACTTACTATTACACTCGAAATATAGTATTTCCAAGTTAACATAGTAACTTACAAGTTCAACTTAATTATGTTTTACTATGCTTTTAGCAGGTCGTTATTTGGGTATTAGTTACGACTGAAAGACCCTCTAGTTCCCACATTGTATAACGGATGAGGTAACAAGTGTTTGAGGTAAAATAGTAGGGATAATCTTCAAAGATTTGGTCCTCCAAAAACCAGCAGGGTTAACAACATTGTTTTATAGATCAAATCAATAATCTCTAATGGTTTGTGTCTTTGTGAATGGCATCAGGCATGCTATGAAAACTTGAAGAGCCAATACTTAGTTTCCAATGTCCCGAAAATAACAGGAAACGGAAACAGGAATTATAAAATTACCATTTTCAAAGTGACTGATGTGTCCAGCTCAACGAGGATGCCAGGACCACAAACAAGACAGTCTTTATCCTTTACAAATTCTGTGACTTTGGTGTGAAGACCTTCAACACCATTATACCTACGAAATATCACATACAAGTTAGAAAGTATGTTGACCATATAAAGGAAGAAGTACAGTGGAATGTATTGGTTATCACCATCTCCAACTACCCTCTTTTAATGTTTTCAATATTTGTACAAGTGCATAGAGCTATAAATTAGGTTTGTAAGAAAAACTAGAAGATAACATCATGAATCACAGTGCTACAAACATATTCAGCTAACAATATGATAAAATGATCAATTGAGAATATTCTAAACAGTTGAAAAATGGATTAGTAGTGTTACAAAAATTTAATAATGTTGTTCAATCAAGTCACGGTGAAAAACTTCAGAGGATGTTATATATTATAAATCTTGCAATTGAAGATAATAAGGGCTCAAAGTTCATCCATAGAAAAGCTTGACAAGCATGAATCAAACATCATAAGACCATAACACACTATTAACAGCAATATAGGACTTACGTTAAATAATTTGATAATGTTTTACTGCATCCCGATGCAATCTTTAAAGTTTCAAGGGCGCATGCAGCTGATATTATTGCATTTGTAGAGGCTATAGCAGGTATAATATTCTTCACCACACCCTGTAAACATACAGAAAAGTAGATATGGAGTTATTAACAGGTGAAAAAACCAACTAACCTGAACCCACTGATAACAAAGTTGGTCTAACAGACACATATAGCTCTGTATTCTACATGTGATGCCTTCCTGGTAACATGGAATTAAACTATTCGAACCAAACCAATGATCGAGAAGTATGTTCTGAAGAATAAAGCACAATGGCATCACTGCCATGCCACAATGACTAAAAATGAAAGAATTAGCTAATATAATGTTACTTGAGTTGGCACCAAGCTCGATATACTGTAATAAGGTTAGAGGTGGCAATTCCAACCAATTTAGTTATAAATTGGTAAATTCAGATCATGTTTTATTTCTAATCAGACAAACTGTTGGAATTGTAATAACAGAATAAAAATAATAAAAAATGAAAAAGTGAACACGCCAAACAGGTTGCAAGTCAGCCATAGTCTACTATTAATAAATGAACCTTCCTAAGTCCTGTTATTCGATAAATTGGACTACTATTGACATTATACATTTTTGTAAGCATACTTGACACATTATCATTTCTCAGCCCGTCCACAGTCAAAGCAACAAACAATGAACTTAAAAGTTGACTGACCAAGGTCAAAGCAATGAAGACAAAAAAGATAAATTTGATATTTGAGATTGAATCACCTGTGTCAAAGAATACGTGACCCCTGGAATGCCAAAAAGTTCTGCTCTCTTGGAAGCCTGACAATCAAAGTTGATCATGAAAAGATACGGAGAGATTATAACTTAAAAAGCCAAAGTTAGAAAGCTGTAGAATACTCGCTAACCTCTAAATACACCCACTGCATATGTTCAGGGTTATCAGGATCAAAGGTTTCTCCACTATGCACCTGCAATTGTTTGCTCAATAATGATTATAGAACAAAAAGCATTAACGAAGAGGTAAAAGGACAAAAATAATAAAAATGAATTTCATTAGAGAGTACCTCATCCCATTTAATTAGATGGGCATACTCAATGCAATGAGCTGCGGTTCTTGGAGTTTCTGCTAGAGTACATAAAGGGAACTTCACTTGTGGAGGAAAAAGCCAGATAGTGCATTCGAAGCATGGCATAATCCCAGGTAAAATTACTCTAGCATGACCCTTGAAACCTTCAGTTCCACCATCTACCATAGGCTTAATTGTTTCTTCTAGTGGGTTGTCATTAGAGTCATATTCTGCTTTTCACAAAATCGAATATGACTCAGTTAAGACTTCCAACTTGCATTTCACACCTGAATTCTTTTTAATATACGGATTTTTGTATACGTATGCATATAAAAAGCAATATGTAAGGATTTTACTGAAGCTTAACATTAACTTTTCTTGTCCCAGTAGTCATTCTTTACCATTTCACTATATACCAACAGTAAAACATCTCTTTCATTTCGTGTCACAACTAATAGGTTCTATTGCAATACATTGTAAAACACAATAATTATTCTTTAATTACTAGGGAAAAATGCTTATATAGTAGTGACTGATATAGGGATGGATGATTCACTACCCAATAGTGGTTCATATGGATGACAGGATAATTTCTGTATTTTGTATTTAAAATGAATAATCTAGTGATTTTAGTCTCAACAATGTGCAAAATCTACATGAATTACTCACTTATGCCCCAACTCCTCAAGAAAATTGCCTAAGACAAGAATAAAAAAATGCATGTATCTCACCAATCACACTTCTAATTTTATCCATGAAAAGAAAGATTGATAAACTTGTTAAGCTTAATGTGTTTTTCATATATAGAGAACTCAAGACGGTTTGTTTTAGAATACTAATAAAGATAAGAATGAATGTGCGTTTACTTAGAAACGGGTAAATGAAGGTCGTGTTTACTTAGAAAGCTAATGATAAATAGCTGGATCAATTGAGAAATTTTTACCGGTTGCTATAAACTATGAATACTGAGATCATGATACAAATTTGATGATCTACAATGTTTGCTAACCAAAAACGGTCTACGTTACCTACCCACCTATCAGCTCAAATGTTGCACCGTGCAGGAATCTCAATATGTCCCCTACATCAATTCAATCGCTTCACATGCTAAAAGGTGGCAGAAGTCCTTCTATGAGCAGTTATATCATTTTTCATATTTGGGCTATAGGTATCTCATAAATGAGATTCAGAGCACCTCCAATATTAAGTTAAACATTTCAAAAGCCCGTTGGTGGTCTTCATGTGATTAGAGTCTTACATGGCAGTAATATAAAGCTAACAAAGATAAACGCTAGAATCCAAAGTGTATATATTTGGAAGGACTATACCTAATGCAAACTTTTTGAACAAACTCCAATGAAGTTGTTTACACACAGAGCCTGACTAATGCAGATTTATATTACAAGCTCTACATTATGGTTAAGTTTGTACATGCAGCAGCTAACTTGTTTCATTGACTTGACCAAGTTCTACATTAGGGTCATACATAGCAGTAATTTAAACCTAACAAAGATAAACGCTAGTATCGAAAGTGTATACATTTGGAGGACTAAACCTAATGCAAACTTTTTGAAATTTTTTCCAATGAAGTTGTTTTACACACAGAGCCTGACTAATGCAGACGTATATCTAGACAATTGTTTAATCTCATTTAACTTCCTATCTTAAATGGCAATGAGATTGATAACCAGAATTTAAGATATAATCAACTTAGAATCTTAAAACTACGAAAAAGAGAGAAAGTGAGAAGATAATTAGCAAAGGACAAACCTAGAAAGCTACAAGCCACATCGTTAATGTAACTTCGAGCTTCAATGGAATCAAGACCAAGCACAATAATACTGAATTCACTGTAAAACTCAAGGCTTTTTTCTTCAATACGGCAAAAATGCGGCACAATATTTACACCACTAACTCTTTCCATCACACGTTTGGCAGCCACTGTTGCTTTTGGCTTACCAACATCCTCAAGCCTGAATATGATAAAAATAGTCAACAGATCTAAAATCAATTCTCAAGTATAAAGGGCTAAGGGTATGTTTGGCAAAACTAGTTGTAAACTGTAGCTGTATGGGCTGTAAGCTGTAGCTTTTATTTAGAGCTATAAGTTGTAGCTTTTAATTTTTATATAAGTGTTTGGCCAAATAGTTGTAGCTGTAACTAGAAATATAAAATGACGTAAATGGACATATGAATAAAAAATTAAAACATGAAATAAAATCAACTAAAAGGAATTTAGATATAGCTAAATTATGTATAATAATATAAAAGTGTATAAACAAAAATAATACAAGAGCATATAAATAAGAATGTTTAAAAATAGTTATTATTTATAAGTGTAAAATACAATTTTGTATTATATAACCGGGTTTTTTTTTGTGACGTGTCAATCATATAAGTTGTCACATCATCCAACATGTCATTCCCATGTCATCAAAACCGGTGTCGGTTACGGTTTAGGTGTACAAGACATCGTATACATACTGACATACAATAGCAATAATACTAATTGGATACATACAACACAAACTTTGAATTTTTTTTGGGTAAAGTTGGATACATTATCAAACACTTCAACTCAAAAGTAAAATACTAATTGGATGGAACTGAAAAGTGCACACCAATAGATATTTAGGGTTAGGGTTTTAGGAAGGTAGAAAAGAATATAAATACCTGAAAAGAAATTGGCGATTAAGATTGGATAATTCAATAGTATCCATATCAATAACTTCAAGATTCCGAAAACCAGAGAGAGCAAGGTCTTTAAGAAGTTCACATCCCAAACCACCAGCACCAACTACCAATATTTTAGCATACTCTTCAAGATCATCTCTCAACTAAATCATCATCAAATTTAATCAGATATTAATAATAATAATAATAATAATAATAATAATAATAATAATAATAATAATAACATATGCGTAAGCAATAGTAAGAAAGGGTTTAGTAAGTTAGTGTACTTGGGTGCCTGGTTCGAAAGTGGGGCCAACTAGATGGCCAGGTCGGAGGAGAAGCTTATCAAGGTCCCTTGATCTGCTGTTGGGGTCTGCCATTACTCAAATTCTGATCCGAGAAAGAACAACCCCACGCTTAAGCTTTATACGGAGCAAAGCGTTTTATTTTAACGCTGGGGAGCTTTTATATCCGATCGTGGTTCCGTTCCGTTTTTGGTGTTCGAATATATTTGAATCTGGATTTGACCCGAAATCCTTTTATTTATTCAAATTCATGTACGATGTTTGGAGTAGATAAAACAAGTTTTAATCTAATATAAAGAGAAAATGTTAAAAAAAGTTCTATATAGATTATAAAAATTGTTAACTTAATAATCAAGAACTTTTTTATCAATTAAGCCACTCAATTTTCATTATGAATCTTTTATCCAGAATTTACTTGCATAAGTAGCAATATGAATATTATCTAGCATTGTATTTTTCTATATTGAGTATTGAAGTATAACTTACAAGCGTTGATGTATTGCAAAATACTTTAGAAGACTTTGTTTTCTCTTTCAATTGTTCTTCAAAGTTCAACATTTGACTCCATATGTCTATCACTACACTTAATATCTCAATACTTGACATCATACTTTCAAAAACATATCTTTCAGCCTCAACATACTTTGAATAATATATAATGTCCCTGGCTTTTACATATAACAAATCAACTTACATTCTACTATATTGATTATGATCAAATTTTTTTAAATACTATCACTTTTGGGCAACCTTGCTAAAAACACTTAATCTGAGTTTCTTTTCTTAGATGTAACCAATAGTTGTAGGTGGAAACTTCTCCTAGGAAATATGGCAAATGAAGAAATATGCTTCGTCTTCTGACATCTAAACTGCAGAGATTGGTGTTGTGTTAAATTGTACACTTGTCACAGTTTCATCCGGCTCTTGCTCTCAGCATAACCTTAACAGTTGTTCATTTTGATCGAATAAATGTCCCAAATCGCCAGTATCTTTCTTCTCTTTGTTTTCATTTTCATAATTAAACATATCTAAATATTCATCAATCTCCAACCAATGTTACATCAACTCTTCTTCAATTTGTAAAGTTGTTACATTTTCTTCAAAATCTCCAAGCAAATACAAACTACAGTAGTCTTCAATTTCATGAAGTAAAACATCTAAATACTCCATATGTTTTTCTCCTTTTTCTTTATATTCATTATTTCTTGTTGCCAAAAACTTAAACGGTTCAGCTCCCTTCTAAGCCTTTAGAGGATTAGAGGAATCATCGATGAAAGTGTTACTTACTTACTACGAAGATCAATTGGATAACCTTCTACTGACAGAGTGAATTGATCTCCAAATAAGCTTCAATGCACTCCTCTTCAACATTTTCTTCATCATATTTTTCCGATTCTCCACGTTCATTGCAAAAATTATAATCTTCCTCATCAACCTCCATACACATGTTTATATTTTAATCAACATAATAATTCTTAATATGTAGTCTCAGTATGTGAGAACAGATTTATCAATCCTACCACTTGACCCTTCAATCTCACAGACTAACAAATGTTATAGACTAAGGGTTAACTCATTTTAACATACTGAGACTTTATTAACACAGACTATTTTTTTCACAGATTTAGACTTAATTATCATAATTGAGACTTAATTTTAATTTTATGAAAAATCAATGAATGCATTTCCAGAAGTTTAGAACATTTTGGAAAGTTTTTATTTACATTGTATGATAAGGATCACTATTATTGAAAACGAATTTTATACGGTAGCGACCATTTTCCAAATACATAATCCAGAAAAGACATTCGTATGTAAGTAAGATTTTTACTGCAAACCTCATAATATATATATATATATATAAATATAACACTAGTATTTGAAGTTAAATACCGTCTATCTGTAATCTAGATTCAGATTCAACTATACTTCCATCCCCTTCATTATCTATTGTGATCGTCACGCTCTTAAAACAAACTTTTATAATCAACTTTAGACACCTATTTAGAATTTTAATTGAGTTTAATTATAGCTTTGTATAATTTTTAGTTTTATATATTTTTAATACACCAATCATATATTTATTATTTATGTTTTTTTTTTATAAAATTTTTACATGTTTTGTTGTTGTTTCTTGCTTTTTGTTCATTTTTTTGACACTTCCACTGACATATTCTTGAACTTTTTGTTGACGTTGTCCATCCGCTTCATCAGATGTGTAACTGTCAGACATTATTTGCTCAAGTGTATTATCTTGAGTGTTTTCCATATGCGGTTCATTAACATTCCTCTTTGAAACCTTTGTCTTCTTCAGTGTTGATGTTTCTACTTTTTCATCTTCATATTCATCTTCATATGACGCTAAATTAACATTTCTTTTTCCTGTTTAAAAAGTACAAATTTATTTATTTTTTAAATATTGTTTATATCAAAATTCAAAATATTGTACATACCTTTCCCTTTCGATATTTTTTTTTTTTTTTGAAGTATCTTTTTCAAAACTATTCTCATTTGCACAAACCGTTGACTTAAAAGTCCCATTAGCTTCTTCAAATTTTTCAATCCGACTCGGCTTTTGTGAGTCCCATTGATTTATAATTGGAACTCCAGTTTGTTGACTTTTTATTGTTGATGTTGTTGTATTTGCATATAGCAACTTGTTTAAGATAAAACTAGTGGTGAATCTAGAATTTACACATATATGGGTCCAACCTTTTTTAAATTCATGCGGGTTTGAATAACAAATCAAAAGGGTATATATTTAATACAGGTCGGGTCGATAAAAACACCATTTAACATAAATATATCAATGATAATAAAATATAAGTAGTTCAAAACAACCATTATAGTTAATACAATTGCTCCTTACGAGTTTTCATCCCATGAAAATTCTCTATAATTGCATTGTTATCTATACCATCTAGCACATCTTTCTCGATGTATGTTAACAGACAGTCATTCGTAAATTCATCACTCATTTGGTTGCGCAAATCACTCTTAATCAACTTCATTGCCGAAAAAGCGCGCTCCAAAGTTGATGTCGCAACATGCAAAATCAATGTTAATTTATAGAGAAGATTTGGATATATCTTATGCTTGTTCATTTCAACCATCATCTTGGACAAGTCTCAAATTCCCTTCAAATGACTAAACCTTGCATCTCCATGTACATCATCTATATAGTTGTTAAGTTGCCTCTGTTACTAGAGTCTTCCTTTTCATCATGACCACAAAGGTAATGCTTGTCGTAATAAAAATCTGACACACTCGACATAACCATATTATCGAATATTGTATTCTCTTTTGTGAGAATCAAAATGCTTATCGAAAGCTGTGGTGATCGCCTGTTTGTGGTTTATCAAGTTTTGACACTTTTGGACAGCCATTTTGTGTGGATTTGTATCATTATGAACACCTAGTCGGTCGTACTTATTCCATGACTTAAATCCATATTTTACGAAGTTATCCGCACCTTTCTTCATTTTTATCTCATATTTAAACAAATAACAACATAAGCAAAATGTGGCTTCTTTTATTATGCTATACTTCAACCAATATTTATGATCATCAAACCATTTAGGATTATCACCGATCTCTATTTGTTGGAAAAAATGATGTTGAGGTTGGAAAGGACCTTTTTGCATGTATGCTCTTCTAATTTCATCTCGTTGACTTGGATGATAAAGTTCCATGCTTGGTCGTTCTCCTGGATCGACTGGTAGTTGACTTAAATCAATTTTCTTATACTTTGTGAAAGGCATTCCTTTTTCAATGTCTTCAAGTGTAGTTTGTTGAACATGTGGTTGTTGCTCTACTACATTTGTAGTCTTAGGAATACTAGGAGATGGACTAGAGTCTCGAGCTCTGCTAAAGAAATTTAATATTGTCCCCATCACGATAACTGCCACAATCAAACATTTGAAAAATTCAATACATTAATGAACCTAGATCAAAATAACAACTGATATAAATAACACTTACAATATAAATAACATATATTTTTATAATCAATAACTGAATAAAGTAAAATAACAATTATATTTATTTTTATGATATACTTTTCTAACAATAAAAATAAAACCCTAACTGACTAGGTTTCACTATAAACAACTAGATCAAGAACAACTGATATAAATAACACTTACAATATGAATAACATATATTGTCATAATTAATAACTGAATAAAGTAAAATAACAACAATATATATTATTATGATATACTTTTCTAACAATAAAAAAACCCTAACTGGCTAGGTTTCACTATAAACAAATACATGAGCTGCTTATAATTAAGCGAATGAATAACAAAGAGACAATTATAATATACCGTCAAAAATCTTAGGTCATTAACGCACTTAAATTCCTAAAATCTCTAATTACGTTTACAGCACTCTTAAATCCTAGTGAAAAGTCTATGTTACGACTCCTTAAATACCAAAACCTTAAGCTATCGTAATCGCGTAACGTCTTAGGGAATTGTTAGTGAACTTTAAGACTATGAGAAAAATTAAATGAGGTTACAAAGTGTCAAAGAAAAAAAATTAAATTTAATTTCATACGTCATCACAAAGTATTTATTGTACCACAAAAATCAAAATTAACCGGAAATTCGTAACTAGGTAAACGTGATTGGAATCGAATAAATAACTCGCGAACGTCACTCGTAAGAAAATCAAATACTTATTGTTGTGATTTAGAAAGTTAGAAAATAAATTTTTATAACCCAAATATTAAGCATTAAAACATCACATTTTAAAGCCTTAAATGTACAAGACTTGTGTAATTTTAATACAAATAAATAACACAACTAATACAAATAATATTTTAACAAATAAATAAAATTAACCCCCCCCCCTATCTCTACAAAATTTGACCATGCACCACCACCGCTCCCCTCCAATTAAATCCCTTCTTTTACTTACTCACTCATTCAAACACTCTTTCATCCAAACACTCATTCATTTCTCTCATTTCTTTATCAAGAACTAATTCTCCCTTTTCACACACTAAATCTCAGCCATTTTCCAATTAAAGATCAACATCTTGAAGGTGTTCTTACATCAAAACAAATCATCAAAGGTATAATAACCAACTCTAGCTTCCATTTCTTGTATCTCTTTACTCTAAATTCATGTAATACTTGGATTTTATGCCTTTATCATGCTATAGTCCACATAAAGAGTTTGATATTTGTAGGTTGACCCTTACACATGTTTATGTGTTAAAATAAAAGGGCAACTCATGATCAAACCGAAATCAAACCGAAAATCGTCTTTTTGTTGGTTAAAATGATCAAACTACATGTTCTTGTTAATTTAAATAGTTTAAATTGTTGGAAATCATTCCTAACACATCATGGCTGTATTTTAACACCGTGAATGTGTTAGAACAAAGATTTAAAGGATTGGAATGATCAAAAGCTTGGTTGCAAGTTGTGTTTTTCTTGAAGAACCGAAAACCTGATTTTTGGGCTTGCATGCACCAACTTTCGTAGGTAGATCTTGATCCATGGAAAATTATATTTAAGTTTATGAAAAATACAGTTTCATGCATAAAATTCAAGGCCTAAATCATTGGATGTGGTCTAGAAATTATTTGATAGTCTAAACACTCCAAAAAGTTAACTTTTGTCATGCATGCAATCTGTCCAGTTTTTGACCTCACTTTGATTGACCACAAGTCAGTGAATAATGGTCCAAAAATCTTGATTTTTCTTCTGGAATTTAGCTCAATGTCTTAGCTTTTAAAACCCCACTGTTCTCACTCAAATCGATTGAGTTTTTGACCTGCAAATGTGTCACACAAATCTGGTGTGCAAACAGGAAACTTTCTGTGAGCATCATGTTGTGACGCATGTTCATGGGATCTAATGATTCAATAAATCTAAAAAAAATTCTTTTTAGACTCTTAATACATGTATCTCAGTAGGATAAAAAGATGGTATTTTATCTTGGAGATTTCATATTTTTAGAAAATGCATGAACACAATACTTAGCTTTGAAATTGTGAATGCTTGTGTTTGTAATGTTACAAAAATCCAAAAATGCTTGATAAATCGTGCTAAAAATATGGAGTTTAATTTTTTCAGTAACATACACATGAGAAGAGTCTTGAGAATTAAAATTGAAATTTTTGGGGAAACATAAGTATTTTTCCTAAAATAATGCAAGCAAAGGCTAAAAATTGTGATTTATTCATGAAAAATAGTTTTAAGTCCCAAATAATTATGGGAATTTCTCAGAAAATGACACTACACTCCAAATTTCACACCTTTTGGAGGTGTTTTGATATGTCTTTCGGTTTACATTTCGTTAACTCGTAAATTATTGGGAATCAATGTTCCGGTGCTCAAAATGATTTGAAAATTTTACACAAGCCTTATAATGGGTAGAAACTGACTTGGTAAAAGTTTTTTTTTCATGAATATTTGTTACTTTTCCCAAATTTACTTCACTTTTTAGACATAAAATGATCTATAAGTCTAAAAATCCCCAAATTTTCACAAAAAATTTGTGAACTGTATTGTATGTGTATACAAAGTTTGGTAATTTGTGGATGTTGTCTCCTTGTATTTCCATTATTTTGTTCACAACGCGAACAATTACTGATAACGCAATTCGAATGGAAATTCAATCTATAACGACACTTCGTAATTTAATTAGCTAGCTAAGAAAATCTAACAAACCGTATTAGACGAGAATCTAATTAGAAACCTTGTGTTCATAGGACTTGGATATGAGTCTTACCCGAAAGGCACCCGCATTACATCCAATTGTACGCTCACTCCTAATAGTGAGTATTCACAGCCCTTATTTTCAGTGTTTTTACTTAAATGTTTTGGGGTGAAAAGCATATGGTTATTATTGCAAATGTTGTTCTTATTGCAAGTACTTACTTTGATATGTATTTATTTATACGCAACTGTTGTTATAACACCCCTCTTTCTATTTAGGAATATTATATTAATAAACTCGGAAGCATGAATTTAAAATACATTACATTAAAATATATATCAAACATTGTACATAAACAGTTTACATTTTCAATATATACACCAAATTCAAACTGTTTAAAAACTACAAAAGGCGGGGTATTATAAAAATTCACAAAACAAGGTTTATTACAAAACCATATCAAAGTTCAAGAGCGCAGTCAAACATTCCTTGATCAACCATTCCCTTCCTGTTCCCACAATAAATCAAAACATATCCTGCAGGAAGTAAAATGAGGGGTTAGCACAAAGCTAAGTGAATAGGTTCATCACACAACATTCAACTTAGCGTAACTAGTTGTTTACACCAAATAATCGTAAACACACATAATTCAATGAGGATCGGTGGCTCTGGGGATATCATAATACCCGGGGATTCCCCCAAGAACACTTACCGTCAATCCGTATGGCCAATACAGAATAGACCGATAACTACTGGTTATTAAACACATACACAGGTCTCAAACACAACAAATGAATCAAAACCTGTGTAAAACACATAATAACCAGAAGTCCAACTACACGTTGACCTCAATAACATAGTATACATTGGTTCACATATCACGTAGATCAATAATCGATAATCAAGACTAACAGTCTAATACACATCTACGTTTACTTGTTGTAACCAAATAGTTACAACTAAATCAAATGATGAGTTCCGAATCCACTCACCGATACCTCTGACGTCTCCACACTCAGGATTCTTATATCACTGAGTCTTACGTTGATCTGAAACAGAAAATCAAATACAAGTCAGAAGTTCATTCCATAAATATCATTATAACCTAATTATCCAATCAGGAAATTCCTGGAGTCTAGGCAAACAAAAGTTCAATCAGAAATGAACTTAGAAAAATCCCGCAATGACGTTTAAAACTGAAAAATGTCATTTTCGGGCCTTAGATGACCCCGAATGGCCAAAAACAGCCTAGGCTAATAGAATATAGCCTTGATTACTAGGTCGTTTCCGAGTGACCATGCGAATTTCAATTAAATCCGAGTTGGTGATATTTTCACAAAACCGCGTCTCAAAAACACTTGATTCCGAGTGGCTGTATTTTAACACCGTGAATGTGTTAGAACAAAGATTTAAAGGATTGGAATGATCAAAAGCTTGGTTGCAAGTTGTGTTTTTCTTGAAGAACCGAAAACCTGATTTTTGGGCTTGCATGCACCAACTTTCGTAGGTAGATCTTGATCCATGGAAAATTATATTTAAGTTTATGAAAAATACAGTTTCATGCATAAAATTCAAGGCCTAAATCATTGGATGTGGTCTAGAAATTATTTGATAGTCTAAACACTCCAAAAAGTTAACTTTTGTCATGCATGCAATCTGTCCAGTTTTTGACCTCACTTTGATTGACCACAAGTCAGTGAATAATGGTCCAAAAATCTTGATTTTTCTTCTGGAATTTAGCTCAATGTCTTAGCTTTTAAAACCCCACTGTTCTCACTCAAATCGATTGAGTTTTTGACCTGCAAATGTGTCACACAAATCTGGTGTGCAAACAGGAAACTTTCTGTGAGCATCATGTTGTGACGCATGTTCATGGGATCTAATGATTCAATAAATCTAAAAAAAATTCTTTTTAGACTCTTAATACATGTATCTCAGTAGGATAAAAAGATGGTATTTTATCTTGGAGATTTCATATTTTTAGAAAATGCATGAACACAATACTTAGCTTTGAAATTGTGAATGCTTGTGTTTGTAATGTTACAAAAATCCAAAAATGCTTGATAAATCGTGCTAAAAATATGGAGTTTAATTTTTTCAGTAACATACACATGAGAAGAGTCTTGAGAATTAAAATTGAAATTTTTGGGGAAACATAAGTATTTTTCCTAAAATAATGCAAGCAAAGGCTAAAAATTGTGATTTATTCATGAAAAATAGTTTTAAGTCCCAAATAATTATGGGAATTTCTCAGAAAATGACACTACACTCCAAATTTCACACCTTTTGGAGGTGTTTTGATATGTCTTTCGGTTTACATTTCGTTAACTCGTAAATTATTGGGAATCAATGTTCCGGTGCTCAAAATGATTTGAAAATTTTACACAAGCCTTATAATGGGTAGAAACTGACTTGGTAAAAGTTTTTTTTTCATGAATATTTGTTACTTTTCCCAAATTTACTTCACTTTTTAGACATAAAATGATCTATAAGTCTAAAAATCCCCAAATTTTCACAAAAAATTTGTGAACTGTATTGTATGTGTATACAAAGTTTGGTAATTTGTGGATGTTGTCTCCTTGTATTTCCATTATTTTGTTCACAACGCGAACAATTACTGATAACGCAATTCGAATGGAAATTCAATCTATAACGACACTTCGTAATTTAATTAGCTAGCTAAGAAAATCTAACAAACCGTATTAGACGAGAATCTAATTAGAAACCTTGTGTTCATAGGACTTGGATATGAGTCTTACCCGAAAGGCACCCGCATTACATCCAATTGTACGCTCACTCCTAATAGTGAGTATTCACAGCCCTTATTTTCAGTGTTTTTACTTAAATGTTTTGGGGTGAAAAGCATATGGTTATTATTGCAAATGTTGTTCTTATTGCAAGTACTTACTTTGATATGTATTTATTTATACGCAACTGTTGTTATAACACCCCTCTTTCTATTTAGGAATATTATATTAATAAACTCGGAAGCATGAATTTAAAATACATTACATTAAAATATATATCAAACATTGTACATAAACAGTTTACATTTTCAATATATACACCAAATTCAAACTGTTTAAAAACTACAAAAGGCGGGGTATTATAAAAATTCACAAAACAAGGTTTATTACAAAACCATATCAAAGTTCAAGAGCGCAGTCAAACATTCCTTGATCAACCATTCCCTTCCTGTTCCCACAATAAATCAAAACATATCCTGCAGGAAGTAAAATGAGGGGTTAGCACAAAGCTAAGTGAATAGGTTCATCACACAACATTCAACTTAGCGTAACTAGTTGTTTACACCAAATAATCGTAAACACACATAATTCAATGAGGATCGGTGGCTCTGGGGATATCATAATACCCGGGGATTCCCCCAAGAACACTTACCGTCAATCCGTATGGCCAATACAGAATAGACCGATAACTACTGGTTATTAAACACATACACAGGTCTCAAACACAACAAATGAATCAAAACCTGTGTAAAACACATAATAACCAGAAGTCCAACTACACGTTGACCTCAATAACATAGTATACATTGGTTCACATATCACGTAGATCAATAATCGATAATCAAGACTAACAGTCTAATACACATCTACGTTTACTTGTTGTAACCAAATAGTTACAACTAAATCAAATGATGAGTTCCGAATCCACTCACCGATACCTCTGACGTCTCCACACTCAGGATTCTTATATCACTGAGTCTTACGTTGATCTGAAACAGAAAATCAAATACAAGTCAGAAGTTCATTCCATAAATATCATTATAACCTAATTATCCAATCAGGAAATTCCTGGAGTCTAGGCAAACAAAAGTTCAATCAGAAATGAACTTAGAAAAATCCCGCAATGACGTTTAAAACTGAAAAATGTCATTTTCGGGCCTTAGATGACCCCGAATGGCCAAAAACAGCCTAGGCTAATAGAATATAGCCTTGATTACTAGGTCGTTTCCGAGTGACCATGCGAATTTCAATTAAATCCGAGTTGGTGATATTTTCACAAAACCGCGTCTCAAAAACACTTGATTCCGAGTGGCTGTATTTTAACACCGTGAATGTGTTAGAACAAAGATTTAAAGGATTGGAATGATCAAAAGCTTGGTTGCAAGTTGTGTTTTTCTTGAAGAACCGAAAACCTGATTTTTGGGCTTGCATGCACCAACTTTCGTAGGTAGATCTTGATCCATGGAAAATTATATTTAAGTTTATGAAAAATACAGTTTCATGCATAAAATTCAAGGCCTAAATCATTGGATGTGGTCTAGAAATTATTTGATAGTCTAAACACTCCAAAAAGTTAACTTTTGTCATGCATGCAATCTGTCCAGTTTTTGACCTCACTTTGATTGACCACAAGTCAGTGAATAATGGTCCAAAAATCTTGATTTTTCTTCTGGAATTTAGCTCAATGTCTTAGCTTTTAAAACCCCACTGTTCTCACTCAAATCGATTGAGTTTTTGACCTGCAAATGTGTCACACAAATCTGGTGTGCAAACAGGAAACTTTCTGTGAGCATCATGTTGTGACGCATGTTCATGGGATCTAATGATTCAATAAATCTAAAAAAAATTCTTTTTAGACTCTTAATACATGTATCTCAGTAGGATAAAAAGATGGTATTTTATCTTGGAGATTTCATATTTTTAGAAAATGCATGAACACAATACTTAGCTTTGAAATTGTGAATGCTTGTGTTTGTAATGTTACAAAAATCCAAAAATGCTTGATAAATCGTGCTAAAAATATGGAGTTTAATTTTTTCAGTAACATACACATGAGAAGAGTCTTGAGAATTAAAATTGAAATTTTTGGGGAAACATAAGTATTTTTCCTAAAATAATGCAAGCAAAGGCTAAAAATTGTGATTTATTCATGAAAAATAGTTTTAAGTCCCAAATAATTATGGGAATTTCTCAGAAAATGACACTACACTCCAAATTTCACACCTTTTGGAGGTGTTTTGATATGTCTTTCGGTTTACATTTCGTTAACTCGTAAATTATTGGGAATCAATGTTCCGGTGCTCAAAATGATTTGAAAATTTTACACAAGCCTTATAATGGGTAGAAACTGACTTGGTAAAAGTTTTTTTTTCATGAATATTTGTTACTTTTCCCAAATTTACTTCACTTTTTAGACATAAAATGATCTATAAGTCTAAAAATCCCCAAATTTTCACAAAAAATTTGTGAACTGTATTGTATGTGTATACAAAGTTTGGTAATTTGTGGATGTTGTCTCCTTGTATTTCCATTATTTTGTTCACAACGCGAACAATTACTGATAACGCAATTCGAATGGAAATTCAATCTATAACGACACTTCGTAATTTAATTAGCTAGCTAAGAAAATCTAACAAACCGTATTAGACGAGAATCTAATTAGAAACCTTGTGTTCATAGGACTTGGATATGAGTCTTACCCGAAAGGCACCCGCATTACATCCAATTGTACGCTCACTCCTAATAGTGAGTATTCACAGCCCTTATTTTCAGTGTTTTTACTTAAATGTTTTGGGGTGAAAAGCATATGGTTATTATTGCAAATGTTGTTCTTATTGCAAGTACTTACTTTGATATGTATTTATTTATACGCAACTGTTGTTATAACACCCCTCTTTCTATTTAGGAATATTATATTAATAAACTCGGAAGCATGAATTTAAAATACATTACATTAAAATATATATCAAACATTGTACATAAACAGTTTACATTTTCAATATATACACCAAATTCAAACTGTTTAAAAACTACAAAAGGCGGGGTATTATAAAAATTCACAAAACAAGGTTTATTACAAAACCATATCAAAGTTCAAGAGCGCAGTCAAACATTCCTTGATCAACCATTCCCTTCCTGTTCCCACAATAAATCAAAACATATCCTGCAGGAAGTAAAATGAGGGGTTAGCACAAAGCTAAGTGAATAGGTTCATCACACAACATTCAACTTAGCGTAACTAGTTGTTTACACCAAATAATCGTAAACACACATAATTCAATGAGGATCGGTGGCTCTGGGGATATCATAATACCCGGGGATTCCCCCAAGAACACTTACCGTCAATCCGTATGGCCAATACAGAATAGACCGATAACTACTGGTTATTAAACACATACACAGGTCTCAAACACAACAAATGAATCAAAACCTGTGTAAAACACATAATAACCAGAAGTCCAACTACACGTTGACCTCAATAACATAGTATACATTGGTTCACATATCACGTAGATCAATAATCGATAATCAAGACTAACAGTCTAATACACATCTACGTTTACTTGTTGTAACCAAATAGTTACAACTAAATCAAATGATGAGTTCCGAATCCACTCACCGATACCTCTGACGTCTCCACACTCAGGATTCTTATATCACTGAGTCTTACGTTGATCTGAAACAGAAAATCAAATACAAGTCAGAAGTTCATTCCATAAATATCATTATAACCTAATTATCCAATCAGGAAATTCCTGGAGTCTAGGCAAACAAAAGTTCAATCAGAAATGAACTTAGAAAAATCCCGCAATGACGTTTAAAACTGAAAAATGTCATTTTCGGGCCTTAGATGACCCCGAATGGCCAAAAACAGCCTAGGCTAATAGAATATAGCCTTGATTACTAGGTCGTTTCCGAGTGACCATGCGAATTTCAATTAAATCCGAGTTGGTGATATTTTCACAAAACCGCGTCTCAAAAACACTTGATTCCGAGTGGCTGTATTTTAACACCGTGAATGTGTTAGAACAAAGATTTAAAGGATTGGAATGATCAAAAGCTTGGTTGCAAGTTGTGTTTTTCTTGAAGAACCGAAAACCTGATTTTTGGGCTTGCATGCACCAACTTTCGTAGGTAGATCTTGATCCATGGAAAATTATATTTAAGTTTATGAAAAATACAGTTTCATGCATAAAATTCAAGGCCTAAATCATTGGATGTGGTCTAGAAATTATTTGATAGTCTAAACACTCCAAAAAGTTAACTTTTGTCATGCATGCAATCTGTCCAGTTTTTGACCTCACTTTGATTGACCACAAGTCAGTGAATAATGGTCCAAAAATCTTGATTTTTCTTCTGGAATTTAGCTCAATGTCTTAGCTTTTAAAACCCCACTGTTCTCACTCAAATCGATTGAGTTTTTGACCTGCAAATGTGTCACACAAATCTGGTGTGCAAACAGGAAACTTTCTGTGAGCATCATGTTGTGACGCATGTTCATGGGATCTAATGATTCAATAAATCTAAAAAAAATTCTTTTTAGACTCTTAATACATGTATCTCAGTAGGATAAAAAGATGGTATTTTATCTTGGAGATTTCATATTTTTAGAAAATGCATGAACACAATACTTAGCTTTGAAATTGTGAATGCTTGTGTTTGTAATGTTACAAAAATCCAAAAATGCTTGATAAATCGTGCTAAAAATATGGAGTTTAATTTTTTCAGTAACATACACATGAGAAGAGTCTTGAGAATTAAAATTGAAATTTTTGGGGAAACATAAGTATTTTTCCTAAAATAATGCAAGCAAAGGCTAAAAATTGTGATTTATTCATGAAAAATAGTTTTAAGTCCCAAATAATTATGGGAATTTCTCAGAAAATGACACTACACTCCAAATTTCACACCTTTTGGAGGTGTTTTGATATGTCTTTCGGTTTACATTTCGTTAACTCGTAAATTATTGGGAATCAATGTTCCGGTGCTCAAAATGATTTGAAAATTTTACACAAGCCTTATAATGGGTAGAAACTGACTTGGTAAAAGTTTTTTTTTCATGAATATTTGTTACTTTTCCCAAATTTACTTCACTTTTTAGACATAAAATGATCTATAAGTCTAAAAATCCCCAAATTTTCACAAAAAATTTGTGAACTGTATTGTATGTGTATACAAAGTTTGGTAATTTGTGGATGTTGTCTCCTTGTATTTCCATTATTTTGTTCACAACGCGAACAATTACTGATAACGCAATTCGAATGGAAATTCAATCTATAACGACACTTCGTAATTTAATTAGCTAGCTAAGAAAATCTAACAAACCGTATTAGACGAGAATCTAATTAGAAACCTTGTGTTCATAGGACTTGGATATGAGTCTTACCCGAAAGGCACCCGCATTACATCCAATTGTACGCTCACTCCTAATAGTGAGTATTCACAGCCCTTATTTTCAGTGTTTTTACTTAAATGTTTTGGGGTGAAAAGCATATGGTTATTATTGCAAATGTTGTTCTTATTGCAAGTACTTACTTTGATATGTATTTATTTATACGCAACTGTTGTTATAACACCCCTCTTTCTATTTAGGAATATTATATTAATAAACTCGGAAGCATGAATTTAAAATACATTACATTAAAATATATATCAAACATTGTACATAAACAGTTTACATTTTCAATATATACACCAAATTCAAACTGTTTAAAAACTACAAAAGGCGGGGTATTATAAAAATTCACAAAACAAGGTTTATTACAAAACCATATCAAAGTTCAAGAGCGCAGTCAAACATTCCTTGATCAACCATTCCCTTCCTGTTCCCACAATAAATCAAAACATATCCTGCAGGAAGTAAAATGAGGGGTTAGCACAAAGCTAAGTGAATAGGTTCATCACACAACATTCAACTTAGCGTAACTAGTTGTTTACACCAAATAATCGTAAACACACATAATTCAATGAGGATCGGTGGCTCTGGGGATATCATAATACCCGGGGATTCCCCCAAGAACACTTACCGTCAATCCGTATGGCCAATACAGAATAGACCGATAACTACTGGTTATTAAACACATACACAGGTCTCAAACACAACAAATGAATCAAAACCTGTGTAAAACACATAATAACCAGAAGTCCAACTACACGTTGACCTCAATAACATAGTATACATTGGTTCACATATCACGTAGATCAATAATCGATAATCAAGACTAACAGTCTAATACACATCTACGTTTACTTGTTGTAACCAAATAGTTACAACTAAATCAAATGATGAGTTCCGAATCCACTCACCGATACCTCTGACGTCTCCACACTCAGGATTCTTATATCACTGAGTCTTACGTTGATCTGAAACAGAAAATCAAATACAAGTCAGAAGTTCATTCCATAAATATCATTATAACCTAATTATCCAATCAGGAAATTCCTGGAGTCTAGGCAAACAAAAGTTCAATCAGAAATGAACTTAGAAAAATCCCGCAATGACGTTTAAAACTGAAAAATGTCATTTTCGGGCCTTAGATGACCCCGAATGGCCAAAAACAGCCTAGGCTAATAGAATATAGCCTTGATTACTAGGTCGTTTCCGAGTGACCATGCGAATTTCAATTAAATCCGAGTTGGTGATATTTTCACAAAACCGCGTCTCAAAAACACTTGATTCCGAGTGGCTGTATTTTAACACCGTGAATGTGTTAGAACAAAGATTTAAAGGATTGGAATGATCAAAAGCTTGGTTGCAAGTTGTGTTTTTCTTGAAGAACCGAAAACCTGATTTTTGGGCTTGCATGCACCAACTTTCGTAGGTAGATCTTGATCCATGGAAAATTATATTTAAGTTTATGAAAAATACAGTTTCATGCATAAAATTCAAGGCCTAAATCATTGGATGTGGTCTAGAAATTATTTGATAGTCTAAACACTCCAAAAAGTTAACTTTTGTCATGCATGCAATCTGTCCAGTTTTTGACCTCACTTTGATTGACCACAAGTCAGTGAATAATGGTCCAAAAATCTTGATTTTTCTTCTGGAATTTAGCTCAATGTCTTAGCTTTTAAAACCCCACTGTTCTCACTCAAATCGATTGAGTTTTTGACCTGCAAATGTGTCACACAAATCTGGTGTGCAAACAGGAAACTTTCTGTGAGCATCATGTTGTGACGCATGTTCATGGGATCTAATGATTCAATAAATCTAAAAAAAATTCTTTTTAGACTCTTAATACATGTATCTCAGTAGGATAAAAAGATGGTATTTTATCTTGGAGATTTCATATTTTTAGAAAATGCATGAACACAATACTTAGCTTTGAAATTGTGAATGCTTGTGTTTGTAATGTTACAAAAATCCAAAAATGCTTGATAAATCGTGCTAAAAATATGGAGTTTAATTTTTTCAGTAACATACACATGAGAAGAGTCTTGAGAATTAAAATTGAAATTTTTGGGGAAACATAAGTATTTTTCCTAAAATAATGCAAGCAAAGGCTAAAAATTGTGATTTATTCATGAAAAATAGTTTTAAGTCCCAAATAATTATGGGAATTTCTCAGAAAATGACACTACACTCCAAATTTCACACCTTTTGGAGGTGTTTTGATATGTCTTTCGGTTTACATTTCGTTAACTCGTAAATTATTGGGAATCAATGTTCCGGTGCTCAAAATGATTTGAAAATTTTACACAAGCCTTATAATGGGTAGAAACTGACTTGGTAAAAGTTTTTTTTTCATGAATATTTGTTACTTTTCCCAAATTTACTTCACTTTTTAGACATAAAATGATCTATAAGTCTAAAAATCCCCAAATTTTCACAAAAAATTTGTGAACTGTATTGTATGTGTATACAAAGTTTGGTAATTTGTGGATGTTGTCTCCTTGTATTTCCATTATTTTGTTCACAACGCGAACAATTACTGATAACGCAATTCGAATGGAAATTCAATCTATAACGACACTTCGTAATTTAATTAGCTAGCTAAGAAAATCTAACAAACCGTATTAGACGAGAATCTAATTAGAAACCTTGTGTTCATAGGACTTGGATATGAGTCTTACCCGAAAGGCACCCGCATTACATCCAATTGTACGCTCACTCCTAATAGTGAGTATTCACAGCCCTTATTTTCAGTGTTTTTACTTAAATGTTTTGGGGTGAAAAGCATATGGTTATTATTGCAAATGTTGTTCTTATTGCAAGTACTTACTTTGATATGTATTTATTTATACGCAACTGTTGTTATAACACCCCTCTTTCTATTTAGGAATATTATATTAATAAACTCGGAAGCATGAATTTAAAATACATTACATTAAAATATATATCAAACATTGTACATAAACAGTTTACATTTTCAATATATACACCAAATTCAAACTGTTTAAAAACTACAAAAGGCGGGGTATTATAAAAATTCACAAAACAAGGTTTATTACAAAACCATATCAAAGTTCAAGAGCGCAGTCAAACATTCCTTGATCAACCATTCCCTTCCTGTTCCCACAATAAATCAAAACATATCCTGCAGGAAGTAAAATGAGGGGTTAGCACAAAGCTAAGTGAATAGGTTCATCACACAACATTCAACTTAGCGTAACTAGTTGTTTACACCAAATAATCGTAAACACACATAATTCAATGAGGATCGGTGGCTCTGGGGATATCATAATACCCGGGGATTCCCCCAAGAACACTTACCGTCAATCCGTATGGCCAATACAGAATAGACCGATAACTACTGGTTATTAAACACATACACAGGTCTCAAACACAACAAATGAATCAAAACCTGTGTAAAACACATAATAACCAGAAGTCCAACTACACGTTGACCTCAATAACATAGTATACATTGGTTCACATATCACGTAGATCAATAATCGATAATCAAGACTAACAGTCTAATACACATCTACGTTTACTTGTTGTAACCAAATAGTTACAACTAAATCAAATGATGAGTTCCGAATCCACTCACCGATACCTCTGACGTCTCCACACTCAGGATTCTTATATCACTGAGTCTTACGTTGATCTGAAACAGAAAATCAAATACAAGTCAGAAGTTCATTCCATAAATATCATTATAACCTAATTATCCAATCAGGAAATTCCTGGAGTCTAGGCAAACAAAAGTTCAATCAGAAATGAACTTAGAAAAATCCCGCAATGACGTTTAAAACTGAAAAATGTCATTTTCGGGCCTTAGATGACCCCGAATGGCCAAAAACAGCCTAGGCTAATAGAATATAGCCTTGATTACTAGGTCGTTTCCGAGTGACCATGCGAATTTCAATTAAATCCGAGTTGGTGATATTTTCACAAAACCGCGTCTCAAAAACACTTGATTCCGAGTGGCTGTATTTTAACACCGTGAATGTGTTAGAACAAAGATTTAAAGGATTGGAATGATCAAAAGCTTGGTTGCAAGTTGTGTTTTTCTTGAAGAACCGAAAACCTGATTTTTGGGCTTGCATGCACCAACTTTCGTAGGTAGATCTTGATCCATGGAAAATTATATTTAAGTTTATGAAAAATACAGTTTCATGCATAAAATTCAAGGCCTAAATCATTGGATGTGGTCTAGAAATTATTTGATAGTCTAAACACTCCAAAAAGTTAACTTTTGTCATGCATGCAATCTGTCCAGTTTTTGACCTCACTTTGATTGACCACAAGTCAGTGAATAATGGTCCAAAAATCTTGATTTTTCTTCTGGAATTTAGCTCAATGTCTTAGCTTTTAAAACCCCACTGTTCTCACTCAAATCGATTGAGTTTTTGACCTGCAAATGTGTCACACAAATCTGGTGTGCAAACAGGAAACTTTCTGTGAGCATCATGTTGTGACGCATGTTCATGGGATCTAATGATTCAATAAATCTAAAAAAAATTCTTTTTAGACTCTTAATACATGTATCTCAGTAGGATAAAAAGATGGTATTTTATCTTGGAGATTTCATATTTTTAGAAAATGCATGAACACAATACTTAGCTTTGAAATTGTGAATGCTTGTGTTTGTAATGTTACAAAAATCCAAAAATGCTTGATAAATCGTGCTAAAAATATGGAGTTTAATTTTTTCAGTAACATACACATGAGAAGAGTCTTGAGAATTAAAATTGAAATTTTTGGGGAAACATAAGTATTTTTCCTAAAATAATGCAAGCAAAGGCTAAAAATTGTGATTTATTCATGAAAAATAGTTTTAAGTCCCAAATAATTATGGGAATTTCTCAGAAAATGACACTACACTCCAAATTTCACACCTTTTGGAGGTGTTTTGATATGTCTTTCGGTTTACATTTCGTTAACTCGTAAATTATTGGGAATCAATGTTCCGGTGCTCAAAATGATTTGAAAATTTTACACAAGCCTTATAATGGGTAGAAACTGACTTGGTAAAAGTTTTTTTTTCATGAATATTTGTTACTTTTCCCAAATTTACTTCACTTTTTAGACATAAAATGATCTATAAGTCTAAAAATCCCCAAATTTTCACAAAAAATTTGTGAACTGTATTGTATGTGTATACAAAGTTTGGTAATTTGTGGATGTTGTCTCCTTGTATTTCCATTATTTTGTTCACAACGCGAACAATTACTGATAACGCAATTCGAATGGAAATTCAATCTATAACGACACTTCGTAATTTAATTAGCTAGCTAAGAAAATCTAACAAACCGTATTAGACGAGAATCTAATTAGAAACCTTGTGTTCATAGGACTTGGATATGAGTCTTACCCGAAAGGCACCCGCATTACATCCAATTGTACGCTCACTCCTAATAGTGAGTATTCACAGCCCTTATTTTCAGTGTTTTTACTTAAATGTTTTGGGGTGAAAAGCATATGGTTATTATTGCAAATGTTGTTCTTATTGCAAGTACTTACTTTGATATGTATTTATTTATACGCAACTGTTGTTATAACACCCCTCTTTCTATTTAGGAATATTATATTAATAAACTCGGAAGCATGAATTTAAAATACATTACATTAAAATATATATCAAACATTGTACATAAACAGTTTACATTTTCAATATATACACCAAATTCAAACTGTTTAAAAACTACAAAAGGCGGGGTATTATAAAAATTCACAAAACAAGGTTTATTACAAAACCATATCAAAGTTCAAGAGCGCAGTCAAACATTCCTTGATCAACCATTCCCTTCCTGTTCCCACAATAAATCAAAACATATCCTGCAGGAAGTAAAATGAGGGGTTAGCACAAAGCTAAGTGAATAGGTTCATCACACAACATTCAACTTAGCGTAACTAGTTGTTTACACCAAATAATCGTAAACACACATAATTCAATGAGGATCGGTGGCTCTGGGGATATCATAATACCCGGGGATTCCCCCAAGAACACTTACCGTCAATCCGTATGGCCAATACAGAATAGACCGATAACTACTGGTTATTAAACACATACACAGGTCTCAAACACAACAAATGAATCAAAACCTGTGTAAAACACATAATAACCAGAAGTCCAACTACACGTTGACCTCAATAACATAGTATACATTGGTTCACATATCACGTAGATCAATAATCGATAATCAAGACTAACAGTCTAATACACATCTACGTTTACTTGTTGTAACCAAATAGTTACAACTAAATCAAATGATGAGTTCCGAATCCACTCACCGATACCTCTGACGTCTCCACACTCAGGATTCTTATATCACTGAGTCTTACGTTGATCTGAAACAGAAAATCAAATACAAGTCAGAAGTTCATTCCATAAATATCATTATAACCTAATTATCCAATCAGGAAATTCCTGGAGTCTAGGCAAACAAAAGTTCAATCAGAAATGAACTTAGAAAAATCCCGCAATGACGTTTAAAACTGAAAAATGTCATTTTCGGGCCTTAGATGACCCCGAATGGCCAAAAACAGCCTAGGCTAATAGAATATAGCCTTGATTACTAGGTCGTTTCCGAGTGACCATGCGAATTTCAATTAAATCCGAGTTGGTGATATTTTCACAAAACCGCGTCTCAAAAACACTTGATTCCGAGTGGCTGTATTTTAACACCGTGAATGTGTTAGAACAAAGATTTAAAGGATTGGAATGATCAAAAGCTTGGTTGCAAGTTGTGTTTTTCTTGAAGAACCGAAAACCTGATTTTTGGGCTTGCATGCACCAACTTTCGTAGGTAGATCTTGATCCATGGAAAATTATATTTAAGTTTATGAAAAATACAGTTTCATGCATAAAATTCAAGGCCTAAATCATTGGATGTGGTCTAGAAATTATTTGATAGTCTAAACACTCCAAAAAGTTAACTTTTGTCATGCATGCAATCTGTCCAGTTTTTGACCTCACTTTGATTGACCACAAGTCAGTGAATAATGGTCCAAAAATCTTGATTTTTCTTCTGGAATTTAGCTCAATGTCTTAGCTTTTAAAACCCCACTGTTCTCACTCAAATCGATTGAGTTTTTGACCTGCAAATGTGTCACACAAATCTGGTGTGCAAACAGGAAACTTTCTGTGAGCATCATGTTGTGACGCATGTTCATGGGATCTAATGATTCAATAAATCTAAAAAAAATTCTTTTTAGACTCTTAATACATGTATCTCAGTAGGATAAAAAGATGGTATTTTATCTTGGAGATTTCATATTTTTAGAAAATGCATGAACACAATACTTAGCTTTGAAATTGTGAATGCTTGTGTTTGTAATGTTACAAAAATCCAAAAATGCTTGATAAATCGTGCTAAAAATATGGAGTTTAATTTTTTCAGTAACATACACATGAGAAGAGTCTTGAGAATTAAAATTGAAATTTTTGGGGAAACATAAGTATTTTTCCTAAAATAATGCAAGCAAAGGCTAAAAATTGTGATTTATTCATGAAAAATAGTTTTAAGTCCCAAATAATTATGGGAATTTCTCAGAAAATGACACTACACTCCAAATTTCACACCTTTTGGAGGTGTTTTGATATGTCTTTCGGTTTACATTTCGTTAACTCGTAAATTATTGGGAATCAATGTTCCGGTGCTCAAAATGATTTGAAAATTTTACACAAGCCTTATAATGGGTAGAAACTGACTTGGTAAAAGTTTTTTTTTCATGAATATTTGTTACTTTTCCCAAATTTACTTCACTTTTTAGACATAAAATGATCTATAAGTCTAAAAATCCCCAAATTTTCACAAAAAATTTGTGAACTGTATTGTATGTGTATACAAAGTTTGGTAATTTGTGGATGTTGTCTCCTTGTATTTCCATTATTTTGTTCACAACGCGAACAATTACTGATAACGCAATTCGAATGGAAATTCAATCTATAACGACACTTCGTAATTTAATTAGCTAGCTAAGAAAATCTAACAAACCGTATTAGACGAGAATCTAATTAGAAACCTTGTGTTCATAGGACTTGGATATGAGTCTTACCCGAAAGGCACCCGCATTACATCCAATTGTACGCTCACTCCTAATAGTGAGTATTCACAGCCCTTATTTTCAGTGTTTTTACTTAAATGTTTTGGGGTGAAAAGCATATGGTTATTATTGCAAATGTTGTTCTTATTGCAAGTACTTACTTTGATATGTATTTATTTATACGCAACTGTTGTTATAACACCCCTCTTTCTATTTAGGAATATTATATTAATAAACTCGGAAGCATGAATTTAAAATACATTACATTAAAATATATATCAAACATTGTACATAAACAGTTTACATTTTCAATATATACACCAAATTCAAACTGTTTAAAAACTACAAAAGGCGGGGTATTATAAAAATTCACAAAACAAGGTTTATTACAAAACCATATCAAAGTTCAAGAGCGCAGTCAAACATTCCTTGATCAACCATTCCCTTCCTGTTCCCACAATAAATCAAAACATATCCTGCAGGAAGTAAAATGAGGGGTTAGCACAAAGCTAAGTGAATAGGTTCATCACACAACATTCAACTTAGCGTAACTAGTTGTTTACACCAAATAATCGTAAACACACATAATTCAATGAGGATCGGTGGCTCTGGGGATATCATAATACCCGGGGATTCCCCCAAGAACACTTACCGTCAATCCGTATGGCCAATACAGAATAGACCGATAACTACTGGTTATTAAACACATACACAGGTCTCAAACACAACAAATGAATCAAAACCTGTGTAAAACACATAATAACCAGAAGTCCAACTACACGTTGACCTCAATAACATAGTATACATTGGTTCACATATCACGTAGATCAATAATCGATAATCAAGACTAACAGTCTAATACACATCTACGTTTACTTGTTGTAACCAAATAGTTACAACTAAATCAAATGATGAGTTCCGAATCCACTCACCGATACCTCTGACGTCTCCACACTCAGGATTCTTATATCACTGAGTCTTACGTTGATCTGAAACAGAAAATCAAATACAAGTCAGAAGTTCATTCCATAAATATCATTATAACCTAATTATCCAATCAGGAAATTCCTGGAGTCTAGGCAAACAAAAGTTCAATCAGAAATGAACTTAGAAAAATCCCGCAATGACGTTTAAAACTGAAAAATGTCATTTTCGGGCCTTAGATGACCCCGAATGGCCAAAAACAGCCTAGGCTAATAGAATATAGCCTTGATTACTAGGTCGTTTCCGAGTGACCATGCGAATTTCAATTAAATCCGAGTTGGTGATATTTTCACAAAACCGCGTCTCAAAAACACTTGATTCCGAGTGGCTGTATTTTAACACCGTGAATGTGTTAGAACAAAGATTTAAAGGATTGGAATGATCAAAAGCTTGGTTGCAAGTTGTGTTTTTCTTGAAGAACCGAAAACCTGATTTTTGGGCTTGCATGCACCAACTTTCGTAGGTAGATCTTGATCCATGGAAAATTATATTTAAGTTTATGAAAAATACAGTTTCATGCATAAAATTCAAGGCCTAAATCATTGGATGTGGTCTAGAAATTATTTGATAGTCTAAACACTCCAAAAAGTTAACTTTTGTCATGCATGCAATCTGTCCAGTTTTTGACCTCACTTTGATTGACCACAAGTCAGTGAATAATGGTCCAAAAATCTTGATTTTTCTTCTGGAATTTAGCTCAATGTCTTAGCTTTTAAAACCCCACTGTTCTCACTCAAATCGATTGAGTTTTTGACCTGCAAATGTGTCACACAAATCTGGTGTGCAAACAGGAAACTTTCTGTGAGCATCATGTTGTGACGCATGTTCATGGGATCTAATGATTCAATAAATCTAAAAAAAATTCTTTTTAGACTCTTAATACATGTATCTCAGTAGGATAAAAAGATGGTATTTTATCTTGGAGATTTCATATTTTTAGAAAATGCATGAACACAATACTTAGCTTTGAAATTGTGAATGCTTGTGTTTGTAATGTTACAAAAATCCAAAAATGCTTGATAAATCGTGCTAAAAATATGGAGTTTAATTTTTTCAGTAACATACACATGAGAAGAGTCTTGAGAATTAAAATTGAAATTTTTGGGGAAACATAAGTATTTTTCCTAAAATAATGCAAGCAAAGGCTAAAAATTGTGATTTATTCATGAAAAATAGTTTTAAGTCCCAAATAATTATGGGAATTTCTCAGAAAATGACACTACACTCCAAATTTCACACCTTTTGGAGGTGTTTTGATATGTCTTTCGGTTTACATTTCGTTAACTCGTAAATTATTGGGAATCAATGTTCCGGTGCTCAAAATGATTTGAAAATTTTACACAAGCCTTATAATGGGTAGAAACTGACTTGGTAAAAGTTTTTTTTTCATGAATATTTGTTACTTTTCCCAAATTTACTTCACTTTTTAGACATAAAATGATCTATAAGTCTAAAAATCCCCAAATTTTCACAAAAAATTTGTGAACTGTATTGTATGTGTATACAAAGTTTGGTAATTTGTGGATGTTGTCTCCTTGTATTTCCATTATTTTGTTCACAACGCGAACAATTACTGATAACGCAATTCGAATGGAAATTCAATCTATAACGACACTTCGTAATTTAATTAGCTAGCTAAGAAAATCTAACAAACCGTATTAGACGAGAATCTAATTAGAAACCTTGTGTTCATAGGACTTGGATATGAGTCTTACCCGAAAGGCACCCGCATTACATCCAATTGTACGCTCACTCCTAATAGTGAGTATTCACAGCCCTTATTTTCATTGTTTTTACTTAAATGTTTTGGGGTGAAAAGCATATGGTTATTATTGCAAATGTTGTTCTTATTGCAAGTACTTACTTTGATATGTATTTATTTATACGCAACTGTTGTTATAACACCCCTCTTTCTATTTAGGAATATTATATTAATAAACTCGGAAGCATGAATTTAAAATACATTACATTAAAATATATATCAAACATTGTACATAAACAGTTTACATTTTCAATATATACACCAAATTCAAACTGTTTAAAAACTACAAAAGGCGGGGTATTATAAAAATTCACAAAACAAGGTTTATTACAAAACCATATCAAAGTTCAAGAGCGCAGTCAAACATTCCTTGATCAACCATTCCCTTCCTGTTCCCACAATAAATCAAAACATATCCTGCAGGAAGTAAAATGAGGGGTTAGCACAAAGCTAAGTGAATAGGTTCATCACACAACATTCAACTTAGCGTAACTAGTTGTTTACACCAAATAATCGTAAACACACATAATTCAATGAGGATCGGTGGCTCTGGGGATATCATAATACCCGGGGATTCCCCCAAGAACACTTACCGTCAATCCGTATGGCCAATACAGAATAGACCGATAACTACTGGTTATTAAACACATACACAGGTCTCAAACACAACAAATGAATCAAAACCTGTGTAAAACACATAATAACCAGAAGTCCAACTACACGTTGACCTCAATAACATAGTATACATTGGTTCACATATCACGTAGATCAATAATCGATAATCAAGACTAACAGTCTAATACACATCTACGTTTACTTGTTGTAACCAAATAGTTACAACTAAATCAAATGATGAGTTCCGAATCCACTCACCGATACCTCTGACGTCTCCACACTCAGGATTCTTATATCACTGAGTCTTACGTTGATCTGAAACAGAAAATCAAATACAAGTCAGAAGTTCATTCCATAAATATCATTATAACCTAATTATCCAATCAGGAAATTCCTGGAGTCTAGGCAAACAAAAGTTCAATCAGAAATGAACTTAGAAAAATCCCGCAATGACGTTTAAAACTGAAAAATGTCATTTTCGGGCCTTAGATGACCCCGAATGGCCAAAAACAGCCTAGGCTAATAGAATATAGCCTTGATTACTAGGTCGTTTCCGAGTGACCATGCGAATTTCAATTAAATCCGAGTTGGTGATATTTTCACAAAACCGCGTCTCAAAAACACTTGATTCCGAGTGGCTGTATTTTAACACCGTGAATGTGTTAGAACAAAGATTTAAAGGATTGGAATGATCAAAAGCTTGGTTGCAAGTTGTGTTTTTCTTGAAGAACCGAAAACCTGATTTTTGGGCTTGCATGCACCAACTTTCGTAGGTAGATCTTGATCCATGGAAAATTATATTTAAGTTTATGAAAAATACAGTTTCATGCATAAAATTCAAGGCCTAAATCATTGGATGTGGTCTAGAAATTATTTGATAGTCTAAACACTCCAAAAAGTTAACTTTTGTCATGCATGCAATCTGTCCAGTTTTTGACCTCACTTTGATTGACCACAAGTCAGTGAATAATGGTCCAAAAATCTTGATTTTTCTTCTGGAATTTAGCTCAATGTCTTAGCTTTTAAAACCCCACTGTTCTCACTCAAATCGATTGAGTTTTTGACCTGCAAATGTGTCACACAAATCTGGTGTGCAAACAGGAAACTTTCTGTGAGCATCATGTTGTGACGCATGTTCATGGGATCTAATGATTCAATAAATCTAAAAAAAATTCTTTTTAGACTCTTAATACATGTATCTCAGTAGGATAAAAAGATGGTATTTTATCTTGGAGATTTCATATTTTTAGAAAATGCATGAACACAATACTTAGCTTTGAAATTGTGAATGCTTGTGTTTGTAATGTTACAAAAATCCAAAAATGCTTGATAAATCGTGCTAAAAATATGGAGTTTAATTTTTTCAGTAACATACACATGAGAAGAGTCTTGAGAATTAAAATTGAAATTTTTGGGGAAACATAAGTATTTTTCCTAAAATAATGCAAGCAAAGGCTAAAAATTGTGATTTATTCATGAAAAATAGTTTTAAGTCCCAAATAATTATGGGAATTTCTCAGAAAATGACACTACACTCCAAATTTCACACCTTTTGGAGGTGTTTTGATATGTCTTTCGGTTTACATTTCGTTAACTCGTAAATTATTGGGAATCAATGTTCCGGTGCTCAAAATGATTTGAAAATTTTACACAAGCCTTATAATGGGTAGAAACTGACTTGGTAAAAGTTTTTTTTTCATGAATATTTGTTACTTTTCCCAAATTTACTTCACTTTTTAGACATAAAATGATCTATAAGTCTAAAAATCCCCAAATTTTCACAAAAAATTTGTGAACTGTATTGTATGTGTATACAAAGTTTGGTAATTTGTGGATGTTGTCTCCTTGTATTTCCATTATTTTGTTCACAACGCGAACAATTACTGATAACGCAATTCGAATGGAAATTCAATCTATAACGACACTTCGTAATTTAATTAGCTAGCTAAGAAAATCTAACAAACCGTATTAGACGAGAATCTAATTAGAAACCTTGTGTTCATAGGACTTGGATATGAGTCTTACCCGAAAGGCACCCGCATTACATCCAATTGTACGCTCACTCCTAATAGTGAGTATTCACAGCCCTTATTTTCAGTGTTTTTACTTAAATGTTTTGGGGTGAAAAGCATATGGTTATTATTGCAAATGTTGTTCTTATTGCAAGTACTTACTTTGATATGTATTTATTTATACGCAACTGTTGTTATAACACCCCTCTTTCTATTTAGGAATATTATATTAATAAACTCGGAAGCATGAATTTAAAATACATTACATTAAAATATATATCAAACATTGTACATAAACAGTTTACATTTTCAATATATACACCAAATTCAAACTGTTTAAAAACTACAAAAGGCGGGGTATTATAAAAATTCACAAAACAAGGTTTATTACAAAACCATATCAAAGTTCAAGAGCGCAGTCAAACATTCCTTGATCAACCATTCCCTTCCTGTTCCCACAATAAATCAAAACATATCCTGCAGGAAGTAAAATGAGGGGTTAGCACAAAGCTAAGTGAATAGGTTCATCACACAACATTCAACTTAGCGTAACTAGTTGTTTACACCAAATAATCGTAAACACACATAATTCAATGAGGATCGGTGGCTCTGGGGATATCATAATACCCGGGGATTCCCCCAAGAACACTTACCGTCAATCCGTATGGCCAATACAGAATAGACCGATAACTACTGGTTATTAAACACATACACAGGTCTCAAACACAACAAATGAATCAAAACCTGTGTAAAACACATAATAACCAGAAGTCCAACTACACGTTGACCTCAATAACATAGTATACATTGGTTCACATATCACGTAGATCAATAATCGATAATCAAGACTAACAGTCTAATACACATCTACGTTTACTTGTTGTAACCAAATAGTTACAACTAAATCAAATGATGAGTTCCGAATCCACTCACCGATACCTCTGACGTCTCCACACTCAGGATTCTTATATCACTGAGTCTTACGTTGATCTGAAACAGAAAATCAAATACAAGTCAGAAGTTCATTCCATAAATATCATTATAACCTAATTATCCAATCAGGAAATTCCTGGAGTCTAGGCAAACAAAAGTTCAATCAGAAATGAACTTAGAAAAATCCCGCAATGACGTTTAAAACTGAAAAATGTCATTTTCGGGCCTTAGATGACCCCGAATGGCCAAAAACAGCCTAGGCTAATAGAATATAGCCTTGATTACTAGGTCGTTTCCGAGTGACCATGCGAATTTCAATTAAATCCGAGTTGGTGATATTTTCACAAAACCGCGTCTCAAAAACACTTGATTCCGAGTGGCTGTATTTTAACACCGTGAATGTGTTAGAACAAAGATTTAAAGGATTGGAATGATCAAAAGCTTGGTTGCAAGTTGTGTTTTTCTTGAAGAACCGAAAACCTGATTTTTGGGCTTGCATGCACCAACTTTCGTAGGTAGATCTTGATCCATGGAAAATTATATTTAAGTTTATGAAAAATACAGTTTCATGCATAAAATTCAAGGCCTAAATCATTGGATGTGGTCTAGAAATTATTTGATAGTCTAAACACTCCAAAAAGTTAACTTTTGTCATGCATGCAATCTGTCCAGTTTTTGACCTCACTTTGATTGACCACAAGTCAGTGAATAATGGTCCAAAAATCTTGATTTTTCTTCTGGAATTTAGCTCAATGTCTTAGCTTTTAAAACCCCACTGTTCTCACTCAAATCGATTGAGTTTTTGACCTGCAAATGTGTCACACAAATCTGGTGTGCAAACAGGAAACTTTCTGTGAGCATCATGTTGTGACGCATGTTCATGGGATCTAATGATTCAATAAATCTAAAAAAAATTCTTTTTAGACTCTTAATACATGTATCTCAGTAGGATAAAAAGATGGTATTTTATCTTGGAGATTTCATATTTTTAGAAAATGCATGAACACAATACTTAGCTTTGAAATTGTGAATGCTTGTGTTTGTAATGTTACAAAAATCCAAAAATGCTTGATAAATCGTGCTAAAAATATGGAGTTTAATTTTTTCAGTAACATACACATGAGAAGAGTCTTGAGAATTAAAATTGAAATTTTTGGGGAAACATAAGTATTTTTCCTAAAATAATGCAAGCAAAGGCTAAAAATTGTGATTTATTCATGAAAAATAGTTTTAAGTCCCAAATAATTATGGGAATTTCTCAGAAAATGACACTACACTCCAAATTTCACACCTTTTGGAGGTGTTTTGATATGTCTTTCGGTTTACATTTCGTTAACTCGTAAATTATTGGGAATCAATGTTCCGGTGCTCAAAATGATTTGAAAATTTTACACAAGCCTTATAATGGGTAGAAACTGACTTGGTAAAAGTTTTTTTTTCATGAATATTTGTTACTTTTCCCAAATTTACTTCACTTTTTAGACATAAAATGATCTATAAGTCTAAAAATCCCCAAATTTTCACAAAAAATTTGTGAACTGTATTGTATGTGTATACAAAGTTTGGTAATTTGTGGATGTTGTCTCCTTGTATTTCCATTATTTTGTTCACAACGCGAACAATTACTGATAACGCAATTCGAATGGAAATTCAATCTATAACGACACTTCGTAATTTAATTAGCTAGCTAAGAAAATCTAACAAACCGTATTAGACGAGAATCTAATTAGAAACCTTGTGTTCATAGGACTTGGATATGAGTCTTACCCGAAAGGCACCCGCATTACATCCAATTGTACGCTCACTCCTAATAGTGAGTATTCACAGCCCTTATTTTCAGTGTTTTTACTTAAATGTTTTGGGGTGAAAAGCATATGGTTATTATTGCAAATGTTGTTCTTATTGCAAGTACTTACTTTGATATGTATTTATTTATACGCAACTGTTGTTATAACACCCCTCTTTCTATTTAGGAATATTATATTAATAAACTCGGAAGCATGAATTTAAAATACATTACATTAAAATATATATCAAACATTGTACATAAACAGTTTACATTTTCAATATATACACCAAATTCAAACTGTTTAAAAACTACAAAAGGCGGGGTATTATAAAAATTCACAAAACAAGGTTTATTACAAAACCATATCAAAGTTCAAGAGCGCAGTCAAACATTCCTTGATCAACCATTCCCTTCCTGTTCCCACAATAAATCAAAACATATCCTGCAGGAAGTAAAATGAGGGGTTAGCACAAAGCTAAGTGAATAGGTTCATCACACAACATTCAACTTAGCGTAACTAGTTGTTTACACCAAATAATCGTAAACACACATAATTCAATGAGGATCGGTGGCTCTGGGGATATCATAATACCCGGGGATTCCCCCAAGAACACTTACCGTCAATCCGTATGGCCAATACAGAATAGACCGATAACTACTGGTTATTAAACACATACACAGGTCTCAAACACAACAAATGAATCAAAACCTGTGTAAAACACATAATAACCAGAAGTCCAACTACACGTTGACCTCAATAACATAGTATACATTGGTTCACATATCACGTAGATCAATAATCGATAATCAAGACTAACAGTCTAATACACATCTACGTTTACTTGTTGTAACCAAATAGTTACAACTAAATCAAATGATGAGTTCCGAATCCACTCACCGATACCTCTGACGTCTCCACACTCAGGATTCTTATATCACTGAGTCTTACGTTGATCTGAAACAGAAAATCAAATACAAGTCAGAAGTTCATTCCATAAATATCATTATAACCTAATTATCCAATCAGGAAATTCCTGGAGTCTAGGCAAACAAAAGTTCAATCAGAAATGAACTTAGAAAAATCCCGCAATGACGTTTAAAACTGAAAAATGTCATTTTCGGGCCTTAGATGACCCCGAATGGCCAAAAACAGCCTAGGCTAATAGAATATAGCCTTGATTACTAGGTCGTTTCCGAGTGACCATGCGAATTTCAATTAAATCCGAGTTGGTGATATTTTCACAAAACCGCGTCTCAAAAACACTTGATTCCGAGTGGCTGTATTTTAACACCGTGAATGTGTTAGAACAAAGATTTAAAGGATTGGAATGATCAAAAGCTTGGTTGCAAGTTGTGTTTTTCTTGAAGAACCGAAAACCTGATTTTTGGGCTTGCATGCACCAACTTTCGTAGGTAGATCTTGATCCATGGAAAATTATATTTAAGTTTATGAAAAATACAGTTTCATGCATAAAATTCAAGGCCTAAATCATTGGATGTGGTCTAGAAATTATTTGATAGTCTAAACACTCCAAAAAGTTAACTTTTGTCATGCATGCAATCTGTCCAGTTTTTGACCTCACTTTGATTGACCACAAGTCAGTGAATAATGGTCCAAAAATCTTGATTTTTCTTCTGGAATTTAGCTCAATGTCTTAGCTTTTAAAACCCCACTGTTCTCACTCAAATCGATTGAGTTTTTGACCTGCAAATGTGTCACACAAATCTGGTGTGCAAACAGGAAACTTTCTGTGAGCATCATGTTGTGACGCATGTTCATGGGATCTAATGATTCAATAAATCTAAAAAAAATTCTTTTTAGACTCTTAATACATGTATCTCAGTAGGATAAAAAGATGGTATTTTATCTTGGAGATTTCATATTTTTAGAAAATGCATGAACACAATACTTAGCTTTGAAATTGTGAATGCTTGTGTTTGTAATGTTACAAAAATCCAAAAATGCTTGATAAATCGTGCTAAAAATATGGAGTTTAATTTTTTCAGTAACATACACATGAGAAGAGTCTTGAGAATTAAAATTGAAATTTTTGGGGAAACATAAGTATTTTTCCTAAAATAATGCAAGCAAAGGCTAAAAATTGTGATTTATTCATGAAAAATAGTTTTAAGTCCCAAATAATTATGGGAATTTCTCAGAAAATGACACTACACTCCAAATTTCACACCTTTTGGAGGTGTTTTGATATGTCTTTCGGTTTACATTTCGTTAACTCGTAAATTATTGGGAATCAATGTTCCGGTGCTCAAAATGATTTGAAAATTTTACACAAGCCTTATAATGGGTAGAAACTGACTTGGTAAAAGTTTTTTTTTCATGAATATTTGTTACTTTTCCCAAATTTACTTCACTTTTTAGACATAAAATGATCTATAAGTCTAAAAATCCCCAAATTTTCACAAAAAATTTGTGAACTGTATTGTATGTGTATACAAAGTTTGGTAATTTGTGGATGTTGTCTCCTTGTATTTCCATTATTTTGTTCACAACGCGAACAATTACTGATAACGCAATTCGAATGGAAATTCAATCTATAACGACACTTCGTAATTTAATTAGCTAGCTAAGAAAATCTAACAAACCGTATTAGACGAGAATCTAATTAGAAACCTTGTGTTCATAGGACTTGGATATGAGTCTTACCCGAAAGGCACCCGCATTACATCCAATTGTACGCTCACTCCTAATAGTGAGTATTCACAGCCCTTATTTTCAGTGTTTTTACTTAAATGTTTTGGGGTGAAAAGCATATGGTTATTATTGCAAATGTTGTTCTTATTGCAAGTACTTACTTTGATATGTATTTATTTATACGCAACTGTTGTTATAACACCCCTCTTTCTATTTAGGAATATTATATTAATAAACTCGGAAGCATGAATTTAAAATACATTACATTAAAATATATATCAAACATTGTACATAAACAGTTTACATTTTCAATATATACACCAAATTCAAACTGTTTAAAAACTACAAAAGGCGGGGTATTATAAAAATTCACAAAACAAGGTTTATTACAAAACCATATCAAAGTTCAAGAGCGCAGTCAAACATTCCTTGATCAACCATTCCCTTCCTGTTCCCACAATAAATCAAAACATATCCTGCAGGAAGTAAAATGAGGGGTTAGCACAAAGCTAAGTGAATAGGTTCATCACACAACATTCAACTTAGCGTAACTAGTTGTTTACACCAAATAATCGTAAACACACATAATTCAATGAGGATCGGTGGCTCTGGGGATATCATAATACCCGGGGATTCCCCCAAGAACACTTACCGTCAATCCGTATGGCCAATACAGAATAGACCGATAACTACTGGTTATTAAACACATACACAGGTCTCAAACACAACAAATGAATCAAAACCTGTGTAAAACACATAATAACCAGAAGTCCAACTACACGTTGACCTCAATAACATAGTATACATTGGTTCACATATCACGTAGATCAATAATCGATAATCAAGACTAACAGTCTAATACACATCTACGTTTACTTGTTGTAACCAAATAGTTACAACTAAATCAAATGATGAGTTCCGAATCCACTCACCGATACCTCTGACGTCTCCACACTCAGGATTCTTATATCACTGAGTCTTACGTTGATCTGAAACAGAAAATCAAATACAAGTCAGAAGTTCATTCCATAAATATCATTATAACCTAATTATCCAATCAGGAAATTCCTGGAGTCTAGGCAAACAAAAGTTCAATCAGAAATGAACTTAGAAAAATCCCGCAATGACGTTTAAAACTGAAAAATGTCATTTTCGGGCCTTAGATGACCCCGAATGGCCAAAAACAGCCTAGGCTAATAGAATATAGCCTTGATTACTAGGTCGTTTCCGAGTGACCATGCGAATTTCAATTAAATCCGAGTTGGTGATATTTTCACAAAACCGCGTCTCAAAAACACTTACGCATTTTCAAAATTTGCAAAACAAAAATCTCAGTTCGCAGAAATTGGGTTCGCAACTCGGTTCGCAAGATTTGGGTTCGGTTCGCAAGTTCTGGGTTCGCAACTCGGTTCGCAGGATCTCAGTTCGCAGGATGAACTGAGAACTGCGAACTTCGCTGCAAAAACGGGTTTTTCAAATCAAAACTCACCAAAACATCATAATACTCAAATCTATGGTTTCTAATGCTTCAAGTAACATCAAACAACACCTAATAACAACAAACCAAGCTTCAATTCGATTTACACAATCAAAATCAAACTTACTCTTCTTTTCTTTCTTTTGAAATTGAAAGGTTTGCTAATCTTGATGGAAATTAGAACTTGGATGATGATGAATCTGATGTTATGAAATCGAATCACAGAAGCACAAGCTAAGCTTGAATTCAATTTGATTATGGGTTTCTTGAATTTGTTAGATTTCTAAAAATGGAAACAAGAAGAAGAAATGAGAATATATGAGGATTTCAAAGTCGGTTGTGAATAAGTGGTATAATTTTTATACCCGTCCTAAATCTTTTGTCTGGAACCTGAAAACCGTTTGCGAGAAATATTATTTTATTTTACCGTCATCTATAACAATTTAAAACGATTAATATTTCACTAGTCACAATAAGTCAAAGGACTTATTTATCTACGTTTCACAATGAAACACATAATATTAAATAATTTCTAAAACATTTAGATAATTGATTAAAATAATAGAATTTACCAGACCGCAGAAGCGGATGTTACAGTTGTATACTTGAGACTCTATCGTGTTAAGTCCCTGCTTTACTACACAACCTATTAACTCAATTTGAGTCGATGGTTATTATGGATAGCGCTATTTGGGATTGACACTCCCCCCATTCCGCACTGAGCGCGGGGGCATATAACCAATACTTAATCATGTATGCGATAGGCATGATCACTTTGGGGCGGATTGTCGAAGGTTTGATTGTGGACTCAAGTATAAACACTGACTATTGAGCAGTCACGTTTTAGCGTATAAACAACTTTGACCACGTAATTCAGTATAAACAACTTTGACCACGAAATTCGGTCTTACAATCATTACTACGTAGCGACGCAAAACTTTTAAATGACTTCTCACGTAGCGACGTAAATCTTTAAAACATGGTTTTAGAAACTTTTAAATGGCTTTGAAACTTGAAACTTGTGAACTCACCAACTATATTCTATAGTTGACCTGTTTATTTTACATGTTTTTCAGGAATCGGTCAGTAAATGTAATTGGAGCCACGTTTATACTGTTTTTGATACCGATATCATGTGCTTTATTTTGTTCTATTTTATGGATGTATTCATATAGTGTAATTTTGTAATTGTGCTGTAAACGTATGTAAGACTTGATGTAATGCTCTAGTTGTAGACCGTTGAACGTTGAACTTTTGTATCTTTCGGTTATGAAATCATTGTACTGTTACATCTTGTGTTTCCGCTTTAGCGGGGTGTGACAATAATCACTCACCAAAATAAAGAGAACAAAACACAAGGTAGTTGAATAATGAATGATGAATCGATGGCAATGAACTAATGAAGGATCGCGGGGTTTGATGCTTATTATTATTGAGATTAAATTAAATAAATTGAAATAATGGCAATTGAAATGCGTACTCATCATTAGAATTAGGCTTAGAAATTAAATATAATGGGCTTAATATGTAAAATAATAGTGAAGGTTTTTTTTCCAAATTCAAATGGGGTCCAACCTATTTTGCAAGTGGTGTCCATTAAGTATATGTTTAACGCTTTGTGAAAAAAAATTGGATCTAAGTGGTTGCATTGAACCCCATATAACAAGTAAGATTCACCCGTGTGTATGTAGTAGTTGGTTATAGACTTAAGTGAGTCCAATTGGTTGATTGTTGGAAGTGTTAGATCTTAAAAGATTAATACATGTTAGAAATTATCAATATGTTAAAAAAATTGAATTCAACAACTATAAGTGTTGAAAATCCATTGGAAGGTTTTGGAGATGTTTTGGGCACAAAGTCCTTGTGTTTGTCGAGCAGAGAGTAAATCGTGATGCGATGACACACCAGATAATATTGACGTTTCATAATTATTGTTAAAATCATAGAAAGTTGAATGTAACTCACTTTAAAGTGTATTTTATATCATTGAAAAGCTCAAAGAGTTTACTTTATTTAATATGGAAAAGTTTCATAATCAAATTCAAATCTTTAGTTTAGTAAATTGCAGGAGTGGCTCAAACTTATCGGAGGCCTAAAGCGAACTTTCAAAATGAGGCCTTTTTACTATAAATTTTAACTTATTCTATTTTATATAAAATTTATTTTTCTCGCTTTTTTGGATGCAAAATCTTTAATTACGTCATTAAAATTAGTTTCGTTTACTAACTCCTTTTCAATTGATAAAGTAGCTAATCCATTTAACCTTTCTTGTGACATTGTTGATCTTAAATAGTTTTTCACAATTTTAAGCTTTGAAAAACTTCTTTCGGCTGAAGCAACTGTTACAGGAATGGTTAACATAATTCTATATGCAATATAAGCATTTGGAAAAGAATCAAGTTTTTTAATATAATTAAGTATATCAATTGGTTTGTCATTTTCTACGTTTATGATTTCCCTTAGAACCCTTAATTCTGAAAACAAATCTATACCATTAATATCCGAATAATCATTATATTGTAAATTTTTTTCAAGGTTAAAACAACTATCTTTTAAATCTTTTTCTTCAAGAGACTTTGATTTTGATATGCTAAACAGAAAACCAAAAAGAGTTTCATAGAATTTAAATTGCTCAAATCTATTTTCAAGAGATGAAATAGCTTTATCCATAATATATAGGAAATAATCAATTTTGAAATATTCTTGAGGTGTCTTTATGGTTTCATTGTCAACATTATCATCAAATCGTCTATTTCTATGGATAAGACTTCTTTCACGAAATTTAGGTTCCACATTCATTTCGTTAGCAATTTCTTTAGCAATAATTATAGCATTTTCAAATCCATTAACTCTATATTTTTTAAAGAACTCAACAAGACCTTCTAACTGTTTTATTGCATCTATAATACATATATCTCTTCTTTGCAAATTTTTACTAATGGAATTAATCGCAAATAATACATCATACCAAACAACCATCCCCCAAAAAAACTCAAAATCAGCTAGTTCATGTGTAGCTAAACTTTCAGCCTCACTTTTAGCTTTAGGATCACTACTAACATCATACAATTTTCACAATGCATCTTTTAATTGAGGTGATTGATATCTTATTGCCTTAACACTTTTTATTCGACTTCCCAACGTGTTTGTGATAATGATTTAAGAGTTAGGTTTGGTAAATGATCTAATAGGATTTTCCACCTTTGAGGGGATGATGAAAATAAACAATATATACGTTGTATAACTCCAAAAAATTTGGTGGCTCGACAACAAGAAGTAGCCATATCACAAATTAATAAATTTAAACTATGACAACCGCATGGTGTATAAAAGGCTCTTGGATTTATATCTAAAAATATTTTTTGCACACCGTTATGTTTTCCTTTCATATTAGATCCATTATCATAGCCTTGTCCTCTTATATCATTTATATCAAGTCTGATTTTATTAATTTCATTCACAATAGCATCAAAAAGACCTTTACCAGTTGTATCATTTACTTCTAGAAATCCAAGAAAGTATTCCATAATATTTATAGGACTAGATGATAGATCTAAACATCTTAGTATAATAGACATTTGTTCTACATGACTAGTGTCGGGAGTACAATCAAGTATTATTGAAAAATATTTAGATTTTTTAATCTTTTTAAGAATTTTAGTTTTGATCTTACATGCTAATAAACTTATTATTTCGTTTTGTATATTGTGTCCAAGGTAATGATTATGAATTTCCTTGTTCTTAATTCTTCGAATATGTTCTTGCATTATTGGATCAAATTCAGCAATCATTTCTATTGCAGCTAAAAAATTTCCATTATTTTCTTCATATATTCTTTCATTTTTTCCACGAAAAGCTAAACTTCTCTTACCAAGAGATTTTATAACTGCTATAATTCTTATTAATACTTGTTTCCAATGTTCTTTATCTCTATTTATTTGCTCCTAAATATCTTTATCAATTGTATTATTTTCTTTTAATCTTGACTCTAAATCAATCCACATACTCATGTTAGTAATATGATCACTACGTCTTTCATGTTTTTTCAGCTTTGTACTAATATTTCTCCAACTTTGCTACCTTCAGTAGCTAATTTACTATTAATTGAATTGATGTTAAACAACTTGCAACAAAAACAAAATGCTCTATCTAAATCTATTGAATAAACCAACCATCTTCTTTCATACTTTTCACCATTTGACGTTTTATGAACATATGTGAAGAGCTAAAGTGCCTAGAGGATTCATCCTTTGGAAAATCCACCTCATTAAATTTAATCGGTCCATTTTTAACTAAGAATTCCCTTAACTTATTATCAATATTTGTCCATTGACTTGGATCAAAAATATTTTTAGGACACATGTTAAATTCATTAGCTTGTTCATGTTCAACATAATTTTTAGGATCTACACATTCTTTTGATTATTCAATTCTTCTTCCAGATTCACTTCATTGTCTTCCAGATTCACTTCATTATCATCCATATTAGTTTGATCATTCGAAGGACATTCATTAGTATTATTTTATTTTTTTCTTTTGTGTGGCTGTTACAAATTTATCTAAGGCCCCCTTTTGAGATCCTACTAATGCTTCTTGTTTTCGTTTCTTTTGCAATTTCGAGTAACCAGATTCATATTTACGAGTTGTCATTAATAAATCTAAATATCTATTAAACACTAATCACAATAAAGAACTTTAAGAAAGGATCGATAGAACCTGATGTAATGTCATAGTGATTAATCAAGTGCAACTTGAATGTTATATGATAAAAGCTTACAATGACACTTGAATAAGCTAAACCTGTATTAGTACATATAAATCAGAGATTAATAATAAAAAGGATTTAAAGTTAACTGTTAACTATTTAAAATTTAAGAATCACTCACTTTTTAGTCAATTAAATATCTATATCTCACTTTTTAATCAACTAAATATCTATATTTCCCTAGTGGTTACAAACAGAGACAGTGACATATTAATATATATAACTTTTAAGTCCTTAACTTCTATTCTCAATTTGATACAATACCACTTGTAAATGAGCAGCAAAGAGCCAAATAGTAATTTTCTGTCTTTGGTTACTTTTGAAATACAATGATTAATAAATGTGAAACATAAAATTATGACAATTGAGATAGTAACAAAATTAAGGTTGGGTTCGAATTATTTATGGTCTTGTAAATCTTGTTGGACAAGCACTAGCAGAAGCAACCTTATTGATAAACAATACTAATCAATCACCTAATACTATTCATGTTTTTCTTCGTCGATCCTTAAACTGCCATCTAACAATTGATTGAGTCTTGAGTTGTACATTAGATTTAACTAAAGTAAAATAACTGGTGTGATCAAATCAACGTTAAGAAAACAAAATAATTAAAAAATGAGTGTGTAACTACTTGAGAGATAGATAGACGGAGAGAAGAAGACGGCAATTTCTAGTGCTTTCAGATTAATGAAGATGAAAATGGCAATAATGATTAAGAGAATAAGAGAGATTGATGAAGATGAAGATGTCGATTATGAGAATTGAGAAATCAGATTGTAACCGATCAATCATCAGCCGTGAGTGTCGATTAAGTTTCACAAGGGACTTTGCATATTGGGCCAGGGTTATTAGATGGGCTTATATCTAATACATTTTTTTTAAAATTATTTGTAGAAATGGGCCTAGTCTAACATATTATACACAAAATATGGGGCCTTAAATATTATTTGTAGAAATGGGCTCAGTCTAACATATTATACATAAAATATGGGGCCTTAAAAATTATATGGGGCCTTAAAAACACATACAATAATAATGTTTCACATAAACAATAATAATTATATATATATAGACATATACATATATATGGAGCCTTACAAATTACGGGGCTTAAAGCGGTTGCTTTACTGTCTTTACCGTTAAGCCACTCCTGGTAAATTGTTAAATACCACAAGGTGTCAATGAGAAATTAACGGGATGTGTCATTATTGTTATGCAGGGTAGTTATGTTATGGGGTAACATGAATCAGATCCAAGAACATTTTTAAGTATGTTAGAAAAATATTAAGATGTATAAGTCTTATAGCGCTCATGTTCAAATAGCTATTTGTGTTCGGTTTTGTATTAATGACACTAAATGTGATTTAATTTGACATAGGTGGATAAAAACATGGAACATCAATCAAATGGTGATTATTATTTTTTAGCTAGGGAGTTATTTTAGTTTTAGGATCAAACTGCATGTGAGTATAATGTTTTTCTCTAAACCAGGGACACACATAGTGCAATTTATTTATGTATTGTGACTTATTTTAATGATATTCTTGCTACTTACTTGCATATCATTAATAGTGCTAAATAGTGTGACGTGTGGGATTGACGAATCTACAGTGGATTCATAGCTTAGGTTAAATTTGGTGTTTAACAAGTAGTGCGAAGTCTGAGTTGCAAGTTAGTAGTAAGGATGAGTTGTGGAACAAAATTGAATGCAGTATTTATCATTGCATATTCATTAATGGTGTGAAATAGTGTGATGTGTGGTATTAAGGAATCCTATTTACCTACCGTGGATCTATAGCTTAGGTAGGATTTGTTGTTTAACAACTAGTAGAGGGTACGATTTGCAAGTTTAGTATCAAGGGTGGATGTGGTACAAAATGAATGTTGTATTTATTACTTTATTTGCATTTTAATAGTATGTATGAAATAGTGTGTTTAATTAACTTGTGTATACATTATTTTACTTAGTTGTCAATATTTGTGTTCATTAAAAACACGTACGTGTGTCGAGATCTTAAGGGCGAGGATCATGCATATTGCTTTCAGGGTCTATGGGTAGATAATAGATATGGTTATAATAGCACTCAGGCACCGATTTTAAAAAAGTTATTTTTATTATTATAAGTAATCACTTTTTAAAAGTGTTATTGTATGTATTGAATTTTACAATATCGTATATTGTATGCAACATGTAATCCAATAAACAGCTATAAGGTTTTTTCCTCTTAAAAAAATGTCTATTGTATATATCGAAACCGGTGATTTTCGATCATTCAGTTACCCGTTACATACAATATACAAAATTATAAAATTCGATACATACAATAGCAAGTTTAAAAAATGATTAAATACAATAATAAAAAAATATAAATTAAATACAAAACAAAATAACTAACCGTAGATTATTCAGCCACGTTGGTTAACTCTTATAGATGACTATCCAATTGACTTTTAAATGTTAACTAGTATATTTAACCCGCGTGTTGCGGTAGAAAAATTAAATGTGCACATTCTTATTTCAGATAATATTTGATCTCATTGATTTGTTTATATCCATAAAAAGATATCATAATCTTGCATCATTCATTAAAATGATCCATATAAGATGTAGGATGTGTATGATTCAATATAAATTTTTATCACAAAAAAAAATATTATAATTAATATATGTTAAATATGATCATGAATAGTTTTCGATGTGCATAACTAACACAAGTATTCATAGATCAAGTAAAATCAATATTTATTAATAATATATAATTGATAATATTGATTATAATTACTTAGATATTTATACGACATGTTAGAAAGTGATCAAATAATTACTTAGATGATTTTGTAATATGTCACACTTAGCAACAAATTTTTCAATTGTAAAAAATGATCAAAGAAAAATGACAGTTACCATTAAATAAAACAGATCGAAGTTGTGGGTTTTTATTATATCGAGTTAAGTGATTATTTTAAAGACGACACATTGATCAATTAGGTTTTGAAATTTTTTTGTAAAGTAACTTATAGACATATTACAAACATACAATCTAAAAATTATAACTAAAGTTAGTAAGTAATCGTCTATAGTTTTATTTTTTTTAATATTCTAACTAAAATGATATTTTATGTATATGAATTTTGATTATAACAAATCATTATAATTTAGTCATCTAAAGTGAATACATCAAAATTTTTGTAACTTTGTAATTACTGAAGATTTGAAAAAAAAAAAAAAAAAAAAAGAACTTACTATTTATAGAATAGTTATATTTATCCTAGTAAATATAGAGCTTTCAAATTTGTTGGGTCAACTTAGACTCTATTACATGCTTGACTTGTAATAATATTATGCTTTATATTCTTTATATAACAATTTTATATTTTAATTTAAAATGAAAATTGAAAAAAACCTAAAATATGCCTATATCCTTATAGAGAAAAGTTCATATAAAACCCAAAATAATTGAAGAATGGGGAATCATCCTCCGCCTTTGAATCTAACAAATTAATGGTCTAAATTAAATAATCATTCCTTTTTTGTTTAACAAACTTTCAGTTATGAAAAAGACGGATGGGTAATTTTGTAATTTCACGTTTTTCCCCGGTCTTCTTTTCCAAGCTTAAACAAATGAACCTCCTTTCAAGAATTAAAATTTAGTATTTGTTGCTCATAACCACCATTTTAGAGCCCTAATTCTCTCATCTTCGTATGCAAATCGACACTCCAATCCACACAGCCTTACGCGATTCCAAATTTTGATGATGATCATGTGTTTGAATTACGTTATAAAGTATGAATTGCGTTCGAATTACCTGTTCATCACCTCTGATTTCATAAAACTACAAAATATCAATTTTTTTTTAATTTGATCACAATCACAATCAAGGTGATACCTAGGAACGTTTCTGATGATGATCATGTGTTTCGGATAATGAACTGCTTCAAAATTTGGAATTAATTGGCTGTTGATTTAGTAGATTGACGTATGAATTTGAGAGAGAATAAGAAACCCCAGTTTCAGAAATTTGGGAAGAAAGTGTTGAATGTGATTTTGTATATGTTTTTCATTTTTGCTGTAATAGTGATTTCTGAGTTGACCAAAGTACCCCTCCCTATTTAATTAGAATGAAACAATTTGATTGGTTCTCTTATTCTTCGTATATTTGTTAATCTTAATTGAATTCACCTCCTTTCATTCTATAAATATTTGTAACAACTTCTTTATACAATGTCAAACAAACATTCAAACATTTTATATTTTTTTAATTTATACATCTCGAAGTTATCTTTATTTGAAATATAAAATATTTAATAATAAAAATACAATTATTTTGATAAAAATAAATAATAATTAAAGTACAATTATTTTGGTATCATAAAGTATAATTAAAATAAAAATAAAAATTTATAATCATTATTATTAAGACGACTATTATTGTTGACCATTATCATATTGTTATTTATAATAGTCACATTACACGGACCGGATTAGTAATTTTTAAAACTTTCTGAAAACTGAAATTCAGGTATAGCAGCGGCAAATACTATTATTGAGGAATCGCAATATGTTGCGATATTGCAACATGGTTGCTACGATACGATGACACGTACAATGCCATTTGGCGACATTTTGGGGGAGAACTTCCATTGCGATTTCCCTCAATATCGCAACACTCTTGTTGCTTTATTGAGGGTCACGTGCTAAAAAGAAGGTGGAAGTCATATCTTCTAATCATTTTTTGTAGAAGCTACATCAACTTCTTTTTCCTTTAAAATTAGGAGCAGCTAGGAGAGCCTAGTCTTTGATTTTTGAAGGAAGAAAAATAAAAACAAATTTGATATCTAATATGATGATATTTGTATAGTATGTTTTAATTGACTCAATATTTTAATAAATATATTAAGTAACACAAAATTATAACATTTAAATTTCCTCAATTCCTCAAAGCCTTAAAATTTAAATGAAATACCATGACTGTTCTATGTAAGTCCAATTGACATAATATATTTTTTTCATTCTCTAACCAAGTTTTCTTTGATGCATTTATCACTGCATTTCCATATCTTCTTTTATGTCTTGCAATTCATGTTGCTGTTGTTGAGGCTCTGTTTCTTTGCTCTTTCCCCAAAGCACACAATAAAGTCCCATCACAATCAGTATGGATCCTAACACCCTGCACCCAATCATCAAACAAAAACTTTAATACAAAGAACAGGTTTTAGATTTTAAGAATTCATATATTTACTCTCTATGTCATCAAGTCTCACATTAGAAGAAAATGTATAAAGAACAACATATGTATAATACACTTACGTGCCAAGGTATAGTTTCTCACGCAGAAAGCCCCAACTGAGTACTGCAACGATAACCAACAACAACGGGCTAAACACCGAAACAAAGAGTGGTCCTCTTTTGTCGATACACCATGACATCATACAAACCCCTATTCCCGAACATACAACCCCCTGCAACGAATATCATTAGCTTATTGAATATATCAGGTCTAAATTCATTGATCATTATAATTGAGTTGCATAACATACACCATAAATACTTGCTAAGGCCCTGATGGGTAGAGACAGTGACCATGCATCCAAGTGCGGCTCCATAATCAGACCAAATATTGAGCACTCAACGGTCGCCATCATCATCATCAAAGCTGAGGTTGAATATGGAGCAGGATACTTGTTGCTCATTTTTGCCTGAATTATGTTAAGGAAATTTAATTTAATTTGTATGTTGAAGATGATATATATATATATATAATGTTTATGTGATGAACTTACTTGGATAATGAACCATATTGCCCAAGTGACTGAACTAACGATGACTAGAAGAGGTCCGATGAGCTTCACTTGACCATGATCATTAGCGTTACTGTTAGCACTTGTACTTATATGAATCCCTGATTGACCGATGGGTATTTTAGGCCCATGGTACAAGGACAATAGCATGGCACCCCCAACCCCAATGAATGTTCCCATCAGCTTTGCTTGTCCGGCCAATGTCTTCAACTTTGCACTTTCTTGCCTACCCAAAATTAACAAACTCCAATAGGTATATTTTTAAGAAGAAAACAAATATGCAGTTGACTACATATAGTTTTGGTTCCTAAGTTTATGTAATAAACATTTTCTGAAATAAATTAACATTAAATACCGCCGTTAATTGTTTAACTTTTTATTGTTAACAACACATAAGGTTAGATGCAGTTTGCAGCACCTAATGATTCAACTTTATAGCATAATATAACATAACTGGGAATATTATACACTTCTTGACATCATATATCATCAGTATGCTCGGCAAAGGGTTACAATAATGAATGTTCTAACAGTAAATGTGCTCATAAATTTTTCAAAAATGTAATAATCGTTCCAATGTTTATATCTTGCTGCAGTACTGTACAACTGATTCCCCAAAAGTTATCTATGATTTTTAACGACAGCTAAAAATAAAAAGATTATACCAAGTTAAATAGGTTATTACTTGCATAAGACGGCAAGGATAAAAGTGATCGCTGGAAGTAGATTTGATAACGCACAGGCAATGGTTGGTGTCGAGTTCTTCAAACCAACAAAGTATGTGATTTGATTCAATGTCAACCTGATAATGATCATTAAGGCCAAACACAAAGTGTCACTACTACAAAGAATTGAAGTTTTCTGAAAATTAGGTAGTGAGATTAATTAACAATTAAGGTGCAACTAACTTAAAGTACTCACCCAAAAATGGAGCACAAGAAAACATGGAAGAAAATCGGCAACGTCATTGGGGGTCTTTTACCTCTACAAGCATATAACAAACAAATAATAATTAGTAATTAGGGTTAATGATATAAAATGCTTTCAAGAACCTTTTTTTTATTTTTTTAGTTACCTGTTATCTAGTATCAACGGCTTAATACTGAAAAGAATAAAAAGAACTTTCGCAGGCTGTAGTTTTGTCCATTTATTTCAACGCATTTTTTATGTTACATTTTATACATTGTAATTTTAATTAACTTGTATCCCAATTTAACCAATATGTAACCCGAAAATTAAAATAAAATCGAATCCATTATTTCGTATCTAAGAATCTTCACTTTAACTAAAGATTTTCACACTCAAAAATTTGAATCTAAACCACATGTGCTTATATCATTTAAATAAAAAATATATTTTAGAGGTTTTGCTAAGTTATATAAACATATGTGAAATAGGTATCAAACTTACGAGTGCGAATTGTTTTGGTCAAAGTGAATGTTCTCAGTTACAAAACAAGCAACGTATTTGATTTTCTTTGATTTCGGATTACATATCAGTTAAATATGGATACAAATTAAAAGTACAATGTATAATAGTACATAAAAAAATACTTTGAAAAAAAGAGACAAATTGAAAGTGCATTGACTAACCCTAGTAATTGATTAATACATATCATTTTATAACTCATCGATAGTGCATGGCCACCTTGCACACATTTTAGCTATTTTTTAATGGGAACAAATAGTATATGATTCTAATGTGAAACGGTACATGTATATCGATCGATGTGTGTACCTTTCGATAAAATACGCCAAAGGTGCAAGGACCATACAAGCAAAGATTTGACGATACGCAACGTGGATGAAAGGATTCATCCCGGAATCCATGGCGAGCTTCGAGAAAATGTTCATACCTGCAAACTCAAATTGTACAAGCACCATGATCATTGAAGGCAATAACTCTTGCACCATTTTTCTTAATTTGCTGTTTTTAACCTATCCCTCTCTAACTCTTATTAACTAATAAATGTTCTTGTTATTTTAACTAGAGAGAAAGAAAGAGAGATTAAGTTAGAAAAACAAGAAAAATGAGTAAATATAAGGAACCATTTGATAGATTACTTGTAACAGAAAGTAAATATTTATGATACTTTTAATTAGTTTGTGGAAGTGTGTATGTAAAATGTGGTGCACTGATACGGCTCTTACTGGCTAATGGATGCTTGAAAGCATAAACTTTTGGCTTTTTCAGTTTAGACAAAACTTGTGGTAATTAAACTTGCATGCCAGCAAGGCACCATTTTCTGAAATCACTGAAGCCTGTCAAGATTCTACTGAGTTTTCGACTAGCTAAATTACACTGTCACTAATTTGGTTGCTTACTTATCGTATTCACATGAATAAGGCACTAAATTCTGTCAAAAAAATAATAATGTACAAGGTCTTTTTCTCGTTTTTTTCTTGCTAAATAATAGACATGTTACTTGGCTTTTGTAGCATGTCCATTATCTTTATTTAGATTAAATTTGAAGTTGTTATATTGATCACTGGTTTTGAACATGAATTAATGTACCATAAATATACAATGCCATATTAATCACAACCTATTTCACCTACCTACTTTCCCAATATCTCAGAAAGCACTAAATACTGACTAAGAGTATTTCAATGAAAGCTTCAATCGTAGAAAAAGGTTTATACAAATTGAGAAAAGGTTTTGGAAAAGGTTTTCTTGGAAAAGGTTTTCCTCTGTTGATCATTGGAAGGTTTAATTAAAAGGTTTATTATTTTGTTATTCGTTAAATTTTAACCTTTTTGATTGTATGATTTTAATTTTAAAATTTTTTATAGAATTAGTGCGTATGAATACAATTAATTTTGGTCGAATATTCATAGTGTGTACCCAACTTACGGTTAGGGTTTTTAATGCACTTAACCTGTTAAAAGTCACAAAAAGTACTTTACCTGCAAATGTCTACGTGGAATCCGGTTACCAAATGTCTTACCATGTTATAACCAATGAAAAAACACAACCGGTGACCGGCTAAGGGTCGAGCCGGTCATTAAGTACATAAATTAACGATTTTTGAAAGTTAAGTGCATTAAAAACCTTACTCATAAGTTGGGTACACACTATGAACATTCGACCAAAGTTAAGTGCATTCGTACGTACTAAACTCAATTGTATAAGGTAAATTTTCAAAACTTCTCTATTATATGTAATATTTCCTTTTTTGTCCCTTCAAAAAAGAATTTTTTTTTTGTCAAGTTCAAAAAAGACAAGCCAACATGCACTAGAGATCTCTATTTTAAAGTCTGGTTTATACATGCCTTTCTTCAGTTATACACCCGCCCTCCTTATTTATTTAACTTTTAATACTTGTCTGGGGTTGAAAAAGATTTTCTTCCATAAGCAAAAGCTTTTTAAACGCGACACACACAAAAAAATTTGCAAATGGGCCGTAGTAAAACACTCTTAGACCACTCCCTATGGTGACTGAAGCAAGATTGAAGAGTGACCTCCACATCAGCGCCACGTTAGCCTTAAGACTGAGGACTAACCTAGGACTGAACGCTCCCTATGGTGACTGCAAGACTGAACTTTTCAGCGTCACGTCAGCGCCACATCATTTCTTAAATATTAATACAAATACATTTTTTAATTAATAATAAAAATTACAATAATTAAAAAACTAATTTATATTAATAATAAAAATTACCATAATTAAAATCCTACGTTACATTAATAATTAAAAAACTATGTAACACTAATAATTAAAATTACAATAAGTAAAAACCTACGTTACACTAATAATAATTAAAAAGCTATACAATTATTGGATGGTGATTGAGATTGGAAATTTTTGTTTTGTGTTTTAGACACTTTGTAGGTGGATGTGTTTGATATAATTTAAGTAAAATTGATGTGAATTGGGTGTGAAAAATAATGGGTAATTGTTTTATATAAATTGTTTATGAAATAGATAAAGATTGAGAAATTGTGTGTGAAAAAATAGATAATTGTATGTGTATATACATAGTGTTTGATATTGTTTAAACCCGTTGGCTTGCCATTGGACCCATGCCTTCCTGTCCTCTCTTCGTTCTGCGTGAGACGGTGGACCATAGGACGGTCCCTAAGAGGGGCCTGTGCCTATGGTGGCGAACACAAGACGAAGCCAAGTCACACCAAGTCACACAAGACAGGAGCTAAGACACTCCCATAGGGAGTGATCTTAATGTGAATTTCTTAGCGAAAAAAAAATCTACTGTGCACTTCTATCTTAGTTTAAAGAGTTAATTGTTTTGTTATATATCAAACTTTACATTTTTTATTATTGTATATATTACCTTTTAAAAGTGCTATTGTATGTATTGAACTTTACAATTTCGAATATTGTATGTAATGAGTGATCGGATGAGCAAATAACCAATTTTTTTTGTCACTTGAAAAAATTTCTATTGTATATATGAAACTTTATATAAATATGTATTGTATGTATCGAAACTGATGGTTTCTATTTATCCGGTCACCCATTACATATAATATACAAAATTAAAAAATTTAATACATACAATAATAAATTTTAAAAATGATTACATCCACTTGATAAAAAAAGTAAAATTATACACATAATGGACAATTAACTCCGGTTCAAATAACAAATAGTAGTACATACTAATATGCTCGACATTTATTACACCTTAATTAATTGTCCTAATTGAATAATCAAAGATCTATATGTCTTAATATATTTACCCCGAAGTATATTGTTAAATGCTGATCAAATGTTCAAAATATATGTACATGAATTCACTAATTACAAACACGAAGGTGGAGTTATAAAATTTAAATGATTTTTTCTATGACTCCGAAGAGGTTAAAATTTAAAAATATCATTAATACTGTTAAAGATATTTGTTTACATAATTTAAAATTTTTGACCATCCGTCCTAGGGCGGATCCAGAGTGTTAGCGAGGTGTCTTGTCCCTCATTCTAGTGGGCTTAGTATTAAAAATAAATGTAAATTTTTAATAGAATTCAAGCTCAAACGCAATATGTCCTCTATAAGTAACTCATTTGCATGGATAAAACACTTAAATGATCTCCTTTTTATACATTTTTGATTTATTCTTAAAAATATTTCACATATACTAAGTCTAATCTTTAATTTGTTATAATAATTTTTTTTATAATAATAATAATATCTTGTCGCTGGTAATATAAATTTCTGGATCCCAAAGATGTCTATTATCTTTCAGCTCGAGTCCCTTTAACAACCAATAAAAGGTTCAATGCATGTATGTTTTAGTCTGCAATGTTAAGCATCTTTTTAGTATGTTAGAGGCAGGCTGGATTAAATTTGTCATTTTGTTGGGTTCACGAAAAACTACAGAATTTACTATATGAATAGGTTACAAACTAAAAGTAGTATAGATCGTTAGTACAAAAAGACTACTACTTTTAGGGTATTCACATGCAAAAGGCATGAGGCTAGAACCTACATGTTTAATCATGGGTAAGCGGTTAAAGGATCTAAAAGTGGTACATTTATTTAGTCTATCAACACGTAACTTTCTTGATCTTGAAGCTTCGGATGAGTTAATTACGTTGGAAACTCATGACCACAAATAAGGAAGATTAGTAAGCTAAATACGCAACAAAAATATGGCATATAAAGACATACATTTACGCATACGCATATGCATACATACTTATACATCTATTTCTTACTCGTATACGGAGTATTATATGTTATAAAAAAACATATGAACATTATTGCAGGCACTATAAAGTTGCGATTCTACTTTTCATTATTGTTTCTATACGGATAGTAGTAGTGCATCAATAGGTTCCTTAGAGTCACATTGAACCTAATCAGATAGCTTGGTTCCATTGATTCTTTCAATCTAGAACATGTAATAGATTGTAAACTATCAGTGTTATTTGCTAGAGTTAAAATTGGCTCGAGAGAGGGGGTCCTTGAATAAGCAAAACAATCAATTGATGTTGTTATAGAAGAATTTCTTTTATTTTTATTAACTTATGTATTCAACTTTCAAAAATGACTAATAGTCATCACCGGTTAGCTTTATTAATACATTACCTACAATAGTGCTAAATAATATTAGTTAATAACTTAGTACATTTTTATTATAGTTAGAAAGATACTCCATTTATCTTAATTTAATTATTCATATTTTTATTTTAAGGCGTTTCAAAATAATTGTTCACTTTCAATTTCACATAATAAAATATATTTAAGTGGATAAAATATGAGATTTGATTGGTTAACAGATTACATTGTACATTTTTTAAATTGTATGCCTTTATATAGTAATTAAAGCAAAAGAAGTGCTCATAGAATGACATTGAAATGTGACACACATCGTTACTACATTAATTATACAATATAATTCATTTCTATTTATACTCGTCACACTAAAAATTAGACTCAATTTCAAACATTTTCTATGTTTAATATCATTTATCATTTATCTACATAAAAAAGAGAGAAGAAACTGAGCAAAGGGAGTGAGTAGAATGTGTGACTGATCAAACATAAAAGGTAGAATGAAATAAAAGAAATGTGCCTAGCTTTGTGACTGATTATAAAGGTAGAATGTGTCTAGCTTTGGAGTATTTACACAAATTAAAAAGGGTGTAATGATTCCAAATTATCCCGTAATTTCAGACGGATGAAGTAAAAGAAATGAATCGTCAAAACCACGCTACATAGCATTCACGCTATTTTACGTGTGATTTATTTCAAAAGTAGAATGTGCCTAGTTTTGGAGTATTTATACAAATTAAAAAGGGTTTAATGATTACAAATTATTCCATAAACCATAATCGTGGCTTTTCTGACAATTTTTTTTATAAGAAAAATAAAGTATGAAACTCTAAAATAAGGTGTTAACGTAACTTGCATTAGTCCCTTCATTTCTATCAAAACTTATATGAAAGACCTAAAAAGAAAGCAAAATATATAATATAAAATAAAAATGAAATAAAATACTTGATATGATCGATAACCAATAATGAAAATAAAAATACTCGCTCAATCCAGAGTCTCCTTTCATACAACTTTTCAGGACACAAGTAATAACAATGGTTTCTAAAGAATAAAAAAACACAAAACCCAGCAGTTTTCGTTGTGGCTTATGCCTAAGAGTCTAAGACATTATGCACTCAATTGCTTGCTTGCAAATGCCGGTCATCGTAGCCTCCGGTCCATAAACCTACAACATATACCATGAGCGTATGATGAAAAACCAAGAAAAAAACCCTTCTTTCGTGATTTGATCACCAAAACAAAACACAAAGTAGCTATAATATCACTTTATTCCATCTCAAATAAATGGTCCTCAGGTTGGTATTTTAGACATATATATAGAGGATATATATGGATGATCCAGAGGGAATGGCTAATTTTGGGGAAAGGGAGAAACAAATATGGGTCGTCCGTTAACATTAATCACGATGAATGTTAATTCCAAGCAGACGGGAAATGCAATCTACTCAAAAATATATTACAAGACTTTTCATTTTATCCTTATTTACTAATTGCTACAAAAGTGCAACTCTAAGGATTAAAGATTAAACAGGGTAAACAAGAGGGATCCCTGTTCAGGCTATCCAGGAAAAGTGGAGCCTTTTTGGCTCACATGTACGCGGCCTAAACAATATTCCTGTGTCGTTTCCAGACCTTTCTCAGACCATCCTAAGATGTTTACCCAGCGAGGTTCAAACATGGGTCTATTCTGAGACCTTCAAGACATCTTGATTACCACTGGATCTTGAAGATGGTTCACTGGTTAAGTAAAGGTAAAACAGACATTCAAATATTCATAAGTGGAATAACTAGACACTCCTAATTCCTAAAGTTAGACAATTTGCATTTTGTCTAGTGAACATTTATTTTGGATTGAAGGGAGCAGTTAACAAATTCAATATCATACCTCAAGGGGAACTCCCAGTTCGTCTCCCAATGCACGCATTTTTGCCAAACCAGTCTGGTAATTAGGACCACCTCTTCGAACATAAATGTGCATTCTTGCTGCTTTCAGCTTTGTCTCCTATGGGCCACAAATATCAAAACACATTCATCAGAACAGATATAATTCGAAGATGCGTTAGGTGGCAATTTTCACCAATTTCTTAACAACTGGTCAAGTAAATAAGTATATACAAGGGGAACTTGTCAAACAATTTGAAAGCACATAAGTCCTATTCTTAACGCATAATACAACTTCCTCATTATGTAAAGATCATCACCCTTGGCAGAATTAAAGAGATGAGGAGAGAGAAATTGACGATGCCAAGTTTCACAACCTTGAATCTTGACGTTAGTGGAATGATTCCCAGGATGATTGTTAGAAGGACGCATCATTGTCTTATTTTTATATATATATGATCTACAGGAAGGGGTAATTTTGGGGAAGGGGGAAGCAAATCTGAGCTGTCCGTTAACATTCATCACGGTGAATGTTAATTAACATTCATCAACATTCATCGTGACCAAATTAACATTCATCGTGACCAAAATTAACTTTCGTCGTGATAAATGTTAATTAACATTCACCGTGACGAATGTTAATGGACGACCCAGATTTGCTTCCTCCCTTCCTCCAAGATTACCCCTTCAATCCGGACCATCCCTCTGTATATATATTTATTTTAATTTTACTGCTGTAATAATGTTGTTCTCTGCTATTACAATTCATGTTTTAAATATTTATAGAAGATTTGAAATTGACAAAATTTCTTTTTGCCTACGGGTCAAACTGGACCATTTTGACCCATTATTCAACCTACTTAACTTGTTTTTGCCACCTCTAGAATACAGTACCACACATACCTTTTCCCTAAGTGCTCGAATAATTCCATTGAAAGTGGCAGCAACATCCGTGAAGTTAGCAATACCTCCACCAATTAGAAGGGCTCTTTTACGACCATCAGGATTTGCAGTAGCACACTGGAAGGAAGCAAAGTAATTTGAGTATATTATTTCATTACAAATATTGAATATTTTATAAATAAAAGATTAGAATTTCTCGTACATCAATCACAACTCTAGCATATTGCAACACCTCTTCCTCATTTGGAGCTCCGCTGTACTCTGCATAGTTACCAAGTTCTGATGCATAACCTAAATCTCCAACCTAGATAATTAGAAAGCATGAAAAGTCATGTAATCTTGAATTTTTAGGGGGAAAGAGAAGAACAAATGCATGGTATGGTGAAATAATTTGAATATAGGATACTTACTGTGTCTGCATATATTACACTTGCACCACCTCCTGCTACCATCGTCCATATGCGTCCTTTAGGATTCAACACAGTGAACTTTAACGATGCGCTAGTCTGTCACCCGAAAAGAATATGATCAGAATTGGAATGTGTGCTACTTCACGACACAAAAACTATTGATGCACAAAAGACTCCATTTGTTAATCAATTAGAGGAGGCAAGATTCTGTTGGCTAATAGTCAAAAGGGGTTTAAGTTACAAAGAGTCATTGTTAGTACAGGGCGAATTGGGTCGACCCATAAACACTTTTTCCAGTTTCAGAAAAAAAGTTATACAGGTAATAATGAGTTAATTGTGATTACAAGAACAATGTTACAATGATAAATTAAACCTTTTGATCCATTTGACCCATTTCTACTTGACCTGTTTGAGATACAACAACCAAAATCGACCCATTCATAAGCATAGTGGTCGAAGTTGCTATCTCTACTTCTAATACCATATGAATAACCCAAATTAAAAGCAGCAGAGAGGCCAAAAGTCCAAAACCACAAATCTCATATTTTTAAAACATACATGAACTTACTTTTTCATCTAGCGTGTGAATGAAGCTCTCGGTAGAGCTTAGGACCCTTCCAAATGGCAAAGGAAACTCTATGTTACCCCACCTAAATGCAAACAAAATAAGTATATGATGAGATCACTACAGTTCAAATTATGGAATGCAGATCACAACTTCAAATTATGGAATGTAGAGCAACAACTAAAACATACTTCTTGAAGTTCTTAAATGCTGCAGTGTCATCCAACTCTCCCCTCATATCTAGAGGGAATGGCTCTCCGTTTACCAACGTAAATGGATTCATCTCTAGAAAACTGAAATCAAGATCTGTCAAGAATTAACAAGAAAACATCAAGCGGGTGATAACGAAGATTTAAAGCATTCACATCAGTTATAGATGAGAATAGAGTGCTCAAAAATAATTCACATGTCCGATAAGCATGTAATATGGATAAGACGACATTTTCTCTTAATTATCAACTTTTGTGGTTAAGGAGCATATGCAACTCTTATTTTTCTTACTCAAAGAAAACATAAATACAAAATTCATCTCGTATTATTACCAATTTACCTTGAAATACAGCAAATACACCCATTATGAAATTGCCAATTTTTGCTCGAACCTGGTTTCAAGATGAGTATAATCAGCATACCATCAGATCCAAACATTCATTTTTTCACTACACACATACGGGACCCGAAAGAGTCAATAGACCTTAGCAGTCTAAATATTAAACAAAATGTGAAGGTCAAAATGGTAGTTTCCTGTCATAATGACTGTCCACTTTGAACACTTAACATTTAATCATAGTAAATAATACATAAGGTTAAATGGTGCTTTTCTGTCATTTAGGCTGCCCTCAAAACACTTAATGAACACACATTTATTGTTGAGCTGTGTGAAGAACTAACAAGATTTGGGGTTTAATCTGACGAAGTACCCGGCGGGTAATGTCACTACCCCGCGGGTAATCTCACTACCCAGCTGGGAATATCCTTACCCAGGGGGTAAGTTGAGTGGCAGACTCTCAACGCAATTTTATCATATTGGGTAAGTTATTTGGGTCCATAAATTCCTAACATTTATCATATACAGCCTCTGATTCATTCAGCACTAAATCATGCAATTTTATCATATTGGTATGTAGTGTAGTATGTTATGGTTTTAGAAACCTAGATGGCACTATTAATATCTTAACATAAATCCAAGAACCTGGTATTTTGACAGTGAAGGATGTGCATAAGAAGTAAAAAAAACAAAAAATATCTTAACGCACCTCCAATGGAAGAGTAGCAATTAATGGAGCACATGTTTCTAGTGTCAAAGGTTTTTCTGTTGGAAGAAAGGCAGTCTTAACCTGGATGGATCAGAATATGAATCAATCTCAGAAATTTGAAAACAACGTTGAAGTCTTTGATCTGATAAAGTTACAAACTATCGATTTACCTTTTCCCAGTTCTCTTCGATATCGATACCACCACACTCTGAAAAGCTAATGGTGCTACCAAGCCTTTCAGATACAATGGAAAGGTAATATTCTTGATCATGTGGAACAAATGGTTCCACAATAAATGTTGTTATTGGTGCTTTACATCCACCCATCTCAACCTATGAGTAAACCCTTTCACACATTAGTAGACAAGACTGCATGACCAGAAGTCTTAATACATGAGTAGATCATACTACAATTATCGACAAGAGGTGGCAAAATCGGCAGGCTCATAGCGGGTCAAAACATGAACTTTTTCGGTACAAGTTTGGCCCCAAGTTTTAAACAAATACGGTGTCAAGTGTGATTATAAATTCTATTTTGTCACTAATAATCTAGTCTCCGAAACAAAATAATCTAGGAATTTGTACACATTAAGAATTTGACCCTTTCAACTCATTTGAACCATTGCGGTTTAAGCTCAAATCTTTATTTTATTCGTTTGACCCGTTAGAGATAAAAGAAAAATTAAATTGACCCATATATAAGTTAAAAGGTCCAGTTTCCAAAAAATATAAGTTAAAGGATCAAATTGCGAGCTCTAGTTCTGACACATTGGATGTTTACCTCAACTCCAAGACGAGCTTTCACAAAATCAGCAACTTGAGCTACGTCCAAGTTTAAAGCTACCAAGCCACTCTTCCCACGCTTCCCAAACAACATATCAGGTTTCACAACCAGCTTTGTTGATGAAAGCCATGGTTCTTGGTCTGTTAATTCGGTGAAGTCTGTGGATGCGTTCACCTGTATATTAAATTTTCTCAAAGTGTTAATAAAAATGATAATCATTATAGCATTTAAAATGCCACCATCTACATGAGTTTTGACTTATTATGACAATGGACAGTCTCCACTCAGTAAAGTTCACAATCAAAAACCAAGAGGGCTAATAAGATCCAATAAAAATAAAATAAAATGTTTTAATAAAGGAAATTATGAAATACAAAATATATAGGAAACCAATATGCTATCGGAAGGCAGCCATTTCTCCATAATAGCTTAATTTCAGAGGTGATCTTCTCTTTACAGTATTGCTTTAACTTTACCATATATCAACTAACCTATAGCAAAATTAAAAGATCACGCGAATCTACCTTACCTGCTGATTTTAACTTTCATTGATCTTACAATATTGTAAACATGATCAACCCACATTTTGAAATCAACGCAATGGATATGGATTTAGTTCTCATGACATCCAGAATAGGTACTGTCTTTAACTTTTGCTACTATTTAAAAAAATAAAATCAAATTGGATATATACTTTGTTAAAGTATAAAAACCAAGAAGTAATATAGTACTGTATATTTTACTAAAATTATGCAGCTAACTTTTTTTCTCATGAATACAAGAAATACATAACACATGAAAGTTGAAAATTAGAATTTCTTTCGTTGGCATTTGCAACAAATATATGGTTAATGGTTTGTTTCAAGCATACAGACAGAATGAAGCAAGAAAATCAAAACAAATACTGTGGTTTGTTGGTAAGTTAGTTAGTAACAGCAACAAGTAATATAACAATGATGAATAAATGGTAATAATAGTAGCAGTATCAATTTATCAATCACAATTGATTAAGCAAGTACCTGAGCAGAGCAGATTTGAAGATCAATGGCAGCAAGTCTTTTCAAATGTTCCTTCAAAAGCCTCTTTGAATCATACTCTCTGATCTTCTTCCTCGCCATTTTTAACCTTGATTTTTCTTCCTCAACAATATAATTCTTGATTGATGTTGTTAATTATATATGTATCATCAGAGAGAGTGAGATGGGGGATGGGTTAGCTTAGAAGATAAGATTAGGTTGGTTGGTTAATTGATTGATTGCAGTTGGAAAGTAGATGGATATAAACAGAGAGATGCTCCCTCCTTTCTAAAGTAATGGTAAATACCTGACAACAGAATACCCAGTTTTAACAAAAATATAATCATTATTGTTTTCTCATCCTACTTTTTACACAATAAATTTTTTAATTTTAATTAATTATTTTTTTAATTTTTTAAAATTTGTAATAATAACTTTAAGTAAGGGAAATATATCTCGATTTCGATAATTTATTTTAAAAGTAAAAAATTAATTTATAACCGCTCCGTGAATTTCCTTAAAAGTTAAAATGTAAAAAAACGTTAGCTAACAAGTAAACGAGTGAATTTCCTTTTTCTACCCGAGATGTTACCATTTCAAAGTCAAAAAAGAAAATAAACAATTATATCAGAACGAATCGCGTTAAAAAAGACAGAAAATTGGTTAGTTGATGGCAAAGGGTTTTTGGTTGAGTTGTTGGGCGAGGAGATCGAGGAGGATAGTCGCAACAAATACAAGAAAAAGAATGATGACTTTTTAGTCATGGTTAAATACACCACATTCTTCTTTACTGTTCTGTTTTCCAAAATATGCGTGTGGTATTAAATAGTTTTATATTCAGGATTTCAACCTCTAATTACTTTTAGAATAAATTATACTGATTATCCTGGTAGTTTTGTCAGTTTTTACGCTCTTTTTGTTTCACGAGCAATCACTTCTTTACAAAGTTATTTCACTAGTACTAAATGAGGGTAGTAATTCATATATTTCTACAAGTTAAAGGTACAACATCTAAATATCTCTTTTAAAGTAAATTTTGAAAGTACATTCCTATTTTTCTAAAAAAATTTCCCTTCCTTAATAATCTCTTTCCCCTCTAGATAGTTCATCACATCTATATACTATCTTATCTTAATTATATATATATAAACTATCTTCAACTTTTCTTTTTTAAATTAGATTCAACAATGATTAATATCCAAGTTACCCTTAAAAATCATTAATTACTTTTCAAATAAGCCACAAATTTATAAATTGTAACCCTTAAGTTTTAAACTTTACATATCCTTAAATTAAACTTTTAATAATATAGTGTAAACAATAAAATCTGTAAATGACAAATTAACTATTTATTCCCGCAACTATGCGCGGGCACACTACTAATAATTCAATCAAGATTTCATCACATCCATGTATACACATACTATAATTCAATGAAGAGTTCATCACCATCCATGTATACACATACTATAATTCAATAAAGAGTTCATGCGCGGGCACTACTAGTAATTCAATAAAGAGTTCATTACATCTATGTATACATATACCATAATCCAATAAAGAGTTCATCACATCTATGTATACATATACCATAATCCAATAAAGAGTTCATCACATCTATGTATACACATACCATAATTCAATAAAGACTTCGTCACATCCAACTTTATAGTTAAAAGTCCTCATCCTAAGTTTTACATCCTTCGGACTTCTCTTAAAGATCATCGATATTTTCAACATCCTTGTTTTTGAGTTGATAAACTAAGTTCATTATAGTTTGACATAAGATGCTTAACTTTTGCATGTGTCACAATATTCAATACACATGAATTTGCAAATTAAAATAAAGGGATTATGTAATAATTGAAATTTATAAAAATCGAAATAAAACTTATCTACATCAAACATCAGATTGTTTAAAACATGGAAACGAGAATTATAGTGCATCATTGTGAAATTGTGACAATTTGTTTAAACTATAGGATATAAATGAGTGTATTTAACATGAGGTGTTGTTATTCACTCCTCTCATAAAAAATATGTAATGAAATTAACATGAGTTCGTTAAAAGAATTGAATATATCTAATATGAGAAAGCACCGTGACGGCATCCAGTGCTCATCAAATCAAATTACTGATGACAATTAATTAATTCTTTCATATAATACTCAATTCAAATTAATGGTGACAATTAATTAATTCAATGGTGTCACTAATAGAAAACCTTATAAAAATTACAATACTCAATCAAAATCACTGCTGTAATGTGTCACCAGTACTCATCAAGTTGGTCCGACCGAGATTGAGTTGTAATAGAAAACCTCACTGATCTTACTGCATGGCAATAATTTCTCAATTTACAGAAAAATATATTAATCAGTTGCTTTGTATTTTATTATATATTTTATTTTGCTTTAATAACAACTCTTTCTATAATATATAGGATCAAGTATCGGATATTATTTATCAGTATCAATTTTAGTTATTTTGCTTTAATAACAACTCTTTCTATAATATATTTGATGTATTATGTATGACTTTTAATTTAGCATGTGATAAGCTGAGTATGATTTTTTTAATTACTTCATAATGTTTTTTTCATATGATTTTTGTTGTTCTATCTTTATAAAATAAGCGATGATTGAATCTAATTGTGAATATGAACATTGTAAAACTCGCAAAATATGGTTACGCTTGAATTATTTCCGTATAAAAGTTAGGTTTCTATATATCAACCGCTAGAAACGTAAACTAAACTCGAATAACCAAAATGATCTGAAGATTACCCCAACTAAAAACCGAATAGTATAAAGCTAATCTTTCAACAAATACAATGCACACCACATTTCAGAATCCCGCAAATGGTATAAAACCTAAAAGACAAATCACCATAGGCAGCTTTATGACAATCATCTACCCATTCTAAATGATGAAAATCATAAGCATGAAGAGTGCAAATGGCGAAGATTGCTTAAAAGATAAACCTCATTTACCACTTATTGTGAGGATCATCATCGTCAAATCAATACACATAAAAGTATATAGAGTTAGTTCACATCATCGAGTAATGCTCAGTTGTCTTTCGATCTATGTAATATTAAACAACTTCAAGTCGAAGATACATTAATAATGTCCAATTTGTAAACAAAATATAAAAAACAAATTAAAATTAAAAAAATTAGTGAAACTTAAACCTCCAGACTCAACAAACAACACCACAACTCGCAACATGTCCATTAAGAACTCAAAACCCGGCACTCGAAACTCGCAACCGGCCGACCATCGAGTTTGCAATGACGTATTATGATATATTTAATTTTTGGGTATTTTGTTACAATTTTTTTTGAAAATTTGTTAAAAAGTGATTTGCCAACTTACAAAACAATATTATTTGTGTATTGTAGTGTAGTTTTTGATTTTTAAAATATTTTAGAAAACATAATACCATATAGTGAATTAATGTGAAACTAATAAACTTTTCTCGCTGCATTGCACGAGTAATCTTCTATTTACTACTAATATATAAAGCATTTTAAGTGTTTTTTAAGAAGAAATTACTACTTTACCCCTAACAATACAATGACTATTTGAAAAGCCAACTTGAAATTACTAACATACCCTTACATATACTAAATTCTCATTTTTACTACTATCATTAAAACTCAAACTAATAAACATATGACATAACTTATAAACGGTTAAGAGATACAGGACGTGTCAATTATGTACAAAAAGGTCAAAACAAAACGAACATGTTACCAAATAGCCAAAGACGTTTGTCCACCGTTTGGAGTCAAAATCTGCATCTAAAGCCTTCAAAATCAACTTTCCCTCAATTTGACACGTTTTTATGAGTTTTAAAAAATTAGAAACGAACTATTAGGTGTGTCTTTTTTATGAGATTATAAATTTACATGTTTATTTACGTTTCTCATTTTGTTTTGATACTTTCAATTTATATATTCAAGAGTTTCAATTTTTGATCAAATTTTAGAATTACAATTTCATGAACATAATGTTAATTGATAAAATACAAAAGTAAAAAAACAAAAAAATATTGATAGATAAACTCTTAACCCAGCCAACGACTCCTCACCTCCCAACTTGCCATCCGGCTATTAGAGACTCGCAACCCGATACTCACAACCCAACCATCGAGTTCGCAACCACACACACACACACACACACACACACACACACATATATATATATATATATTTGAGTTTTTTGTTTTAATAATTTTTTAAATGGGCAAAAAGTGATTTTTTTCCTTTTAAAAAACACCATATCTTAATGTATTGTCATATAAATTTTAATTTTATTTAAATACTTTATATAGAATAAACGTGAAGCTAATAAGTATGTATCTGCCGCATCACCCGGGCATTCTGCTAGTTATAAATAGAAAGAGTAAACAATTAGTATAAATTTATATGTATATGGAGGCTTTATACAAAGTATATGCCAAAAGTTAAAAGAAAATTTTGCTCCCTCATGTAATCATTTCAACCACTAGTTTCGCTATTTTATCTCAAACAAATCTCTTCTTAAACTTCAGTGTTGATAACGCGTAAAAAGTTACATTTTCACACGTTATCTATTCCATATTAATTATATAATTAACATTTTAATCCAAATATTACATTTATTTGTCTCATCTTGTTAATCAGGAATTTACGAGACGATGCAAAAAGAATCAACGAAAACAGTAACAAAGAATCAAGAGCCAAAACGACAAAACAAGTTACGATCCCGTACACAAATGTGGAAGTCTCATCATAATCAATTCCTTCTTCATGCATATATCCCTGAGAAACCAAACATGTTTTTGTTTCAATAATGATTCCATTTTCATCCATCTTATTTCGAAATACCCATTTTGTACCAATAATGGTTTTCCCATAAGGTTTTGGTATTAGCTTCTATACTCTGTTTCTTTCAAATTGCATGAGCTCTTCTTACATAGAACTAACCGAATCAACATCTTTAAGAGCTTCATCAATCTTCTTTGATTGACAGAGTGAGACAAAGTTCACATAAAGACACATATTGTTTGTTGCCTTAGTTTGAGTTTGAACACCGACGCCTTAATAACCAATTATTTGATTAATTACTTTTGGTCCATTTTGTAATTCTAGTTGGGACAAAAGAGTTAATTTCATTTAACTATGGTTTTTGAACTTTGTTATCGGTGACAAAATGATATGTATTCATCATTGGAGAGGAATGATTGTTAAGGCATGATCTTTTCCGTGATGATTTTATGATGACAACAACTTGTATATATCACTATGGTTATGGCTTAATCATCCAACATTGATTTTCTTTATTTTGGTGCAAAGTCATCTGTATGCTGGTTGCAAAGAATTTACTGTGCTAGTTCACCCAACACACAGAAACTACCAGTTCACCCAGCAGACAGAAGATGAGAATAGCCAGCACATAGGAGATATACTACTGAGACTATCACATATCACTTTTGTTTATGATCAATCATGTACTGAAGACACTCTAACATTTGAAGGAAGAGTTGTGATTGAAGACTGAAGACCCATCATTGAAGTTGAAGTCCAGTTTACCCAGCACATAGATTGAAAAATACTTTTATTTGTTACAGATTCAAGTAAATGTATTACCAATACTTTTAGAGTCATCAAATGACATCTTTAGAGGTTGTACACATTGTACACACCTATCCATTTTGGTCTTATATGCACAAAATGTCTCCTTCTCAATGTCAGCCAACAAAATAAAACAAGCAGTGTACTATCTGACAGACAATAGACATGGTCATGCAAAGTATGTCAGAACACACAATTGAGTATGTTTGGACTTATCCAATGAAGATGAAGACGTGTGGATGATTCTAATTGGTTAATCAAGTTACAAGTGATACACACGCTCCACTATAAATACTAGACTTAAGATATGAAGTATGTGTGTGTGAATCCTTAGTGAAATTCACGGTGAACTTAGAGAGCATTTGTGTTAGTAGAAATAACATTACTTGTAACCAGCTTTGAGTCTGTTCTTAGCTGATAAAGTGTTGATATCTTTACTCAATTAAGTTAGACATTTCGCATCTAACTTGTAATTCTTTATTTATTCAAATAAAAGAATTAAATTGAAAAAAAACTACAATATGTTCTCATTATTGTTTCACAATCAAACATATTACATAATTCACCTTAGGTTAGAAATAAAAAAAGAATGGTATTCAACCCCCCCCCCCCCCCCAACAACATTTGTTGTTAGTTTGGGACCAACATAAGTGTTAGTGCAAAAGGAATAATTGAGTGATCAAGATGATCATTTCATGATGGAGGAAATGGTTTCAGAATGTTTGGAAATGAAGAGACTGGTGATGGATATGGTAGATTAGCTGCCTGTGTAGTGTCAGCGTTGGAAGAAGGAACATTGAAATTTTTGAAGTGAAACATATCATTAGTATTCGGAATGCTTATGTCAGGATTGAAGCTTTCTTCAAATGTCACATGCATAAATTCCTCCATTGTTTTTCTTTGTAGATTATATACTCTGAATGCTTTTGAAATTATAGAGTAACCAACGAATATGCCTTCATCAACTTTGGAATCCGATTTCTTTAATTGATCACGAGTATTGAGCACATAACACCTACTACCACAGATGTAAAAGAAGTTGATATCAGGCTTTCTCTCTCTAAGAACTTCATACGTTGTATTGTCATGCCTTTTGACAATAACCGATCAATTTTGAGTAAAACATGCGGTGTTGACAGCCTCTGCCCAGAAATAGCCTTTTAGACCATCGTCAACTAGCATGGATCTAACAGCTTCTATCAACATTTTTTTTCATCGTTTTGCGATCCTATTCTGTTCAGGAGTTCTTGGAGCAGAGAACTTTTGAGAAATTCCTTTGTCATCACAGAATGATACTAGAGTACTATTTTTGAACTGTGTTCCATTGTCACTTATGATCATTCTAATCTTCTTGTCATTCATTGTTTTCATCTTTTTAATGAAATTTATGAATTCTTCAGCACCTTCACTCTTTGTTTTAAGAAAGAATACCCAAGCGTATCTCGAATATTCATCCACAATGACTAGAGCATATTTCTTGCCACCAAGGCTTACAATGCTGACGACCGAAGATATCCATATGTAGAAGTTGGAATCTCTCAAATATAAAGGAATAGTGCTTGGACTTGAAAGAAGACTTGTGATGTTTTCCTTTTTCATAAGTAGAGCAGAGCTTGTCTTTAGAAAAGTTCATAGAAGGTAAGTCGTACACCAAATCATTCTTTGCCAATTTTTTCATCTTCTTGAAATTCAGGTGAGATAGTCTCTTGTGCCATAGCGACTACTTCTCATCAACTAATCTTGAGTACAAGCAGAGACCCTTTAGAGACTTCGCTTCATCCATGTCAATTGTGTAGCCTCTTGGCAGATAAAAGAGGTGTGCCTTACTTGTTGAGAATAGTGCCAGAGTACTCATCAAATAACACCTTGTTCTTCAGAGAACAGATCTGGCTAATGCTGAGAAGATTGTGTTTAGGGAAATCAACATATGAAACCTTAAAAAAAGTGACATTTTCATTTGACAGCTTACCATGATCTCCGGTGAAACCTTTTGAGTTATCACCAAAACATAAAGCGGGACCTTCTTCTTCATTGTAATCTTTGAGCAGTTACTAGTAATATGTTTGAAGCACACGCTGTCTAGGTACTAGGTATTCTTTCCCTCCTTTACAAAACATTCGAGATTAAACATGTTTTAGTGGGTTCAGGTGATTTTTTAGCATTTACATGAGAGTCATTGATAGTAGTGTTAGCTTTAAAAGTCATTTGAATGTTGGTTTTAGATGTTTCCCAACAAACACTTATTGTTGACCTCACTTGACCATCAACGTTACAGTCATTGGCCATATGGTCTTTTTCTTCTGCACTTGTAACATTTCCTTCTTCTTTTTTCATTTTATCGGTTTGTGGTTAGGGATAGGACCTAAAAGGTGTTTACAAGTTGAAATTGGTTAGATAGAGACTCCATTTGATTATTCTTTTTGGAGTTAGCTTCAATTTTGACAGGTTTCAATTTGATTTGAGAAAACTTATTTCTCATTCCCTTTTTCAAACTTACCACTCTGATAGGTAGTTTGCATGTATCAGTTTTTAGATAGGTTCACTTTAGGAGCTAGTTTCAGTATAGGTGAGAGAGATTCAACTTAAGAGTTAGTTAGTTCATGATTTTAACTACTTGACTCATCAACGTCACCTTGCTCATTTTCAACAGGTTTTTTTCAAGTGGATAGTAGATGACTTAACAAATCTGTAGCCAAAAACTTGATGTTTAAATATCTAGTTATAAAAATAGTAAAACAAAATCAAAGCTAACTATTACACAACTAGGCAGTGTACCTAATCGGATAGTAGTATAGCAGTGATAAGTCTACCGGGTAGTCTCTCACAGGAACAGTTTATATGTATTTTAAGAATTATTTGTCTAATCTATAACTAAAAATGGGTAGTTGCCTCTTAACGACAGGCAGTCAAAAGGTGGTATTAACTAAAAAGCAATTAAGTCAATTGGTCAACCAAAGGATAGAAGTATGTTCATCTAGACATTTCACCACTAGAGTTGGACAATAACTAGAAATGTATTAAACGTATAAGAATTATAAATCTAAATTACTTGTTTTCACAAAATAATCATTTAACTGAAATACTAAAATGCAAGTGTCCTTGACAAGTTATTAATTCCAATTATTATCAAAGAATTCTATTAACTTGATGATTTAATTTATATAATCCTAGTGTCCTAGAGATTATTAATCATATAAGATGTCTCTAAATATGATCCACTCATATTTTAATTCAATACCCTAGTTCAATTCATTTATTGTCTCCAATCAAATGCACAAGATTCATAATCATGTAATTGTAATACTAAACACAAGAGTTTTCACTCATTGAAACAAATATCACATCAATTGAATAGATTAAATAATTAAATACAAATCGTTCCACAACTAAACATCAAATCATACGCATAACCAATTTCTAATTATCACAAGTCCAACATCTAGGGTTATTAGTCTAGATGAACACAAAGAGTTTAGCCTATTGTCATAGGTTCAAACAAGCAAATCATAATAATCAAAATATAATCCATAATGAAATTACAAATATGAAATAAACATCAATTAAATAAGATTCAAGTGAAAGAAATAAAGCACTAACTTCTAGGATGATTACAAGAGGGTAGATCACTTAGGGTGTCCCCAAAACTCCCAAAAATCGTCCTTAATCCGTAGCTAATCCAAAAGTTAATTATAATTAGGGTTTAGGGTATATTTTAGGCCAAAAAGCTGTAACCGACCCTTCTACCCGGCGGGAAATGCAAGTACTCGGCGGGTACTAAGGCCTTCCCACCCGGATCAGAGTTCTGTACCCGGCTAGGCGAAAACTGATACTTTTCATGATTACCCGGCAGGTACTAGGCCTACCCGGCGGGTAGTTTTCGTTTTCAGCCCTAGGTCCCCTTTTGAAAGTTGTAGCCCTCTGAGTTCCGGAGATTTGGGCACTTGAATCACCTCAATCGGAGTCTGTATGAGGGAGTTATGGCCAAAACCGTGGAGCCTCGCAAAAGCTACAAAAATCCATCAACTCTTGATCTTTTCTTCATATCTTTTCGATCTCTTCTCGTTTATTAACTTTAAACTAAACTAGACTAATTAAGTACTAAAAGATTATAAAATGACTAAAATAATATACAAATTGGATCGATATCGCCCCTATAAATATGTCTAATTTAGGCGATATCAGTAGGGTTTATTGTTATCTCCCTAAGTGAAGTTGCTCAGAGTCAGAGGCTCATCAGTTATTGAAGCTGCAAGTTCATATTCACCACCAATGATGGTTTGAACTTTTCGAGGAATTTGGCTATTTATATGTTAGAAATATAAAATAGGATTTGCATGTTGTACAAGTCTGCGACAATGGACCTGCGACAGTATTGGATTGTCGCAGAGTGCGACAGTTAGAAACTGTCGCAGAAACTGTCGCACTAGTAGAAATTGTCACAGTAGGCTAGAAGTGTTGAGATAAATTGTTTAGAGCTTAATCATGTATTTAGCACCTATAGTATAAATAGGTAGCTAAGGTTTCATTTGTGGCTGGAACCTTGTAATATTCATTTGTGCTTTCAATAGAAAAATCATTCTACCAAATTCTCTCAACTATCATCATAATATTGTTTGAATAAAGTTAACAATTGGTATAAGAGCTTTAGTGATTAAAGATTTGAAGGTTATCATCGAGAATTCGATCAAAGGAAAAGTCAACAGATTAGTCAAATTGATCATTCTCATTGATTCAATTAATTTTTGATGAAATTAAACCGATAGAATTGAAGTACAGTGATTAAGGAACAAGAATCAAGCAGCAATTTCTGAAAATTCATTCAAGAATGCATCGAATTGATCAAAATTCATCAAAATGGGTATTTGAATGAAAAGCTACTGTGATAGATTAATTCATAAGTGTTTAGGATTGAATTGAAATTGATTTCAGTCATCAAAATCATCATTTGCTCATAATCTAATTCTTTGTTCGTCGCTGGTTGAAGAACAGCAGTTATAGGCGACAATCACTCTATTGCGACAATTATCTGCGACAATTGATAAACTGTCGCATAAAGGCTTAATTTCAAATTCTGCGACAATCGTCTGAATTGTCGCATATATTGGTTCTGCAACAATTGGTGAGACATTTGGTTAGTGATTAAAAAAAAAAGAGTATTTGGAGGGAAAGTTTGAATTTTAGCTTACCATTGAATACTTTTGGTTCGAGAAAATTTGTATTTTACTCGAGCAAAATTTGAAAAATTTTGGTGAGAAAATTTTGACGGATAAAATTCAAATTTTCGATCAACGTTTTTCTTAAAGAAAATGATTCTTTAAAAACTTCAAAATCTTTAATCATTAAAGATCCATTCAAGCAACGAGTTATTATGATGACGAGAAATGGAATTAGGAGTGAATACAATGAAGAAAACAACACAAGTGTTCAAAGAACTTCAGAGTATTATGAGAAAAAGATGCTTAGTGCACTGAAAAAAGAAGCCGAGCAAGCGGTTATGGAAAATTGGGAAGAGAAATATATGGAAAAAGATGCTTAAACTCGGAAATCGAAAAGGTTAATAACCTGAAAAAGAAGCTTGCAAATAATCTTGATATCTTAAAAACTGTGAGTCGGGAAAGGGATATTTTTAAGTTTCACATAGATGAATATATAATTACTAACGAGAAACTTGAAAATGAAAATAAGTCCTTAATAAAGGAAATTCTTGATATTTCATCACAATGTAAAAGCATCTAAAGAAGTTGAAAATCTTGTCAAACAACGGTATGATTATGCCATTGCTAAAAAATTGGGCTTAGAAAGCATGATCAAAGAACTTCAAGATAAGTTGTTTAAACATGGTCAAACAGATTAAATAACTTTTCTAAACAAACCAAAGGATATCAAATTTTACAATCCAAGAGAAGGATTAGGTTTTGAAAATCCTTGCTATTTACAAAAAGCTACTTCTAAAGTACCTACCTTGTATAACTACGGTAACATGAGAAGTATTTTAAAAATGTTTTTTGTAAAAACAACTAACGAGGCAGAAGTGATTGAGAACTTAAATAGAGCAAAAGCATAAAATGCACAATTTTCGTTTAATTATAAGCAATTAAACAAAAGTTATGACACAAGGAAAATTCCTCTTTCTGAAGATTATTTTCCAAGTTATTCCACACCTGTTATTGATCAAAATGAAGTTATGGAACAAGTGGTTAAAACAAAACTTTATATTCCAAATTTAATTTTGAAAAATAAAATTTTTGATCTTGAAAAACAAATAACCACTCTATAACTAAATTTTGATCAAGAACGAACAACTCTTTTGCAATCTATTGAACAACTCAAAAGTACTTCCTCATCATCTAGTTCAACATTATTATCAAAATGTACCCATGAACTTGAATTTGAGAAGAAATTAGGAAAAGAGTTTGACAACAAGAAAACCTTAAATGTCAAGAATATTTTGAAACCTCAAGTGAATGTTCTAGTGAAGACTTACACGGATAAGTCTTCCAAACCACTTTCATAAAGGATTTCTCAGTTTACCAATTATTCTTTACAAAAGAATAAGGGTTATTCTAAGAAATCTCACTCACCTGGAACATTTACTCAGAAGAATTTTCATCATTCAGATTCTTATGCTTTCATCACTTCACGTAAATCGGTTTCTCAAATTCCAAAGACAACCAAAGTTTGGAAACCGAAACAAAGTGATTCTAAGAAAATTTCCCAAACAAAATCATTCTATTATTCAAGATCGAAAATGTTTTCACTTGCACCACAAACCGATTCTAATACAGTGCAAAAACATGAATGATTTTGTAAACCCCATTCCAAAAAGAATTCACTCACCGTTGATTCCACGAAACTTATTTCGAAATGAAACACCTAGTTTCAATTCAAAATGGAATTCAACGTTTTTACATCGAATAGACACAACTTACTCATGGTTTTCAAAATTCTCAAAACCAATGGGCACTGTTCTTAAATGGGTTCCTAAAGTTGTTGTCTAGTTTCACATTGACTTATGAACAACTCAGTTCATAACTCATTTTTAAAGTGATTTGACTTATGAACAAATCGGTTCATAACTCGTTCTTCAAATGAAAAATGATTTCTAAACATTTCAGTTCAAATCCGTTATAATAGAAAGAGCTCCAAAGTGACATTCATTTCATTTGAGATCGAGCTCCCGTCCTACTTACTTTTTGATAAATGGTTGATATATTTGAGGGGGAGCTCACACCTTATCCAAAGACAACTCACCTTCATATGTTGCTTTTCGCATCAATTATGCATATGTTAAGGGGGAGTGTGTTTAAAAATTAAAACTTTCAAGTGTTAATATCTTTATCATTATTGACCACTTTGAAAGATTTTCAAATGATTTTGGTTCTTATAATCTTGGAGGGAAATTATACCGAAGACATCTACTCGATGTAATTCCAAAATCAAAATATCATGGTGTGATGATCAATTAATGATCAAAGTTTTGGCACATGCTGACATCTGCACTGAGTGTTATAGAATAAAATTACTCCTACGATCCTTTAGAGCCGGATGGATCTACCCAGGGAGCCATCTTCCAAAATTTAGGATGCATGGGTATATTAGGTCTAAGTGAGAGGGTTGGTGGAGACTAAAGTGCAGATCAGCATACTTTCAATCATGTCAAATGCAAACGAGGGAGGAGTTGAAAAATGTGAGAGGTTAAGTGAGGAGTATGTGACAGGGTTAAAGAAAAAGAAACCCTTACCAAACTGGTTAAATCGCCAGGTTGCCACATCTACTATCGGATTTCATTCGTTGATTTCTGGTATTGAAGAAGACATCATGGATCTAGTGATGCAATGCACATTACCCTCCTAGCCACTCAAGTACTTCTTAAAAAGTTCTTGTTTCAATTTATCTCGGAGATTTATCACATAATCTATTGACATCTCGTTTGGAGATTGTTAATATTGAAATAAAAGGACAGTCTGCTCCAGTCCCTGACTTCATGTTATGCACTTATTAAGTCTAGAGCCTAATGATTTAAAAATAATTTTAGCACACAAGTGTACTTTTACATTACATGTCTTTGTGACATTATGCATGTCTAAGTGACATTGCGGGAACATTCATAGTGATACCTAAATAATGGTATTCCACAATGATCGAATAGAAATCTTACCAATGCTAACATCAACGCCAACATTGAAAGTAGGTCACTTAATTGATTCATTTAATGTGTTCAATTGATTGAAAGGAATTATAGTGTTTTCAGAAATTTGTTTTCTGATAATACAAATAACTTTTTCTTGATTTACCCCAGTCAATAGTTGTCTTACCCAAATGGTTACGAAATTGATGTTTTATTTGAAGTTTACTATCATTTTCCGCATCATTATCCCGAGATAATTAATTTGATAGTATCTTCAGCAAGTATCAATTTTGTAACACATGACGCTTATTGAAGAATGCTATTCTTCAAACACCTTGTGCTACACCATATTCATGATGCTCATGATGTATAATAATCATCATGAAGGGGGAGAAACGGATTAGTGTCTGAAGATAGTGAAGAAATCAAATTTTTACTAAGTTGAAGAGATTATTGATTTAAGGGGGAGCAAGTGAGGATTCGAAAAAATGCTTCAATTAGAAAATGGAAACTCTAGAAGAATTAATATTCATTTGAAGGGAAGCAAGAGAAGAGAAACTTCAAAAGTATTAATGAAAGTTCAAAATCAAAGATGAAATCATAAATCTTTCATACATTGGAATCAAATAGTTCAGAGGATTCATCGGCAACAACCAGTGGAATATACTTTCAGGATTAAGATAAGAAAAAGGTGCTTTCAAAGAATGATCTTTAAAGAGAAATATTCCAGAAGTAAAACTAGAACTAAAAGTTGCCGTGCAAGATCAAGAAAAGGATTTGTCTTCAATTTATCTTCAAGAATTAACTTCAAAGATAAAAGCTGATACAAGATTATCAAAAAGTGCGCTTCAACGTGGTTTTTAGCTTACAAAAGTTTCTCGAAGTTCAAGCTTAAAAGATACATATTTGAATTGAAGACTATCTTAGAAAAGTTTACAATCAAGGGAGATTGTTCAAAGACATCAAAGGAAAAGATCTCAAGACAAAAGCTTACTCAAGGAAAAAGTAGAGTCTACAAGATTATTTAAGAAAGATATTCAAAGACTGCAAAAGATTACATGCTTCAAAGAAAAATCTTCAGCAAAATACAACATGCTAAATCCTAGGGGGAGATTGTTAGAAATATAAAATAGAAATTGCATGTTGTACAAGTCTACGACAATGGACCTGCGACAGTATTGGATTGTCGCATAGGGCGACAATTAGAAACTGTCGTAGTAATAAAAATTGTCGCAGTAAGCTGCAAGTATTGAGATAAATTGCTTAGAACTTAATCATGTGTTTAGCACCTATAGTATAAATAGGTAGCTAAGCTTTCATTGTGGCTAGAACCTTGTAATATTGATTTGTGCTTTGAATAGAAAAATCAGTCTACCAAATTCTCTCAACTATCATCATAATATTGTTTGAATAAAGTTAACATTACACATTGAGTTACCAGCTTTCTAGATCTGCACCATGATAATACACATTTTCAAGTTGTGCTGACATTTGTTATAACTTCGCTGTCTCTTTCATTAAGACAACGTTTGCATGAGTTTGTTCTGCCAAATGAAATTTTGCCTCTTTTAGTTCAAAATTTTCAAGCTCACAGTTAGACAAATCAACTGTGAGTTTTGAAATTTTTTCATTTAAATCCTTTTCAATTCTATGAGCATACTCAACAACATAGATCAGAGAGTCAAGAAGATTTACCCACGGGACAAAACTTTTCACCTATTCTTACAAAAGAGACAGCAAGGGCTTCTTGTTCTGTAATTAGATATACAAAAATGAAAGGCACAATTTTGTTCACTGCCTTTCAACCTTCGTGGAAGTTTATTATTTCTGTATTATTAGAAGTCTAGGTGGAAAATGCAAGAGTATTGGGGAGCTAAATGAGTTTGACACTCAACTCTTAAGTTTATTTGTTACTAGCTTGAATATCAACTATGCAGAGTTGTATTTCACAGAACTTTCAAAGCTAGTCAATTAACCATACTGAATTTTTAATGTACATTTTATAAGGCACATCTCCCTCTGTTTTGAAAATGTAATTGGTTCATGTTCACATCAAAGGTGTTTAATCATGAGATTGCACCTAATGAGGTTCATGTTACACCTGCCATGCAGCAATGAATTGATCACCCATTTGATGCAACTACACATATTGGAGGTAATAATCATAGTAGTAGTGATGAAGAAGACAGTGGCAGCTCGAGTGCACACAGAGTCTGGAACTACAGATTCGGGATCATCATCCACAGAGTCAAGTGATTCTGATGGTCTACCTTCTAATGAAGGCACATGTATACATTCTTCATCCTCTTAAGACAATAGTGTAGATATCCTAGCTCACTAATCAATGGCCAACCCAATTGAGTCGCCACTCAATTTAGAGGAAGAACCTAACTATGAATCTCATATAATTGAAGCACAAATGGATACATCAACCATGCAACTGGATGTCCAAGAGACACCTTCCATTGTTGTACTTCATCTAACTACAAATAAAACCCAACCTCAACCTAGTTAAGTAAGCTATGATACACATATGAATGCTGCTGCACAGACACATGCAACAAACATAAAAGATAATGCTTCAATCCTAAGCTCAACTATTCCACTCATAGCTCCACTACCAATGACTACTCCCATCTATACCTCAAAGTTCTAACTTGATTCACACATCCACATAAACATTCTTACATACTTCTGCACAGGTTGCCAATACTCCAATCATATCACATACTGACGTACAGACCTCAACCCTTCTGCATCCCATGATGTTTCATTATTTAACCTAATGACAAGTGAGGGTACATCAACTTCTACACTATATGCAAGTGATACCCTTCATACTCACAAGGTACAGGTGATGACATCTGGTGGTACATAACCCATTGTTTACAATGATGCCCTTCCTTTTTACTAGGTACGACTTGATGGAACAACATCCACCAACATTATGGACTCCCATGATCTACCTCACTCAACACCTGAGGTGAGTGAGGGTCCATCATTCACTTTTCCCATAAATGAATCTTACAAATCTTGGTATGTGAATTCTAGTACACTTAATAATGTGCTTTCAGCCATCTCGAAGTTGTCTGAACAAGTACATACTGAGAATCATAATAAATAGAAAGACCTAGAGCAGATGAAGAATCTAGTGTCTACTATGATCTATAAGGCGGATAGGTTGGAGGAGAATGTGAATAAGAGGTTGGATGACATGTAGACTACCCTTTCAACTTTTATTGATGATTTAAAAAAGGTGGAGAAGTTTGAGTCTGCAGTAGTTGCATAAATGATTGTAGTTGAGGAGATGAGTATATGGCCTAAAAATAATGAAGTTGATATGGATGCTAAAGTTAGTAGAGTTAGGTCACCAAAAGATAAAGATTTGAATAATAATGATAATAATAAGCAAAAGATAAATGATGATGATAATTCTACTAGTGATGGAGGTAATAATGACGAGGGAGATGATGGTGATGACAATGATGATGTACCCGATGTTACTAATGTGAAATCACATAGCCTGGTGAGTACAATGAATAAACATAAGATCACAGATTGAGGGAGAGTTAGACTTACGGGGAGTCTTCTAAAGTATTATTTGTTAAACCTTTAGCACATCTTACTATGATAGATCAAGTCTTTCTAGTTGTTGCTGAAAGCATAAAAAGGAGAGAAATGGGTGTTGATGAAGAGCCTTAAGAAATTTTGATGATTAAAGGTAGAAAATATTGAAATCTACGGCTAAGATATCCAAGAAAGAATTTTCAAAAGAGGAATAAAAACTTAAGGGTTTACAACTAATGAAATTATGAAGTTGGGGGATAGTGAAGAAGATGAAAGGGATGATGATGACTTGATAAATCCTTATTGTAGTCCTAGTTCTAAAGAGTTTAAGAACTTTGATGACGATGATGATGATGCTCCCATTGGTATGATGTTGTAGAGGCTACAAAATGAAAAAGGGCAAATCTGGAGGGTCAAAGTCAAGTTTATAGACTGGGTTACAACATCAGGAATCAAATCAAAATAAAGGCAAGGAAAAGGTAGAACATACTGAAGAAGTAATTTCTGATCGTGTACTGTTGAAACTAAAATAGAAGGAAAGAAGAGCAAAAGTGGCAAGGGAATTTTGGTTTTAAAAGCCAAGTAATGCTCTTACTTCATCTGAAGTGATTTAACAAACAATGAATTAACAAGTGGAGTTAATTAAAAGAAGAATAAGATAGGGAGATGAATGATGATCTCATAAGTAATTTGTTTACTTGTGTATTTTGAATTTGCTATGAAATTATCTATAATAAACATACTATGTGCATTTTGACTTAATGTGTATAAAAGTCTAAATTCATTAGTTGTTTAATTTTATTTATTCCTATTAATTAGTTTGATAGGGACATATATTATTTTGTATAAGATTTTGAGATCATCAGATAGGTAAAGATTGTTGGGGAAAATATTGATCAAACCCAAAATATAACTCTGATTGATGATTTTATTAGTCCGTTTAATCTAAGTCTGTGTGATATATACAGACTGATACGACTACATACTCACAACTCTACAATGTGAAGATTACAGACTAAGAGCTTGACAGACTAAGGTTCAACAGAGTGAAGAACATTGACTGAAGTTCTACAAAATCAAGAATGTTTGACATAGTCAAAATTGACAATGTCAAGATCCTTACAGATTCACTTCGCAACTAAACAAGGGAGATTTGAATACGTTCTTATCAATTATGATAATTCAAATTAAGCAATTAATTTAGTTCTCCTTAGATTGTGCAATAGCAGAATAATTAACTCCTTACATGTATAAATAGGTGTTCAATTGTCATTAAATGTGTAGATAATTTTTCTAATTCAACTAAACTATTCTCTGTGAATTTCGATAAGTTTCGAATAGGCTTAGTGCAATTTAAGTAACATCATAATTGTAATCTTTGTGATACATAATTTGAATTATTGAATAAAAGATATTCATTTGATTCATAATCTGTGTTACATCAATTGTTCTTGTTTCCGTCAAGAACAATTCAAGTTTGATTGATTAATTAAATTGATATTACAAATTAAATTATTTAATTTGATCTTTTAATCAAGTTTTGGGTTCTAGCAGTCCTAACAAAATGAAACTTCCAATTAATGATAGTGACAATACATCTTATGAATAGTGTTTACTGTTGACTTTATTTCTAGGATCAGAAAACATAATGTACTTTTTTTGTTCAAGTAAAATAAATAGTTGTATCTCCAACCGTTATAATCCTTTAAGAATAGACCTTATAGTACACTGGGTATTTGTCAAAGTCAATGTACTTGTTGGATAATAGCCTGATCCGCTGGTTATATAGATGAGAACACCAAACTCCACTTAAGTGTTGACCTTTCTCTCTCTGTCTTCTGTCTTTGGCTTGAACAAATGCTTCATATATTCGTTCCCAACATCAGGCTCTTGTAACTTATTCTTAAAGCCAAGTGTCATATCAGTGAGTGATATGGACACCAAATATATTCTAATTTAAAAACAGGGTCGATGCTACCTATGCAACGACCAATAGACTAATTTATATTCTAAGTACCGAAAGGGTCGGTGCTTAACATGTGCAGCGACCGATAGCAACCGATAACTGAAGTCTACTACTTAAGTTTATCTTTGTCATGTATAAATTACATAAGTTGGGTCAGAGACTCAACAAGTATGATTTGCAAATTCTCTTGTAACATTTTTATGTTACTTTGATGGGTTATTATATGTGCAATTAATATATCTATTAATTGTCTATAATAATTTATGTAGATGAAATTATCTCAATGTGCGGAACAATGGATGTTTTATAAATATTTTTGTTATGAAATCATTCGTGTTACATTTGATCTATAATTGAAATATGATGACAAATATTCATAATATTATTTGATATTGAAGTTTCACCACGATTCCCTGATCGTGAGGAGGTGGATCTTTTATTTGAAAGATTAATTGTTTTGAATCGAATAGAATGGAAAATAGTTTTTAAGACGACTGGGGTATTAATTTAATATTCATTTTAATTGTGCATAATTACTTATTTGCCCTTATTATTTTATATTACTGAAGAAGAATTACACCTGAGCATCCTATATACGAAGAATTACATTTACAAACACGGTCCGCTCCACTGCCAAAACAACTATATTCCTGCTTTGTATGTGGATGATATTTTAGCTGGCCTTATTAGGACCGTTGACAAACCAAATTGAGTTGAGTATAAGGAAATTCTAGTTTGACTCGCTGATCAATTACTTGACTCGTGATTAATTTGAACTCAGAATAAATTTGAAAATTATGTTCGAACACGAGTTCGAGTAATTTGTTATTGTTTAAACTCGAATTCGATACTCATTTAGTTATATAAATATTTTTTAAGAAACTAATTTTTCGAACTCAAGTTGCTTGTTTGAATAAACTCATTTAATAGATCGAGATCGAGTTTGCATAAAGTTATTTATCCTTGAGGAACTAGATTCATTTATTATTTATATCACTTAAAGTATTAAATATACAAAATTCATTTATTTACTATATTTGGATTGACTCGTTAAACTCAATTAACTCATTCAACTCGAAATTAGACGAGTTTTCGAATGAACCAAATAGAATAATAATTTTTGAAACTCAACTTGTGAACCTAACCTAGTATTACTTTTATTCGAACTCGACTCAAGCTCTAACATCCTCAAACTTGAATTCAAGTTAAACGAGCTATTAATTGCTCCAATTGTTAACGGCACTAGCCGTCGTTAATATAAATTTGTTACCTAACGGAGATTTCCCTGGAAAAGCAAATTAAGACGAACATGGTGACATCTTTTGTGTCAGAAATCATGCATTAATAAATATAATGGCGTGGTATCAATAAGATTATCATTAAAGGTAATAATTAGCTTGTAGCTAAATGAGACGAATTTAATCTCAATCAATGCCTCAAGAACCAATATCAACGGAGAGAGCACAGTTCTATTTTTCCTCCAACAGAAAAAAAAAATGTACATTATTGCAAACCCCACGATATATAAGCAAACATAAAAATGATATTAATTGGCAATGTACACTCTCACAACACATCTCAAATAGATGGTTTTTTCCACCTTGAGCTGAGGGCTGTACAATTAAAAAAAAAAAAAAAAAAGGATCTATAATTCTCATATCATCATCATCATCATAACCTTATTGTTTTGTGGGGTGCAAAAAAGAATCAGCAAGAGAGAATCTCATCTCAACTCAAGCATCTATTGCATCAACAGGAAGTGAAGTTGCCCTATGCAGAGCTTCAGGAAGCAAGTCCCCTGTGCACAAGCTCTTGCTCGTGCTAATAAACTTTTCGTCAAAACTAGACGATACAAAATGTGTTCCAGAAGGGAATGACTTTAGTAAGTGATCATGATCATCCTCATCTTTACATTCTCTCAATGATTTAGTATCTTTTTGTTTGTCAACTTTTGATGTAAGGCCTAATTGTTTATCTCTAAGTTCCCTTAACTCCATCTGATACTTAGCCTTAAGCCATCTCAATTCCTGTCTGATCTCATGTTCATAATCATCTGCATAATCAGTAGTCTCGGTTTCCTCTAATACACCTAACTTCACCGCTTTCCCACCTTCTTTCTCTACAGGTTCATCTTCGGTACACGACTGATATTCGCTTGGAACTTCATGGTGGGCCCATATATCAGAATATTGTAATCCATCAGATTGACTAGAGACAACCGGTGCACCTTCTGTCACACACTGCTCTGAACCATCAAATTGATACGTTATTTCTTCAAATCGCCCATGAATGGCCCCACCACAATGGTGTCTTGAACAGTGAAGTAGGCTCTTTGATTGGCTGCTTTTTGAGGATAAGTAGTTGAGTCGAGAACCGTTTGATGGACAACTTTGATAGTAATTGTTGTTTTCATGACGAGGACTTTCTTCTAATAACCCCTTTTTCCATTCTGGCACCAAACAAGAAATTTCACCATCGATCATGTCGGCTATCTTATGGACATCTTGATTGGTGATATCTAACTCGAAAACCATTTCATTTGCGACACTAAATGCTGTGTCCGATTCAATGTCAAATGGGAAGTAAATATTGCGAACACGTCCTGCAATGTATCGTCATGAATAACAGCTTATAATTAACACAATATTATGTTGAGTCTTGTAATAACAAAGGCTTTCTGTTCAAATTGGTAACAAATGTCTTGTACAATAAAAGATCTTTTACCATTAAAAAGATAAGGTACTATGTTTTCTACGCCATTATAATTGAATTTGATCACTTCTTTTGTGAAAATAGTTGTGATTCCATCATACTTAACCTTATTTCAACAACCTTGCATCCGGAGAATCATTTATGCATCTTAAATGGTTTTTCATTATATTAAGAAATATGAAAGTTTTTTTTATAATGCGAAGGGTTTAAAGACTTTTGTATCTTACAAATACTTAAAACAAGATGCAATGTTCGTATTTAGAAAATTGGGAGGAGGTTAACATTGTTAAGATAAACTCCCAACAGTACTCTCGTGTAGGAAAGATTTTACGTCTTCTAATAATGGTGATTAAATATTGTGAAACGCGTTGAACATACCTTCTCTATCTGCGATTCTTAGCCTTAAGAAGATACCATCATCTTCTCCTCTTCTACCCTTGATAGAAATATCGACATCTTCAATATGGTCATCTTCATGGGTTGAGAATAGTTCAAATTCATTTGCTTCCGATTCATAACTAACATAGTTTGAGTAGTTATCAGTTGATGGGCCATTGGTAAGAAGATGAGTATTCATGTGAGGTATTCCATCAAACTCTCTCCAATAATCAATTGGCCTTAAATCATAGCCATAATCATCAGGCTGGAGAAAGGGGTCTTTAAGTAGTTCTTTTGCTGGAAGCCTTAAGGAAACTGTAACTAGACATTTCTCCACAAATTCTCGCACTTCAGGGTCCTGAACTTTGTACAAAGCATCTGGCTTTTTACCCTATTTAGGAAAACAAAAACAAAAAAGTTAAAAAAAATTATATCATATCTGAAATTTGTACATGAAAACATCGTAACAAGTATCGAGTTCATACTGCAATAACTTTTTTGTAGATTTGAGCAGGATGGGTGCATTCACTGTAAGGATATTCAAATGTGACCATTTCCAAAATGCACATGCCAAAGGCATAAATGTCTACCAATTCATTGTATTCCTCAGCGTATACCTCAGGAGCCATAAACTCTGGTGTTCCTGAAAGGAATAAAAAAATGAAGTTATCAATTACCACTAGTCTCTAAGGTACTGCCATTGATGTTTAGGATCTAATCGAGTTAAATGCATCTGCTGACTACAAACGCAAACTACTTAAGCTCTCTAGTACAATTATGCTAACTATACATTCACGATAAATAATATTAAAAGTTACCATAATTTAAAATTTTGACATTTATCAAGAAAAACACTTCAGGAGTTGTTCTTGGTTATTGCGATTTTTAATTATCGAGTTCAATGCATTTACATAACATAACGACTTTATAGGGTTTGAAATTACGCTTATAATAAAGACCACTTAACCAATTCCGTAATGGTTGCAAGAGGACATATTATCTAACACCTTATTTTCTTTCAACCATTTTTTAGGGCATTTCGTGAAACATAAATCATAAAGCTTGATATGGAAACTTACCAACACAGCGAGCAGCATGAGATTTACGGAGAATGGCAGCAAGGCCTAAATCACCAATTTTGACTTCACCTTGATTCCCATTAACAAAAATATTGTCACATTTAAGATCTCTATGTATCACAGGAGGATCATGGCTATGAAGATAAAGTAAGCCTTTCAAGATCTGTCTACACCAATGTTTTATTGCTCTAATATTAACCCTCTTATGTCTCTGCCTATACCTATAATCAAAATCATTAATCAATTTCACAACAAACAAAATAAAAAAAATAAACTTTTTTTTTTATGGGAAATGATGGATGAAAGTAGCTTACTGTCTAAGAGTACCAGAAGTGAACATTTCAGTAACAAAATTCATGTTCCTGTTTGAAGTATCAACCCAAGATGTGTAGAACTTCATGATGTTATTGTGTTTCAACGTTTTCAGCAGATGAATTTCACAATACAGCCTTTCAAGATCTTCAGGACTTTGCAGAAAATCATACAGCTTTACTTGATTCCAAGCCACTTCTATTCCTTCATACTCATCAAAACCCCTATAACTATATAACCAAAAAAAAAAAGATAAAAAATTTATCAAGAAAATCCCAATTTAAACAAAATAAAATTTAAAAAGGAAAAAAGATTGTATCTTTCTTACACTGTCTTTGAAGCACCCTTGCCCAAAATCTCATTATACTGCCACAACAAGAAACAAATCAAAAATCTTGCTAAAAAAAGAAATGAAATTAAAAAAAAAAAAGTTTGGGTGAAGTTAGTTACCCTGCCATATCTTCCAGTAGGATCTACTTCAACAAATCCAGATTGATCTGAATCAACAATACCACCATTCATTCTACCTTTTTTACTTTACTTGAATCAATCAATCAATCACTTTGGTACAAATTTATAAATTTTATATATATACAAATACAAATACATACATAAATATAGATTATAGATACAGATAAAAAGATAAAGTTGCAGCAACTAGTTTGTAGTAGTACTTGCAATTATTATGAGGGAGATCGAGATTGAGGTTAAGATTGGAATCCTCCTCGTAGAGTCCATCACAAATGATAAAAAATTATCAATAATTATTAAATAATAATAGTTATGAATTATAATTAATTTTAAGGAAAGAGAAACGAGATATTTCAACAACTCATAGACAACGAGGCAAAAAGATTTCTAAAAAGGCACACATTAATTTTATATTTTTAATTTTAATTTGATTTTTGTTAGGCCCACAGACAGGCATAAACACAACATATATATATGTGTGTATGTATAATGTCAAGACAAAAACACCCCTCTCTTTCTTTCTTTTCTTGTGTCTTTTTTTCTATCTCTTCACGAGCCACCCACACTTACACATGCATTTGTGCCTTTGTCTACTTGTATCATTTATTATTATTTTCAATATAAATAATGAATATCTATATATTCAACAATAATACTATACATTCAACAATAATACTAATTGAATTTGTATGTATCGACAACTTGAAAAGTAATGACTGTGAATTTGTGCGACCTTCTGTTTTGGTTTTGGATCATTTTCCTAATTTAATTCCGTGAGCAATTTTTCTAATTATTAATTTTGGGATTACTTTTTTAAGCTTGCTATATATTAATTTAGGAAACAATAGAGTATAGTTGAATACATTATGAATTTATTAATGATAAATGTTGATCTCAAAATAGTACGATAGTAATAATGACAATTATTATGATTTGTTATTGTTGAGGGGTGAATATAATTTCTAACATATTTGTATTTCTGAATACTTAATTTTCTATTGATCGATCAAACAAAAATTGTAAGTTTTTTACGACATAAGAAAGACAAATTAATTATTATGGTCTCTGTCCCAAATTTATTGGGGAGATTAAAAAATTTACCCTCATTTGTTAAGTTATAAAGGAATTTGACCTTAAAAAGAAACTTGCGAAATTGCCACATCCAGTAGCCGGTCACAACTTGTGACTGATGAGCCCGGACTTGCGACTTGTGTAGATAGGATCACGAGCTTGTGCTCCGTGTAAAAGTCCACATCTTAATTTTTGAGTACGGGTCGGTTTGAGTTCCCGTTCACAAATATTTATAAACAATGAAAAAAATAATAAACCCAACCCATTCCCCACAACCCGTAAACCACTAACCCTAACCATCACCACCACCCTCCATGATCAGCACACATAACGACCCCATCCGCCACCACATCCACCACCATGCACTACCGTAACCACAACTACGACAACTGGTTATCAACACTGCAACCACCATCTTTACCCGCAAATTAGGGATTTTGAAACAAAAATACACGGATCCGGTTTGTTTTTGCAAAATAGAATGTTTACAATGGATACTTATCAAGTATAATTGTAATTCAAGTTAAAATCTAGGGTTTAGTTTTGAGTATTCATTAAGGCATTTTATCAAACACTTGGTGTGCGTGCTTTTTTTGGGTGTTTTTGGAATGAAAATCTTTCTTTTCTTGTTAGTATTGGATGCATAGTATTATTGTTGTTGATTTGTAGTTTATTTGTTGTTAGAAAACGATAAAAAAACATTGGACCGAGATCATTCTCGGTGCGACGGAATTTCTTGGGCATGGCCGGGATTTGCGACTCTCGACTAGCAAATCTCGGCCAAAGCTAGTGTTGAGTGTGTAGACTTATGTTCACAAAGCTTGATCTTATTTAACTATGTTTGACTGTTTATGAATTTTGAGGAATTTTGTTAATTAGGTTTGACCTTTTTGGAATATTGTTAACTGTCGTTGACATGTTTTACTATTTTGGGCTAATATGGACTGTTTTTGAGTTTTATTCAATATGTTTGACTGCCTTGTACTAATATTGTAATTGATGAATTTTCAGGTATTTTTTGAAGCTTTGTTGATAATGAAGAACCAAATGAGTATTATTAAGGAGATTAATGCGTTGTTAACAGATTATCAGAAGAAAATCTTTCGACACACATGTTTTGGGGCTTAGTTGGATGTGCCGTGTTTGGACAATGTCACGTGTTATGTACATAACTTACTTTAGAGACGTTGTAACTGTCCAAATTTTACCAACCCTCGCGAGTAGGCTGAAGAGTTGTGGTTTAGGCTCACCCTCGATATGCGATACCATTCGTTCGTCGAGAGTTTTGTTTGGTGACCAGATTACAGTTTGGACTTAACACGAGTATGAAGAATTATATTCGGAAAGAGGTTCAGAGGACGAGACCTGCTATTAGAGATCGGGTATTCCATATCCATGCGCAATTGAAGGACATCTATATCTTCCATGTAGAGATGTTGTTTTTACAACCCTACATGTTTAGCATGTTGACGAAAATGAGCGACGAGGATTGTGCCCGCGTATGTATTATCATGCTCATGGAGCAGGGTTTTATAGGAAAGTAGGGTTCACAACTTGTGTCTCCGTATTTGATGTATCTTTTGAGGATTTCAACAAGATTAATGAGTACCCTTGGGGTTCTTGTATTATGGAGCATACTTAATATATGATGATTTGAAAAGCTAAAATAATGATGGTTTGTGATTTTTACTTAATAATGTTGCTTTGTTAGTTTTAGAAAAGGACATATACTTGTATACAACACCTACGGTATCGTATACGGTACCCTTGTTAGCCTTGTGCACTCCCCCAATTTTGTTTGTTGTCGTAGTACCCTCCACAATTCGCTTAAAAATCATATCTTTATACGCAAGGTGCATACGGGAGGAAGCCAACTTGGGAGAGTTTTAGAGTAGCTTTTGGCCTATAAATACACCACCATCCTCCCCATTCTCAACTCACTTCCATACCACACTCATACTACTACACAATTACCAACACACACCTCTCTCTACTTACTCTCTCTAGAATTTTCTTTTCTTCTTAATTTTAATTAGTTAGTAACTTTGTTAAAAGATTTAAGCTTTAAGTGTATGGAGGTGCTCTGAGACTACGATCTAGCAAGAGTAGTTGTACGCTTTGCCAAGTTTGATTATTAATCTATCGTCGTTATTTTTAAATATGTTGTGTTGTGTTACTATTTAGAAATGCATGCTAGATTTATGATTATGATAACCTAAACAAATCTGTGTTTGCTATGATGGACATTATGATAGGGTAGTTATGGTATAACCTACATTGTTACTATGTCTGTATGAAATTAAGTTATGCTTGAATTTATGAAATAAATCTCAAATGTTTATCTATCGAACTTATGTTGTGGTTTGACACATATTGATAGAATTTGGCCAATTACTATAAATAAGTCCCTCAATTATTCTGTGTCTGATGATCGATGAACTCGACATGGCCGTTCTCGTTATTGAAATATATTGGAGCGAGACACAAAGCATTGGACTAGAGATATATTAGATTTATCTTCATTTATCAAATGTTTTAGAGAGAACTTTCAGAACATCTGTGACTTGACCGTCTGTCCAAATACTCTGCATGAAGTGAATTGATTACTATTCTTGCTACTCTGATGCATGTTCTTATTTGATTGTTGCTTTAGGGTTTGCATGCTCGTATCACTTTTTCCATTACTGCTATTGGATATATGATAAGGTTTTCAAACATGAATTAGTTTCATATATCAGTTTAACATGCTAGAATAGTTACGATGACTTATATAAGATAATAATGAACAATTTAACCGGCCATTAGACAAGGTTATCCCAACTTATTCCGTGGGGTCACTTATGTTCATATTATTGTTTATTCAACAATTAATGCCATGATACGGATATCTATGATGTCCGAGCTTGGCTGTGGGTTAAATTGGTTGCTACATTTGGGATAACTTCCGGTGTAGTAGACATTTCGTAGCTTTTATCCATGTGACATGTTGTTTATCTGAATGCGAAAAACTCTACGTTAGGTAAATAATAGCCTTATTAGAACGACACATGAGTCACACTTGCTGCTTGCTACTATAATAATAACCTGATTAGACCCCGTAAGTAGTAGGAACTTAGGATTCCCAGAATATACAAATATAAAACACACTGACGTGTTGTCCGTCAATCGCGATTCCGACTACAGAATCGGTACCGGCCATTGGCGACACATCATAGACGCGCAAGACACCATTTTTGCTAGGTTATTGGAGGTTGTTAAGACTCATCCGATAATAACTTGTAAGTAAGATGTTCATTACAAATTGTATGTTTAGTTGTTTATTGTTTAACCCATAATTTTTTGAATTTTTCAGGGCGATGATGATGAGGGTTAGGGTTATCTAACTGACACATTATCAGTCACTACGGCAAATATCTCGGCTCCACATGTGTTGCATCGTAGTATGCGACAACGGCGATTAGTTAGGTCTAGACTATCATAGTATTACAAACCAAAATATTTGAAACTACTTGTGAAGAAATGATTGGAGGTACTTGAGGAGAAGCATGCAAAACCGTTAGTTAATTTTGGAGCCGATGATGAGATGATTGGTCAGGTGGTTACCGAGCCGATTGAGTCTATGGTTAATCAGCTAGATACCTTGTCGGTTGGCAACCGATTGAGTCTGTGGTTAATCAGCTAGATACCTTGTCGGTTGTGCCAGTTGAGTCGATGGTTAAATGGGTGGATACTGTGTTGGTTGAGACAGTGGTTGATCTTGTAGTTATCAAGCCGGTTAAGCATCGGGTGGTTAAGAAGCCGGTTGACGTGAAGGTTATAAAGGAGACTATATTGGAGATAGTAAAAAATTTAGTGAAAGATAATGGCCTTCTCACCTCCGCCGCCTGCGACTAGAGAGCCTAGGGTCATTGTCGGACCACCCTTTTTGCGCGAATTATGTTCGAGTGGCGGCAAGGTCCTTTATATGTTTATTTGATATCACGAGAGTTATATGTGTTTGACACGGGAGTAGTGGGCACGACTGTTTGGAGATTATGATAGCAGATACTTAGATAACACGGTGAGAGTCAAAATTTATGTATATTTATAACATTGATTATTGTTTACTGGTCGTGTTTTAGTTTTTACAGCAAATAGACTGTCGCACCCCCAAGACGCGTGGCAGCGGAAGGTATGGGGTGTCATGGGGGCGGCGACCAAATCAAATATCACAACACAAGAGTTACAACAAACGACCTCTATATGAGACGTTTTCAAAAATCATTACATTACAAACTTAAAAGTGTTTACATAAAAGCTAGGAGTTCGCATCCGATTCGTAGAATCACATAACTATTATTACAAAATATAGTAAATGCAATCTAATTCCTTGGTTGTTTCAAAATATGCGACTCGAGCTATTGCTTCCAAAGCATCCTACTGCGGCTGGTCACCTGAGAATACATACTAAAAGAGTCAACATAAAGTTGGTGAGCTCATAGGTTTGAAAACAATTGATATTATATTATATGGAACGTGTGGAACACAAGATTTCCTGTTTGTATCATCCAACAATGATAGTAATGTATTACAAAAATGTAAAAGAGGTGTATATTGTTGCCATGAGCCCATAGTTCGAGCTTAACTGTGGTGTCGGGTCACAATCAAGTGCCACGATCGTGGTGCCTCCCAGCGAGTGCCTAATCCAACACTCGTAAGAACAAATGATAATGCGTCCGTTTGACCAGTTAGTGCGACTAACCCGGACGGGGGGATTCAATCCCAAATAGTACTATTCATTAACATTCACGTTATATCGATACTAACAAACTATGTGTGGGGGACTTTCAGGATTAGTTAAATAACTCATGCAACTAATATATCGTGTTTTGTACTTGCGTTCACATAAAATAGCAGTTGTTAAAAGCAGTTGTATGTATTCTCACCCCTGAGTGGAAATAGTAGAAAAAGGGGCTATGAAACTCACCTGAGATAAATAACAAGTAGCAAGCAATTCGTGTTCCCAATAGAAATCTTCTAACGCCCTAGACGTATAAGATTGTGTAAGTAGATGTCTCAAAAGACCATCTATAGTGATTGTATAAGTGGAGGGTTAATGTCCACTTATAAGTTAGTAGTTCACTTAACTAGTATGTCCGTTCTTGTTTACTTATCGAAAGACGTGTACGAAACGTTGGTGAAAGTTTGTGAAAACATAATGTTGCTTAGTGTGGGAAGTGGGTGAAGCCCACGGGGGTCCGAGGGCAGCGCCCCTGGTGGCGGGGTCCAAGGGGTGGCAACCCCTGGTGGGGTCCAAGGGGCAAGGCCCCTGGCTGGGGTCGAGCTGACAGGTCAGCGCAAAATTTTTTTTTATTTCAACTTATATTTATTTTAGTAAAAACGTTTTGATTTTTGGTCATCAGCGACACAAGGCTTGTGTCGCTAATGTGGTGTTGGCGACACAATTTTAGTGTCGCAGAGGTGACAGTTCAATTGTTATAGCGACACAAGGGTTGTGTCGCAAAATGTGACGGTTCAATGCTATAGCGACACAAGGGTTGTGTCGCAAAATGTGACGGTTCAATGCTATAGCGACACAAGGGTTGTGTCGCAAAATGTGACGGTTCAATGCTATAGCGACACAAGGGTTGTGTCGCAAAATGTGACGGTTCAATGCTATAGCGACACAACGGTTGTGTCGCAAAATGTGACGGTTCAATGCTATAGCGACACAAGGATAGTGTCGCTAATGACTACTGGGCTTCAGCGACACAAGGACCAAAACAGATCAGTTTTTCCAATTTTATTTCGTAATCTAAATTTTCGAGGAAAAATCCAAGAAAAATATATGTTGTTTCTTATTATGTTAGGTACTTAAAATAATTTTTATAGAATTTTTAGACGAGTTTAAGTATTTATAAAAATTATGGATTCTCTCAAGGGTCAAAAAGTAGCCAATCAGGAGACATGCAAGGTGATTGAGTTTCTGGGAAAAATGCGTGCACATTTGGGACAAAGTCATCTCTACCACTATTATTCTTAACACAATTTCTGAAGTTTTGGCGTTGGTTTCAAGTCGTTTGGACATGTAAATCTCGAGTTATGACTAAAACAATAAGGGACAAATTTCTGCCTTTTTACCCAGCCCGCCTACATGTTTTTGTAAAAATTATTTCAGGTATCAAACGAGCTCCAAAAATTATGAGACCAGTGGAAAATGAAAGATAACTTCTTAAACTTAATTTTAGCCTTTTGAATCGTTGATTTTGGTCAAGTTTTGAGGTAGATATCACCTCCCAAAGTTGGACAAATTTTCTGGCCGGATTGCATGCAAAGTTCTTGCATGTTTAAAGTTATGAAAAACGATTTTTATGTATTCTTTTGGACATATATTAGTTAAGTGAGCACTTTAACATGTTTATAGGTGAATTACAAGTATTATAAAAGAGTTATATGTTCTTACAAGATTGAAAACGGATTGAAATGGAGAGGAAGGTGAGGAAAGAGCTTGATTTCTTGACTTTTCTTTGAAATTATGGTGGCGGTTTGTGGTGGTGGAGTGGTGGTTGGTGGTGGTGATGAGGTGGTTGATGGTGGTGGAAAGATGGCAGATTTTTAGAGAGAGGGAGAGAGTTGAGAGTGTAGAGAGAAGGAGGAGAGAATTTGGTGTGGGTTGTGTGTGTGAAATGAGGTGTAGGGGAGGTGTTTTGTGGGGTGGGCTTGGGCTTATTTGGGGTGGGCTTCTTGGGTCAGCCCAAGCCGAATTGGGCCTGGCCCAAAAGTGTTTCGGGTTCGTGACTCGTTTTCTAAACTTCGTGTTTCGTTCCCCGTTCGTTTAAACGTTAATTTGCGGTTTAAAAAGTCGATAATTTACGTTGAGCTTTTGTATAAGCTTTTAAATTTGTGAATAATATTCGGGATAAGTAGGTATTCTTAAAATATTAAATTGAGTCACAAAAGTATATTTCGGGTGTCAATTGGGGGTCGGGCTCGGTTTGCGCGTTTTTGTCGCGTTTGATACGTTTTAAACAAAACGTCAAAGTTTTTCGTGTATTATTATTTGAAATAATAATATAAGGTATATAACCACCATTTTAACTATAAATATGATTACGTTATCCATGGAAAGTTTTCACCAACGTCGTATAAATGGTCGGACCACGTCCGGTTGTTTCGCGTAATTACGAAAGTGTAATTCAAACAATTACGTAAGTGTACATACACCCATATACAAATAGTTGCAAATAATCACAAGTACTTAGCCTAATACAGAACTAAATACACGAAATTTGGGTTCTAGTTTAAGGTAATCATTACCCTAAAGGGTCGGGTGTCACATAGACAATTAGGCCTATCTACTAATGTGCTGTAGATATCATACTTAGCCACATAGCAGTCAACTTCACGTGCGGTTGCATTAGATGATAATGTCCCTACGTTTATTGAGATTTTAAAGACTCTCACAAAGTATGAGGAAGATATGGCGAACCGGATAAAGAAGAAGGGGCTGAAGCAGCTTGAGAAGAAATGGAAGAAGGAGGGTGTCAAGCCGGATCTCAATTGCAAAGGCGGAAGAGGCACAAATTGTAAATATTGTATTGGTTTCACAGATGGCAGTCAAGCCCCATCCCTAGCATGGTGGGAGTGTGACACTATGTTGTGTTAGCTAGAAAAAGTTTATACCTAAAAGTTTAATAAATACATTTGTAACCATACGCAGGTACTAGTCCCCATCCATACTTCGGCTGGTACTTATTAGATTCTACTAGTGTTGGATCTTCGTATGTTGGATGTCGAGGGATGGAATAGCTTTTCACGTGCTTGTAAAGTTGATGATCAACTGAATGTTGTCAAAGATTTGAGTGATAACCTCCCCCGCTATTAGCCACCATCGATTATCGGAAGAATATTAGTGAAAAGCTCTGGAAGAGTAATACCTTTGAGGTTGCCTTGGAGTTGGTGGATGATATGCCTGAGCAGACTGGCTGACTAGGGGACTACGGAGTATATGTGTTCATCAACATGGAGAAGGTGGTTTGTAATATAGACCAAGGTGAGTGGGTATATTGGGTTGATCGCGAGAGAGTATAGAAAACGGAGTATAGAAAAACGATGATGGATTATTGGCAGCTGTTGTTACCACTGCTACCGGTATTATATTTCGTTTATGATCCAGACTGATGATGAGTTATGTGTTGTATTACGTTTTACTTATTAAGTATTCGGTTTTGTATTTTGTTACCGGGTCATATATCTGGATACAATGCCTTATCCATGACGGATAAGATTTTATGAGATTCTTAGATTTTTTTAGATAAGATTTCTTATCTTTAAAAGAGATTTTGGAAAATATTTTAGGAGAATTTCTAGATTTTCGGATAGAATTATACTTTTAAACGATCTCATTTGATCAGTAGTTTTTCACATAAAATTCATAAAACATCTCAATTACTTTTCAAACTCGTATAAAGATTTAATCGATTTTATTAAAGATATTGAATGTACGATTCAAAACTTTAGATTTATCATTTACTTTTTTTTTCTAAATTGAAATAAGTCAATTAGATGATATTTAAGGTTTATATTTATTTTCGCGGTCATTTTGAATATATTGATTACATGCCAATGTCTTTTCCAATAAATGTTATAGAGTGTCTTTGAAACTTTCTTTAGCACCATAAAAACCATTGAAGTGCAAAGTTTTTTCGAAAAACGATTTTACAAAATTAGGTTCACCACTTGATGCACCAAATTGTATGAAATGGAAGGTAGATTTGTATGTTATTGATATAACTGATGATGTTGATGAGTTTGGTGATTTTTTTGTCATGCAATTAATTATGCTATTGATAGAAATGTTTCGGGTATGGGTAGAAATGAACCTAGTAATAGTAGTAGTTCTGTTTTTCAACAACATTTTCAATAACTACCAACTCATGATTATGACTAACCACTTAAATATCAATCATTTCCAGAATTTCCGTTTCCTTATCAACCACAATATCAATTTCCTCATCATGTTGTTCCACAATACCCAACAAATACCACAAAACAACCAAGACACACAATTTAAGGTAGATGAACAAACCCAAGATGATCATCACTATTCCTAATATAATGAAGATGTTCACGGTAATTCAGAATATCATGTGGAGCTTCCTGATGATCATCCTCATGATTATGATCATTATGATGAAAAAAATATCAAACTACCTCAACCTTTTGACCATCCTTTTGGTAATTACATTGTTGATGACGATGATGAGGATGAGGAGCCGGATACAAGAGAAACATATGACAAACCAATACGACTTAAAGCAGAGATATTCTAGAACATGCCACCATTCTCATGCGAAAATGAAAAAGAAAGTAAAAAACGATCAGTTGTACCATGTATGAACCCTCTTATCGGGCTCAAGTTGGACAAAAATTTGAAAATAAAGAGAAGTTTCTTCTTCGACTGGAAGTAAAGTGCACTTCGTATAAAGATAGTAATAACTTCCAAGTTAGGATGTTAGCTGATGTTCACACATGTTCTTGTACTCAAATGATGTCGAATAACCATCATGCTACAAGAAGGTATTTGGTAATATCTTAAAAGAGTTGATGACTTTGGAAGGACGTGCATACAGAGGCAAATAAATCAAACTTGATATGACAAAACGATTTAAAACAACCTTTCACGTAACCAAGTTTGGAGAGCAAAGTGTTACGCTATAGAGTTGTTGAGAGGTAGTGCCGAATAATCATTTCGAATGTTTCCCCTTTACCTAAACAACCTGAAGCTGCATGATATTTCTTATTTTTATATATATTTTAGTGGAAATATCATTCCCAATTATACATCATCTAAGTTGATTTCATCAACTTACGGTACTTATTTAATTTAAAATTCATTTCAGGTACAAATGTTCAAGAGGTGGAGGAAAGATGAATGAATTGACGATGTTGCAGATTTTGCGAGGCTTAACCGTTTTGGTCATATCTTCGTCATATAGATTCCAATTGAGTTGATTCAAAAGTCAAAATTCTTGAAACTCAGAAGACTAAAGTTTTATTAAAATGAAAGTCTACCAAAACATGAGTACCCGACGGGTGTGGCATAGTACCATCCGGGTAATATGCCTTGATTGATTTTGTCCCATTTAACACTAAATTAAACCCTAATTCTATTAGGCTTTGATTAGAGACGACTAGGAGAGATTTTGGGTGGCTTTTGGAGAGATCTTAAGCCACCAATCATCATCTTAATCATTATAGAAGTTAGAATTTTTCTATGCTTATTGTTCTTTGTATGTTTTAGTCCATAATCATGGGCTAAGTTCTCTATGTTCATCTAGGCTAATAACCTCTATGTTGGACATGTTTTAGCGATTGATTATATTTTATGTGTCAATTTGACGTTTATTTAACGAACAACTTTTATTTCAATTGAGTTAACTCATTCAATTGATGTTGCATTTGTTCCAATGAGTCAAAACTCTCGCATTTAACGTCTCGTTTACATCGATCGATTATATTGATCTTGTGCTTTTGATTGGAGACGATAAAAGAATTGAATTGGACTAAGTTAACTGTAATATAGGTGGATCATGCTAAGAGAAATCTCGAATGATTGTTGATGTTTATGAAAGTAAGATCAAACAATTAACTCATCAAATTAATTGAATTGTCTATTAAAATTAAGAGGTATAAGGTGTCAAGGAAGCTCTCATTTTGTAATCTTGTTTAGGTGAATGTATTGTAAAAAAAAGTAGTCCAACTAATAATTCTCGCATGTTAATTATCAATCTAGTTCTTAATCAAAAACGTCAAACACTATGGGTAAAACGTCTAAATGAACATGCTTCTCTACTCTGAGATAAAACTATCTTTTAATGGCTTTAGTTTATTGTAATTGTTAAAGTAGAATCATTCGACTGTCTATCGTTAAGAGACACAGAAACCCCAATTTCATTTTATTTAATCAACTATTAACCCTATAAACAATAATCAAAATACATTATTTATTTTTGCAATATGATAACCTGGAATCTTATCATAACTATATTACTACTCGATTAAGTACACTTGCCTAGTTGTGTACTAATTCATACTTTGATACCTTTCTTATTATTTTTATAACTCGGGATTTACGCATCACTAAATAACCAGGGAGCAAAACGAATGTGCTTACAAATAAGAAAGATAAATTTGTAATGTGTGAAAGTCCCTATTCTTGCTTATGGATTAAGTAAGACTAAGTTCAATAGTATAGCGACAATTGTAGAGGGGGGGGGGGTGAATACAATTTTACTTGTTAATTATAGTAATTTTATTTTTCTTAATAGTTATCAAGTATTTTTAAAGCTTATTGTATAGCAAACTGGAAATAGATCACAATATATGTAAAGGCCGATAACAGAAAGTTGAACACTATATAATTTTGAATGATGAATTTATAAATGATACATTATATCAACATATTGAATTGCAGAATAGTTAAAGCCTATGCTAGAAGTAGCTGAATACGATTACAAGTTCAAATGTTATTCTATGTGAGAATAGATATTCTATTATTCACTTACACAATTTGCAGTTAGTAATTCTTTATCACCGATCGAAATCAAAATGATAGCCACAGATCAGTAGGTGCAAAATAGTGCAATATCTCACTCTATTTATAGACATATATTTCCTGTGAATATCTCCTATAGTTTAGGGTATAGAATGACATGTATCGCTGTGATAGAGGCCTTCCACTAACAGACAAACGGTAGGTGAGAATCTTTTGTGTTCCATACGAGATCATGCATTCTTCGTGTGTTGTGGTTCCACCAATCATAAAGAGGCATGATTGTCGTACTCTTCATCGCTGGTAACTTCCCAAGTTACTGACGAACAGTACACTTGGGATTTCATACGCACATTGACTTGAACATGTTTGTTTCGTAACAATATTATTCTTGATATCGTTGGAGAATAAGAAGCTTCATCACTCACTGTGAGCTAACATGCTCTTGTATAGTGACCGGTCTTGATTTCTTCCAGTAACATCCTTTTATTCTAATCACAGCGACTGTTGTGATTATGGATGCATAAGTGAGTTTTCACTTGTAGTACCAGTGAGTTGAGTAACTACTGGTAGAGACTATTGCAGTAGTGACTTCCACCACTGGTAGTGGATTGAATCTTGTATGTTCAATGCATATAGCGATTGGAACATTTAGCGATAAGTTCTTTAAGCAATAGTAAATCTACAGAGTTTAGTCATCAGTGGCTTAGCGATGACTAGGTTGACCAGCAACCGATGTGATAAAGCATTCTTGGAGTTTTGACTTCATCATTTCTTATGAAGAACTACATGGAATTGATTCATCAAATATCAGTGACCCAACAATGTGTTATATGTCCGATGGTGCAGCTGTAAGTAACTATAATTGGTTTTCATCTATGTTCACATACGTATATTCTACTATAATTGATATATTTAATGTTCTTGCATATACGAACATTTGTTAACAAAACATGCCCAATAATTAACATAGATGGGTCACTTTTGAAGGGGTTTACTTGGTAACTAATTTAATTATTGTGGCGATGAATGGAAATAATGGCATCTTGCCACTAGCCTATGGAATTCGGGCATCAGAGACGGTCAATATTTGGACGTGGTTTTTGGGAAACTTACTTGACGACCTTAAATCTACTGGTGGGATCGATAACTTGAGTATCATTTCTGATAGGGCTCCTTCAGTGGCAACCGGTATATCAACTATCTTTCTAGAGTCATTTCATGCCCTATGCCGTAGTCATTTGTTGATGAACTTGAGAAGCAAATCTTCCAAAGTCAAGCACTTTGGATGGCATTATTGGGAAATGTGTAACGTATACCGTAAGTCAGATTTTGATTACCATTTTGATGTGATTTATAGACGTTTGCAAGCCTCATCTAAGGTTCTAAGAGATGTTGGGAAAGAAAAATGGTCAATGCATCATGCTATACATACATGTTATACTTACCTCACAACTAACAGTGCAAAGTACATTAACGTGATTAGCAAACATGTAAGAAGACTCCCTGTCATAATGCTTTTGGACTTTTTTTCAATCTTCAGTACATAGTGATATTTCAAACATCGGAACACTGGAGCCAGAGTTAAATTATTTATCACACCATATGCCGAGCACAAACTCGGGAAATAACTAAGCTGGAATATAAATCCATCTACAAATATGATTTTTGAGGTGGTGGATGGGAAAAGAATGAGACAGACAACTTGGAAACACGAACATGCAGTTGCATGCAATGGTAGTTGTCCGATTTACCTTACAAACACGTTATGGCAGTGACATGCTTTCTACAAACAAGACGATGTAACCTGCTATGCGGTGAAGTATTTCACGTCGGACACATATCGAGCAGCCTACACAGAGACTATGATCCCAAATGGCTCATCCTTCAGAATGGGTCGATCCAAATGATCTGCATACTGTGTTACCACCGGTCCTTGTGAAGAGGCAAAATGGTCGCCCACCTGGTCGTACTCGTATTCCTTCCAAAGGAGAGGAGAAAATAAAACCCAAGAAACAATGTAGTTGTTGCAAAGAATATGGTCTAGCGAATCTAATATGGTTGTATGGCTCCTTACGCTATAACAATAAGTTGCTAACCTTTAGTCATATATAAACTAAATATTACATTTAATTATTAATATCATCTTAAATTTGACTTTCAGAAACATCCACAAAATCATAAGTAAACGTTGAAGCCGAAGCGTCTTAATCAACTCAGTCTTATCCAAGTTTTCATTTGAATCACCCTTGAAACTATTGTAATGACAAAATGTATGTTATCTACTAGTTGACAATATTATCTATGTTTTATTACTTGTGATTTATTTGATCGGATAACTTTCCTTGATGTTCAGTATGTTGTGTTTGACGAACACTAAAACATTTCCGTACATGGGAAAAAAAACATTACATAAACAATACAACACACTAAGTTGAAATATATAGTTTGAAAATTATCCAATTGATTGAAAGATAAATACAAATTATAATAATTGACTACTAACTAATTGAACAACTGTCATAGAAATGGATACCGGCATCATAGTTTCAGAATTTGATGGATGGGTTAAATATCTGCGTGTAATATAGACCTCAATTTCCTTATGTATTTTCGCATAGGTAGATCTGCTTCAATTACTCGACGTCATCATTTATCAATTGTAAACTAGTATCTAGGTCTATATCATGCTATTTAAAGTAACAATCAACTTATGTGGAGCCCAATAACCCAGATCTTATAAAGCGTAATCCGAAATTTAGTTTAAAAAATGATTAGTGTGAACCATTTCATAAAGTGTTTTTTATTTATCCAACCATTTTGTAAGTCACAGGTGGGGAAAATTGGTATAATTTTTCTTTTAGGGCAAATTTTTTAATTTCCTAAGTGATTGTCTACAACACAAAAACATGCATTTCAATAAACATAATCATTACATTCTACTTTTTTGCAAGATGACAATTTAGTCTTACTTTTTAACCACATTTTATGGTATGGACATAAAATAAATGAACTTTAATTAATTATGTAGTGGTGGTGATATTTTTACCACTATTTTTGACAAATTACTATAATTATGGGGTTAATAGACAGATTGGGTATCAAACTTTACTCAAATGTTCACTTTCATGAACCATCTTCATTTCGATTCAATTGGATGAACAAACTTCTAAACTGTTCACTTACATGATCGGTCGATTCATTTAAATGAATAAACTTAATTAAGATAGTTTATCTTGATGAATGAATTTCATTAGATGGGTTATCTTGCTGAATAATTTTAGAAAGTTTGTTTATCCAATCGAATCGAAATGAAGATGTTCATGAAAGTGAACATCTGAGTAAAGTTTGATCCTCAATCTGTCTATTAACCCTATAATTATGCATTAAGAACTTATATTGTACACATAAGTAATGCACAACTTTGGTGAATTTATAGAAAATAATGATAAACAGTGGTAAGGAACCTAATTGCTAATGATGTTTTGTGGTGATTTAATATAAACAAGCTTGTAAACAAAGTAAATGAATGAAGTTAGGAACTTTTTCAACCATCAAAAGATTAGATGTTAGCTCAAGTAATGTAGTAAAGATGCTTTGTAAACTTTATATGTTTAGTTAAGACTTGTAGGCATCAAATGCAAGTAATTATGCTTTAATTGCTATGACTCATAGTCATTGAGGATTTAAACATAAGTTTAATTATGTTAACAAGATGATGTTATATGTATATAAGTTACTAGTAGCCACCAAAGAGTAATTAGAGACTAGCATGCAACATATGATGAAGCTTGAGGAGCTTAAGTGCAAAATTGACCAAACTTGCACCTAGTTTGACTTAATCAAAATAAATAGTCTTTCTCCCTTATTTGGGAACTTGCAAACATAACAAAAATAGAGCCAACACCCTAGAAAAATCTGGAACAAAGAAGAAGATAGCTACACTTGTTTCTTGATCAATTCTTGAAAAGTAGGTGGGTGAAGAACTTAGTCCTTGTGTTTGTTGGTATCCTTAAAGTACAAAGCTTGATGTGGCAGCTAGGTAAGCCTTCTAATTTTATTAAGCCTTTGAAAATTAGTTTTTATTATGATAATTGAAGATTAAAATAAGATTGATGTGAATTGGAAGTAAACAAAGAACATAAGGGAAAGACTAGTTAATTTGTATGAAATTTTTGTCAAAAATGGACGGTTTTCCATGGGGTTTTTCATTCCAAAATATTAAGGTTCCTTAATTGTGGTTATAATGTGTAAAAAGGGGTCCTTAAGGCCTATAATTGAATCAAAACCGAAAGCACAGTCAGCTGCCGTCGAATAGGAAGTATGCTGAATTTTAAACAATGCATCCCAAACTTCGTAAAATCATATAAAATCAACCGTAACTCCGTTTGGGGCGTATGACCTGATATTTTAAAGCTAAGAGATTCTATTTCATAATATCATGAATTTATGTATTGATGTGGAAATGATATTGGTCAGGTTCTTAATTTAGTGACTGTCTGGTCGCAGTTCAGACACCGAACGGTATTGGTTGAGTTACTTAGCATCTCATATTGGGGATTAGTGTTGAATCGTGATCTACATTAGACCCGAGGTGAGTACCGGTTTAACGGGTAACACTAAACCTGAATTAATTAAACTTCATGTAATACTCGTTATGGCAAATTGCCATAGTCGTATGTGATTATGATATGCATTATCTCTTAGTCTATGTTGAACATGTAGTTGTTGAGTTTTGTTGAATGTGGAGGTATCGGTTGACTAGATGTTGATTTTTGTTATGTTCGGACATCCATGTTGTTGTAGATCAATGGTGTTGATTCTACAGAGCCAACCTCCTTGATATTTTTGAGGGTTGGCAGTAGCTGAACCCTAAGAGTCGTTGGTTCCTTAACGATTATTGGTGGACCACTATTAAGCTTCCCTCACCAGGTCGGTTGGTGTGTCAAACTCCCCAATTAGAGTCGTTGAGCAGGAATTGCTACCCTGCAACAAACGATTGCTACTGATCATGCTAACACACCTCATTGTGGTAGGATAGCCTTATGTGCAATACTTATGTGGATTATATGTTCATGTTGCTTGTTTCTTGTGGTTGTTTCTTGTTAAACTTGTATTCACTTAGCTGTTTACCTAAGCCCCCTCATGTTACCCCACGTGCATGTAAGGATTAGGTGGCCTGGTGAGGATGAGATGCTTCTAATAGGTTGTGTTGTTTTTGAAACACTTATGCTGTAACTATAATATGTATGTCTTTATGGTCGGTTGTTGATAGCACGGTAACACCGATATGGTATTTTTGGGATTGGCGCATCCGAATGTAAATATTATAATGTATATCCGTTGTATATGATAAGTTGTTATGAAAGAAAACATTGGTAAACGTTCGATTTATAAACGAACACTCGCAGCTTGAAATCTAGAAAGAATGATACTAATTATGATGAATTGAAAAAAAAAAACCACAAAAAAGGGATTAAAAATGACGGTATGTAATTCTGTCTACGAATTATATATATCCATTGTTTGTAATGTCAATTTGATGTCGAATAATTTCTTATTTGTCAATCATTCTAAAGTAATTAGTTTTTTTCCCTTGTGGAAGTTGAGTACATGTAGTAGATGATATTTTTTATCAAATGTGTGTTTGATGTTAATTTCGATTTCATGTTTTATATGATTATGTTTTTCTTTAACATGTTTCTTTAGGTACCTTTATATGAACGAACTCAAACTGTTCGATGTAACGCTAATTTAAATGTCCTTTGTTTTATGTATGATTGTTTATGTCAAAAGAAGTAACACACGTGTGATGATTGTTAGGTACCTTTATGATTGTTTGAAGTAAACTTTGTACTAATAAAATTCGTTATAGTTTAACTCAAACTGATATGTTAGTTGTAATACTAAAATTGATATAACCAAACTAATATAATTGGCATGCCGTCTTTGTACTAATAAAATTGATATTCACAATCCGCAGTAAAACCGAAATATGATTGATCAACTGTAAAACTAAAAAGTTACTGCAATGACATCACCCTTAACTAACAGATAAAGTTTTTTGCAAGGTTACTTATATGTAATAAAAATGAAATTTCTTCAAGTGTAAACCTGGTCTAACAGATCAAATATACTCCGTATTTGTTTAGCCTAAAAAAGTATCATTATCATTTATAAGAAAACAATGTTACTATATGAAAGTTTAAAACTAAATATTCAGAACTATAGTTTATACGTTATACGTACTCTGATTGATATGTTAAAGGTGTAAGCTAAAAAATTTCATAACTAAAGTAAATGAAACAAAACAATAATAAACGAATGATCAACTGTAAAACTATAAAGGTACTGCAATGACAATACCCTTAACTATTCAATAAAGTTTTTTGCAAGGTTACTTATATGTAATAAAAATAAAATTTCGTCAATTGTAAACCTGGTCTAACAGATCAATTAGTGATAGAAAAATTCAACAGAAAAGTTGTTGTACTAACAAGCCTGGTTATATATTATGAAACATATTTTGGTGGTTACGGTAAGTATGAGTATTAATATGTTCTATCATTTCATTTAAGTCCATTATTTGCAGTTGTAATATTAGTTGTACTAATAAAATTGATATAACCCAGCTAATAAAATTTGCATACCATTTTTCTGTTGTTGTCATTCTTTTTTAACTTTTCTAATTAGAGATGTCAATGATCCTATCGCTTCTATAATTGCTTCTATAAACTTTATCGAAAATTTTGGACATTATAAATGATCTTATGATGAAGTTTCTTGATAGTGATGAATAAGTGTTCTTAGGCTCGGACAGTATTTGTCATTCCGATCAGACTTCAACAATGATTTGTATATATCCAATTTTCTCAACAACATTAACATTTGGGGACTACCTAAGCACAAATTAATACTCAAAGTTGTATCCCGATACTGCTACTTCAAAATTTCGATCAAGCAGCGGGGTTATGCAATAGTACAAGGTGACAGGTCACAAACCTTAGCGAAAAATTGACTGAGGAAAAAATCTTAATGAGTACCCATGTTGGAACAAGAACTTGTGTCCCACGAATGTTCATTGTCCCTTTTGATAAACGAATACCGTTTAGGTTTCAAAAAAGACAGTATTCATTGGCGGTATGCTTCCCAATGACCATTAATGAGAGTCAAGGACAATCACTTTCTCATGTCGATTTATTTCTTCAACGTCCGGTTTTCACTCATGGCCAACTATATGTTCCACTTTCAAGAGTTAAAAGCGAAAGTGGATTAAAGGTCTTGATTTGCATCAAACACAACCAACTCCACAACCAACGTCGTTTACAAATAAGTTTTGCAAAATTTGTATTTTTCATACTTTTGCTTATACTATTTCATTATTACTATTTTTTAAACTTACAAATTCTTTATTCCAATATGGTTTAATTTATGTTACTAATTATTTTCATTCTTAATAAACTTACACTAATTAAATTATCAACACTAATTTACTGATTACTCACAACTAAACATATAATTATATTTTTTACACGATCATGCATTGCACATACTCTCAGGGCCCAGTTATATTATATTTCCTTTTATCTTAGGTGAGTGTGCGAAAAAAGAATCATTGGACTTTAACATTTAAGGCAATTTAAGTGTTTCATTTGTTAACTCTTCAACTTGAACTCTAGTATCAAATCAAGGTCTACACCCTACTATATCTTCAAGCGGTCTTCAATTTCAATGGAGCACTTTCTTATAGTGGTGGTCACTTTGAAAATCACTTCAATTTTTAAGTAATAGAATTGCATTTAAAAAGTAGCTAGAGTAATGTATAATTCTCACTTATATACCTTCAACCTCTCACACATAATAATAATAATAAAAAAAGAAATACTCATATTGTGACCATAATTCAACTTTAAAATCTAATAATTTACTCCGATTTTTCTCCTAGTGTCATTATCAAAATTATTGGGCTATTGACTTTAACATAAATAAAATAATAAAACATGTGATTGTTTACACTATATGAAAAATGTAATTAGTGATATAAAGATATCAATTAAAAAAGGCTAATGCATTTTAAAATCGATTATTTGCAATTATTTGGTTTGTTTGCACATAGAATTGAGCTTTTACTTTTATGTTTATATTATTATGTAAAGAATCATGTACTTGAAGTACAAGTGCACTCTCTTATATGTAAAACTACTTAATTATATTTTTTCACCCGATTGTAATGATCATTTTGAAAGCAAGACAGTACATATGTTATTATTGTTATTATTATATATTGTCATTCGAAGGCACAAGAAAAGAGAATGAAAGTGGTGAAAATGAAGATGCTACAATCGACAAGTGATAAAATCATGTTAAATATGATACCGAATGGAGTTTTGAAGGCGGACTAGAAGTTGTGAGCATTACAACAAGTTAAAAGAAGGAAGACTAAGATAGTTTGAACATGTAAAGAGAAGGCCGAAGACGACGCCAGTTAGGAGAGTGGAAGATCTCCTTGAAACTTGACATGAATGAGCTTCTCTTGACCGAGGACATAACCTCTTGTAGGAATTTCTAAGGGCAGGAATTAGGATTGATGAATAGAGTGTTTTAGGTAAACCGATATATTATATATATATAAATAGGTATTTATAAATATCAATTAAAAATAGTTAAGTAGGACTTTTTTTAGGAAAAATTAGGATAGATGAGGAAGGTGTGTTAAGTAGATAGATATTTTATCTTCCTAGTGCGTTCCTATAGGCTTATGATAGATGAGTAGAGTGTTTTTGGGTAAATAGATTTCTTTTTCTCTCTCTTTTTCTTTTAAGGGTGTTTTAGATAGATAGAAGTTAATATTTTGTGGTGGATGATGAGCATCAACAGATTGCCTACTAGAGTTAATTTTCATGAAAAAGACATTGATATCTCTTCGTTATAATGTCCTATGTGCATGGTGAATTCTGAAGACGTGAATCATTTGGTTTTTAAATGTGGCACGGCTTCGCAGATTTGGACGAAGGTGGCAAACTAGTTAGACATTCGGTTTCCTATGGTGAACGAAGTCATGACAATCTTAGACTAGATGGACTCAAATTCATTAGCAGCTACAAGTAAGAAGACTATAGAGGTGGTTGTTTATACAACCATTTGGATGATATGGTGTCTTCAGAATCGCATTGTCTTCCGGTCTCCGATTATGAAGAAATGTCACATATTCGATCTTATTGTTACTCATTCCTTTAATTGGTACCTCATAGATGTGCTAAAAGAAACACTTCATGGACATTGTGGATTTAAAACCCAATGTTGCATATGCATTTGTAATTTTGCTAGTTTCTCTCTAGTTTTTCTATATATTCATCTAGCCGTTCAAAAAAAAGATAGATAAATATTTATATTGTATATATATATATGTAGTATTAAGATAGATGGATATGATGTCTTAGGTATATATATATATACTATTTATTATTTTACTACTATTAATATTGTTATTATGATTATCAGTATTATTCTTAGTTTTATTATTATTAATTTTACTATTAATAATATGGTATTTCATTTTGTGTGTTGGTGGACGCAATTTTTCTCATGTATATGGGTATGTCGGAGGTCATTGCGAAAGCATCTTTTCACCTTCAAGTAGATGTAACTGTTTATATCATATCGCGCTCTCGACGGAATTGAATAGTATTGTTGTTGTTGTATTATATATTTTCATCAATCCAATTGACAATATTCCAACTTCAGCTTCATGTTGTTTATGCAAGTAATCCCAAAATTGTCTAAGCACAGATGCCCAATCCATAACTAGAGAAACTTTTTTTACTATTAATAAAAGGAACGAAATCTTTCTAGTTATAATCTACAAGAAAGAATTACTAGACAAATTTTAGGCAAAAAGGTGAAACCATTGGATTGAAATCAAATGGTTGACGAATGGATGTCATTAGTTTTATAAGATGCAAGAAAATAAACCATGCCGATTTAACACACGAGTGAAGACTAAATACGATAAATCGATCGCAAATCCAAAAATTCAAGTATCATATATTGTTAAATTTTAGGTAAAATGAACTTCAACAATATTTAATACTCCGATGTTATGTAGATTTTGCTTACAACTTTCCTTTATTAAAATTCATAATCATAATTGCATATTGAAAACAAAACATTAAACTGATAATATCAAACTAGCAGTATATCCACGCTATGCAGCGGATATTTTGTGAGATGATGATATTCAAAATAATGTCAAGTCAGTGAATATTGTGAGCTAATTTAGTAGGTTTGGTGTCGATAACGTTAGTATTCTCATTAACTGGATTTTGTGTGATAATAGAAGATGTCGATAGAGGTTAAATTTATGATGATGAAGTCGTAAGGAAAAGATTAAAAACTAAAAAAGATTTTCACTTTATCTGTATAATATAGTAAATTATAAAAGATATTGACTTGTAATTGTTATAACAATTGATTGTCTTCTAATTTTAAAGTTTGATATTTGAACTACATAAAGAAGAGAAGCTCCAAGTATTTTGTTTACAAATCAATGTGGTATCAATTTTTCTCATTTGATTTTGAATAATCTACATTAAGCTGTCCACATTGATAACTAAAGCAAACTATTCAACTTTATTCTATTTATTTAAAGAGTTATTGAAATTTAAGATTGAGAGGTAAATTAGGTATGCATTATATGTAGTTACCGATTAAAAATTACAGATGATTATGCAAAATTGGTATTACAATGAATATTGTGTTGTAAACTGAATTTTGTTAGTTAAGAATGAATAATGGGTACCGTTTGTTAGTAGTTGATGAACGATGTGTAGCGTTTGTTAACAACTTTATGTTAAATATTATTCATCAATGAATATAGAAATTAAAGAACTTTTGACAAATGGGATTACATACTGTAAATGTTTGAATTTTCTGGTTTGAATCAGTTTGTGTAGCTGTATCAGAAAATGACATGAAAACATTGACATCTTGAAATGTATTTGATAATTCTTGTCATTTTATTTAATGTTAATAACACATTCATTGTTGTATCTTAGAAATAGAATATTATGGAACATGAATATCTGAATTCTGTTGTTAAAAATATTATGAAAGAGAATTTTGTATTTAGTAATAGATGTTATTAGCTTATAAACTCGCGATAATGCGGGACAAATTTAATTTTTATAAATGAATAAAATTTTGTATCAATTTGTGGCCGATTTTTTATATAATTTATATACCTGCGATAAAGCGCGACGAATTTAACTTTTATAAATGAATAAAATACCGCGATAACGCGGAACGAATTTAATTTTTATAAATGAATAAAATATTTGGTCGATTTTTTTATATAGTCTATAGACTTGCGATAATGTCGGACGAATTTAATTTTAATAAATTAATAAAAATATTGTGGCCATTTTTATATAGTTTATAGACCCGCTCGCGGGACGAATTTAATTTTTATAAATGAATAAAATAGTTGGTCGATTCTTTTATATAGTCTATAGAAGATTTGTGATAACGCCAGACGAATTTAATTTTTATAAATGAATAAAATATTGTGTCCCGATTTTTTTATATAGTTTATAGACCCGCGATGATACGAGTCGAATTTAGTTTTTATTTGGTCAATTTATTTATATAATATATAGACCCGCTATAACGGGACAAATTTCATTTTAATAAAATGAATAAAAAATTGTAGTCAATTTTTTTATATAGTTTATAGAGTATTTAATTTTTATAAATAAATAAAATATTTAATCTAGTTTTTTAATATAAATAAATACATCAAATATTTAAGGTGCCAAAAATGTAATTATATGAAAGAAATTAAGATCGTTGGATCGCAAATGGTGGAAAACAATGAAGGGCTCAGATTCCTCAATCGTATATATTTTTAATTATATATAAAGATTTGACATGTTGAATATTTGTGCAGAGAATTTTTTTAAGACGAGGTTTTTATACCTGATTGTTGCGACGGAGATTCTAAAACATATACTACTTCTTAGATGCTTGAGTGTTATGCTTCTTTAGATCCGTCGATATCAGTTATAATAATATATATGCAAACATTGTGTAATTTACCCCCAACAACCTAACTAATCAATCTCATATAATTTATGTTTGTATGTAACAAATATATTTCACTCGAATAACTTATTCAACTTTGAGTTAGATTGTTTTTTTCAATTTCTGTTGAAACTCAAATTTAATAATTTGATGGTACATAACAAATATATAATAAACAATCAATAAAATCGATTTGCAATATAAAAAAGCATGTAACATCAATTCACCATTCATCATTTTCTTTTTTCACATTTCACTTGCATCATACATATCTTACTTATTATTTGTACTTTACATGTTTTCAGTTTTCTTTCTATCGTTTAGAACATCATTTTGCGTTACACATCCAAATATAACTAAAACAACATTCTTCCATTTATTTGAAGATTAATTCAAGCGATTTGATGGGATAGAAGTGCGTAGCTTCTGACTTTCGTCCTATAAGCCTTATTGGAGCTCAGTATAAAATCATCGCGAAGATCCTCACCAATAGGATACAAAGTGATTAACCCCATTGGTAGTCAAGAGCAATCCACCTTCATTAAAGGTCGCGAAGATCCTCACCAATAGGATACAAAGTGATTAACCCCATTGGTAGTCAAGAGCAATCCACCTTCATTAAAGGTCGAAAAATCTTGGATGGCCCTCTAATGGTGAATGAGATTATTAATTGGTATAAACGAAAAAGGAAACAGCTCATGGTATTCAAAATTGACTTTGAGAAAGCTTTTGACTCTGTTTCGTGGGACTTTTTGACTCGTGTCATGTCCTTTATGGGCTTCGGCCAAGTTTGGATTAATTAGATTAAAGGTTGTCTTTTTCTCAGCTAGTTTTTCTATCATAGTTAATGGAAGTCCAACAAAGGAATTTTCGATTCATCGCGGTTTAAGGCAAGGGGATCCCCTATCTCCCTTCCTCTTCATCATACTTATGGAAGGTCTTCATCGTGCTATAGGAGGCCAAGTGAAAGAATAGCTTAGCAACCTTAACAGGTTGTAAACTGCAAAAAAATGCCCTTCATTTATTTAGGTCTTCCAATCAACGCAAACGTGTCTCGTATTAAATATTGGGATCCCATCGTTAGTAAGTTTAAATCTAGACTTTCAAAATGGAAAGTTTCTATGTTATTGATTGGAGGTCGTTCTACTTTGGTCTCCTGGGGCCCTAGGAGTTTATTATTTATCCTTGTTTACAATGCTGATTTTCGTTCAGAAATAGTTAGAATCTATCTGAGCCAAGTTCTTTAGGGGCAACATTGAAGAAAAGACGAAAGTTACTTGGATAGCGTGGGACTCAGTCATTGCACTAAAACAAAAAAGAAGTATAGGTATTGGAAGTTTATTTGCTCTTAATCAAGCTCTAATACAAAAATGGAGATGGAGGTTTATAAATAACCAATCTTCTCTTTGGGTTAAAGTAATCTCACGAATTCATGGCCCTCCAATTGATGGTTCTCTTCTCTAGGCTACTCGTATTTCCGGTGTATGGAGTAGAATAGTTTCCTCCATCATGAAAATGCATGAGAAAGGTGCTATTCTCCTCTCGTTTATTCATCGAAAAGTAAACAGTGGAACAACAACCTCTTTCTGGCATGATATATGGCTTGGTCAATCTTCAATCAAAGAAAGGTTTCCTAGATTGTATCATATCGAATCTAACAAATCTTGCATGGTTCGTGATAGATGGACTAACGGTTGGAGATGGTCTTGGACTCGTGACACCTCAGGTTGTTCCGCATTCTTACTGAATATCTGGGAAATAAAACATTCACAGATGAAAAAGAAGACGTTTGGATTTGGAATATTGGGGGGTCAATAATTTCACGGTTAAAGATACGCGAATTCACATCGACAATTTCCTTCTCCCTAGCTCTCCTATAGCTACTAGATGGAATCGGTTCATTCCAAAAAAGGTGAATATTTTCATTTAGCGTGCTATAAGAGATTGTCTTCCTACCCGTTGAAATTTAAGTCGGAAAGGGATTGTCGTTCCTTCTTTATTATGTCCAATATGTTCGAGTAGTATTGAAGTGAAAGATCATATTTTGTGGCTCTACAATTTTGCAACTTCTCTTTGGCTCAAGATTTTCACCTGGTTAGATCTTCACCCTCCTGTGCTCTCTTCTATTGATGACGTTTTTGCTTGGATAGATGGGTTACATCTTGATCGTTCAAAGAAGATTATCTTGTAGTCCATTGTGGATGTGGCTTTGTAGTCCATATGGAAATACCGGAACGATCTCAAATTTAATAGATGTCCTCCTGCACGTAGAGATTTTTTTGATAGTTTAGTTGATTTATCGTTCATGTGGTTCTCAAATAGATGTTGTAAGGCTATGATCTCATGGACCAATTGGCTCCAAAATCCATTGTTAAATTATTTTTGTAATTATTTTCTACCTTCTTGCTAGTTTCTAATAAAATTTAGTCGTTCAAAAAAATAAAAGGGTTTATTGATTCGTGATGTGCTAAACTTTCACGTATTTCTATTGTATGGGGTGAACTTTAACATTTTCTATTGTATGATGTTAACTTGTAAAACCGCCTATTGTATGATGTCTGCGACCTTTTGAAAAGGTAGCCGGTATTACCCATTTAATCCCCTTTTACTCGATTATTGACCCGTTTTCGCAATACGTGGCATGACACGTTATTAATTTAATTTTATCCACTTCAGTCGGATATTTACCCGACTCGTCCTTTTAACCCGATCGTATTTTTATGTTATACTATGATTCAAAGTTTGATCCCAATGTCACTTTAATCCTAAAATAATTAGTTGACTAATATCAAAAACCCTACAAAAATCGTTACGTGAAACCCTAAACCTGAGCAAATTGAAGGTATTTCTCCGTTCGTGAAACCCTAAATCTGTGAAAATTTGAAGGTTTTACTCTGTTCTATTTGTTGTGATGGATGACTTCGAGCGTGTCATACACTGTGATGGCTTCTTTTCTCTGAATCCGTTAAGGTATGATGGTGTTATTCGTCATGTTAGGTTGAAGAGATATCATATTTATTCAGAAATGGTTGAGTATTTGAAAGTGGAAAGTCAAAATGATAGTTTTGGGAACTTATATTTTTGTATACCTGGTAATGATATTAGTAATGGGTTGGCTTTAGTTGAGAATGACAAACACTGTAGGGTACTATTTGATCTTGCACAAGTTTATGGTGAATTACATTTGTATGTAGACCATCTAGGAGTTGACCTAACTGCCCATGTTAGTCAGATTGACAAGTTATATGAGGAAGAGGGCAAATTTGATGGTGAAGGTGAGGTTTATGATGATGCTAGTGATGATAGTGATGAGCATGATGATAGTGATTCTGATGGGAATAGTGTTGCATCATTGGACCATTTATCCGATGGTGAAGAAGAGGTTTATGAGCTAAGAAAGAGAACGTTAGAGCTAAAGAAGAAAGGAAAAAAAACTGTGAAAAGCTCAAAGCTCGGACCTATAAAATTAAGGAAAACACCTGATGAAAAGGTGGAGGATATAGTACAGGAAGAACATGATGAGTTTTTACAGGATTTGTTGAAGGCTTTAGATAGAGAGGACGATCCTTTGGATGTGTCTGATCCTAAGGATAGTTATCCAGTGTTTGACAAAGATACTAACTGGAAGTTAAAGGAACCTCAAGTTTGTGACTTTACATTGGAGGTACTCATGTTTTTGAAGTTGTTAGAGGTCATGATTCATTTGTGGTTGATGAGGAGCGTAGAACTTGCACTTGCAGGATGTGGCAACTATCTGGCCAACTTTGTGTACATGCACTAAAGGTCATAGTCATGTTGAACAAGGTTCCAGAAGATTATATACCTTCATGGTTCAAGAAGAGGTTGTTCAAGGTTACCTACTGTTGGGGAATACTACCAGTAAAAGGCATGAAACAATGGCAGATAAGCACACTCTCTAAACTATTGCCCCCTAAACCTAGGAAGATGCCAGGGAGGCCAAAGAAGAAAAGACAAAGAGCATCACATGAATTGATTCGCCATTCTGGTATGGTATCAAAGGTGACAAAGGTTGGGGTCAAAATGAGATGTCAAATCTGTTTTGAACATGGTCATAATCGTAGAGGTTGCAAGAAATATGCTAATTTTGATGGTGAAGGGAACCTTGTGGGAGATTCTGGTACACCTGTCAATGTTGATGGTGATGGAGTAAGAAATCCTGTGGAAGATTCTGGTACACCTCCTGCAGTGAAGATTGACATAGGGAAGGGTCAATGTGTTGATATTGTGAAAGATAACCCAATTCTGGTGAACAAGAGTGCATGTTCAGAGAGTCAGCCAGAGTTGAGAAGCAAAGATTCAGGAGCAATACAAGACCATTGTGGTGCAGGTTCAAAGAGTCAGCCAGATTTGACAAGGAAAGGGGGAGTGATTTTGCAGCCATTGCCTAAGAAGAGGAGGCCAAGTGAAAGAATAACAAACCAAGTGAACAAGACTCCATACAAAGGTCCAGGAGCAACTTATGAAACTGCCATTGACCTGGGAAAGTAGTGTAAAGTGGTCTTTGGATTAGGAGTTGTTGGTGCACGTTTTGTGACAACAGCTTCTAGTTTGTAATAGTTAGGTTTAGAAGTCATTTTGTTAATCGTTGTAATCGTTAACTTAAGTTTTGTCTGTGTATTTTGTAGGTTTGTACGAACTTATATGTTCGTACGAACCTAGGAAGTTCGTACGAACATGTAAGTTCGTACGAACCTAGGACCAGCTAAGTTCGTACGAACTTGCTGGGTATAAATACATAACTTCGAAAAGTGGTTTTTGAGAGTTTAGGAACTAGGTTTTCAGAGCTAGGTTCGAATACTCTGTGTAACTTCGAATGTAACCTCGTTTACATTCAATAAAAGTGATATTTATACTCGTTTGTTATCGTTTAAGTGTATTTGAGGATTCCGCACTCAAATACATCATATTACTCCGTAGATCCGTGCCCTAAGGGGACTTTCAGGAGTGACTTAGTATTGCCCTTTTTTGGTAAACTATTAGTATGTGAATGTTTGTAGTTGTTTACTTAAACTTTGATCATGTTATTTGGTTTACATTGTAGCACATGATCTTTAATTACTTAAAATTCTGGGCAAGCATTTTGGTTTTTATAAGCAGGTGTATCTATCAACTTACTTGAATGTCTATTGTATTACACTATGCTACATGTAAACTATTATTTGTACAACATTTGATACACTATAAGTCTGGAAACAATTGGTGTTTCAAAAGCTTGTTTCATTTCAGCATATCACTTCATTACAATTACAAGACATCTACAATTACTTAAACATCTATTTCATTAACAAAACACCTACAACAACACTTGCAACTACTAACACACCCATTACTACTACCAACAATTTATCATATACTTGATTCTTTGCTTTACTAATGTTCAATTCTTTCATCAGACTCTCGCTTTAAGATTTTGCCTCTGCAAGTTCCAAATACACGTTTTGGTTCACATATTGACTGTGCAGACGGTACAGAAGATCCTTGTAGTACTGAGATGGAAGTTCATCATCAAGAAACCGATAACGACTACAATAGTTGCCTTTCCCCTATCAAATTACACAAACATAACCACCATCAACATAACAAAATATATAGCATTTCTATTGAGAAAAAAAGTTAAATACTTACGTAATTAGGGCATCCAATGTATCTACGACCTGGGTTTTTTAGTGTCCAAGATGTTTTTACATACACCCTATCTCCACACCAGCAATGCACTTCGTCGGGTCTAATTAACTTCGCACCAGGTGAAGATGTTGATGATGACGCCATTAATTTCGAATTCGGATCTTCAGGGGAGGACCAGATATAACGGGGAGTACCAAAGAAGATGGGGAGACAAGTTGGGGAAATATTAGGGTTACAGTACATGAAGGTGAGAAATGAGCGGGAATTGAAAAGTTGAGGTTTATTAGGGTTTCTAAAAACGGGTTTGGTTATTTGAAATGGGCATATTCTTTTCGGGTCAAATTTTCGACGTGGCAATGTGAGTCGACTCTGACTTGCTGCCTAATTTGCTTCACCGGTTACATGTCATCAAGGTCCTGGTAAAAGGTCGCAGACATCATACAATAGGGGGTTTTACAAGTTAAAATCATACAATAGAAAATTTTAAAGGTCACCCCATACAATAGAAATACGTGAAAGTTTAGCGCATCACGAATCAATAAACCCAAAATAAAATAACATTTGTTACTTTTGAAATATAAATTAGTTTACAATGTAGTTCAACATCTAATGTTAGATTTTTAAATTCTAACTGTCTAATATTTATATATCGAATATTTATGAATTTTGATAGTGTATTTTTTAAATAAATACTACCTCATCCCAGGCCCTAACATAGTAAGTAAAAATTTGGTTTTTAATAATATTTATATTGAGTTGACACAGTGGATGTGAGTTTGAATATGTTGTGAATAAGATAAATCAACTTGGGTAACTTGGGTAATTGTATGTGAGTTTGAATTTGAATTTGAATTTGAATTTGAATTTGTTGTGAATAGGATAAATCAACTTTGATAATTGTATGTATATAAATATAAATTGCATATGCAATAATAAAATGTTTTTAAAGTATGAAACACGAACGCATATGTATAGTAACCGAACCGTTTAATGAAAAGATTGTGAACCGGTAAGTGGTAAATTTATTTGTGCTCGCTTGTTTATTAAAAGAAAGAACATGAATACGGGTATTGTTCTTTTACTTAGGTTCATAGACATTTGTTGATATGTTCGTTTATATTTTATTTCATAGTAGTCTGTTTAAATTCATATGCATCGGTATATCATTTATAATTTCAAAAGCTTTAATAAATTTTTTTGAACAACTAAATTTTATTAGATAATACTAGCAAGGAGCTTGAAAGATAAAGTTCCTTTACTACACCTATTCGAAAACCAATCAAATGAATGCATAACAATACTCTCAAAAATATGACTCTTCTGCATCTTGTGAGTTTGAAACACCATGTTATTTCTAAAAAGCCAAAGCGTCTACAGAGTTGTCAAAACAATAACTTGCAGGATGTTCCTTTTCATTGGTCTCAACGTAACTTCATCCACCCAAGAGAAAAGATGCGTAGCTACATCAAAAGTAGGAAAAGGAAGGTCTAACCATTTCATAATCTTCAACCAAATCTGATTAGCAATCTCACAATTAATAAACACATGATTGAATCTTCAGCTTGTGTGTCACACGACGGGCACATAATGGAGGGTACATCAATACCCCTTGCAACTAGATTATATCTAGTTGGAAGCCTATTCAAATTCAAACTCCAAACAAACACGTTAACCTTTATCGGAACCATTTTGCACCACATGGTCTGAGAGTTGCCTTCCGGGAGTAAGGAATCATTGATATGAGTACGAGTGCTACTAACCACGAAATCGCCATCCGCTCCAATATCCAATTCCCATTTATCACATCGAGGTTCAATCCGAGTGTTGCCAAGCAGCTTTAACAGGTTCGAAAATTTCCTAGCCGTGTTCCCCCCATCTGTCATATTGCTACTCTAATACCACGTCTAAGAACCATTTATCTGCCACGGTGCAATCCTTAACCGATTCCATAGCATAGAGTCTAGGGAACCGGTCTCTAAGTAAACCCTCTCCAATCCATATGTCTTGCCAAAAAAGAGTGTTGACTCCATTCCCAACCTTTTTTCGAAGACAAGAGTAAGAGACAATGTGTCTATCATGCAAATTATCAAAGAGTTTGACCATACTTGCCCAAACACCCCTACCTCTTGGTTTAGTGGCATGAGACCCAATACCTCCATAGAAACCATTCAAACTTTTCACCTTCACCCAATTAGCATTGGTGTCATTAAAAAAAAACTCCATTGCCATTTTAGAAGTAAAGCCATGTTGAAAGCCTTTAAGCTACCCACCCTTAAACCTCATTTTTCTTTTGTATTTAAAACCACCTCCCATTTTACCCATTTCATCTTTCTATCATCCCCTCCTCTACCCCAAAAGAACCACAACCTCATCCTTTCAAGCTTTTTCTCGATAACGTCTGAATTGCAAAGTAACAAATACAGACTAAAGTGTGAATTGCAAAGTGAGAACTCAAGTCGCAAGTCATAAGACTTGCGAGATGAGATCTCAATTCGCAGCCAAATTCAAGTCGCAAGTGATAGACCTGCGAGATGAAATCTGGATTCACAGAAATTATGTATTGCGAGATGAGATTTTGGGCTCGCGATCCTTGTGGACTCGCAAGGCCCATGGCCTGCGAGTTGAAACGCATATAAATAGAAATGATTAGATCATTTCTAGGTAGGTGTGCATTCCATCATTATCAGAGAATATTCATTGTTTTCTGTGCTAGAGTGTATTAAATACATTAAAGGCTAGGTTTTGAAGGATTAACATTAGTTAATATCAAAACAAGGCCTTTTAGGTAATAGAAAAGTTATATAAACTTTAATCAAACGTATTGAGGGATTCCACACCTTAATACTTTAGATAACATCGTTATCAAACCAAGATCTAGTGACTTACAATTGGTATCAGAGCTTTCGGGCTAAGATATTGTGGTTTCAAGATTTTAGTTTATATAACTAGTAATCTTTGGACATTTTTAGGTTTGTTTACAATCGAAATCTTCAGGTTTAATCGTGAAACTACCTTAAAGTTTCAGTTTTCGGATTTAACAGCCGTTTCGCGAGTTGAGATTAGGGTTTCAGCTGTTATTTGCGAGTTGAGCTGCGAACCAAAAGTTCTCTGCGAACTGAGATTATCTGCGAGTTGAGATCATCTGCGAACTGAGTTCCATCTGCGAACTGAGTTCCATCTGCGAACTGAGATTAACTGAACTCGCAGTTTAATCTGAATTTCTGATTTTTACAATGTCTGACTTGAGTAAGATGATTGAGATGGAACACGAGATTGGAAAGTCTAATGTTCCACCTAAATTGCTTCGACTTGAGGATTACTATGGATGGAAGGACAGGTTTGAATCATACTGTAGATTCCATGACCTGACAATCTGGTTGTGTATCAAAAATGGATATGATGCACCTACTACTGTTGTTGAGAATGCTACTGTGGTTGTACCCTATCACAGAATGAATGATAACCAGAAAAAGGATTTTACTATTGAAAATAAGGCTCATTCTTCAATTAAGATGAGTCTTCCTAAGGAAATCAATCATGAACTGATGTCTTTTCACACTGCTAAAGAGCTTTGGGAAGCTCTTGAGAAAAGATGTGAGGGGAGTCCACAAGTTAAGGCAGGCAAGAAGAATCTTCTGAAAAAGCAGTTTACTGTGTTTAAAGCTTTTAGAGAAGAGGATCTTGAAGCCTATACCACTAGATACTACCACTTACTAAGTGAGCTAGATGACCATGAGATTTTCTATTCTGATGAGGAGAAAACTGAAAAGTTTATGGACGGTTTACCTTCCAAATGGGAAATGTATGGAATTATGCTCAAGGACAATGATGGGCGGTATGCTAAAATGACTCTGGAGCAAGCTATAGATAAGCTGGGAGGTTATGATTTCTCTAAGAAGACAAGAGATAAAGATTATGATCAACTACAGAATCCAGGATTATATCATGGAAAGTCTGTTCTCTCAAATGTTTCATCCAGTTCGACCACTGCTCTATTTATTGGTGAAATTGATGAACATGGTGAAATGGTAACCGAGGATTTGTGCTTTATCGCTTCATCTAGAAGTCAAACAAAAGGGAAAACTACTAAGAAGTCACCTCAAGAGCATCTCCAGATGCCTATGAGTGTGAAATCTGCTGAACATCAACTATCTGTTCTTACTTCTTTTGTTGCTTCCTATGAGAACTATATTCAGGGAAACATCAATGATCCGGCTGCATTTGATGAGGATTATGATCAAATTGATCCTGATGACCTTGAAGAAATGGATCTTCAGTGGCAACTAGCGATGGTGTCAAGAAGAGTTAAGAATTTCTTGAAGCGTACTGGTAGAAGGGTAGTAGGCAATCGACCAGGTTTTGACAAATCCAAGGTCAAGTGTTATAACGGTCAAGGTTATGGACACTTTGCTAGAGAATGTCAACGACCAAAGGTTGATATTGGTAATGGAAGACAAGACTTGGGAAGTACTTTAAATTCCAAAGTCTTGGTGGTTCAACAGATGGACGGTTCTTATGATTGGTCTACTCAGTCTGAGCAAGCTCTTATGGCTGAAATAGATGATCAAGAGAAACCTGCTGAATCTACATCATATATGCTAACTGATGTGGAATTTCAAGTTAAGGTGCCGGAGATTGAAGTCCAAGAAAGTGATGAAGATGTGCTCTACATCAACTCAACTGAAGAAATGAGTCCTGATGAGTTTGTCGCATATATGGCTGATGTTCAGACGGACAAGAAAAGAGTATGTCTTAACATTCTTACTCTTGCTGATGTCTGTTATTTAGTTAATAATTTGCAATCTTAGGTTAGTGTATTTGCTGAATCTCATAAAACCTTGACATCTGAACTTGAAATAGCTAAAAGTGATGTACGTAGGTTAAGTGAGGATAAACTAGCATTAAAAGAAAAGATTCAACTTGATGCTTCTGATAGAACCAGTCTAAGTGACATCATAAATGAACAATGTGTTAAAATAGATGGGTTATATTTGAACTTGAATGATTTAAATCAGAATATTGCTAGTAAAGATAAGGAGTTATCTGAGTCTAAAATGAAGTTGGTTGAGCTAAATCGTAAGTTTGAATGTTATAGGACATCTTCTTTAACTTTGGATAAAATAATTAGCTCACAACGTAGTGTAAAGGATGTGACTGGTTTAGGTTACACTGATGTACCCCCACCTTTTAATTCAAATTACATTACTACCTTTGTTGACTTAGAAATGACTGATGTGAATCCTAAACCTGAGGAATTGATGACTAAAGAGTCTGAACTATCTGAAACACAGAAGGATGTTGTTAAAGACCCATCATCTGACATTAGTAAGAACAAATCATTCCCTAAAGTACATTTTGTCTCGAGTGGAATGATAGTTGATACTGATGTAAATGATGAGGTGCGTAAGGAACAAAAAAATTCACCTTTAGTGGTTTCGGATCAGACTAAGAAAGAGAGTGCAAAAGTGGGTAAGTCGCGTAAGCAGATGTCTTGCTTCAAGTGTCGACAAAGAGGTCACGTATCTTCTTGTTGTCCTAATAAGAAGAAGGAAGCATCACATAAGCCTGTGAACAATGATAAGACACTGAATATCTCTAGTTCGAATATAGACAGGTTAGGTACCAAACCGGGATTAGGTATTAAACCTGTAAATATTCTCAAAAGTGATGCTTCTCACAGTGTCTCTCCACCTAAACCTAAACGGACTGAACACTTTATTAAAGATCAATTACCGTCGAGGTTTATGACCCCTAGAAGAAACCATAGTCATTATGAGAATGGTTCTACTTCACGTACACATGGGATTAATTACGGGTATAACTATAATCGTAATCAAGGACAAAAATCCCAAGGTTATGCGTCAGGGAGGGTTGGATCTCATTCATCTCATAGACCCAAGACCACTGATCATCAACAAGCTCATACTACTTCGATAGTGACCAAAGCTCCTAATGGGAAGGATGGTTACTTTAAAGAGTTAAAGTTTGTAGATGATAAGGGACAAACCAAGACCGTAATGGCTTGGGTCTCTCTTGAGAACTAATTGTGTACAACCTATTTGTGCAGGAACAGACTGTGAACGAAGACAATTGGTGGTACGTTGACAGTGGTTGTTCTAGGCACATGACAGGAACTCGAAGTCTAATGAAAGACTTCAAAGGAGGTTTGAAACAGGGAGTACATTTCGTTGGTGATAAAGGAGGAGTGATTACTGGGAAAGGAAAAGTCTCGAATAGAACTTTAACTCTAGAGGATGTGAATTATGTTGAAGAACTAACACACAACCTAGTGAGTGTTTCCCAAGTCTGTGATAAAGGTCACCCTGTACATTTCAATGAGACAGAGGCCTTACTCCTGAAGCCGGGTTTTATTATTCCCGAAAAATGGATATTGATGAGAGCTCCAAGGAAGAAGGACATTTATGCTATCAACATGAGTGCTCCTATTACTTCAATGGAGTCTACATGTCTTTTATCCAAGGCTTCAGAATCAGACTCACTCTTATGGCATAGGAAAATGGCACATCTAAACTTTCGAAAAATGAACTATATAACCAAAAATGGGTTAGTTCTGGGTGTACCACAGAAGAGTTTTGCATTTGAAGACAAGTGTGTACCTTGTATGAATGGAAAGCAGCATAAAAAACCTCACAAATCTAAAACTGTAAATTCTATTTCCTCGCCTTTTGAATTGCTACATATGGATCTCTTTGGCCCCATAAGTAAGAGAAGCATAGGTGGAAAATGGTATTGTTTGGTTGTCATAGATGATTACTCTCGATTCTCTTGGGTATTCTTTTTGAGATCTAAGGATGAAACTTATGGTATTCTGATGGAGTTCTTGGATCTAATAGAGAATGTCTATAGAACAAGAGTTAAGAGAATTCGTAGTGACAATGGGACAGAGTTCAAGAATTCAACGTTTAATGTCTATTGCCTAAGCAAAGGGATACAACATCAATTCACTGCACCTTATGAACCTCAACAGAATGGTGTTGTTGAAAGGAAAAACAGAACGTTGATTAAAGGAGCTAGAACAATGCTTGCAGATTCAAAGCTTCCGGTCATCTTTTGGGCAGAATCAGTGAATACTACATGTCATGTACTCAATAGAGTTCTTACGGTTAAAAAGTTGAACAAGACTTGTTATGAGCTTTTAAACAATAAGAAACCTAACTTAAAAGGGTTTGAACCCTTTGGAGTTTCATGCACTTTGTTGAAGACTAGCAATCAACCAAAATTTGGTGAAAAGACTGACGAAGGATATTTCCTAGGTTATGTGCCTAACTCACCAAACAAACGTGTCTCCAATAAATCTATGGGACGTGTGGAAAAAGTTTATAACATTGAAGTTACGAGCTACACACATGAGTTACATAAGGGATTAGATTGGCAATTTGATTATTCAGATCTCTTCAAATCTTTTAAAGTCCCTATCAGTGACTATGTCAGTAATTCAGAGATACCCGAGCATTTATTGTCTGGAGATGAAGATCTTACTTCTTCTCCAACATTGAATGTTCAAACGTCTGGAATTAGGACTATTGTTGATTTTTATGAAGTTTCAACTATTGAGTCACAACTACCTCCAGTTGATACACCTCAAGAGAATGAAGATCCTGAAATTGTTTCTCAAAGGATTGTGGATGATATTCTTACTCCTCAGAGACAATTAAGGACATCTACTACTGATGATGACCTACTTCCATTGGAGGAAATCAGTACTAATTTACAAAATGATATACCAGTTGAACCTGTATCTGCAACGAGATTGAATAGGAATCATCCGATTGAGAATATCATCGGTGATCCACACTCTCCTATTCAAACTCGGAATCAATCGAAAGCTAGTACATCCACTCACTCAAGCTTCTATGCTGAAATGAAAGAGACAGGGACTACAAATCTATGTCTATATTCATGCTTTATCACACAAATTGAGCCTAAAAATGTGCAAATGGCACTAAAAGAAAGCTCATGGGTTGAAGCAATGCAGGATCAACTGTCTCAGTTCTCTAAGTTACAAGTATGGGAATTGGTTGATTTACCTGCTGGTGAATATCCAATAGGAACTAGATGGGTATTTAAGTGCAAGAGAGACGATCGGCGAATCGTTACTCGCAATAAAGCCCGTTTGGTTGTTCAAGGGTTCAATCAAGAAGAAGGGATTGATTACACGGAAGTGTTTGCACTAGTGGCTCGGCTTGAAGCAATTCGGTTATTCTTAGCATTTGCATCTTTTAAGGGAATGAAAGTTTTTCAATTAGATGTTAAGAGCGCCTTTTTGTATGGCAAAGTCAAAGAACTGGTGTATGTCTCATAACCACCAGGATTTACTAATTCTGAGTATCCAGATAGATTATATCATTTGGATAAGGCTTTATATGGGTTACATCAAGCTCCAAGGGCGTGGTATGAGACATTATCAACGCATCTTCTTGAGAATGGCTTTACAAGAGGTGCAATTGATAGTACATTGTTTGTAAAATGGAAAAAGAAGGACTTTCTACTTGTTCAAGTATATGTTGATGATATTATCTTTGGGTCATCTGACGAAAAGATGTGTAGAGACTTTGAACAAGTTATGAAAAGCAAGTTTGAGATGTCTGCTATGGGAGAGTTGAATTTTTTCTTAGGGTGACAAGTTGACCAAAAGAAAGATGGATTCTTTATTCATCAATCGAAATATACACATGAGTTGTTAGAACGTTTTAAAATTGATGAATCTCGTATCTACAAAACTCCTATTCCAGAAAATCATGGACTTTGTCCCAATACATCGAGTGATCAGGATGTGGATCCTACTCTATATAGGGCCATGATTAGGTCACTAATGTATTTGACTGCATCTAGACCTGATATTATGTTTGTTGTATGTATTTGCACAAGATATCAGGCTAATCCGAAAGAGTCACATATGCAAGCTGTTAAACGAATCTTTCGTTACCTCAAAGGGAATCCAAAATTAGGTCTATGGTATCCAATTGAAGGAGACTTTGATTTCGTTGCTTATACTGATTCGGATTACGGTGGATGCAATCAGAATAAAAAGTCTACTACCGGAGGATGTCAATTTTTAGGCGGTAGACTTGTGTCTTGGCAATGCAAGAAGCAAAGCTCAGTAGTCATTTCTACATGTGAAGCTGAGTATGTTGCAACTGGCAGCTGTTGTTCTCAAGTATTGTGGATTTAACAGCAACTACGGGACTATAGGTTGAGTATAGCAAATACTCCTATGATGATTGATAATGAATCAACGATCTCTATAACCAATAATCCGGTCAAGTACAGTAAAACTAAGCACATTGATATTCGACATCACTTTATTAGAGACTGTGCTGAGAAGAACCTGATAAAGTTAGCTAAAGTTCCATCCATGGATAACTTAGCAGACTTATACACCAAGGCATTCGACAGAGCTCAATTTGAGAAATTGGTGCAATTGAATGGAATGAGAAATCTAGAGTGATTAGTCTTCCATAGGGTTCTTATGTAATAGTTAGTAATTATTTTTTCTATTTGTTCTTATGTAATAGATAGCTGTTACTTAAAAAAAAAAAAAAAAGGGAAAAGGTGTATGGCATTCATTTGCTTGTTACCTGAGGGGAATCGCCTCTGATAAAAATGTTAAGTTTTTATCTGCTGGGAAATGATAGTACATTAGAAGAATAAGCTTAATAATAACAAGTAAAAGTCTTAAGTTAGATATGTTAGTAGGTTCTAGTTAGTTACATTAACTCTACATCTTTACAACCAGGTCTTTACTTATATTTATTTTGGTATACACCTTTCTCCACATGTTATTATTTGCTTTGAGAGAATAAATCTAGACAGCTTCATTATATGATGTGCTGGTAGGCAAATTCTGCTATGATTTCTGAGCATCTAATAAGTAATAATTCTCCTGTGTGTTATCTCGTGTGATCTGCTATATGACGTATGACATAAGTCTTAATTGTTGAATGATAGTCTAACCATACACTGTTATCAAGGATCTATGAATATATGTCAAGACAAATAGTAAGAATTATGGCTATTAACAAAACTACTGGTGACTTTGTTGTACTTAGTACAGACCTGACTCCTTTAGTTTTGCCAATGGTCTCAAACTTGTTTTGTTTATACTAAGGGATCTTCTGTTGTAGTAAGTACAGATCTAGAAGCACTAGTATCTTCAAAACAGGTTTGATGTTTGTCAAATTTTAAAATAACTCAAGGGTATGTTATATGTTTCGAAAAGAACATCATGTAGTAACCTCTACCTTGAATGTGAAAGATACAGTGTTATGTGTTCTACTTGAATTCTCAGTATGGCATATTTTGGATCACATTAGGTAACATACATACCAACAATAAAGGTTTGCTTGGTAATCTGTGTAGACTTTGTTTATGTGGATCATAATATCGGTAATCATCTTGAACTGTCTATGATAATTGAACGTTTCATTTTGATGAAACATGTTATATTCTTGTGGAACACGGTAACCAAGTTATACTTTCATAAATATAAGTTGGCGCATGGTTTAGTTGTAGGTTTTCTGTAACTTATTATGAATTTCATGAGGTATGTATACTAACAATCTTCTTAGACTTTTTAATCAACTCCCGATTTTTCTTTCTAATATGATCCCACTGCAGATAAATTTTTAACGCCCTCTCATAGGTTGTATTTCCTTTATTTTCGTTTATTTGTTTCTTTAATAAAAGGTACTTGATGCCAATGATTATCATGAATATTTGTCGTTTTTATATTATATTTCTATTCTTATTTTTATTATTAGTTTATTTTATGATTTTGTCGTTCGTGTTGACTTAAGGTTACATAACAAGTGAAAAATCCTATTATTTTATCGCCCTGTTGTCTTTTCTTCTACTGATATTCGCAACCTTCTACGGTTGGGCACCTTTGAACAAGAAAACGGTCGTACAGTGCTCCCTTTGGACTTCATTGAAAGGGCACTTGCACGTATGGGGTATGTGGGACCCATGCGAGGACGTCAATTCTTAAAGGCGTTGGTCTTCGGAGAGTGTAGATTCTTGTGGCATGTTCTTGTCACCATTTTTGGTCCGAAGAATGGAGGTTATAATGAGTTGAGCCCTTCTCTGCTTTCGGCTGTACTGTCCCTGGTTTACAATAAACCATATAGTTTCTCGGATTACATTTTTGGTGAACTGGTTTTTGATATATCACGGGAGGTGTTCGATCCCAGTTTTTGATATATCCACGATTTTGCATCCTGATTATCAGGGCTGCTATTCTTGATCTGCTGGTTATTCAGGCCGATCTACATGTGGATACTATTGGGCTACGTGGGTATAATGCAATGTTTATGCACAACTCGAGACGTTTTGACGTGCAGCCTCAGTTGACCGAACGTTTTGGTTATCTGATCAATCCTCAGTACATAACGCCATCAAATCATGGTTGGCTGGATGTTGATGTGGCAGAGGTTGCACCTAAGCCACAGGAACTAGTAGAGGATGTCTTGGATCAGGCCAACCAACCTGGATCACAGATAAATGCTGAAGTTGCTGCACAAGTGGTGCAAGAGGTGCTGGTATAGCATGATGATGCAAATAATCCTATCTTGCATGATATCGATCAATATTTCGCTGAAGATCCGCACACCTCAGAACCACCGCAAGTTGCTGAACCATCTAGTATTGCTGGTCCGTCGGGACGTGATGGAGAAACGGCTTCTGTCTCTGCTTCTGATTCTGATTCGGCAGATGATGAGACTCGACCATCCAAGTCTGTCTCAGGGATTCCAGTTGGCATGGTTCGTCAAGGGTCCAAGTTGATTATGGACCCGGCACCGAAATTAAAACGAAAGCCGTTGATCAAGATCTAGACTTCATTATTGTTGAAGAAGAAGAAGATGAAGATGACGATGAGGAGCAGCTTGTCTCTCGTCCTCGCAAGCAAGCTAAGCAAACAGCTTCAACCTCTGCAGCTCCTACTCAATCACTTTCTACGCCCTCTGAGGCTGAAATGATCGCTGCTTTGGTTCGCCCTTCTTCGCATCCGACCACCAAGTCTAGTATAGTTGCAGCGCGCCTATTGATAGTTGTAGCTATAGAGATAGCTAAGAAACTGCAACCACCTGCTCCCACGCCTCCACCAGTCACTATTGCTGCTCCATCATCCTCACCTACGACTGATTCTGAACGCATTATTAACTTGGAGTCTAGGGTTCGAGAGTTGGAGGCTATCGCCAACACCTTGGCATCTCAAGTTCTGTCCTTGTCTGAGAATGTGACTGAACAGAATAAAGCTTACTCACTGCCGATCAAGACCAACAACAATTTGGTAGATGATGTAGCTAACAAGCAAAGGCAGATTGACAGACTTGATCGCTTGTTTACCAGCTTTCTCGAGGACAAGCCATCTCAGGGGGGAGATATTAATCTATACAAAGTCCTGCCGAGAAGATGAGCTAGCGAAGAAGCGAAGAGATGATACATACAATGATCCCACCGCTCCGAAAGATAGTGAGCTGGCTGGTCCTTTAAAGATTGGTCAGCAGACTGTAATTAAGGGGGAGTCAGCTGGTGCAAGTGGAAGTGGTGCTGGTGTTGATGCTGGTACTGAAGAGGGTGTTGATGATGAAGGTGAAGCTTGTATTAATTTACATTGATTGTAATAATTAATACATTGTATCTTATAACTTAGAATTATTGTGTAATATATTAGACTTGAGATTTATAATTACAAGTTAAATATGTTTTTTTAAATAAGTTTTAAGTTATATCCAATTGAGGTTATGTAAAGTAGTGATCGAAAGTCCTCCGACTTATAGATAGTCATATGGCGTGTCCCGATTTAATATCGGCGGTCAAACTTTTACATTAATCTTTGCATTTTAGACTTGAGAATCGTAAGATTGACAAGTTAATTATGCAATGAAACTTTTGATATTAATTAATTGTAAGCTTGAATGTTCGGTGATCATTATTGTTCACAATACATTAATGTTTAAATTTAATTAATGTTCTGATATTATAAGACTTAAGGAATCTTAGATTGATTGTAATTCTAATTTATGATCAATGAAAGATTTATAAGCTTATATAATGTGCTTTAAATACACAAAGAAATTAATAAGGAAATTCTTAGATTGATTCAGGGAAATCAATGAAAGAATTTATGATATTAATGTTTATTTGTGTATGTACTTCTATAGGTTTGGGAATGCTAGATCTATCTGATTCTGAAAGCGATATGCTTGATGAGATAGATGAAGCTATTGACTTTGACCTTGAAGAAGGTGAATTTTTGCCACCTGACGACTGGACATCTAGTGTTGATGTTGGGCTAGACGAAGGTGTAGATCTTGATGCTAATATAGATGAACACATCGTAAGCCCGTCAACTACAAAAGTGATCATTCAGGATGAAGACGGAGAAAGAGTTATAAATCTAGATGAAAATCTGGATGAATCGACTGATTCTGAGTCTGAAAATGATCTTCCAGATAAACTCAAAGGTAATCCAATGGTACTATGATGCTGATCTGAAGCTTTTTGCAATCAAAAGTTTTGACGGAGTTCAATATTTTGATAAAAGGCTTAAAGTTTTCAGTTCTCTTCCTATATTTGAAATTCGCGACTTAGCACGATTAGAATTGAAAAACCCCAGTAATGATCCTTATGCAAATTATGTTGAGAGAATAATTTGGACCGAGGGTAGATCAATGAAATTTGAAAAGATAAAGCCAAGAGTCGAAAAAACGATCAAATTGAAAAAACGCAGCCAACAAACTGGCAGAAGACTAAGGAAAAAGACCTATCCAGCTGTCAAATGTGTGCAGCAAATATCACTAAAGACTATGCCACAAAATGTATTGGGAAATCTTAAGAATTGGCACGTGGATTCAGAAACTGGTGAAGCTCTTATGGTTGAAGCTGACGATGAGGTTGAAGGAGGAGAACGAGAAATTTTGAAAGTCTATGACCATCGACACCTGATGAATCTGTCGAAGAAAGACCTGTTGAAGTTAAATGAAAACAGGATCTTGACGACTGAAGCATGGGGTGATCTTGCAAGAGATTATCAAAAGATGGTAAAGATGTGTGTTAGGATGAAGATACGTATGGGTAGAAAAATTTACAAGTAAAGATCAAAGACAAAGATGAAGATAACGACGCTAGAGCTATTGTCAAGGGGGAGTTTGTTGGGACATGTTTTGTGACAACAGATCTAGCTTGTAATAGGACTGGTGTAATTATTATCAAGTTTGTACATTGGTTTAGATTTGTAAATATAAGATATTAGTTTGTTATTATTATTTGTTAAATATAATAATATTAATCAAGTAACAAATAAAGACTAAAGTCTGAATTGCAAAGTGAGAACTCAAGTCGCAAGTCATAAGACTTGCGAGATGAGATCTCAATTCGCAGCCAAATTCAAGTCGCAAGTCATAGACCTGCAAGATGAGATTCTGGGCTCGCAATCCTTGTGGACTCGCAAGGCCCATGGCCTGCGAGTTAAAACGCATATAAATAGAAATGATTAGATCATTTCTAGGTAGGTGTGCATTCCATCATTATCAGAGAATATTCATTGTTTTCTGTGCCATAGTGTATTAAATACATTAAAGGCTAGATTTTGAAAGATTAACATTAGTTAATATCAAAACAAGGCCTTTTAGGTAATAGAAAAGTTATATAAACTTTAATCAAACGTATTAAGGGATTCCGCACCTTAATACTTTAGATAACATCGTTATCGAACCAAGATCTAGTGACTTACACTAAACTCCCAAGAAGAGTGCATCATCAGTGTATAAAAGGTGGGACAAACTAAGATCTTCACCACCAATTTTTAAACGCCGAAATAGCCCTTGATCCTTAGCATTGTAAGGTCGCTAGATCTTGGTTCGATAACTGATTATCTTTAAGTATTAAGGTGCGGAATCCCTTAATACGTTAGGTTATAGTTTATATAACTTATCTATATACTAAAAGGCTTTGTTTTGATTATTAACTATTGTTAATCACTCAAAACCGAACCTATAAGTATATTAATATATTTTGCACAGAAAACAAGGTGTGTGTGTAATAATTGCTATGTGAGAATAATGGCACGGATACCCATAAAATAACTCAAGTATTTTATTTATATCCGACTCAACTCGCAGGCCATGGGCTTTGCGAGTTGACTCAACTCGCAGGCCATGGGCTTTGCGAGTTGACTCAACTCGCAGCTCATGGGCCTTGCGAGTCCAGATGGGTTGCGAGCCCAGATCTCAACTCGCAGTGGAAAAGCTGCGAGTCCAGATTCTCATCTCGCAGGTTTAATCCTGCGACTTGAGTTTGGCTTGCGAGTTGAGATCTTATCTCGCAAGTCTTATGACTTGCGACTTGAGTTCTCACTTTGCAATTCAGACTTTAATTTGTATTCGTCACTTGTCTAATATTATCATATTTAACAAATAATAATAACAAACTAATATCTTATATTTACAAATCTAAACCAATGTACAAACTTGATAATAATTACACCAGTCCTATTACAAGCTAGATTTGTTGTCACAAAACATGTCCCAACAGATTCCCCTTGACAATAGCTCTAGCGTCGTTATCTTCATCTTTGTCTTTGGTCTTTACTTGTAAATTTTACTGCCCATATGTATTTGCATTTTAACACAAGTCTTCACCATCATTTGATAATCTCGTGCAAGATCACCCCATGCTTCAATCGTCAAGATCCTGTTTTCGTTTAACTTCAACAGATCCTTCTTAGACAGATTCATTAGGTGTCGATGGTCATAGACTTTCAAAATTGCTCTTTCTCCCCCTTCGACTTCATCATCAGCTTCAACCATGACATCTTCACCAGTCTCTGAGTCCACATGCCAATTTATAAGATTTCCCAAAATGTTCTTTGGCATTGTCTTCAGTGGTATTTGCTGTACACACTTGACAGCTGGATAAGTCTTTTTCCTCAGTCTTCTGCCAGTTCTTTGACTGCGTTCCTTTAATTTGATCGTTTTTCCGACCCTTGGCTTTACTGGGATTTCTCAATTCTAAGCGTGCCAAGTCTCGGATTTCAAATCGAGGAAGAGAGCTGAAGACTTTAAGCTTTTTATCAAAATATTGAATACCGTCAAACCTTTTGATAGCAAAAATTTTCAGATCAGAGTCAAAGTACCATCCAAGGATTCCTTTTCTCGGTACTTTCTTTCTAGTAATATCCACCTCAGACATCCCAATCTTTTGCTTTTTCCTTTTCAAAGGTCTAAACATAGGATTGTTTCTAAGTCTTTCAGGAAGCTCATCTTCAGATTCAGAACTAGTTGATTCATCTAGATTTTCATCTAAATCAACAACTCTTTCTCCATCTTCGTCCTGAATAATCACCTTCGTTGTTGATGGGCTTACGATGTGTTCATCGATATTTGCATCAGGATCTACACCATCGTCTATCCCAACATCAATACTGGAAGTCCAGTCTTCAGGAGCCACAAACTCTCCTTCTTCTAGGTCAAAATCAATGTCCTCATCTATTTCATCTGGCACATCGCCTTCAGAATCGGATAAGTTCAACATTTCCAGACCTATAGAAATACATACACAAGTAATCATTAATATCATAAAACCTTTCATCGATTTCCCTGAATCGATCTAAGGATTTCCTTTATTAATCAATAATAATTAATATTATAAATTCTTTCATCGATTTCCCTAAATCAATCTAACAATTTTCTTATTAATTTCCTTGTGTATTTAAAATATATTATATATACTTATAAATCTCTCATCGATTATCATAATCAATCTAAGATTTCAAAAGTCTTATAATGTTAATACATTAATTAAATTTTAAACATTAATGTATTGTGAACGATAATGATCACCAACATTCAAGTTTACAATTAATTAATCATAGTTCTCATTGCATAATTAATTTTATCAAAACTTTACATAAACTTAATTTGATATAACTTAAAACTTATTTAATAACATATTTAACTTGTAATACAAAATCTCAAGTCTAATATATTACATAATAATTCAAAGTTACAATGTATTAATAATTACAATCAGTCTATATTAATACAAGCTTCACCTTCATCCGCACCACCCTCTTCAGTACCAGTATTAGCACCAGCACCAGCACCACTTCCACTTGCTCCTGCAGACTCCCCCTGAATGTTAGCTTGCTGACCAGTCGTTGAAGGACCAGTCAGCTCACTATCCTTTTGGGTTGAGGGATCATCATCTTCATCATTTCTTCGCTTCTTTGCCAGCTCGTCTTCTCTGCAGGACTCTCTATAGAGAAATATCTCCCCCTGAGATGGCGCGTCCTTCAGAAAGCTGGTAACCAAGCGGTCAAGTCTGTCAATCTGTCGTTGCTTGTCAGCTACATCATCTATCAAATTGCTATTGGTCTTGATAAGCAGTGAATAAGCTTTATTTTGTTCCGTTACGCTCTCAGACAGGGACAGAATTTGAGATGCCAAGATGTTGGTGGAAGCCTCCAATTCTCGAACCCTGGACTCTAAGTGGATAATTCGTTCAGAATCCGTCACAGGTGAGGAGGATGGAGCATCAGTAGTGGTGGTTGGAGGTGTGGGAGCAGGTGGTTGCAGCTTCTGAGCTATTTCTGTAGCTACATCTGTCAGTAGGCGTGCTGCAACTCTGCTCGACTTGGCAGTCGGATGTGAAGACGGTTGAACCAAAGCAGCAATCATCTCAGCCTCAGAGGGCGAAGAACGTGATTTTGTAGGGGCTGTAGAGGTTGAAGCTGTTTGCTTGGACAGCTTGCGAGGTCGAGTGACAAGCGACTCCTCCTCTTCAACTTCATATTCATCTTCAAGAATGAAGTCAGGATCTTGGTCAGCGGCTTTTCTTTTTAACTTTAGTGTCGGATCCATAATCAACTTTGATCCTTGACGAATCATTCCGGCTGGAATCCCGGAGACAGACCCAGAAGGTCGAGTCTCATCATCATCATCAGATTCAGAATCAGAAGCAGAAGCAGCTTCTCCATCTCGTCCCGATGGACCAGCATCACCAGATGCCTCAGCAAGTGGAGTTGGTCCAGAAGTACTCAGACCCTCAGCCAAATATTGATCTACATCTCTCAAGATTGGATCATTAGCATCATCATTCTCGACCAACACCTGTTGCACCACTTCGGCAGCAACTTCAGATTGGTGGGCCTGATCCAAAACATCCTCTAAAAGCTCTTGTGGCTCAAGTACAACCTCGGCCACATCAACATCTAGCCAACCATGATTTGGTGGCTCCACATACTGAGGATGGATCAAAGAGCCAAACAGTTCTGTAGGCTGAGGCTGCATGTCAAAACGCCTCGAAGTATGCATAAACATTGCATTATATGCACGCAGCCCAATAGTCTCCACATGAAGATCTGCTTGAAAAACCGGCAGATCAGGGAGAGAAGCTCTGATGATTAGCATGCAGAACCGTGGATAGATCAAAAATTGGGATCTAACAACTCCCAAGATTTTTTGACTGAGTTCCCCAAAAACATAATCCGAGAAACTATATGGTTTATTATAAACCAGGGACAGTACAGCCGAGAGTAAAGAAGGGCTCAACTCATCATAACCGCCCTTGTTCGGACCAAAAACGGTGACAAGAACATGCCACAAAAATCTCCATTCCCCGAAGACCAAGGCTTTTAGGAATTGACGTCCACGCATCGGTCCAGCGTAGCCCATACGTTCAAGTGCTCCTTCGATGAAGTCCGAGGGAAACACTGTTGGTCCGGCTTCCTGATCAACGGTTCCCAACCGTAAAATGTTACGTAGATCAGAGGAAGAGAAAACAACAGGTCGATCATTCACTCGAGTACGAATCATATGTGGGTTTACAACAGTATCAAACTGAATATTATCCCAGAATTGGGATAAGAGGTCCCGTGATAACGCTGGAGACTCAGTAATAGCATACTGTATCCTCGAACGAGCCAGAAATGAGAGAACTCAAGCAACACGAGAGGCACCTCGTGCAGTGACGTCCAAGTCCACTAGCACGTTGGGATGAGCAACAAATTGTCTGGCCATATCTGTAATATAAAAATCACACAAATGTCAGACTATAAGTTTAACATATATTGATAAATTTATATGATCGACAACTCATAATTAAACTATTAAGTTGTAAAACTTAATTAACAATTATAGTTGTTAATCATATATATATAATCAATAAGTCTAACCCTTTATTTAACCGGTGATATAAGTATATAACTTATTACAAGAAGTCATAAGTCTTATATATATTAAGGGAATATTATTTTTCGTGTTCACATTTAAGTCGACATGACCAATCATATAACATATTAATTTATAACTCTTAATCAGTTAATTAATCTAGAGTTCGTAAATTTAAAAGTAAGTAGTCAACTTGCAAAACCAGTCAACTCGCACAATAAGTCAACTCGCAAGACAAGTCAACTCGCAGGTCAACAAGTCAGTCAACTCGCAGAGTTCGACTCGCAAGTCAACAAGTCAACTCGCAAGTCAACTCGCAAGAATGATCTGCGAGTTGAGTTGGATCTCAACTCGCAGGATAAACTGCAAAATGATGTCACATTCAAAACTTAATTTCAGCAAGTTTTAAAGCAATCAGGTTATGCCATTTTGCACTAGTAACTCCAATTAACATAAACCCTAAGATTTCTTGTTAATTTAAGTACAATACTTGTAGTATTTTTAAGAAATTTTAAAACAAAACCCTAGTATTATAAATACTTCGATTTCGAGTTAATTATACGGTTAAATTCCTTGATTTATACCTCAATGAATGCGCAATGTAAAGGTGAATATAATAAATGATTTGAAAGCGTCGGTTGCAAAGTTACAATTTCGAAGAATTTGCAAAATCAAAATCTCGGCTCGGTTCGCAGGTTGTGGGTTAGCAAGAGTGAAAAAGTCAATTCACAGGACTATATTGGACTTGTGAACTCGCACAAATTTATATCAGGTTGACTCAGCTCGCAAGACTGACTCAACTCGCAGAGTGAGTTCAACTCGCAACTCCTGTCAATCAGCAGGGCAAAAGTCAACTTGCAAAGTTGACCAAACAATTTTATTAAATTAAAATAATTTTAAGCCCAAAAATAAACAAGTCTAAAATAAAAGTATTTTTCACTTGTTTTGAGATCTTAAATTAACACGAGCGACAATATCATAGAATAAAATAAAATGATAGGAATAGGAATAAAAGCAAAAAATAAAAATGACAAAGATTCATGATAAACATTGGTATCAAGTACCCTTGTATTAATGAAGCAAATAAACGAAAATAAAATAAAATAAAATAAACGAAATACAATCGATGAGAGGGCGTTAAAATTTATCTGCAGTGGGATCGTATTAGAAAGAAACAGCTGAACCAATTGTCGATTTAGAAGTTTAAGAAGATTGTTAGTATACATACCTCATGAAATTCACAATAGGTTACAGAAAACTTACAGTCTTAACCATTTGTCAACTTATATTTATAAAAGTATATCTTGGTTACCTATCTCCACAGAATATAACATATTCATCAAAATGAAATGATCAATTATCATAAACATTTCAAGACGATTACCGGTATTATGATCCACATAAACAAAGTCTAAAATGATTTCCAAGCAAACCTTTATTGTCGGTATGCATGTTACCTAATGTGATCCAAATACGCCATACTGAGAATTCAAGTAGAACACATAACACTGTATCTTTCACATTCAAGGTAGAGTTTACTAAATGATGTTCTTTTCGAAGCATATAACATACCCTTGAGTGAATTTAAAATATGACAAACATCAAACCTGTTTTGTAGATACTAGTGGTTCTAGATCTGTACATAGTACAACATAAGATCCCTTAGTATAGACAAAACAAGTTTGAAACCATGTCTGTACTTAGTACAATAAAGTCACCAGTAGTTTTACTAATAGCCATAATTCTTATTATTTGTCTTGACATATATTCATAGATTCTTGATAAAAGTGTATGGTTAGACTATCATTCAATTAAGACTTATGTCATACGTCATATAGCAGATCACACGAGATAACACACAGGAGAATTATTACTTCTTAGATGCTCATAAATTATAGCAGAATTTGCCTACCAGTACATCATATAATGAAGCTGTCTAGATTTAATTTTTCCAAGCAATTATAACGTGTGGAGAGAGGTGTTTACTAAAATAAAGATAAGTAAAGGCCTGGTAGTAAAGATGTAAAGTTAATGTAACATACTGGAATCTACTAACACATCTAACTCAAGACTTTTACTTATTATTATTAAGCTGATTCTTCTAATGTACTATCATTTCCCAACAGATTTACACTTAACCTTTTTATCGGAGGCGATTCCCCTTAGGTAACAAGCAAATGAATGTCATACGCCAACACTCCCCCCCCCCCTTTTTTTTAAATAAAAGAAACTATTAACTAAGACATAAGAACCCTATGGAAGACTAATCACTCTGGATTTCTCATTCCATTCAGTTGCACCAATTTCTCAAATCGAGCTCTGTCGAATGCTTTGGTGTATAAGTCTGCTAAATTATCCATGGATGGAACCTTAGCTAACTTTATCAGGTTCTTCTCAGCACAGACTCTAATAAAGTGATGTCGAATATCAATGTGCTTAGTTTTACTGTGCTTGACCGGATTATTGGTAATAGAGATCGTTGATTCATTATCAATCATCATAGGAGTATTTGTTATACTCAACCCATAATCCCGTAGTTGCTGTTGTATCCACAGAACTTGGGAACAACAGCTGCCAGCAGCAACATACTCAGCTTCACATCTAGAAATGGCGACTGAGGTCTGCTTCTTGCACTGCCAAGACACTAGTCTACCTCCTAAGAATTGACATCCACCTGTTGTAGACTTTCTATTCTGATTGCATCCTCCATAATCAGAATCAGTGTAAGCCACAAAATCTAAGTCTCCCTCAGTTGGATACCAAAGTCCCAGCTTAGGCTTCCCTTTGAGGTAACGTAAGATTCGTTTAACGGGTTGCATATGAGACTCTTTAGGAGTAGCTTGATATCTTGCGCAGACACATATTGCGAACATTATATCAGGCCTCGATGCAGTAAGATACATTATTGATCCAATCATGACCCTATAAAGAGTAGGATCCACATCTTTATCACTCGATGTATCAGGACCAATACCATGAGCTTCTAGAACAGGAGTATGATAAATTCTAGTTTCATCCATTTTGAATCGTTCAAGTAGCTCATATGTATACTTGGTTTGATGAATGAAATACCCATCTTTCTTTTGATCAACTTGCAATCCTAAGAAAAATGTTAATTCTCCCATAGCGGACATCTCAAACTTGTTCTTCATGACTTGTTCAAATTCACTACACATCTTTTCGTCAGATGACCTAAAAATGATATCGTCAACATATACTTGAACAAGTAGAAAGTCTCTCTTTTTCCACTTGACAAAGAGTGTACTATCTATTCTTCCTCTTGTAAAACCATTCTCAAGAAAATAAGTAGATAGTGTTTCATACCACGCTCTCGGTGCTTGATGTAATCCATATAGAGCCTTATCAAGACGATATAATCTATCTGGATACATTGGATCAGTAAATCCCGGTGGTTGAGAAACATACACCGTTTCTTTGACTTTGCCATACAAGAAGGCACTCTTAACATCCAGCTGAAAAACTTTCATTTTCTTTGAAGCTGCAAATGCTAAGAATAACCTAATTGCTTCAAGCCTAGCCACAGGTCCAAACACTTCATTGTAGTCAATCCCCTCTTATTGATTGAAACCTTGAACAACTAGACGAGCTTTATTGCGAGTCACGATTCCCCGATCGTCCTTCTTGCACTTAAATACCCATCTAGTTCCAATTGGATATTCTCCAACGGGTAAGTCAACCAACTCCCAAACTTGCAATTTTGAGAACTGAGACAGTTCTTCCTGCATTGCTTCGACCCACGAATTATCCTTCAAAGCTATCTGAACATTCTTAGGTTCAATTTGTGAGATAAAGCATGAATATAGACATAGATTCGTAATCCCTGTCTCGTTCATTTCAGCATACAAGCTTGAGTGAGTTGATGTACTAGCTTTCGATTGATTCCGAGTTAGAACAGGATAATTTGGATCACCGATGATATTATCAATCGGATGATTCCTATTTAATCTCGTTGAGGATACAGGTTCAACTGGTATATCATCTCCTAAGTTAGTATCAATTTCCTCCAATGGTGGTATAAACTCATTAGAAGTAGATATCCGTAATTGTCTCAGAGGAGTAAGGATATCATCCCCAACAATTTCAGAATCTACATTCTCTTGAGATATAGTTGTGACTCAATAGTTGAAACTTCATCAGAATCAACCATAGTCCTAATTCCAGACGTTTGAACACTCGATGTGGGAGAAGGAGTAAGATCTTCATCTCCAGACAATAAATGTTCAGGTATCTCTGAATTACTGACATAGTCACTGATAGGGACATTAAATGACTTGAAGAGATCTGAATAATCAAATTGCCAATCTAACCCCTTATGCAAGTCATGTGTGTAGCTTGTAACTTCAATGTTATAAACTATCTCCACACGTCCTGTAGCCTTATTGAAGACACATTTGTTTGGTGAGTTAGGCACATAACCTAGGAAATATCCTTCGTCAGCCTTCTCACCAAATTTTGGTTGATGGTTGGTCTTCAACAACGTGCATGAAACTCCAAAGGGTTCAAACCCTTTTAAGTTAGGTTTCTTATTGTTTAAAAGCTCATAAGAAGTCTTGTTCAGCTTTTTAACTGTAAGAACCCTATTGAGAACATGACATGCAGTTTTCACTGCTTCTGCCCAAAAGATGACCGGAAGCTTTGAATCTGCAAGTATTGTTCTAGCCCCTTCAATCAACGTTCTGTTCTTCCTTTCAGCAACACCATTCTGTTGAGGTTCATAAGGTGCGCTGAATTGATGATGTATCCCTTTGCTTAAGCAATAGATATGGAACGTTGAATTCTTCAACTCTGTTCCGTTGTCACTATGAATTCTCTTAACTCTTTTTCTATAGATATTCTCTATTAGATCTAAAAACTCCATAAGAATACCAGAAGTTTCATCCTTAGATCCCAAAAAGAACACCCAAGAGAATCTAGAATAATCGTTTGTGACAACCAAACAATACCATTTGCCACCTATGCTTCTCTTGCTTATGGGGCCAAAGAGATCCATATGTAGCAACTCAAAAGGCGAGGAAATAGAATTTATAGTTTTAGATTTGTGTGGTTTTTTGCTACTTTCCTTTCATGCAAGGTACACACTTGTCTTCAAATGCAAAACTCTTCTGTGGTACACCCAGAACTAACCCATTTTTGGTTATATAGTTCATTTTTCGAAAGTTTAGGTGTGCCATTTTCCTATGCCATAGGAGTGAGTCTGACTCTGAAGCCTTGGATAAGAGACATTGAAGTAATAGCGAAATGTACTCCCTGTTTCAAACCTCCTTTGAAGTCTTTCAGTAGACTTCGAGTTCCTGTCATGTGCCTAGAACAACCACTGTCAACGTACCACCAATTGTCTTCGTTCACAGTCTGTTCCTGCACAAATAGGTTGTACACAATTAGTTCTCAAGAGGGACCCAAGCCATTACGGTCTTGGTTTGTCCCTTATCATCTACAAACTTTAACTCTTTAAAGTAACCATCCTTCCCATTAGGAGCTTTGGTCACTTTTGAAGTAGTATGAGCTTGTTGATGATCAGTGGTCTTTGGTCTATGAGATGAATTATTTCCAACCCTCCCTAACACATAACCTTGGGATTTTTGTCCTTGGTTACGATTATAGTTATACCCGTAGTTAATCCCATGTGTACGAGAAGTAGAGTCATTCTCATAATGACTATGGTTTCGTGAAATAGAACCATTTTCATAATGACCATGGTTTCTACTAGGAGTCATAAACCTCAACGGTAATTGATCTTTAACAAAGTGTTCAGGCCGTTTAGGTTTAGGTGGAGAGACACAATGTGAGGCATCTCTTTTAAGAGTATTTACAGGTTTAATACCAATACCTGCTTTGGTACCTAACCTATCTATATTCACACTAGAGATATTCGATGTCTTTTCGTTATTCACTTGCTTATGTGGTGCTTCCAACTTCTTCTTAGGACAGCAAGAAGACATGTGCCCTTTTTGGTGACACTTGAAGCAAGACATCTGCTTGCGTGACTTAACCACTTTAGCACTCTCTATCTTAGTCTGATCTGAATCCACCAAAAGTGAATCTTTTGGTTCCTTAATCACCTCATCATTTACATCAGTATCAACTATCATTCCACTCGAGACGAAATGTACTTTAGGGAATGATTTGTTCTTACTAATGTCAGATGATAGGTCTTTAACAACATCCTTCTGAGTTTCCGACTCGTTAGTTACCAATGCCTCAGGGTTAGGATTCACATCAGTCATCTCTAAGTCAACCGAAGTAGTAGTGTAATTTGAATTAAAAGGTGGGGGTACATCAGTATAACCCAAACCAGTCACATCCTTTACACTACGTTGTGAGCTAATTATTCTATCTAAGGTCAAAGAAGATGTCCTATAACCTTCAAGCTTACGGTTTAGCTCAACTAACTTCATCTTGGACTCTGAGAGCTCCTTATCCCGACTTGCAATATTCTGATTTAACTCATTTAAGTTCAGATATAACCCATCTATCTCAACACATTGTTCATTAATGATGTCACTTAGACTGGTCTTATCAGAAGCATTACTTTTAATTCTTTCAGTTAATGCTAGCTTATCTTCACTTAACCTACGTACATCACTTTTAGCTATATCTAGTTCAGATGTTAAAGTTTTGTGAGATTTAGCAAATACACTAACCTGAGTTTGTAAATCAGTAACTAAATAACAAACATCATCAGAAGGTCAAGACATACCCTTTTCTTGTCTGTCTGAACATCAGCCATGTATGCAACAAAGTCATCGGGACTCATCTCTTCGGTTGAGTTGATGTAGAGCACATCTTCATCGCTCCCCTTGACTTCCGTGTATGGCACATTAGGTTGAAGTTCACCAACAGTTGGCATGTATGATGTTGATTCAGTTGGTTTCTCTTGATCATCTATTTCAGCCATGAGAGCTTGCTCAGGCTGAGTGGACCAATCATAGGAACCGTCTATTTGCTGAACCACCAAGACTTTGGAAGTTAAAGTACTTCTCGAGTCTTGTTTTGCAATGCCCGTATCAACCTTCGGTCATTGACATTCCCTAGCAAAGTGTCTGTAACCTTGACAGTTATAACACTTGACCTTGGATTTGTCAAACCCTGGTCGATTTCCAAAAACTCTCCTACCCGTACGCTTTAGAAAAATTTTCACTCTCCTTGACACCATAGCAAGTTGCCACTGGAGGTCCATTTCCTCTAAGTCATCAGGGTCGACTTGATCATAATCCTCATCAAACTGAGCAGGATCATTAATTTTCCCTTGAATGTAATTCTCATAGGAAACAGAAAGTTGATGTTCTGCTGATTTCACACTCATTGGCATTTTATGATGCCCTTGAGTTGACTTCTCAGAAGAAGAATTCTTACTTCGTTTCTCGCTTCCCTCTGAAGCTATAAAGCATAGATCCTCGGTCAACATTTCACCATGTTCATCAATTTCACCAACAAATAGGGCAGTGGTCGAATTGGTGAAGCATTTGAGATACTAGTCTTTCCATGGTATAAGCCTGGATTCGGTAGATGATCAGAATCTGTATCTCTTGTTTTCTTGGAGAAATCATAACCCCTGAGCTTATCAATACTCTTGCTCCAGGGTCATAGTGGCATACCGTTCATCATTGTCTTTGAGCATGATACCATACATTTCCCATTTTGAAGGTAAACCCTCAATAAATTTGTCGGTTTTTTCTTTATCATTACAGAAATTTCGTGGTCATCAAGCTCACTCAATAGATGATAGAATGTGGTGGTATAGGCTTCAAGCTCCTCTTCTCTAAAAGCTTTAAACACTGTAAACTGTTTTTTTAGAAGGTTTCTCTTGCCTGCCTTAACCTGTGGGCTTCCCTCACATCGTTTCTCTAGAGCTTCCCAGAGCTCCTTAGCAGTGTGAAAGGACTTCAATTGATGATTGATCTCCTTGGGAAGACTCATCTTTATTGAGGAATGTGCCTTATTCTCAATAGTAAAGTCCTTCTTTTGGTTGTCACTTATCCTGTTATAGGGAACAACCATAGTTGCATTCTCCACCACAGCAGTAGGTGCAGCATATCCGTTTTTAATGCACAGCCAAATAGTTATGTCATGGAATCTACAGTAAGATTCGAATCTGTCTTTCCATCCATAATAGTCTTCGAGTCGGAGCAATTTTGGTGGAACATTAGATTTTCCAACCTCGTGTTCCATTTCTATCATTCTACTCAAGTCAGACATCTTTGTAAGTCTCAAAAGTTGTCAAATCACACAATTCAGTAAGTTCAGTTCGCAGGTTAATCTCAACTCGCAGCTGGTTTCAACTCGTAAGTGACTTCAACTCGCAAGTGTATCTCAACTCGCAAGAGATCTCAACTCGCAAAGAATTCTCAACTCGCAAGGGAAACTCAACTCGCAGGTCAAATCTCAACTCGCAAGTGAATCTCAACTCGCAAGTGAAGCTCAACTCGCTTATAACAGCTGAAACCCTAATCTCAACTCGCAAACGGCGCTGTGAAATCTGGGAACTGAAACTTTTTGGTATTTTTACGATTAAATCAGTAGATTTCGATCGTAAACAACTCCAAAGATGTTATATGACCTAAAAACCTTGAAACCACAACGTTTCTAAGCCCGAAAGCTCTGATACCAATTGTAAGGTCGCTAGATCTTGGTTCGATAACGGATTATCTTTAAGTATTAAGGTGCGGAATCCCTTAATACGTTAGGTTATAGTTTATATAACTTATATATATACTAAAATGATTTGTTTTGATTATTAACTATTGTTAATCACTCAAAACCGAACATATTAGTATATTAATATATTTGGCATAGAAAACAAGGTGTGTGTGTAATAATTGTTGTGTGAGAATAATGGCACGGATACCCATAAAATAACTCAAGTATTTTATTTATATCCGACTCAACTCGCAGGCCATGGGCTTTGCGAGTTGACTCAACTCGCAGCCCATGGGCCTTGCGAGTCCAGATGGGTTGCGAGCCCAGATCTCAACTCGCAGTGGAAAAGCTGCGAGTCCAGATTCTCATCTCGCAGGTTTAATCCTGCGACTTGAGTTAGGCTTGCGAGTTGAGATCTCATCTCGCAAGTCTTATGACTTGCGACTTGAGTTCTCACTTTGCAATTCAGACTTTAATTCGTATTCGTCACTTGTCTAATATTATCATATTTAACAAATAATAATAACAAACTAATATCTTATATTTACAAATCTAAACCAATGTACAAACTTGATAATAATTACACCAGTCCTATTACAAGTTATATCTGTTGTCACAAAACATGTCCCACCAAGCATCTTCCATTGCTACATGTAAGCCTTCCATTGCTAAAATAAACAAGAAAGGCAACAAAGGATCTCCTTGGCGCAATCCTCTTCTTTTAGAGAATTCGCCAGTAGGACTTCCATTAACAAGAATGGAAGCACGAGACGAAATCAAGCAGGATTTTATCGACCCTATCCAAGTGTTATCAAACCCCATGTGTTCCATAATTTTGAGCAAATAATTCTAGCTCACATAATCGTAAGCTTTGTCAAAATCAACCTTTAGAATCATTGCCTTTTTCTTTTTCCTTTTATACCAATCGAGCACCTCATTCTTCTTTAGCATGGCATGAAAGAACTTAGTACTTTCGTCTCCTTCCACACCCCAGTTGAGCTTTATTTTCTGAGCTGCATCTAAGGCTCGGTGCTTTTCAAGATCAGCTAGCGACTTAACAACATCAATCCTAGCTGTTCATGATTACCTACATCAAGTAAATAATAAAAATCGTCAAGTTCAGAGAGTAAGTCTCTCTTCGTCCCATGGTTCACAATCTCAACTTGCTTATGCCACAACTTCAGTTTTTCTTTCAAATTCTTAAGCTTATTTTTGAATAAAATAAACTTATTGTTTTCTGCTTCATTCTCCCAATTATTCCAAGCTTTTGTTACAATCTCCTCAAAACCATCCATCATGAACCACGAGTGAAATAACTTGAAAGGAATAGGCCCATAATCACTGTTCTTATTTTTTAACACAGTAGGACTGTGATCGGACCAAAGTCTTGGTAACACCACCTCAATCATGCTTGAGTACATGTCTAACACACCACTAGAGACAAGAAATCTATCCAGTTTTTCCATTTTCAAACAATTTCTAGCAACTCTAGTAAACCGTCGTCCACCCGTAGGGACGTCCATAAGATCCATGTCAATAATAAAGTCGTTAAAATCTCCCGCTTCAAGAGAACAAAAAACATATCCCAATCTTTCTATCGGGCTGTGGACCACATGGAAATTCCAAAATAAAAGAACTCTCCGTCATTATTTCTCATAAAATTAGCAATGTATTCCCAAACTTGTTTCTTACCATGTCTATCTTGAGGAGCATAAACATTTATAAAAAAGCATTTACAAGAAGTATCTACAATGTTGGGTCCAAAACTGTTAAAATACCACCTGAAAGCCCTTGTGCACTACTACTAGCTACCTCAAAGTTGTAGTTGCTGATTTTTATCGAGCTATTAAAGTAGGTCATAATGACCTTTCTCTTTCTCATTTTTTTATGTGGATGATGTAATTTTTTTGGCCGAATGGGATAGAATAAACATCGTCAATCTTATTGATATAGTATGATGCTTTTACTTCGTTTCTGGCTTGCAAATAAACCTTCGTAAATCTAATCTTCTTGGCATCGGTGTCTCGGATGAGAGCACATCCCAATTTGCTCTTATTAGACGATGTTGTGATGCGTCTTTCCCGTTCACTTATTTGGGTCTTCCGGTGGGAGCTCTTATGTCTCGACTATCATGTTGGAATATTATCATTGAAAGGTTTGAAAAAAGATTATCTTCATGGAAAGTTAAAATGCTTTGTATTGGAGGTAGATCTACTCATTTGAAATTAGTTCTTGACTCGTTAGGTATATACTTCATGTCCATATTTCGCATACCAAGCATAGTTAACAAGTGTTTAGCGAACCTTCAAGCGAAATTTTTTTGGGGTGGTGAAAAGAATGAAAAGAAAACTCATTGGGTTAAATGGAATTCGGTTTTATCAAGTAAAGAAAAGGGTGGCCTTGGTGTTGGTTCTTTAGAAGCGTTTAATCAAGCTCTTCTTTACAAATGGAAGTGACATTTTTGTAGCCAAATGCTTTGTAGGTAATGTTGGGAATAAATCTGTTTGTGTTGTTTACAGAAGTTAGTACTACACTTAAAGTTTTTACTGATTGAAGACTTTGTACTGCTTCAACATTTGTACAGCTTCAACATTTGTAAAGCTTCAGAGTCTCTACTGTCTTCAAGAGTTAGTACTATTACTAGAGTTTGTGCAGTAATGAAGATTTAATATTGTAAAGCTTCAAAGTTAATATTGTTCGAGTATTAGTACCATTTCATTAGTTTGTACTGTTACAGTATTAGTATTGTTTATGTATATTGTAATTATGATAACAGATAGAGTTTATAGTTAGATTGTTTCTTAGTTTAAAGGAAATCTTGTTCAGGACTCTATACTCATATAAATAGAGATTCTATAGAATAGAGAGACGTACAACTTCAAGGTGTAAACCCTAATACTTTTATGTATTCGTATTATTGATATTAATAATATTGGAGCTTTTGATCGATATATTGTTCTGTGAATTGTTCTTTAAATTGTCAAGTACTATTCCGCAAGTTTCTTGATAGTTATTCGAAACTATAAGTCTTATTAAGATCATATCGATCCTAACAAGTGGTATCAGAGCTAAGTTAGTTTTGATTTAAGAATATTCAAGAATTCAAGATGACTTCAGAAAGCATAGATGTTATCCAGGTTAGCAAGATCCCCATGCTCAAACCCACTAAGTATGATATGTGGAAGAACAGGATTAAGCAATATATATTGCTTACTGATTACATGATGTGAGAGGTAATAGAGAATGGGCCTAAGTATGTTATAGGTGCAGATGGTGTAAGGCATCCCAGATCTCTACCAACCACAGATGCTGAAAGGAAAGAAAGAGCTACAGAGATGAAGGCTTTAAGCACTCTTCTAATGTCAATTCCTAATAAGTATCAAAGAAGATTTGAAAACTGTGCTGATGCTAAGAAATTATGGGGAGCCATTGCAAAAAGATTTGATGGTAATGACAACACTAAGAAGACTCAAAGATCAATGCTCAAACAACACTTTGAAAATTTTAATTGTGTAAAGTCAGAGACTTTGACTCAAACCTTTGATAGGTTCTCTAAATTAGTAGGTGATCTTCAAAATCATAATGTTAAGATCGACAAAGATGATCTTAACAGAAAACTTCTAAGATCTCTAGGTTAAGAATGGACTATGTACACAGTTGCTTTGAGACAAGGCAATGATCTGGATGACAAAGAATTAGATGATTTATGCAATGATTTAAGATCATTTGAATCAGAAGAGTTGAGAAAGAAGCAACCAACAGGATACTCAAATAATGCTGCATTCATCTCTATGGGTACATCTAAGGGACAAAGCTCAAACCAATTTGGTTCTACTTCATCACAATATGGTCATCTACAAATGACACAACTTCTGACCAAGTACTGGAAGCTTTCTTTGTTAGTCATGTAAACTCTTCATTAACTAATGAAGAACTTGAGCAAGTAATTCCGGATGATCTTGAAGAGATGGACAATAAATGGCAGATGGCTATGTTCACTGTTAGAGCCAAAAGATTCATGCAAAGAACTGGGAGAAATAACTTTGCATACAAGAGAGAGGATGGAGCTGGGTTTGATAAAAGCAAAGTTGAGTGTTATAAGTGTCACAAATTAGGACACTTTGCTTGAGAATGTAGAAGTTCTGGAAGGTCAGAAGAGCATGATCAGAGAACTGGAGGACAAAATAGTGTGCAGAGAAGAAACGTACCTATACAAACTACCTCAAACTCAACAGCACTTGTTTCACAAGATGGTTTTGGTTTTGACTGGAGTGATCAGGCTGAACAAGAAATTCACAATCATGCACTTATGGCTATCTCTGAATCAGAATCATCATCTAAAGTCCCACAAGAGGTACAAAATAAATTATGCACCTCTATATGCAAGAAAACTATTAAACATTATAGAGATCATAACTTAATGATATGTGGTGAACTTGAAAAATGGGAGGTTCGGAATAGTAGCACAATTGCCTCTATTGAGAATCTAGAACAACAAATCAAATTATATCAAAAGAATGAATCTCAATATGTTTATGATATTGAATATGTTAGGTGGGAAAGAGACTGTTTAAAAGATAAGGTTGAGGAATTAAATAAGGAATTAGCAAATGTGATTAATGAAAGAGATAGCATAAAACTGAAAGTAAATGACCTAGAAAATGCATCTCAGAATGTCCAAAATCTAATTAAGTCCCAAATTCATGAAAAACTTAAAACTGGGATAGGTTATAACAATGTTCCACCACCTTATAACAACAACTATTTTCCTCCTAAAACAGATATAGATATTAATACTTTAAACGAAAATGTTCCAGTTGATGTGATTAAGGTGGACCCATCTAAAAGTATGACTGAGAATGAAATTGATTTAGACAGGGTAAAGATAACCAGTTGGATATCTGATGATGATGGGATAGAGATTGAGAATAAAGAGATAGAAAACAAAGGTGTTAAATCTGAGTCATCTTTAGATAGTGAAAAGAAAGTTCTTAAGGAGACAGCTACTGTAATTTAAAGTAATAAATTAGCAGAAGGGAAAATTCTATTCACACACAAAGCTAATTTAGAACTAAATCAAAAGAAAGTTGAAGCTAACAATAACAGGGTTAAAACAAATAATGTTAGCAAAACTAAAGAAAGTAGTTGTACTCATTGCAAATGCAAAATAAGTAACCATGGATTAAAATCTATTCCCAGGGAAATCAGAGAAATTGGAATCAAATGATTTCACATAAGTTGGGACAGAATTTTTCTGTAATAAAAAAAAAGGCTTGTTATATTTGTGGAAGAACAAATCATCTTCAATATTAATGTTATTATAATCAACAAAGGATTGTAAGACCAGCCTGGACAACATCAAACAGAGTTAATCATTCAAATTTTAAATCAAAAGTTAACTCTGTTAGTATTGTTAGAAAAATGAAATATAAGGCTAATATTGTTAAGACTTCTGCAGCACAAACTAATGCAGTAGTATTAACTAATAGAGCCAACAGTAGAAAGACTACAAAAACAGCATTAACATTTAATAATGTTAATAGTGTTAATACTGTCAACAGAGTTAATACTGTTAACAAAGTTAATACTGCTAAGCATGTTAATACTGTTAACAGAGTTAATACTGTTAACAAAGTTAATATTGTTAGGCATGTTAGTAATGTTAACAGAGTTAATACTGTTAATCAAGATAATGCTGCAAGAAAGTCTAACATTAGTTGGATTTGGAAACCTATTACTACTGTCAACTCTAATGTTTCCAATACCAACAGTGCATCAACATCAATGATCTATAAGAGATTTTGATTACATTGATGCACATGGGAAACCTAAAACCACTTTGGTTTGGGTTCCCAAAAGAAACTAACTTTGTATCTATCTGTACAGGCCAAACCAAAGAGACTTTTATGGCATATTAACAGTGGTTGCTCAAGGCACGTGACTAGAGATAGATCACAGCTACAGGACTTCAAGAATATTAATGGTGGTTATGTAGCATTTGGAGTTAATCCCAAAGGAGGGAAGATTACTGGAAAAGGTGTTGTCAGCAGTGAAAAGATAAGTTTTAAATATGTTTACTTTGTTGAGTAGTTACAATAAAACTTGCTAAGTGTGAGTCAAATCACAGATAAAAAGAACCCAGTTCATTTTACTGACACGGAATGCCTTATCCCTTCTAATAAATTCAAAATTGATGAAAATTTGATTCTTTTGAGAACACCAAGAAAGGATAATGTGTACTGCTATGACTTAGCAAGTATGAAACCTCAACAAAGTTTAAACTGCCTTTTATCTAAAGCTTCTCTTGATGTATCTGCTTTATGGCATAGAAGGATGTGTCACATGAACTACAAGACTATAAATACACCTGTTAAACAAAATTTAGTAAGAGGTCTACCTGAAAAGGAATATTCATGTGTTGATCATTGTGTTGTATGTCAAAAAGGCAAGCAACACAAAACTTCTTTTAAGTCCAAAACAGAGAGTTCTACATGCTTACCTTTACAGTTATTACATATGGACTTATTTGGACCAATTAATGTAATGAGCATAGGTAACAATTCATATTGCTTCGTAATCACTGATGATTATAGCATATTTAGTTGGGTTTTCTTTCTTAGGACCAAAGATGAAACAAGTGACTTAAATCATTCAAAACTAAAATAGAAACTCAAACCACTAAAACTGTTAAAATCATCAGATGTGATAATGGCACAGAGTTTAAGAATCATGAGATGAACAAATTCTGTGAACTTAAAGGAATTACAAGACAGTTTTGTGCTCCCAGGACTTCCCAACATAATGGAGTATCATAAAGGAAAAATAGGACACTAATTGAGGCTGCTAGAACTATGTTAGCAGATGCTAAATTACCTATGACCTTCTAGGCAGAAGCAATTAATACTGACTGCTATGTTCAGAATAGGATATCTATAGTAAAGTCTCATAACAAGACTCCCTATGAACTGTTCTTTCAAAGAAAACCTTTGGTTAGCTTTTTGAAACCTTTTGGGTGTCCTTGTACAATCTTAAATTCCAAAGATCACTTAGGCAAATTTGATAGAAAGGTAGATGAAGGATTCTCTGTTGGATACTATACTCAAAGTAAAGCATACAGGTTATTCAATCAAAGAAGTAGAATAATAGAAGAAAGCATGCATGTGACCTTTAATGAAAATACTTTTAATACTGTAGGAAAAGGTCCAAATTGACTATTTGATATTGATGATCTAACTCAGTCTTTTAGATATATCTATGAGCAATCCTCTGCAGGTATCACTGATCCCATTATTGCATATCAATCCAAGGATCAACCTAAGTATGTTATCTTTCCCATTTGGACACCTAATCCACCTGAGGAAAGTATGTCCATACCAGAGTCTGCAGCCCTAGCTGCTTCACCATCTGCTGCAGCATCAGATGAAAATACCATCTCAGCAGATAGTTATGCAACAGATCCTGATATGCCTGCTCTAGAAGAATCAGAAGTGATAGATAATTTTAATCCTACAAACCTGGAACCAATTACTCCAATGACTTCAACATCACATTATACTCCACACATGTATCATCCATTAGAAAATATGATTGGAGACATTGATTCTGCTAACCAAACTAGGCAACAGACAAGGGATAATGAAGAAGATATCAATACTTCTTTATTTTTCTGCTTTCTGTCCCAATTAGAACCTAAGAAAGTTGTAGAAGCATTAAAGGATCCAGGATGGATTGAGGTTATGCAAGAAGAGTTGTGGCAGTTCAAAATTCAGGAGGTCTGGACCTTGGTTGATCTACCTAAGGGAAAAAGAGCAATTAGAACCAAATGGGTATTCGAAAATAAGAAAGATGAAAGGGGGATTGTGATCAAAAATAAGGCTAGGTTGGTAGCTCAATGATACACTCATGAAGAAGGAATTGATTATGATGAAGTCTTTGCCCCTGTAGCCAGGATAGAAGCTATTAGGTTGTTTCTGGCTTATGCTTCATTCAAAGGTTTTAAAGTGTATCAGATGGATGTGAAAAGTGCATTCTTATATGGCACTATTGAAGAAGAAGTGTATGTGTGTCAACCACCAGGGTTTGAAGATCCCAAATACCCTGACAGAGTCTACAAGCTTGAAAAAGCTTTGTATGGATTACATCAGGCACCCAGAGCCTGGTATAATACTCTGTCCATGTACTTATTGAACAATGGGTTCAAAAGAGGAGCTATAGACAAGACCTTGTTTACCAAAAGAATCAATGATGATATTCTCTTAGTTCAAATCTATGTAGATGATATCATCTTTGGTTCAACAAGGGATTGTCTGTGTAAAGAGTTTGAAGAGTTGTGCATCAGAAGTTCAAGATGAGCTCCATGGGTGAACTCACCTTCTTTCTTGGTTTACAAGTGCAGCAGAAACATGATGGTATTTTCATACATCTGGGAAAATATGTCAATGACATTCTGGATAAGTTTAGATATCAGGCTGCAAAGGTAGCTAGTACTCCCATGGAAACCCATAAACCACTACATGTTGACCTTGAGGGGGAGAATATGGATATTCACTTGTACAGATATATGATAGGGTCATTAATGTACTTAACAAGTTCCAGACTAGATATCATGTTTGTTGTGTGTGTCTGTGCAAGGTTTCAAGCTAATCCCAAACACTCCCATATGTTTGCAGTCAAGAGAATTTTCAGATACTTAAAGGGTCAACCTAGCTTGGGTCTTTGGTATCCTAAGAGTTCTTTTTTTGATCTCATTGCTCATACAGATAGTGATTATGGTGGAGCTAATCTGGATAGGAAATCTACATCAGGAGGTTGTCAATTTCTAGGAAATAGGTTGGTATCATGGCAATGTAAGAAGCAGACTACAGTTTCCACATCTACAGTTGAAGCATAATATGTTGCAACATCCAGTTGTTGTGCACAAGTGCTGTGGATTCATAATCAAATGCTGGATTATGGTTTGCCATTTCTTAAGACTCCTATTTTTATTGACAATTACAGTGCAATCAGTATCATTAACAACCCAGTCAAACATTCTAAAACTAAACACATTGAAATCAGATACCATTTTATCAGAGATTGTAATGAGAAACGATCGATTCATATTTTCAAAGTTCATACTAATAATGAGTTTGCAGATCTCTTCACCAAAGCTTTTGATGTGGGTAGATTTACATACTTGGTTACTAGTATTGGAATGGTGAATCCTCAATAATCTTTTTCTTTTCAATCAACTTGGTTTATGTTGTTTCATATGTCTCTTTAGTTTGTACTATGGTTTTGTCTATACTGTGGTCATTGTTTGTACTGTGTATGTGTTATTAGAAAAAGAAAAATTTTAAAAAATCTATTCTAAGTGTTTTGAACAATACAAGTGTTCAGGGGGGAGAAGTTAATACTGTATGAACACTTAATACTGTTTTATCTTTATACTGCAAGAAGAAAGTGAATAAATTTAAGTTTATACTGATAGTTCCGTTTATATGCTACTACTGTTTATACTGTTGATTTAGTTTGTACTGCAATCTTGAGTTTGTACTGTGACTTTATGCTGTAAATGTGTTTTGTGTTTTAAAATATTAATACTGCACACATTATTGATATTGTTAGTTCAGTTTATGTTGTAAGCTCAGTTTGTACTGTTTGCTTAGTTTATAATGTAAGCACAGTTTATACTGTTCTAAAGTTTATACTGTTCGAGGGTTTCATTAGTGCTGTTTCTATATTAGTATTTTCAAATATCCAAACACATAAATACGCATTACTTCACCATACAAAAACATCTTATTCACTTTATATTTTCATCCAAACGCAAATAACTCTCATTTCTTTCTTAAATCTTCACTCAAATCACTCGATTCAATGGCTTCTTCATCATCTCCTACTCGATTACCGACAGTAGAAAACCACAATCTTGTGGCATTTCTAAAGAAACCCAAAGAAGCCATAGACTTTCATCAAATCATCAATTTCTTGAAAAATAGCCATATTCACTATGCCCTAACTGTCAATCCTACCGTTTACTTGGATCACATAAATGAATTATGGCCGTGTGCTAAGGTTGATAATGATGATGGAATCAAGTAAATCACAACAACTGTTGAAGGGAAATCCATCTCTGTCTCAAAGGAAACTATACGCACTCATCTACATTTTAATGATGCTACAGGTATTGAATTTCTTGATGATACAGTTGTGGGTGATACTATAGCATTGATAGGGTATGAAGGAGAAATAAATAAATCCACTTTTTATAAAGGACTCTTCTCCCCTCAATGGAAATTTTTAATGCATACTGTACAGCAGTGGCTGTCTTCTAAAAGAATAGCTTGGAATGAATTTGGGAGTGCACTTGCTACTGCAATTGTATGCCTATCTACAGGACAACTGTTTAATTTTTCAAAATTCATTTTTAATAGCATGCTGAGAAATCTTAAGCAACATAGCTCTAAGAAATTTTTAATGTATCCCAGGTTTGTGCAGACAATTTTAAATGAGGAATTAAATGATTTATCTGCACATCCTGAAAAAAATTGTTCGCTCTCATACTCAAAAATTGTTTACCAATATGAGGAGAGTGAATGTTGGTTTTTCTGATAAGGTTACAGCTTTGTTTCCAACAATGCTTGTTGCACCTTCTACCATAGTTGAAGAAGTAGAAAGCCCATCTGCTTCTCAACCCACAACTGTTGGTACCAAATCCAAAAGAAAACAAGGGACCAAGAAGCCAACCAAAAGAAAGAAAACAAAACAGGCATCTGATGTTCCTACTGGTCAGGTGTCTAAGTCACAAACTGAACAGAGGGTGGTCCATAAGGAGGGGGGTAACCATTCTGGAAGGGCTATCACTACTGATTCTGGCTCATTGGCAGAACAGGACAGTGATAACATAAATAAGACCCAAGCAAAGGCAACTGTACATGGTGAACTTCCTATGGAAGATGATCCTAGTACAGGTCCCAGTACCAAGAACAAAGGGACTTCTGATGATCATGCTAGGCATGAGTCAGAAGATATACCTTCTGATGATTTACCAAGAGAGGTTAACACTTCTGGTGGTAATGAAGATAGCATTTTACTAAAGGAATTGATGGCTTTTTGTACCAATTTGAGTGATGAAGTTACAAGGCAGAAAGGTATGTTGGAATCTCAAGGAAAGGAGATTCAGAGATTGAATGGGCTGGTGAGTGAGTTGTTGAAGGAGAAGGAGATGGAAAAGACTAAATCAACTGATAAATCTTCTCAGAATATGGATATGGAGGCACCATTCATTATTGATGATGCAATGGAAGATTTTGGTTTTAGTGCTGCTGGGCAAAATGAGCCCGTTAGTACTATTAGTGGAAAGGAAGATGTTAGTGCTGCTAAACAAGATGAACCAGTTTGTACTATTTCACTGGATGATGAGATCACTGCAGTTGAGGTTTTGTTGAGGGTGTCATAGAGCCCAAAAGAGAAAGAAAAGCCAAAGGCCAAAGGCATAAGCATTAAAGAACCATCATCTACTGCCCCAATTAGAAAAGAAAGTAAAATCAGTGCAAAAGACAAAGGTAAGGGTATTGCAGTTGAACAACTCAAGTCCATGTCAAGAAAAGAACAAATAAAAGCTGATGAAGAACTGGCTAGAAAAGTAGCTGAGTTTACTAAGGAAGAAAGAGAGATTCAGTTGGAGAGATTGTTGTCTGAGAGAAGAACAAAGCTAGCAGCTGACCAGTATAAGCAGATGAAAGCAAAACCCTTAACTAAGAACCAAGAAAGAATGAAATACACTAATTTCTTAAAATATGCAGGGTATCATGTGAAAAGATTGGATGTTATGGACTTGGATAGGTTAAAAGGTTTGTATGACAGGGAAAAGATAACAATAAAACAGATTGATGAGGAGAACATAATGGTGAAAGAAAGGAAATTGAAAGGAATGAATGAACCCAGGTCTGAGCCTATCAAACAGTTTCAAAGAAGAAAAAGGTGTCGTAAGGACATAGGAAAGGATGAGGTTACCAAGTCTAACCGAAAAAAGGCAAAGGTTGATAAAAGTATTGAAACTGAAAAAAAAAAAAAAAAAAAAAAAAAAAAACAGATGTGCATACTGATGTGCCATCTACAACTGAAAGACAGCGAAAGGATGAGAAGGAGATAGTAGTGGCAGCAGAGATTTATAAGCCCACACCTCTAAGCACTGAAATATATTATCATAGATTGGTATCAGATCATTGATGCTGACAGAAAGAAATATTACAAAATTATCAGAGCAGGAGATGCTATTGAAAAGCATATAACATTTCTGTCTATGATCAAAACTTTTAATAGAAAAGATCTAGATCATATGTGAAAAATTGCTAAAACAAAATATGTTGATCAGAAGGACTATGATGATAACAAGCAGCTTTATGAGTATCTACAACAGTTGTATGAACCTAATAAAGATATGTTGTTCTTTAAGAAACCTTTTTCACCACACTTATTGGCAATACTTTGATAACTGTGGAGTCATCATACACATCAACAAGATGGAGGGGTTAGATATTATTTTGTTGGAAAGAGGTATCCATCGAATCCTAGTGTGCTCACAAGTATGCTGATGATTAAGGTGCAAAACAATAATCAAGTGTATGTTTCAAGGTTGGTAGAAGAAATTAGGTCATATACTAAATGAGAAACTTAATACTATTAGTAGTACATCATAAGTTTAGGGGGAGATTGTTGGGAATAAATCTGTTTGTGATGTTTACAGAAGTCAGTACTGCGCTTAAAGTTTCTACTGATTGAAGACTTTGTACTGCTTCAGAGTTTCTACTATCTTCAAGAGTTAGTACTATTACCAGAGTTTGTGTTGTAATGAAGATTTATAATACTGTAAAGCTTCAAAGTTAATACTGTTCGAGTATTAATATTGTTTCATTAGTTTGTATTGTTACAATATTAGTACTATTTACGTATATTGTAATTATGATAACATATAGAGTTTATAGTTAGATTGTTTCCTAGTTTATAGGAAATCTTGTTCAGGACTCTATACTCATATAAATAGAGATTCTATAGAATAGAGAGACGTACAGCTTCAAGGTGTAAACCCCAATACTTTTGTGTATTCATATTATTGATATTAATAATATTGGAGCTTTTGATCGATATATTGTTCTGTGAATTGTTCTTTAAATTGTCAAGTACTATTCCGCAAGTTTCTTGATAGTTATTCAAAACTATAAGTCTTATAAAGATCGGACTGATCCTAACAGGTAAAGACCATCAAATCGATTCATGGTGATCTAGCCAAAGTCTTCTGGCCTTCTCAATTTGCTACTCGTCCAAGAAGCATATGGCTAAACATTGTGGGTACTATCAACAACTTGCATGATAAAACATTATTCCTCATTGTAGCCTTTGAAAAAGAGAGAAATGGCATGAGCACTCTCTTTTGGAAGGATATTTGGATTGGAGATTCACATTTGATGATTACATTTCTGCGTTTATTCTCATTGGAACAAAATAAAGACTGCCTTGTTTCAAATCGTTGGGTCAAAAACAGGGGTTCTTGGAACTGGCGACACTCTATTCTTCGTGGAGCAGCATGCTCTCAATTATCTGATCTTCAAGCCTTACTCGCTAATGTTACACTTGGATCTTCGAATGATGTTTGGTCTTGGAACATTGATGGCTACGACTGCTTCTCAGTTCAACAGGTTAAAAACATCATAGATCATAAAATGCTTACAACCGGTTTATTTACAACCTTATGGAATAAAATTGTTCCAAAAGAAGTTAATTTTTTTCTTTTGGAGATGTCGGCTTGATAGGCTTCCTACTCGTTCTAATTTGGACACCCGAGGTATCGATATCCCTTCCATTCTTTGCCCAATATGTGACATATAATGATGATGTTGATCATATCCTTACTTCATGCTCCCTTGCTTCGGACATCTGGAAGTTTGTATTCAAATGGTGTGACTTTCAATTGCCAACCATTCTTTTTGTTGCTGACTTGATGACTTTAGATTTTGCAAACGTTTTACCAAAGCAAAGACTTCATGCAATCATAATGACTACAAGCCGGGTGATTTGGAAGTTTCGAAACACAATGATTTTTGACGTCAAAAAGCCCCGGTAAAGATTCGTTATTGGACTGTTGTCTATGTTTCATTCACTTGCTTTGTCAGTCGGAATAGAAAAACTAGTTGTAATAGGACATGTTGGCTTCAAAACCCTCTTTCAGCTTTTTCTTTGTAATTCTGGTTAGCTATTTGCTAACTTTTTAATATATTTCAAGCCGTTCAAATAAATCAAATAAAAATCTAGTTTTTTTTACTACTCTCATATTGCAGGTAATACTCAAAAACTTCTAAACTTCCTTACTAAATTTTTAATTAAGTTTCACTTTCTAAGGTTTTTATGCGAGTATTATTCAACGTAATTGATTATGAAATATCACATCAAATACAGTTTACTAAACTAATGTTTTATGAAGATATTTGCATATCCTTTGACTTTATTAAAACAATTTGTAGTAGCGATGAAGTAGTTTTACATACTATATAAACACTTTTTGAAGGGCCACTTTTTTGTCATCATAGGACCACTCAAAATAACGGATCAGCCCTATATATTGATATATATATTCTGTGTATGGCATATCAAATCTGTGTGCATATTCTTGTTATTATTCGCCATTAATTATACATTGACTATGTTTTCGCCATCTAAAAAATCATCCCTGTAATATAACAATCCAACTACCCAACAAGTATTTTTCAAGAGATCTGAGACCCAACCTAGAGTGGATATTGTTTTGGACTGGGGGTGCATGATATCCATCATGATATTCAAAGACCAAAGTCCACCTTTATATGTAACAAAAAGAGAACAAGCTAAATGATTGACATGTGATCTCAAACATCTACATGTTAGTTCAGTCAGAAATAACGGAATTTTTTAAAACTAAACCTCCTAAAACAAACGGCATATGCGACTACAACTACAACACATGACTATGAATAGATGATAAAACAATCAAAGTATGCAAATTATCCAGTTTAATTAGACTTCTGTAATACACGGTCAATTGGTTCTTGGAAATATTGAAGTGAGATGAAGACCGCTTCCTGTATGCAATAACCGGACGAATTAGAAATTCCCAACACAAATGAATTGATAGTTGTTTTTCTTAAAGTAAGGTCACCCAAGGAGTTGAAGCTAGCACGAATCGCACCTGAGACCTCCTTTGGAGAATCCCAAGCATTCACAGCTCAACCACTCCATTGTAATCTTTTGCAAGTTTATTTGGAATGAAATGTCTAGTTAGGGTATTAGAAGTTAGAACATACCTCTGTTCGAATTGTTCTGCTTCCTTGATGAGGGCATATGTTCAAATACGTACTGAAAACCTCCCTTGGATCTTTTCCCTGAAATAATAAGATAATTATTTATCTATTAGCCTTTCACGTTAGGGTAAGCTCCAAAATGTCGACTGGTTGATCATGAACTGTTATTGTTCATGCTTCACACAGCGTACTTTAATCATTTTACGCATATTTTGCAACGTACTTTAGATTTCATGATTAAAATAGTTAAACGAAAAAGGTTATAATAGATGGGTTCATGAGCCTGAAGAGAGAAAGTGAAGAAGTAAAACCCTCGTAGATACAAATACATATCTAATGTTACAAAGTCATAAGAAATTGACAAACAGGGACCTTGAAGTTTTTGTCTTCTTCAATGCACTCTTCCAGTCCAGCAAGTCCACCAAAAGCAATTAATAGATGTCTGCAACCATCCAGTCATATCAAATATCAAAAAATCAGGTCAGTTTACTTGCAAAGAGAACCACAAGTTTAGAGAGAACCAGAGAACCCTCCAAAATTACACTGAATATTCATCAATGAATATTGCTCTATCAATATTCATCGACGAATATACCCCATCAACCAATAGTCATCACTGAATATTCAGTGTAATTTGGGAGGTTCTCTGGTTCTCTCCAAAAGTTAGGTTCTCTCTTGATCCAATTCCTTATCTATCTCTCTCTCTCTATATATATATATAGGGGGCAGGTATGTCGTCATTAATATTCATTTGATTAAGAGGGTAGCCGGTAAGTTCAGCTATTTTCCTATAATATCATTGGTGTACATGTTAAATATATTTTCTGGTGAACAGTAGTCCACATTCACCAATGAACATTATAGGGAAAACATATTGCTTCCCTGCTTGGCAGCTTTCCATTAGAAATAAAAGGCTCCGTCGACAGGCCTAACAATACTAACAATACCTGAAAGACGGTAACTCAAGCTCAGATGACTTGACAATACGACCATGCTCTGAGGTACCAATGAGATAATCATACCCACCCTACAAAGTAAGATGTTAGATGAAAGAAATCTGCCATAAAACTAAGGGGACTGCTCTTAAAAAATGAATGGATTATATATCTGAAGGCCACCCAAGTTTATCATTTTGTTTTTGTAGGCCACCCATATTTGAAAACAATTTTGTAGGCCACCCAAATTTGTATGTTGTTCAATATATACCAAATCTGGCTAAAAACTCATCCGAAAAGTGTAAAAGGACACAAATACTCATGTATTTGAATAAAACTAAAATAATAAAAATAATGTTAATTAACAAATATAGGGGTATTGGTGTCCCTTTACATTTTTTTGATGAGTTTGTAGTCGAATTTGGTATACATGAAACAATATACAAATTTGGGTGGCCTACAAAACCGTTTTCAAATATAGGTGGCCTGCAAAAACAAAATGATATATTTGGGTGGCCTCCAAATATATAATCCCAAAAATGAAATACTATATTTAACTAAGAGAATACCTTATACAGGCAGCATTTAAGTACTGAACTGATATTCGGAGCATATCGAACTTTATAGCCCCAATACATTCCTGCTTCTTCCCTAGGCTTGGACGATGAGACAACCTGGTGAGGATGATCTATAAGGAACACAACAGAACACTCAGCCTCACAGATATAATACGTCCAGAAAACTGAAATTAGTAAATACCATAGTTCAATATTATGATTATTCATTAAGTTATTAAAATCTACAATAGAAATTTTGTTCCACTTTTCATGTTGTGAGCTTATACTTCAGTTATTTTTTAAACTTAAGTAAAACCATTAGTAACATCAAATGCTATATTGTTTAATTGGAACTACTAGCTGTTCTAAAGAAATTATTGCAATCAATATCAAAAAAAATTGGTGCTTGCTCCTTCGCGGTTGTACTATTTAATTTAAAATTTTCAAATGATGTGTTGATCATGTTGTAATCACAAACCAGTAAAATTTCATTGCAAATCTAACACCTACATATAATAAATTGGGAAACTCGGGTAGAAGTAGACATTTAAAATCAGCTTAAGATATTAAGAAAGCTCTCTTGGCCATATAACTCTGCCTTAACAATTCCTACAATACATAAAATAGCCTATGGAGTAAGCATTTACAACACATCAAACATGTAAGAAAATAATTGTTCAATACCATCCAGTTGCCGATTGGTTCCCATGGCTACAGTTACTCTAGTTCCAGGCTCAAGTGTTTGATCAATTACCACATTCTGCAGGGACAGACAATCAATTAACAAACACATAAAGAGCTACTAGTAAGATACTATTTAACTAAACAAGTCAATCTTCAGTAAAAATCTATGAACCATGGATTATGTCATCCAGTGGTTGGGATAAGCATTCAGATGTTATGCCCAAACGACAGCAATATCCCATGGACAATCCCCAGATATATTCTTACTTTTAGGAATCTTGTTTTTAATTCTATATACATTATGTCTTTAATACACCTAAAGCATGATAGCAAAAATTATGATAACCTCTGCATTCTATGACTTACAAATTACCTAATAGATTACACAGAGAATGATTTACAAAATAATAGCCTCGGTATTCTATGTTTCTACACTAATTCTGACATTGGGACTTGAGTGACGTTACTTGATGTCAGAATCTTGGGTACAAACATTTATCCCACAATGCCAGAATCATATAGGTTTCCTTTCGTAAATTAGTCATAACACAAGATAAATTTGGATTTCTTTTATGCTTTCAAAATTTAGTCGTTTCTTGTATACAGAATATAAGTGGTGTTTGAATATAATGTGGATGTGAGTTCCATCAGATAATAGAGATCGATGACAGTTGTCACAAAGATAACTAAGAACAGGTGTCTCCCTCAGATACTACTCTATTTTGCCAAAAGTAATAACACGTCAATTCATTCTCAAGAATAAGTTGGACTCTTGGAATTACATAAGAGAATATCTGAGCAATATAAATATTGCATGCTGAAATAATGTCAATAACCCGTTCTTTGACCTATTTGTGGATCTCTACTAGGGTAGATGTCAGCGCATCAGGGGTATAAATGTATATATGAAATACTTAAGAATTAGCATAATATATCCTTCTTATTCTTCCTCGGGTTCATAGATCTGCACCGTTTATTCTACTAATTCTACATCCAAACTGAACCACCAAAAAGAATGTTCTGGTTTTATGATTATTACTTTTCGGTCTGAAACATGTAAGTAAAAACTAAATGCATCAACACAGATACATACTTAATGTGAAGCTTAGTCATGACATATCCAGTACTCCTCTTACGGCATTGCTATTTCTAATTGTATTATATCAATGAAGGGAACAGCTTTATTGTAAACTTGATTCTTTTAGTGATTCACAAAAGAGCTCCCCGGTGTCTGGTACAAATGCATGTATAAACTATAGCCACCTCTACGCTGCATCACTAAGTTATTAGGCATACACATTTTAACCGTCCATATTAACTATGCATTAATAAAATCTATTTAATCGTCAATAAGAGAGTAGACTATAAACCACAACACCGGATGTACGGAAAAATTAGTATAGCTTGCAGATAACGATCCAATACATACCTTACTAAGCCCCACATCCACGAGCGTGCTGGCAGAACTTGGAGCTTGTTGCGCTAGTGTGACACCTATCAAGTTATGAGCATAGTGAAATCAAAATTTGGTACACAAAATTGCAAAATTAAGAATATTGATGTAACAGTCAAAGCACTCAGAATACTGGAATACACAACTTATGAACTATTACTCACAAGCATCATTCAAAAGAACTCTTCCAGCTGTAAGATCAAGGAACTATAACTACATCATAAACTATAAGTTTTAAGACTATAAATGTTCTACAGTAAGTTCCTTTAAAGCTAACATGAGACACTCCTCTTCAGTTTCCAATATCAGTAACTATGAAACAGGATCATGAGATCATAATGAAGCCTTTTTACAAAAGCTGTTACACAGAATTCAACATTCCAACATTTCTTGGAGTGCATATCATTTCAGTTCATTAGGAAACGGAATGCATACGAGACTATGAGCTGAAAGTAAAAATAACTAAAAAAGACGAAATGTAACAAAACCTTGTAAAGTTAAGCTTAAAAGATTGTAATATTCATGAAAAGTCGCTTAGTGTTCCATAAATATGCAATTAAAACAGGGGCATGTAAGAGGAAGAAAAAAACAACAACCTTCTCTATATGGAGCCCATTCATGCTTGCGAAGATGATGTGGGGCATCAAGCGGTGGCAGTAAACCCTGTAAAACGTGGCACACAAAGCTTAAACATTATATAATAGGCATTAACTGAATAATAATTTGAGATATGTAAGAAAAAAAGAGGAATACCACAAATCTTAAGCTGTTATGTTTTGGGAAAAGGGTCTTTCTCAGATATTGTGGTGTCTCTAGATACTTCAAGATCCTTATTAAGAAAGCACTTCCGCTCTCGTTTTCATCATTATCAGAAGCAGCAATTACATGTGAATCATCCTTTTGGTTATCGAATATTACAACCTATAAACAAGAACACAATTAATAATTTTGTAGAACTCATGCATTTAAACAAACACAAAAGAAACTAATGTCAGTGATGTCATTACATCTCCCATATCACCACCACCACCACCACAACTAGAATGATTAGTCAATGATAAAAGAAGAAGAATTTGTATTCTTAGTAACTGTAATCATAAAAAATGCACTCATATTGAAATACTACTGAAAAAAGGTAATTAAACACCTCGTCAATTCGGAAAATAGTGGCGGCACGGGCAATTTGGCCAGCAAGCTGCAAAGAGAAAGGACAGAGTTGGTTTTACAAAGCAATAAAACTAAAACAAATAAGTAAACATAGAGCTTTTTGTATGCCGACATTTTATCGAACAGTTGGAGTGCAGGAAACAAAAAAAGGGTGATTACCCGAGTAGCGAGCTCGAAAGACTGGGTATTGTCGATGATAGAGCCAGGAAGGGCGATGGTTACAGTAGGGCGACTATTAATAGTATTAGTATTATTAATACTAACAGAATCATCATCATCGATGATTAAATCGTGCTGTCTCTTCTTCTTCTTTTTGTTTTTCTTTTCATTATCATGACAACTGTTGCTGCCGCCGCCATTGAGCAGTTCGTCTCTCTTCTTTTTACCCATTACTCACTCGCTCAGTCTGCAACTATTTATGGATTTCTTATGTTTTATATTTTCTTTGTATATAGGGACAACAAGTGTAAGAACGACTGCTATACTATAGTTTTGATTGAAAAACAAAAGGTTTTACATTACCGTGGAGAGTGTTGCTTTTTACAAGGAGCTGTAGTTTCAAAAGTTCATCAAATTTGAGTATTAATTAGTTACTATTTTATTATTAAAATATAATTTTACTTTTAACTAATAATAATTTTTATTAATTTATTACTTATTTTAAAAATATAAATAAAGACTATAATTTATACACATATTATTATTATTATTATATATTTTGAAATAAATATTATCACCAATATAATATTTATTTGATATTACATACATTTTAGTATTCGACACTTCACAAAAATAATGATAAAGATATTTTTATTCAACAATAATAAATTATAAAAAAAAAACTATTAGTACAATTACATGAATAGTTATAAAGTTTGTCTAATTGTTACGATTAAACATATCACGCATACATTGGTCATAAGTATTTATTCGATCAATATACAGAGTAGCCCATACAACTGCACAATCATTCTTGAAATGAATCCACTGTGTGCTAATAGTTGGCATGGGGTATCCTCCTATCAACGTGACTTTTATGTAATGGTTAATATTAACATACCCGATTGCAATAGTTTCATGTTGATACCACGTAGGCAGAGTAGAGCGAAGCGGTAAGTATGTTGTACTACATGCCATGTCTATTACATGTAATATCACATTGTATTTAGAAGCAATGAGAATTTCAATTTTAGGCATAGTCATCCAATTTCTGGATTTTGCTTCTTTATTGTTGTTAAAATATGTCGTGGTTTTACACCATTTTCAAACAAATCTTTCACTAGTTGAGCTTCTTTTTCAGATAATCGAGAAGCATATGGATGAGCTTCCAGAAATAATGCAGGTGGGTGAGTATGTCTTTCACGTATCACCCTTAACGTCCAACAATCATCTTCCGGAAAATATTTTCCTTCTAATTCAAATGGACAATTAATTTTTTTGCTATCTGTGTTTCTTATGCTTGGTTTTTTACGTACATAAATACCACCACGATCACACTAGAAGTTGATAGCTAAATTATTTTTTGATCTTTTAATTACAATTACATTACCGATTGAACGTCCTTTTGCTTGCATCCAATTTATTAGTTGTTCACGAGAACTAAACACCTACAAAATTTAATATTATAAGCATCTTTTAAAACCTATTAGAACATTACCCTTGACGTAATTACATATTTAATAACCTCAAATATCATATCGTGTCAGCTTCAAATTGCGAAGAGTCGTGAACATTATGGTAAGCTTCATTCTCGTTTTCACTTTCATCCCATTCACTTGTTTCGTCGGTATCAATATTGTAGTCCTAAATAAAACACATAAAAAATTTTAGATGAAATAAATATTAAATATCGTTAAAAATACTAACTAATAGTATCTCTTTAGTTAAATCATCATTTGAGTGCATATATTATCCCCAATTCATTTTGAATTGTTTACGTTGTGTTGATGGTGAAATCTAAGAACTATTAAGAGACTGTTTTCTGAAATGAATAATGGTTGGCCTGACTTTGTGAATATGCACTCGTACTATTATGAGACTGTTTCTCAACCCCAGAGTTTTTAAAGTGCTTGTGCCCTAACATGAAGTATGAAAATGTATCGTGGTCTATTATTAGAAAGTATGGATGTTTGGTGTTTTCAAGAAACCATATCCCTTTTATTATATTATACTCAATTAATTTTATTAACCAATTATTGTGTTTTTTATTAATAACTTTTCTTATATGTTTTTTAGTTTCAATCCAAATATACCATCATGATCAGTTTATTTTTATCTACATTTCGATATATAAAAAAAAGTTGATTCCGAAACTAAAAAATATATTTGTTAAATAAATATCATATGACGATAAAAGTTATGTCAAAATGTAGATAAAATTACACTGATCATAAATATATATTCAGAATTATTTAAAACATTATATATAAAAAGTTATAAAAGAAAAATAAAATAATACTTAAATTAAATTAAAATATTATTATATATTAAATACTAAGAATCTATCAATCATAAGAAGTGTTAGGAGCGACGTTAAGCGTCTAAATGACGACATTAAGCGTCTAAATAATACCTTTTACCGTGTAAACATAATTTGCTACTATTAAGCATGCCTATACTGCAGCTTATGGTGTACATGAGATCCATCTTTATATGCTTATGTTACATGGAATAAACAATTAAACAAGTATATTGCTTATAAATAAGCAAAAATACGATTTTTTCACATTATCATTTGACATGTTTTGATTTATTTGATTGAAAAATGTCTTCTAAATAATCCTAGTTTTATTTTTAGACACATTAACAAATCTTATTTTATTTGATTATGCAATTGAGTCACCTAATGGACAAACTAAATACAAAGTTGGTATTAACATACCATCCCTTAGATAATCGAACTTACCAAGGTAAAAGTAATAAGAGAGAACGAATTGTACTCCATTTGAACATAGGAATTCGCTTTTTCAACCAAACAATTTGATAGAAAAGATTTCAATATTTGGATTTCAATAAAATACATCAAATTTTGTGAACCAAAAGCAACACTTGTATCTGTTGTTTGATTTGAATGATACTTCGAAGGAATTGGAAGTATGTAAAGGAAGTACATGAACTCGAAAGTTTACAAAAAGTAGGATTTCATTGAACAAAGAAATTCAAAGTTCCAATTTCAATAAATTCCACCAATGCTGTAAGAATCAAACTACATTGGAGCCTTGCAACTGTATAAACTTTTTAACTTACTTTCATTTCATTACATGAAGCCATTTGATAGACGCTTTCTGGATGTTTAAGGAACTCGTCCACCACTTCAAAACTAAACTCAGCATGCAACCACCCCTAAATGGAAGGACTGATGGTGCAATTTTCTCTATGTATGAACAGAAGCACCTTCCAAGGACTGCTCACTATATTTTACACATAATTATATATAACATGTGAGCTTTATTATACTATACATCATCATTCATCATGTTTACAAGAATACTTTATGTCGAAATCTAAGAAAATTATTGATGTGTTGTCCTTTGTACGTTGTGTTCTCGCCTCACCCAACAATACTTTAGCAATCTTCTCTGCTGAATCTTCTTCAGAGCTTACGATGTTTCTATCTCTTGCCTGCAAAAAAAAAAAAAAAAGGTTCAAAGTGAGTTGACATGATTTTATTATTGCTTTCGGATATGAATGTGAATTGTGAGGACATTGTACAAGGGTTAACCTGATGGACAAGTTGGATGGCCTTCTTAGCATTTACGACATCCCAAAACCCGTCACTGCATCAAATTTTACCAGTTTAGCATCAGACAAGTACACACAACAAAAGCTTCTTCAATTTGTACAATAAGCCCAACACTAGCAAACAAAATATATCAACATAGAATTTCACAGATGCATGTCATGCACAAATTTGGTTTTAATTTGAAGTCTACATCAACCGACTTAACTTCATTCACTATACTAGCTATAAGTTTTAACACTTTGAATTTAAAGTAATTAATAGAGGCATAACATTTGACCCATGTACTTACTGGGTTGTGTGTTGTCTCAAACAAGACATCAATGTAGGTTGCCATTAATTAAACTAGGTGGGGACAACATGGTGATTAAACTGATCAAAAAATTAAACTACATATAAAAATGACGGTGAGGCCATGTAGATTGCCATGTCATCAATGTAGGTACTAACATGACACGTACAAAGTAACTGAACAGTAATACCTGTCATATAATGCCTAAAATGGAAGAATTCAAAAGTAGGTCACTAAAGAGTGTTCAAATAACAGAAATTACTCCCTAGAATTGGAAAGAACCAGATGTAGGTAGCTATTTGGTGTAACTAGTCGTAAAGAAGATAGAATCTGAAAGACATAATCACGCCCCTATCTTCAATTCGTATGAAGTGTTAATAAATCTTCACTTCAAAAACCAATGCCATTTTCCATCTAAGAGCCCATGAGCAAAAATACTTATACGAATACAAATCAGACAAACCTTATACCGACCCAATTTTGTTATCCTATCATTAACAATCATAAGGCAGGGGATTACAATAACTAATATAACTACAGTGATAGAAAATTAACACACACTAACTGAAAATGACTGATAGGCATAAAATTTGGTACATGTTTAAAATAAATGGTAATGAAAAAGAGAGAAATATGATATGCATTGTGTTGGATGTTGAAAGGATTAGGTCTATATTTATAGGTCTATATACCGATGCTCAATTATAAAGACTAAAGCAACAAAAACTACGTTAGGAAAGAAGAAACTAGCATTACATAATATGATAGGGAGAACACTTTAGCAAATAATAACGTACACTAAACTTTACCTAGCCACTACAGCAAAATCCCGTCTTTCTGAATTCATGCACACCACCTGACTTATGTAAGGTTCAGAGCTGAATCGAGAATCTTGTTGCTTAAGAAACTTGTCACCCAGCATTCGTGCAAGATTTAAGCCTGAATGTGCATCCATATTTTCTGATTGATTGAGTGATAAACATGGTGATAAGCTCTAGAGGATATATATATATAATTCTGAATTACCACATAGTCTTGTTTCCCCGTCTTTAAGAGGTTCTCCAGCTGCTTGCATCCGCAATCTTTCGGTATAACTGGCTATTCGGTGGTCTTCCGACATCTTAACTTGTTGCCCTTCAATACTGCACAATAAGGAATGCATTTGCAATTACTTTAAAAAGGGATTAACAGAAACTCATCCAACTTTTAAAAATACCTCGATTGTTAAAAAGGGCTTAACAATAAAGTTGTCAAAGGCTCAAAGCGCAAAGGGGTCCTAGAGCCTGAGGCGCATTATATTAAAAACATTATAACAATTGGGTTTATGGTTGTTTTCTTTATTACTTTAGACCCTATAGAATGATTTTGTGGCTTTTTAATTGTCCATATATGATCGAAATATCCTAAAACAGTAAGAAAGCCAACACCAGATTTGGTCAACATAAAAAAACCTGGTCAATAAGCGCATATATTCATCAAGCACGCCTCATACGTAAAAAAGGCCCAAGGCTTGAGCCTCTGCGCCTCTGAGCCTTAGGCGCGCCCGCCTTTAACAACTATGCTTAACAAAAACTCATCCAACTTTTAAAACTCCACAAAATGGCTTCAGCACTCAGTTATCCTTTTTAGAAAGAAATATTCATCTTTCATATAAGATATCCCATACGGGCTAAAAATAAGACCCAACAGAGAGCAAAAAATGATGAACCTAACTTAGAAGGGTTCTGGAGCATTAGTTGCATCTCTAATCAGCTATATATAATTTTAAAATGAAACAGAGATAAACAAATCAGTACCAAAAACAAGTAGTTACATTGACAGGTCTATCTCTGTGAATATTTAAAAAAAATACCAATCATGTTTTTATACAACAAAATACTTTGTCAATATGATGTACTAGTAGACAGAAATTCAAAAAATGTTCATTCGTTATAATTTACATTATATAGTCAAAGGAAAATGACGGTTGTTCGCCCACAGAGAATCACCTAACGTAGAATTTCAGAAGTATAATAAAGATCCTAGAAATTACAAGAATTTATGAGCATATGGTTAAAAACATACTTCGCGATACATGCAGAATCACCAACATTTGCACATTGAGCAAAGTAATTATCATGACCATCAGTCCAGATTAGAAGCACCGTTGCAGTACAACCCTGAAGGAAGTTCAGTTAGTATGATATAAGAGGCCAAATACAATTACATAACATATGATAGCATGAACTAGTTCATAAGTGTCAAGAAAACAGCACATTGACCTTTTATCGATTGAACTTCTCAAGTAAACAGGATACTACTAAATAAATAAGAATTGTTTCTGCTCAGTGTATGTTCCCAATCTTCAAAATTGATTAATATTAAAAATATTGAAAAAATTATTATATCTTCAATCTTTTCCGTATTGCACTATAGAATACAACTAATTAACCTTAGCACAAACAGTTACAAAGTGGAATTTAACAAAGGCTAATTTCTTATATACCCCATGTAAACCTCAAAATTTCAAATTTACCCACCTAAACAACAATATATCATACATATACCCGATCCAGTGATGTGAAAGTCGGCCGACTAGTCCCCGACTAGTCGGGTTTTGGGACTAGTCCGACTCGACTAGGTCAAAACCGTCAAATTAGTCGGTCAACGAAAGTCAACGTCGGTCAAAATCGGTCAAAGTCAAAGTCAGATTAATGTTTCTAGACAATTTTGTTAAAGTTTATGTTTGTTTGTGTTTATGTTTATGGTTCTCTTCTATATTTAGTTATTTACACATATAATTTTGAAATTTATTATTTATATGTTCAAAAAACTAAAAAAGTCCAATCCGATTAGTCCCCGACTTGGCCGATTAGTCCCTACAAGGTCCCGGCCAACTAGCGACTTTTACAATCTTGACCCGATCTAAGTTCAATATCTATCATCTACACCCAAAGTAATTTATTTAATCACAATTAAAATATTTAAATTCATAATAATTATCACATAATAAAATATGGACAATCCTACCCTTCACTTAATAGCGGCAATAATTCCCGTCATATTGCTATCAAAACCCATCTGCCAATTGAATAATCTTAATTGTAAAGATCAAGTTTGTTCAATCCCTGATTTGTCTAAAAAGATACAGCCATCACAAGGTTGGTGTATATTTTATTTTATTCCCTTTTTTCTGAAAACTAAATCTATTATATTGTGGTTGTTATATTATATTGACATATATGGGTGTCTTTTCATCAGATGCCATCTACTTGGGTTTACTTTAAAAATATATTTTTATTTTTATTTTTATTTGATTAAACGTAGAAACATTTATATCTTTATATATTGATTGTGCAGGCATGATATAATTAAATGTTTTTGTAACTGTCTTTTGTAACGGGTGGTCAGGTGTCTCATGTATGTTGATTAAGTATTAGTATGCTCAAATTGTTTTATTGTATTTGTTTTATTATTGGTGGTAAATTTGAATGTTGATGTAGTATTAGTATGCTCAAATTGTTTGTATATTGTATTTGTTTTGTTGTTGGCAGTAAATTTGTATGTTGGTTTAGTATTAGTATGCTCAAATTGTTTGTATATTATATTTGTTTTATTGTTGGGAGTAAATTGGGAATATATTGGTGTAAATTAAGTTTTAACGATTAAATAAATTGCTATAGGTATAGATGATAGACATTGAACTTAGATTGGGTATTTATATGATATATTGTAGTTTAGGTGGGTAAATTTGATATTTTGAGGTTTATAAAGAAATTAGCCCTTTAACAAATTATAAATACTTCACTTTGAGGAGCACTTTAATAGTACATTACTCATTCCAGGTGTTGGTGCATCTTGTGTGACAACAACTTCTAGTTTTGTAATTAGTCATTGTGTTTATCTTTGTAATTGTAATTGTTTAATATTGTCTTAATTAGTATGTAAGTTCGTACGAACTTAAGGTAGGTACGAACTTAGATACATACGAACTTACTAAGTTCGTATGGGCCTGGACTGAGCTAAGTTCGTAAGGCCCAGCCCATACAAACTTGAGCTCTATAAATGACCAAAGTCCATACGAATAATAATCAGTTTTTAAGTTGTCATACGCAGAGAGATATCGTTTGTGTGAGAGTGTTTAGTCTTAGTTTGAATGTAACCAAGATTATATTCAATAAAGACGTGTTATTAGTATTCATTACGCATTCGTGTTTAATCATTGATTATTGTTAGGTATATTCAAGGATTCCGCACTTGTTTATACTAGAATATCTCGTAGATCCAGACCCAAGGAACCTACACCAGGAACTCCCATCTGTTTTTTTCTCAACTCCCCTCAATTATCTCTCATCTACAAATATGCTTTTGGAGTAAAAACTCTACGATTGCAGTTTTAAACAGAAATGTTCGATAAGAAATGAATTAAATGTTAAGCAGCACGTAGAAAGTGTATTCCACAATGCATTGTTTAAGCTCAAGAAACCCCATCAGGCCATCCTCTAATAAACATAAGGCTTAGACTAAAAGGTAAAGAAGGGATGCCCAACATGATACAAGAAAGACAGACAGCTATGTACAAATAATAGGAGTGAGTAAAAAAAAAACCGAAACCGACCCATAACCGAATTAACCGACTTAACCGACCTAAATTAACCGATCCAAATCATTAACCGACAGTTCAATTATTGATTTTGAATTAACCGATTAATTTAGGCCGGTTATGGTTAACGTATCATAACCGACCCAAATTAACCGAACAGCCATAATATATATAATAGTTGTGTTGAAGAATGAAGATGATATATATTATGCTTTCGTTTTCTATTTTTGTTTATGTCTATTGTGTTTGGAGATATAATAACTAGAGCTGCACAAGTGTATACTCAACTCTACTAATTTGTAAACTGGAAAACATATGAAATCAACTGTGCTCTTATTCCATAAAATGGCATGATCTATGTACAATCATACAAGTGGCTAAACAGAATCTCTAGTCTCCTGTTGAACCCGTGAATCAATTCTACTCTTCATCCCAAAATTACACTTCCAATTTATTCATTGCAAAATAATATTGAAATTGGCTATTGAAGTTCAAATTGTTTGCTGTGAATTAATAGTTGTCCAAACAAACATAAAATTGGAAGTAGAAGTGGCGATTTTTATCAAAACAAGTAATTTCAGTATTGTTTAACTTGAACTTTTGATACTAAAAGCTGTCCCAAATCGGTTCCCACTTGAAAAGTGAGAGGCTCTCACCCCTTATATATATCACATTCACTACTCATGTTTGTTTAAATGATCCCGTTTTGTGTCATCTATGAGCTTCACTCTGTTGTTAGAAGGTTTTATAAGCCCAAGTCCAAACTGTACGACACAAGTTTGAAAAATTTGCTAATGGTCCAACTTTTGGTTAATAACCGACTGTAACTGAGAACCGACCCAGTTTAAAGCTTTTAACTGAAACTGACCCATCCATTAACTAAACATATTCGGTTTTAGACTTCTTTTAACCGACAATTCGGTTATGGGTTCAGTTTTGGGTCTTAACCGACCCATGATCACCCATAACAAATAAAACCGAAGTATATAGAAAAGGAAAAATAAAAAATGCAACTTTCTATAAGAAATAACTGAAGAGAAAAAAAAAACCTCATATAAATGGTCCATATGTGCTTCTGTTTGAGAGAATGCTTCTCTAAGGACATCTGAAGCATCACATTGAGAAAAAACCTTCTCTCTTCTGAATGTATCTGATAAGATTCTAGCAACAATCTCAGGCATTATCCTGCCACAATATATTATTATAAATTATATATGAAGTGATGAGCAGCGATTAACTGCTTTAACAGAGTGCACCAAAAGTATGTGTGAAAAGTTGAAATCAGATGCATACAGACTGTAGAGCTTTGGTGAAATACAAGTACAGGTTCAGTCAGAGGGGATGACTTAGTCTTACTGTAGAAAAACAACATAAAATAATATCACAATGACTAATGCAGCATATAGAAAAGGTTGAGACCGTCACTGTAACATTAGCTAGGAATTAATTATGCTGCGGCTAAATAATTCTATGATAGGCAATGTGTCTCCCAAAAGCAAGTTATCAAAAATAATCAGCAACTGTCACTACAATAGTCGACATCATGTGTCATATCTAGGTTCTAAGCTGTGAACAGAAGAGGATAAGACCCATTGCACATCAAACAATAGTATCGAACCAACTTTCAGAAACAGCTTAGAATACACTGTGAGATATGATTTATGAGAATGCTGCAACCAACCAGTGATCTAAAATGATGCAACCAAGGGCATGATGTCTTGCAGTAAAGAGAATTACGAAGAGTCCAGAAAAATCAGCAAACTATTTAATTGACCAAAGATCACATAGCCAGTCATTTAGGCCAGATACGAAAATAATTTTCCCAGCAAGAGCACCACAATAAAATGAAGAAAGAAAAACAATATTATGGCAGAGACATACATGTTGAATCATGGAGATAGACAATATCTGCAAGGTATAAACATACAGGCATACAGGATCTAATTACTTTTTAACGATGGCACAAAAGGTGATTCCTAAAACTGTCAGTATGAGTATGAGTGTGATATATATATATAGAGAGAGAGAGAGAGAGAAAGGTATACTGACTTGCTGGCAGATAAGGCAGCAGCAGCTCCACCATGTCCATCACAAAGGCCAAACAGTCCAAACTGCAAAAGGAAATAGTATATATCACCAGCCTTCCAAAAATGAGCAGAAGCTTCAAGTGATGATTCAAAACAACTCAGATACCTGATCAGCCCCAGGAAGAGGCCAATAGTAATAGAAGACATCTTCCATCGGTAATTTCTTCCCACCTCTGCGCACAGACATGGGATCTGACACTACTCCAACTCCGAATGGGACCTTATTAAACTGAGATGTAATTTGAACCTGCAAAAAGAGAGATGGTCGAAAGAATTACCCATTATTAAAATTGAATATAATAGTAATCTATGAAACTTAGGGGAAGTATTATCAGTTATTTATGTGCTACAATTAGGTATATGGGTAACTTCATTTGCATTCTTCCTTTTATGCAATTTTATTTATTCATTTCAAGTTTGTGATGATATGAATGTGAATAAACTCAAGCATGAATAGGCACAGAAATTAAAAACGCAAGGGAGAAGTTAAAGTTGTTCTTATTGAGGATGGTGGACTGCTTTAAAATCACCCAAAAACGTAAGGATCATAAAAAATCTATACAGCTTGGCATATAAGCTTACAGATATCTTTGAAGTTGTGCCAAAAGTTATAATGTCTCCACTATTCAGCTCAACTGGATCACCCCAATGCCTACTTCCAGTTTGAGGATGGTTGACCACCTTAGAATTCAATAGAGTTCCGTTTAAGCTGCCCATGTCAACTAGCTCCCATTTCAACTTCTGAAATCACATAAAACAGAAAAATTGGTCATTCAACCCAATAGCATCAACAACTGATAAAAGAACTAAAGTTAAGATGGTGGCTCTTACATCCAGGTTCCAATTTATCATGGCATGCTTTCCAGATACTTCTGAATCTACTACCAACACATCGCTAGGTGAAACTCTTCCAAGAGTCAATGGGAGCTTAGATTTGTCTGATGATTGTAGTGAGTAATGTGCACCACATGAAGGACCAGAAATAACCTCCAAATTGAGGATGCTTCCTGCACTTCTAACAGAAATATATGATGACACGTCTTGCAAACCCAATCAACGAGAGACAGAAGCATTGGCCTACTATAATACGTCTATGCAAGAGAAGGAAAAATTACTTTGATTTGCAGTTGATCTGGGAACAAACTTCCTGGAACTAACATTATCTGATCGGATACTAGACTTGTAACTTGAATCTTCTTTTTTATCATATTTCTGTTCTCCAGCAGAGTCATTAGTAACAGACGGTCGCTTCAGAAGAGTTTGACCAACCACAACACTTTCAGAATGATCAGAAATATCAAGAATAAGGCTGTCACCTAAAAAGAGAAAAGATCAAATGTGTCTACTGTAGACAAATCTTCAACCATGACAAGTAAAAATGGATAATATGATTACCATGTGACAACTGCGGATGAGTGGGTGGAAGCCTATGTTTGTGAGCATGGCCATGGGTTCGAGGTGAGCTGCGATGCCCATCAGTTTGATTACATGAACCTTCTGAAGCGCTATTGCTAGGAGGCTCGATCTCGTTGTTCTCAACTACATCCAAATCTTGAGAAACAAGTGGCCGTTCTACGTCTTCTTGAACCTAGAGAGGATATTGACCAGGTGTAAGCAAAACAATCTTGAATAAGAACATACACATAGTTCAATACTTCAATATGGAATTGCTCAAACAATCACAATGTCAGTAGAACTGCACTGTTAGCAGAGTAATATATAAATTTTTTCCTTTTTCCCTTAGAGCATATTTATCATGTAAAGAAAGGAAAAGAAAGAACACCAACTAAAATGCAAATAGAAAACTTTTATTATCATGCATTGCGGATTATGAGAAGCAACATTTCTGGACCACTACAGCTCTTACAGCTGCAGGTTATTAAAAGGACGTCATGACCCTAACTCGGATTATTAAGCATATAATATCACGACTAAACTCCAGTTGTTACCATAAGGGTGTTCAATATACCTACAAACGGCCATCAAATGAGTATCATCTAGTAAATTCCAGACTGGTAATCTGGGGTTAAAGAACGAGATGACAAATTAATGAGCATATCCAATCAGATCTTAGGCCTCCTATAACATATGTAATAAGAATGTAAAGCTTGTGGATAGATGTACGGCATGATCGACTCTGTAAATGCAGCCTACTCCCACCCCACAAAGAAATTTTAGAGTGAAGATTATCATAATAGCTAAAGAGATGGAATGATCCGGTGGTGCAGACCTGATATGCATGATCATTCACATGTATTTATCCTCTTAAACCTCATTTCTCTTCCGTTCTATTGTTTTCACTTGGAGAATACAGAGCTGGTCAATGTTTTTGATCTTTAGATATATTTGAAAAACTAAAAGGATTCAATATAATATCATATTCTACTACAGTCGATCAAGTTTACTACTAAGATTGATTAGATTAATGTGCATTCGGTGGTCAGAAAGCCAACGGAGTAGCTGTTTGAACGGGATACATATACAAATAATATGAACACAATTTGATTAATTTCAAAATATAAACCCTAAACCAATAAGTGCATCATCAACAATATGAGTCATTTTAACTTACTAAACCCAGTTGGTTCATTATTCTATAAAATTGGAGCCTTAATTTATTCAATAATAACAGATTAAGATTAATTTAGCATAAAAAGGATTAAAAAACAAAAAGGAACAAAAACCCTAACAACAAAAAAATAATAAATTAACAATAACAACATAATGATGGTCTGTAAATAAAATAATAATAATAATAATAATAATAAGAAATGAAGAACATACATCGGAGGAGGTGGAAGCCTTGATGGTACCGGAACGGAAATTGGGAGAAAACAAACGCCATGGTTTACAGGAAATAATAATGAAAAAAATAATAACAAGAAAAAGGAGAAGTAAAAGGGCACCGCCGGTGTTGCTGGCAATGCTGTCGAGTATCGCCATCATCGATTGATTTATTGATTGAGATTTATGTGGGTTTCGAAGGAAGAAAGAAAGAGAGAAAGAACCGAACCAAACAAGCCCCCAAATCAAATTCCCCAACCCTTCCCCTCACCCCAGGCGCAGGCCTCTCCGAGAACCTCGCTTTCCTCTTATTTTTATTGTTTATGTTTATGTTTATGTTTATTGATTATTATTTTTAGTTTTTGATCTTACGTATTTTTTAATTTATTTATTTATATTATTATTATTAAATTAAAAATTAATAATTATTGCTAAACTATAGATCTGTGTAACACAACTTATGGTTTAAGTACATAAATTTTAACATAGTTATATAGTATATAAAAATGATAACATATTAAATTAAAATAAAATGTAAAATAAAATTTAATTAAGTAAAATATAAAATTAATTTATATTTATAATTTTAAATATATGATTATTACTACTTTAACCATCATGTACTTTGACAGCCGTTCTCAACCATTTGATTACATTGACTTGTGTTTTAAGCCTTAAGATATACATGATAAATATTTTATACTTCCCACTCCTTTTCTTTCTATAAGGTTTTTCAATTCTCGTCACTTCTAGAACCTTTTCACTTACGCTGCATTCTCGAGTTTTTTTTTAGTGGAAAGGAAAGGAAGAGAAAGGGAAAAATAATTAAAAGTGGTTCTCGAGTTTTTTTTTAGGAAGGAAAGGAAAGGAAGGGAAATTAATGGGCTTTTTATTAGAAATATTTTCTACCCAATTTTGAGCAGATTATAAGAGAAAACAATATTCATTCATTTCCATTATTTTCTTCTCTTTTCTTTTCCATCCCATTATTTTCCACTCAAAAAAAACTCGAGAATACAGTGTTATAGCCTACTTGAAATTATTATCAACCTTCCATCCCTATCTATTTATCCCTTTATGTTTCAGCTTTGAAATTGACCACACTCACAATACCTCTCAACCGCAAAAACCCATGTGAATATGATGGCGAGGGAGGCAATTATTTTGGATTCAAGTTTGTAACTGATATAAGAAAATCCCATAAATTGTAAAAAAAAAAAAAAACAATCCTTCCAGCCCCAAAAAGACAACAAATTGATCAAGAAACATTAATCCCGATATTTTTTATGCGGAATTTTTGATAGAAAGTGAAATTTTTAATTTTGATTTTATGCAAAAAGATTTTATTATGAATGTGTAGTTGGACATACTTTTGATCAAGTGTTTGATGAGGGATTTTGCGTAAACTTTTGGTAACACATATTTTATACGATAAAGTGTAAGTTCAGATTGCTTCTATTATGCTTTGATACTATTCTTTATCTTTATAGAGAAGTTGTATTTTATATGTTTATCGTTCAAAGTGGAATGATCTGGCAAGTATATGCACATTGTCTCAATTACTATCAACCAAATTGATCTAATATGTATTTTTACTTCTTTACACGAAACTGATATTCTTTTTAGTTGTTAGAAAAATTCTTATGAATAATTTTAACATTTTGTTTGTAAATTACGTGGGAAACTTACCCTGAGTCATGAAAGTAAACGAATGGATGGATTTTGCATGTGCTAGAGCAATTTGTCAGGTGCATTGACAATTATCAACAATTCGATGAAAGAAGGAATTTATAACTTGGATAAGAGGTATCAACACCATATTTTGAAGATTTGTATTGGTGGTGGAAAGTTTAATGAGATGTTCAATTCGAACTTATCAAGTCTTGTTGGACTTGATTCAATCAAAATGCCTTTAGTCTATCACCTCTATTTTGAATTGTTTGTTAGTTTATTATTTAATCCCTATTTTCAATTCGTTTTCTACATTTCTTTTTAATCATCAACCTCTCCTACCTTACTTTAGTCCTTTTAAATGCCAAAGAGAACTAATCGATCACAAATGCATACCACATGAATCTACACTGAAACAATTTTATAATCAGAATGAAACATGCAAAAATATTCCAAAGCACTTGAACCATATTCTTGTAATTTACCAAACAAAACATAGTTGAAAAGTGATCAAATCAAATAAGTCAAACATTCAACTAAACAAATCAAATAACGAAAAGGAATTGCAATTCCTTTAATGGAAGGAATTTCATGGATTATAACTTTATCAATTACTCAATCAAACAAACTAAGGAATAAAATCTCAGTTCCAATTCCATTGAATTCCAGTCAATTCCGTGAACCAAACGCAACCTCAAGGCTCCATTTAGTTCGCAGAATTCATAGGAATCTAATAGAATTGAATCTGAATTTCGTTCCGTATCTTGTTTGGTTGGTAGAATGGATTTCAAATTTCATTGCATTGTATTTGTTTCGTAGAATTGCAAAAAATGAAAGGAGTTTAGATTCCTTAACATACCAGATGAATGTTTACAATTACATTAGAATTCAGAGTGTTGATAATTTTTTTATTTTTATGATATTTTTATTAATACTATCATTAATATTATTAAATAATAGTATTTTAATATTTATGTTTTCTTATGTTATATTATATAATACACTAAACTACAAAATATTCATTATTTCTTTCATAATTATATATATAGTTAATTAATACCTAAATTAATTCCCTTTTGGGCTAGTTGTAGGCGAGAAGGGATTCAAACCCCCGACATCGTGGTTCGTAGTCACGTGCTCTAATTCTCTGAGCTACAGGCCCCACTCCGTCTCCACTTCTGTTCCTGGGAGTACCCTCAAAAAAGGAACCTTGCTCTCCCCAGCCATTTCGGGTTAAATAGATGTCAAAGCGCCTTTATCTCTATAAGAACGGCGCGTTTCGAGGTGTGAAGTGGGAGTGAAGGGATGTAATAATTGAGGTTTTGAATAAGACGACCTTTTTAGTTTGTTTTGCATTTTTTTTCAAATCGAAAAATTATGAAGAACGGGAGGTGTTAAGTTTTTAATCATCCTGGCGTGGAGTTATTTTTCCGCATAGTCAGAAGCCGCATCGCGTTGATGCCATTAACAAGATCGGAGAATAATATATTCAATTTTATTATACTATTAATATTGATAATTATTTATAAATATATAAATACAATAAGTATTTTTATATTTATAATAAATAATTGCTTCATATTATAATATTATATATTTTATATTAATATTAAACCCACTTTGTTAATTTTTATTTATATTATTATCAATTATTTGAATTTCATTCTATTTCCTACCAACCAAACGTGACAGATTTCAATTTTATCATATTCTAATTCTTTCATATTCCAATTCACTAAATATTCTAATTCTTTTAGATTCCAATTCTCTAAAAACAACTAAGCTCAATTCAATAAATCTTTTTATTTGTAGAATGAATTTCTATAATAATCAGATTGTGTTGGCCGTCAAGACTACCCCAATAATCATCTACACACAAATTCCACAAAAATATATAACCAACCCCACAAATATGACCTATTTTGACCTGCAACAAAAATTATCCAATTCAGATCAAAATCATTTTGACTCGTTATATGTAGAGATGAACAAAACAATCGGTTTGGGACCCGGAACCAGTTTTCAAACCGGAAACTGGTTTGGTTCAAACCCGTTTGACGGTTTTGGATAGTTCCCGTCGGGAAATGGTACTACCCGCCGGAAATCATGTTACCCGCCAGGTACTCTGTCTCTACTGCAACTTGCCATTTGAAAACGGCCATATAGCCGTTTTTGGTCCTTTTGGCCTTTTTTGTGTTTTTTGGGAGCATTTGGTCCATTTTGATAGTATAAATATGTGTTAGATGTTGAGGTTTATTTACAACACTCAAAACTTTGTTAAAATTATAAAAACACTCTCAAAACGCAAAAAAAAAAAAAAAAAAAAAAAAAAAAACGCAATATATACTCTCATTCTCTCAACTCTCAACTCTTAAACTCAATGGCATCATCATATGGTCAATCACAATCTTTTGTTCGTGTTGGAGAATCATCTAGTAATGCTACTGTTGTGTCCATCATATTGACGAAAAGAAACCAATATATTTGGTGAAATTACGACTTGTGCGAAATGTCGAATTGTACTAGAAAAGCTTGATGCAAGAAATGTGAGGCATTTTTTAGGGAAACCGGGAATACCACTTTGAAAAATCATGCAAATCTCTATTGCAAAGGGGTGAAATATGGGTCGGGGGATGATTAAACGACAATGGGGAATGATGCTACGATTTGGCAATATGAAGTGAGTTTGGTGCAGGATAGGATGGCGAAGTTTTTGATTCAAGAAAGTTTGCCTTTTGACCACTTCGACAATCCGCGGTTGACAAAGCTCTTCCAAGAAACGCTCCAACCTCGTTATACACATGTAAGTCATACAACTCTTTGACGCGATGTTATTAAAATGTAGAAATTGGCTATAATTGAAATGATTATAGGTTTTGAAAGTATACAAACAGGTATAAATTTAATTTGTGATGTTTGGACGGCTCCACATGGTTCACCGGATTCGTACCTTTGCGTTACCGCTAATTAGGTTAATCCTCATACGTGGCAAATGATGAAGCGTACGATTGCGTTTAAATTATTTGGATATTCATATACCAGTGAAAATCTATATAAAATTTTAGATTATGTGATAAAAGGTTTTAAACTAGAAAGAAAAGTATTTTCTATTTCTTTTGATAATGCATCTAATAACACCGCCGCCGTCGGACAATTACAACTAAAATATAAACCAGTTTGCAAAGGTGTACTTTTTCATAGCCGATGTGTTGCACATATCATTAACTTGGTTGTGCAAGATGGACTTAGTTGTATCGCCAACATAAAATAAAGTTTTAAACAAATGTTACGTGATATCTTTAGTTCAAGTAACGCTAGATACCATAAATATATGAACTTTTGGGTCAATTCGAATTCCGTTTGGTTAGGTTCAAATTCGGACGTACCTACTAGATGGAATTCGACATGTAATATGTTTGAAAGTGCTTTAAGACAAAAAGAAACTTTAAAAATGTTTCATGACCTTCTTGCAGCAGGTAATCGGGTTACACCTTTTCCGGAGTCGAGCTGGCATACTATCCAACTAATTACCAAAATGCTTGTTGTTTTTAAACAAGCAACTACTTTTTTGTTAGGAGTTTATTATCCAATTAGTTGTTTAGTGTTAAACAAAATATTTTTAATGTGTTCCAAAATAAACGATTTTGAATTGAGGGGCGACATTTTGAACAAATGGTACAACCAATGAAAGTCAAATTTATAAAATATTATAAAGAAATGCTTCCCGTTATAACTTGTTCCGTCGCTCTAAACCCGGCTGTAAATGTCAGTGGGGTTGAAACTTTACTTCAAAACATTTCTTACGATTTGGGTCACCTGAATTTCACGAAAGATGAAATTTCTTACTTTAACAAAGCTTTTGAAAGTTTGTTTGATGTCTATTTATCAAAGTATGGTTCCACATCCCTTCATGACGGCATTCGAAATGAGATGGCATCCGGATCAAGTTCGCACGCCAATAACGAAATGACGCAATTATACAACACTTTACGAAATGAGAACACGAAAAGAGCTCGATCAAACACTACTAGTAGCAAACTAGAAGGTGTAGTGGTTCCGACTTTTTAGGATACTTCACTATTGAAGACTTTCGCAATTTGGATGTTTTGACTTGGTGGAAAGAGCATGAAGCTCAATTTCCGGTTATAGCCGTTATGTCCCGTGATCTATTAACCGTCTAGGCTTCTACGGTAGCGTCGGAGTCGGCCTTTTCGGTTAGTGGTCGGGTTATCTCACCAAGAAGAACCAAACTCACCCCTTTGTCGGTGGAAATTTGTATTTGTTTGAAAGACTATCTTGACAGCGTTGAACGGATACAAAACATATCACCACTCGAAGGAGAAATGGTGATGATTGAGCAAGAAGTACATGAGGAAGAGATAGCAATGAGATTGTCGGTACCACTGACTGCGCAAGAGCTAACTTACGAAGAAGACTTACGCAATATGACTTATGAAGAAGACTAAATAAACGACGACTAGAAGACTAGAAGACTAGAAGACTTTGTGTTTATGTTTTTATGTTTGAAGATGTGTATATATTTGTTTAAATGAGAGTAAACAAGAAATTTACTCTAGAAACGTGTTTCATATTTCTCGATTTATGTATATATTTATCCGTTAGTTTAATGAGCTTTTGATACTTAATTAGCTTAATTACTGTATTAAGAAGTTACGAGATATATCAGGTGAAAAGTAAAAAAAAACAAAGAAAACAAGGGAATTTCCCGTCGGGTAGGTCCTTTACCTGCCGGGAAATTTCCCATCATCCTGGTACCAGAACTTTTTGGAGGCTATTTTTTACCCGGCGGAAAACGGATCTACCCACTAGGAAATTCCCCCTCATCCATTTCGCGCCGGGAAATGGTCTAAAACCAGTTTGAAACCGGTGCCATACCGGTTTGGACTTTCAGCTCTAAACTGAACCGGTTTGAGTCCAAACTGGTTTGACCAAGTTTAACCAAACCGGTTCGGTTTGAAAACCGATTTGAGAACCAATTTAGGAACCGGTCCAAACTTGTTTTGTGCACCTCTAATTATATGACCCGTATAACTATGCCAATAGGCACAAACATAGGAAGTTAGCACAGATACGACTTGTACAATAACTTATATGCTTGGAAAATCAAATTCTTAGATATAACACTTGATGCTGTATTAAAAAAATGTAAAATGTTTCAACAGTAGGTAACACATATATCCCACAGGCTAGCCATTAAGTCGGTTTAACTTGGTACAAATATGTCAAAACTCAAAACTATCAGAAATAACAGGACATTATAAGAGAATTGGTAAAACTAGTATAAGCTTACTGATAAATGAATCCTTGTAAAGCAATAAATACAATCTTAAGAAAAATATGTGGTAAATCCAATAAATATCATATCAGAGTTATACAAAACATGGTGTCCATCAGGATAAATTAATCGAGTAAATCATTCACCAGTCTATACCCAGCTCTCTCGACTGAAAAAGCTTGTCAATGTACACAATGACAAGAGCAGATGCAGTAACATAATTTTGCATCTCAATTCTTGCAGATACCTCTGCAAATAATTAACAAAAAAAAAACAATTAATACCAGGAAAACCATAATAAACCAAAAGACGAAGATAATAAACTCGAGGATAGTATTGTCGTAGTATTGTCAGGGTAGACAGGTCATTAACGAGTCAAAATACATAAGTTTTTGTACGGGTCAGGTAGACTAAGGTTGACCAGACACCTTTTTTCAAAGTCATACTCGTATAACCAATTAGTGTGTCAAAACATCATTGTTATAATATATTATTTTGATTTGATAGTATTCCATTCTTTTTATAAAATAATTTCAAAGGTTTTATGCATTAAAGATGCACTTTGGGTGACTTCGGAACAGGTCAACCCAGTTGACTCGTTTCCTTATTGGCTATTTTGTTTTACCCATTTCGTCCCGTTAGAGATAATACATAACCCTAATTGATCCATGTATCAACACTGTCAACCGGTTTAATGCTTAATATCAGCATGGGCACAAATAAAACCTTTAAGAAAAGAAAAATAAATTTAAACACAAAATAACCCATCAATAAATGAAAAAGAAGTGTCGGAGAGGGGCTTTTACTATTTTCAATTGGTGGAGAGTGCATAATTAATACGATATAGTAATAACAATACTTAATACAGCACAATATAGCATCATTTAATTATCACCACCAACAAGCTTCTTAGCCCATACAATTATAGATAGGCTAACATGAAACCTGATATAAATTATATTGAATAAACTTCTCTAAGGCTCAAGGACATGAGCAACATCCTTTGACATATCCAATATACGGCTAATACCTTCACTTTAGAGGTGTCCAAATGGGTGGATCAGGCAGGTTGGGTAACTGGGTCACATTGGGTTTGGTTTAAAATTGGGTCGGGTCAGCCAAAACTTTTTTTTCCTTTTCTTTTAAATTTGGAAAGTAAGTAATGCACTGATATAATTAAATAAATACATATATACTGCTTAATGAATAGTTTGATTCATACGAAAGTGATATAGGAAACTCTTAAGCATTTGAATACACATGTTTAACCCATTTGACCTGAATCCTTGATTCACTTTTCCTCTATTGTCACATAACTTACCCATTTGACTGGTTATCAAACAGATACACTTCATTCTCACTACTTGTCTATGTGAAACCTCGACCTAATTCATTTCTTTACTCTATCCCTCATTGCATGTCCTTACATTCAATTAATAAATCATATCATTGTAAGGCCAAACATTCAGCCATGTAAATGACAAGAAGTCTGGTTGTCCTCCTATAAAGCTAAAGTTTTTTTACTCAACCATCCATTCTTATCACTATCAGGGTCATCAATCTCTCCATCCTCACAAAATTAGATTTCAGGTAGTGAAAGGTATCCATCCTAGATATTTCTCGACATAGATTTCAACTAATGAGACATATCCTATCTACCTAATTAGTGCATGTTCACTGATGACGGTACTACCATATAAACATCGCAAAGCTGCACCTCCTATAAAATGCTTTAGTTTGGCTTACAAGGTGTTTGGATGTGTGTATAAAACAATTGCTATAAGTTCTGTTTTGAGTGTTTGGCAAAAGGTGATTAATGAAATAAATATAATGAAAATGATACATTGGCCTAATTAAATAGGTCTAAAGATTGGCCTAACAAAGAGATTGGTCCACATGAAAAATCTAGTGGATATAAAAAGAAGAGAGAAATTCCAAGTGATGTATTAAAAGTTGATTTGATTAGTTCAATATTTAGGCCTATATTTTAGCCCTGAATATCATTACTCAAATATAATGGGTTGCTGTAAGAAAATAAATTATTAACGAACAAAATTATCCAACTGTTCCAACACTTCCTTAATCTAAAGTCTTAGGATTCCAATGTGTTTCTATATGCCCCAGCTTTGGATTAAAGCGTTACCATAGATCAACATGATATGAATCATATGATAAACAAATGACATGCACTATGGTTTTTGGCCTTATTGACCTCATCTATAAGGAGACTAAAAATAATAATTGACTCAATGTCAACCCTTGGGTAATCCTATCTAACATGGTATATAATTGTCTATATCACATTATCTCTAACTATCAAGTTTTGGATTACGAATTCAAACAACTTTGAAAGTCTAGACAGGATTTAATTTTGCATCTAGGAGTTAAACTTCAAAAGAAACACATGGTGTCACTTAAAGCAGAAACTCACCATCTTCATTAAGCTTTTGCAACAGTTGTTGCTTTGTGGGAAGGGCATACATTCCTGCAGCAACAGCTTTTCGTATAGCCCATCCATGATATGGAGAAAATACTTCCCCATAAGCTTTTGATGCTGGATTCTTTAGAGAATTGTCCCTGGCAAAAGATACAAGTTAAGCATAACAAAGAGATCAATATATTTGGGACCACAAAAGCTACTTTTAGCTAAAAAGACATCTGATAAGATTTGTATTAGTTTCTTAGATATGACTTTCAAGTCACCTGAGACAGCACTCTATCCCAGACAAGAAAAAAACGAAATTTCAAAGGCAATGTGAAAATAAAATAAAACAAAGGAAAAATGGTTACAAGGACGGACTTTTCTGTGAACCATAATTTACAAAATTGACTTCTCTCACTATAGTGATATTTAAGACCTCAGTTTACACACAACATTTCATCCTTTGATTCTCAAGAATGTTCTCTATCCTGAAAAGTAAACACATCTTAGTCCTAAGAACTCTCACCTACTTCAGAAGCCAAATAACTTCACATTGCAGCTTCTCAAGCCAAAATCACACATGTAAAAATCTACAAAAGGACCCAGTGACTTGACTATCAAATAGCATGAACTAATTCTTCTAAATCAAAGAGGAATTAGGGTCCTCATTTACTGGTTCCATAAAGTATTGCTAAAGAAACTCTAAATGCACTCCCCCTTTCACAGTGTTAACCAAGTAGAGGTGGCAAAATGGATAGGTTGGGCAGGTTGGTAATGGGTTTGGAAAACAACAATGAACAATTTCTAACGCGGGTTAAAACAGGCTGGTTTGGCCTACCTACATTCTCTATTCATCGCTTTAACATTTATTATACAAATAATGAATTAAATTTGGTCATCAAAACTAACTATCAGAATAATACTGTATACAATTTGTTTGGATAAACTGGTTAAAAGGTTGAAAACATTTGAAAAACACTTCAGCTGACTTTCAACACATTCAATCCGCCAGACCCTGTTTCATTTTTCTGCAAAAAAAAATTTAATTTGACCCATTCAACCGCTTAGAGATAAAATTTAACCTAAATAGACCAATTTTCAAGTAGATGGGTTGAATTTGCCACCTCTGCTGCCCAAGTAATCGGATACAAAGTTATTCTAGCCCACAACACCTAGGATTGTAATTAACCATTATACAGTTGCTTCTCTAAAATTGAAAACCACCTCCTCCTTCTTGCACAAGTGATGATAAAGAAAAGGGAAACTTGTACACTACTGTCTGGTATTCGTGGAGTGCTGTATTTGCAACAAAGTTGGCTCAAAAAAGATGAGAAACAGCAAAATGATGACTACGAAGTCCTGAACTAAAAACTGCTTTATATACTTGCACATAATTCAAGCAAGGAACTGTATAAAAACTAGCTTCTACAAATAGTAAAGTGAGCGGAAGTCCCAACTATGTTGCTTTTGGTTTCGAAATGTTTTTAAAGGAATTAGAATCTTGAGGAATTGTAACGTTTAGCATGTGAGTGAAGCAAAGTTGAATCCATTCAACATAGGAATTTGGAAAATTATCCATTTTTCAACCAACAGTCAATGAAAGGAATTCAACATTCCACTTCCCAATGAATGCCATCAAATTCTATTAACTAATCGCAACATTACTAAAAATTGCAATTAAAGATCTAGAATTGACAAGCAAATTTGATGGTAAAAGTAGTTAAAAGGAAAGAAAAACGTACTCTTGAGCAAGAATGTGTTGAAACAAGAGTCTAACCATATCCAAACCACGCTTAACCCTTAGCAGATTCCTGGTATGACTACCAGCCTTTCGAACACAATTCTCTTTGATGTCAATTTCCATCATTGATTCCACCGTTGTTATCGACTTCGATGTCTCACATAGATCATTCACCTATTGATTGATTTTAATTCATTCATAAACAAAATCAACTGTTTCCATCCAAACTAAATAGTAACATTTATTAATTAATTGAGCATGATCTGATAAAAAAATAAAACCCTAATTAATTATAAAGTAACCTTGGCAACATAATCCATTTCAGCGAACTTGAAAGCAATACCGAGGCCTCGGAATAGAGGGGAAACAAGAGAACAAGCGTGAGAGAAAGGGGCCAATTCAAGTTCAACTACTTGTGATGATTTATTATTAATTGAGTTGGCGATGTTGTTGAAGGCTTCTGAAATCTTTCTCAGAGGTTTATCTGAATCCATCGTGGCTACTTGACTTCCGGCAAACAGAATTGCAGTTCAACTCTACTTTTCTGTTGTTAGGCTCCGTATAACAAATTCTCGGTAAGAGCATCAATGATGAAGGCGCACGAGCAAGAGCATGATTAAGTGCCATTGAGATATGGACATTTCTATTATTTTATAAAGTAAGTTCATGATCCCTATTAACTTGAATAATTAAATTTTATTAGTATAAAATAAAATGTTATTTTAATAGTAAATAAATGAGATTCTACGAACTTGTTTAGCTTTACAAAAATAAAATAGTAAGTTTATAGAAAGCTGATCCGACGTGATGCGATAATAATATGAATTTACTTTTAGGTCTATGATTAGTAATGCTCTAATACATTTTCAAATTTTGTTACACTCTCGGGTATGTTTATAAGAGCATACAGAGGACGCAACGCCATTTCCCCCATTTCACAACGGTGTTTCAGATGGCGTCACCGGACGCTGTGTCATTTTATATATTTTTTTCTTTTTAACAGTTATGGTACCGTTTGAAATAAAAAAATTAAAAAGATGTTTAAACGGTCTTAAAACAAAAGGCTAAATGAAGAGATTTATGATTTTCGGGAATGCTTATAAGCATAGGTTAGATGCATTGGGTATGGACAAAATACCCAAATAAATGGAAAGGGCAATACACACAAAACGATTACAGATATCTGATGATCATGCTTGAAGTCATTGCATCTTACGACATGTGGATTTGGCATTCATATTTGGGGGTTGCGGGGTCGTACGTCGATTTAAACATCATGAATTCATCTCTATTGTTCAACAACTTGCTAGATGACACCATTCCGCAAATCCTTATAAAGTTTATGATGTGGATTACCAAAGAGGGTACTATCTTGCTGACGAAATATACCCGACATGGGCAATGTTCGTTAAAGGGTTTTTAAGTGTTGTTGATGCAAAGTGGATGAAGTTTACTCGAGCACAAGCGTTTGCCTCGAAAGGATGTTGAGCAGACATTTGGTGTCCTCCAAAGCCATTGACATATACTACAACACCCCACAAGAGCTTTGAGCGTAAACGCTATAAAACGAATCATGTATACTTGCATCATATTGCATAACATGATTACCGAAGACAACGATTTTAATATAGCCGAGAATGAAGAGTATTATGTGCCTGTTGGGATATACACGGTACTTGGATCGAGAGGTGTAACACATATAGGAGGAAAACCAAGGAAATTTGTGACAGAGACATGCATGAGGGACTTCAATCTAATCTTGTGGAGCATATTTGGAGAAATCGTAATCAATGAGTAGCATAATGAAAGAATTGTGTATTTTTAAGGATTTGTAATATTTATTTTTATTGTTGGTCCCAAACTAACAAAAAAAGTTGTAGAATAGGGATTGAATACAATCTTTTTATTTTAATTATTTGGTGAATATATGTTATCTTGTAGGTTATCATAAGAACATATAGTAATGTCGCACCCCCAAGACGCGTGGCAGCGGAAGGTATGGGGTGTCAAGGGGGCGCCGACCAAATCAAATATCACAACACAAGAGTTACAACAAACGACCTCTATATGAGACGTTTTCAAAAATCATTACATTACAAACTTAAAAGTGTTTACATAAAAGCTAGGAGTTCGCATCCGATACGTAGAATTACATAACTATTATTACAAAATATAGTAAATGCAATCTAATTCCTTGGTTGTTTCAAAATATGCGACTCGAGCTATTGCTTCCAAAGCATCCTACTGCGGCTGGTTACCTGAGAATACATACTAAAAGAGTCAACATAAAGTTGGTGAGCTCATAGGTTTGAAAGCAATTGATATTACATTGTATGGAACGTGTGGAACACAAGATTTCCTGTTTGTATCATCCAACAATGATAGTATTGTATTACAAAAATGTAAAAGAGGTGTATATTGTTGCCATGAGCCCATAGTTCGAGCTTAACTGTGGTGTCGGGTCACAATCAAGTGCCACGATCGTGGTGCCTCCCAGCGAGTGCCTAATCTAACACTCGTAAGAACAAATGATAATGCGTCCGTTTGACCAGTTAGCGCGACTAACCCGGACGGGGGAGTCAATCCCAAATAGTACTATTCATTAACATTCACGCTATAACGATACTAACAAACTATGTGTGGGGGACTTTCAGGATTAGTTAAATAACTCATGCAACCAATATATCGTGTTTTGTACTTGCGTTCACATAAAATAGCAGTTGTTAAAAGCAGTTGTATGTATTCTCACCCCTGAGTGGAAATAGTAGAAAAATGGGCTATGAAACTCACCTGAGATTAGTATGTTATTTAACAAATAACAGCAAGCAATTTGTGTTCCCGAGAGTAATCTTCTAACGCCCTAGACGTATAAGATTGTGTAAGTAGATGTCTCAAAAGACCATCTATAGTGATTGTATAAGTGGAGGGTTAATGTCCACTTAAGCCAATCGTGTAGGTGGAGGGTTAATGTTCACCTATACGCTAATAGTTCACTTAACTAGTATGTCCATTCTTGTTTGCTTTATTGAAAACGTGTACGACCCGTTGGTGAAAGTTTGTGAAAACATAATGATGATTAGTGTGGGAAGTGGGTGAAGCCCACGAATGACGGGGGTCCGGGGGCAGCGCCCCTGGTGGCGGGGTCCAAGGGGTGGCAACCCCTGGTGGGGTCCAAGGGGCAAGGCCCCTGGCTGGGGTCGAAGGGGCAAGTGCCACGATCGTGGTGCCTCCCAGCAAGTGCCTAATCCAACACTCGTAAGAACAAATGATAATGCGTCCGTTTGACCAGTTAGCGCGACTAACCCGGACGGGGGGAGTCAATCCCAAATAGTACTATTCATTAACATTCACGCTATAACGATACTAACAAACTATGTGTGAGGGACTTTCAGGATTAGTTAAATAACTCATGCAACCAATATATCGTGTTTTATACTTGCGTTCACATAAAATAGCAGTTGTTAAAAGCAGTTGTATGTATTCTCACCCCTGAGTGGAAATAGTAGAAAAAGGGGCTATGAAACTCACCTGAGATTGGCCTGTTACTTAGCAAATAACAAGTAGCAAGAAATTCGTGTTCCCAATAGAAATCTTCTAACGCCCTAGACGTATAAGATTGTGTAAGTAGATGTCTCAAAAGACCATTTATAGTGATTGTATAAGTGGAGGGTTAATGTCCACTTATAAGTTAGTAGTTCACTTAACTAGTATGTCCATTCTTGTTTGCTTTTATTGAAAACGTGTACGACCCGTTGGTGAAAGTTTGTGAAAACATAATGTTGCTTAGTGTGGGAAGTGGGTGAAGCCCACGAATGACGGGGGTCCGAGGGCAGCGCCCCTGGTGGCGGGGTCCAAGGGGTGGCAACCCCTGGTGGGGTCCAAGGGGCAAGGCCCCTGGCTGGGGTCGAGCTGACAGGTCAGCGCGAACAATTTTTATTTCAACACAATTTTAGTGTCGTAGAGGTGACAGTTCAAATGTTATAGCGACACAAGGGTTGTGTCGCAACTGTGACTAGCGACATAAGGGTTGTGTCGCAAATGTGACGGTTCGAATGATAGATCGACATAAGGGTTGTGTCGCAAAATGTGACGGTTCAATTATTATAGCGACACAAGGGTTGTGTCGCTATTGGCTATTGAGCTTCTGCGACACAGGGTCAGAAACAGATCAGTTTTGTAGATTTTGTTTCGTAATTCAAATGTTCGAGAAAAAATCCAAGAAAAATATATGTTGTTCCTTAGTATGTTAGGTACTTAAAATAATTTTTACAGAATTTTTAGACAAGTTTAAGTATTTAATAAAATTGTAAGTTTCCACAGAGGACAAAAAGTGGCCAATCAGGAGACATGCAAGGAGATTGAGTATCTGGGCAAAATGCGTGCACATTTGGGACAAAGTCATCTCTACCACTATTATTCTTAACAAAATTTCTGAAGTTTTTCCGTTGGTTTCAAGTCTTTTGGACATGTAAATCTCGAGTTATGACTAAAACAATAAGGGACAAGTTTTCTGCCTTTTTCCCAGACCGTCTACATGATTTTGTAAAAATTATTTCGAGTATCAAACGAGCTCCAAAAATTATGAGACCAGTGGAAAATGAAAGCTAACTTCTTAAACTTAGTTTTAGCGTTTTTAATCGTTCATTTTGGTTAAGTTTTGAGGGAGATATCACCTCCCAAAGTTGGACAAAGTTTCTGGCCGGAATTCATGTAAATTTCTTGAATGTTTTAAGCTATGAAAACGATTTTTGTGAAATCTTTTGGACATATTCTTGTTAAGTGAGCATTTTAACATGTTTATAGATGTGTTACAAGTATTATGGATGAATTAGATGTTCTTACAAGCTTGAAGAACCGATCGAAATGGAGAGGAAAGTGAGGAAAGAGCTTGATTCTTGACTTTTTCTTGAAAATGTGATGGCGGCTTGTGGTGGTGGAGTGGTGGTTGATGGTGGTGATGAGGTAGTTGATGGTGGTGGGAAGGTGGTAGTTGATGGCAGATTTTAGAGAGAGAGGGAGAGTAGAGAGAAGGAGGAGGGAAATGTGTGGGTTGTGTGTGTGCAAAATGGGGTGTAGGGAGGTGTTTTTGTGGGGTGGGCTTGGGCTTATTTGGGTGGGCCTAATTGGGGTGGCCTCTTGGACCAGCCTAGGCCGAGTTGGGCCTGGCCCAAAGATGTTTCGGGCTCGTGACTTGTTTTCTCAACTTCGTGTTTCGTTCCCCGTTCGTTTAAACGTTAATTTGTGATTTAAAAAGTTGATAATTTACGTTGAGCTTTTGTTTATATTTTTAATTTGTGAATAATATTCGGGATAAGTAATTATTCTTAAAATACTAAATTGAGTCACAAAAGTATATTCCGGGTGTTGCTCGGGTGTCGGGCTCGGTTTGCGCGTTTTCGCCGCGTTAGTTACGTTTTAAACAAAACGTTAAAGTTTTTCGTGTATTATTATTTGAAATAATAATATAAGGTATATAACCACTATTTTAACTATAAAATATGATTACGTTATCTATGAAAAGTTTTCACCAACGTCATATAAATAGTCGGACCACGTCCGGTTGTTTCGCGTAATTACGAAAAATTACGAAGGTGTAATTCAAACAATTACATAAGTGTATATACACATATATACAAATAGTTGCAGGTAATCACAAGTACTTAGCCTAATAAAGAACTAAATACACGAAATTAGAGTTCTAGTTTAAGGAAATCATTACCCTAAAGTGTCGGGTGTCACAAGTAATTTTCAATATAAATAGTTTATTTGAATAAATAAAAAAATTACAAGTTAGTTGGAGAATAACTAACTTAATTGAATACATATTTAACACTTATTATCAACTGAGAACAAACTCAAAGCTGGTTACAACGAATATTATTATGTTAATACTATTGCTCTACTATTTCACTCTGAATTCACACTCTTGAGTTCATTGTTGAAGTCCAGTATTTATAGTTGAGCATATCTCTTCCTTATAGCCTCTTCAACCAATCAAAATTATCCAGATGTCTTTACCTTCTTTGGAGCATTCTGAACATGCCAATTTGTGTGTTCTGACATGTATTACACAACCATGTCCATTGTCTGCACAAATGTCAGAAAGAACACTGCATATCTTTGTTTTATTGGTTGACATTAATAAGGGAAAATCCTATGCACAAATGGCCATGCTTGGAAGGTGTGTACGTTTGTACAACCTCTGAAGATGCCAGGTGGATGAGGATTAATGTTCCAAAGTGTTGGTGAATCATTAACTTGAATCTATAACAAGTATGATAATCAATATTCTTTGTGTTGCCTTCAAGTAAACTTCATTCTATTGTTGGGTCTTCAATCTTTACTTACAACTTAATCTTGTCATAGTTGTATATGTTGAAGCATAAATAGCACAAGGAATAACTTTCAATTTGGATGAATCATGAAAGCTGTCAAAGGCTTAACTTCACTGTGTTGGGTTAACGTCACCAAAACCTTTTGGACCCAACTCACAGAATAAACATATGAGCTGTCTTCTCTAATTAAAACGGAAGTAACTTCGTTTTCATTATTCTAAACACAACCATAGTACATATAAATTGGAACTAGTAAGAGACTTGTGTTATGCGACAAAAAGAACTTTTAAAATCGGCAAAAATGATATAATTAAACATTGGATAAATGTAAATAATATCTCTTAACTCAAATAAAAAATAAAGTATGATGATATATGATATAATATTTATGAAGTTGACGGCGTTGAGAATATTGCACAAGTATAGATGAAATATGCTTCAATATATTGAAAATGTTGACATACATATACTTAGATCTATGATTATATACATCAAGTTGCTAAGTACACAAAAAAATTCTATTAAAAATTCTAAATTCTAAATTTTAATGTATTTAGTTTTGTATAGAGAATCTTTGACTTTTTATTATATCATAATTAAACAATTAATTGTTAGAGTTTCTATATTAATACTTGGGGGTAAAATGAACGTTTTTTATTTTTAAACTAGATTATAAACCGCCGTTTTGAAAGATTATATATGAAAAAACGTTTGTAATGGGTATGACTTTTATAAGAATCATATGATTTTTATGTGTAATTAATAGAATTTGTTATTATATATATTAAAGAGTGGTGTATATCGGTATCGCATATTAGTTAAGTGCATTGAAGATGTTTGTTTGCAATTCGCGGGATTATGGAAGTAAAGTTGTGGTATTGCAATTTAAAAGTCGTTTATTGAGAAACAACATTGCTAACAAATTTTGAACACAGTATATACATTTACAATTCACTTTTACTGTATGACTTAATGATCAGAAGTCTGTGTGAAGGTACTAACTAACATTTAAAAAGCCCAAAACGAATATGAGAATAAAGAAGATACACTATACCTTTCGACCATTGAAATGCATATATGCAACTTTCTTTTATTCTACCACTTTAGTCGGTGTCCATGTTTATAAACACCGATTATAGTCCTTGGATTTCTTATTTTGATAGATTTTAAGCAATGATCTAGAGAAAATTTTCCTTAATAGATCATAAAAAGGTGTAGTGATCATTGCGGGCTTAATAAGTGAAGATGTTATGAATCATTATTACACAAAGGTAGTTACGTCATAAAAAAAACCTTTGAGAGTAGAGTTTCTTGAGTTCGTCCATAGCCTGTAATTGCTTCTTCCTAGATGGAACTACACTATTGATTGGCTTTTCAGATCCTTCTCCATCTTCTCTAATCCTTGGATTATCTGAACATGTTAAAAACGTAAGATTGTAAACGTGTATATTAAACAAATGACACACACACACACATACAAGTTGAAATACAAACAATAACTCAACCTTGGTCTGGAGTTCATCCACTTTGGAATTCAACGTGCTAATCTGCTTCTATAAAGATTATAACTGATTCTCCATCGATGTTTTTGTTGTTCATGCCCCAAGAAGAACTGTCATGTCCAAACACAATGTAAAACACTAAAAAAAGAAGTATAAAAACGTACTTTCTGGTCCTTTGAAGCCGACTTCATTTTGCGTCTACGTTTTAACTGCCTTAATATTTGTTTCTAAATCTTTAAGCAGGTGGTCCCGATAATTGGCATGATCATTAATTATCTTTTCAGGAGGTTATATTTCAGTCACACGTTGACCCATAATGAAAATAAATTTGGTCACTAGAGCAAAAATAAAAGTTAATATTAGCAACTCAACAATATATGGTGTATATATGTAATGACATTTTTTTGAAAAATGGATTAGAATTCCAAACGATATTGAAGTAATTGATGAACGGTTCGGAAACCATTAGGACGAAGTCAGTGATTTGAAATCCTATATCCTTCACAAGCTCATACTTGTACGAAAAAAGATACATAATTTTTTTTCAAAAAAAGTTATTATACTTGCAAAGTTATGTAGTCCTAATTATAAGCAAAACTTACCTCAATGTTCTTATTAACAAACATGGTCCCTTGTTGACAGTTTATGTAGCAAGTTTCCTTTTTTCATGAACAAAATAAAAATTGCAGTGCTGGTATTCCATCACTTATTTACATAAAATAGCAAAATAAATAAGTAAAAAAAGCATGAGCTAAAGAAGGGATTAAATCGCTAGTGGAATAAAATTGCAAGGAATTGTTTTGGTATAACAATTCGTATTTAGAATCGAACCTTATGATTACCTACAAACAAAATATAAAAATAAATCAATACACTGGAATAGTTTAAGCATTAATCACCCGAAATCGTAAATATTACAGAGCATCAGTCAAACAGAAAAGAAGGCTCGGAAACAAGAGAGATTTACAGTGTACATGATGTATTAGCATATGTTGGGTTTCTAAAAGTTAAAATTGAATGTACATTAGAAATATTGAAGAAAGTAAATTAAAGAAATCATATACATGAGTATGTGTTAATGATTTGTTTGCCAATAATATAATATGGACGATAATATCTCCTATAACGAATTGCCAACTCTGATGATTTGAATGAAAGACTTGACATCTGTTACCAAATCAAGGAAATGACTATCTAAAATGAAGGAACATCGATAACTATTTTCTAAAAGGGACAGAACACCCTTACATACACATATATATATATATATATATATAAGGGCTCACACGTATATACGTATAAGAGGTGTACACTGAAAAATATAAGACTGTTCATTTAAAATTTCTCTTTCTTCAAAAATGATAGTAATAGTAATTGGCAGTTTTTCTATTAATAATAATAGATTGTTGCTTATTTTGTGTAATAATATTGTATTAATGATTTGGCTAATAAAGATGTAATTTAACGTAAATTTGGAGAACTTGATTTGTAAATACTGTAAGTTAGCTTTTATTGCCTATTATATAGCATCACCATCGAGACAAAAGTTCTTGAATGTGGAACGGTTTAAATAAATACACAATTTGTGAACATGAACCAATAAACATGTAAAAATAAATGTACTTAATATTTGAAATTTAACCTGTAAACCTTGAACATGCACACAACATCTTTAATGTTTAGTTCTCATTATAATTATGTTTATATGTTATAAGATGCATAACTTATATTTACGTTACATTTTATGACATGTACCTGTTTTGCAACTTATTGTACGAGTGTACTGATTTATTTATGAATTAGAAATAGTGAACACGTTTCTTTTCTATTTTATTTTATTTGTACAAGACGTATAATTGATAGATAATAGTCGAAACTTGGATTTGAATTATTTAATATTTCAAGATTGATATTGACTTTTTAAATTTGAATTAATTAGGTCCGTAAAGTGAGTTTCTAATTTCAATTAAATCAGGTACGTAAATGTTGTTAGTGAGGACACTAGAGTCAGGTGGATTAATAAAAGAGAGAGACAAATATTAAATAATCATGTGACTAAGTGAAATTAAGGGTTGAATTAGCAATGATAGAAACTCATCCTAAGGCCAAAGTTTGATTATGAAAAAGAGAGAGACAATGTTTTTTTTGAAAATAGATTTTATTATTTTATCCATACTATTATTAATCGCTTTTTTAAATAATTTATAGAAATGATCAACATACTTGATGCAACCATATTCTAAGGATGAGTAAGTGGTAGGTATAACTTATGGATGTTCTTATAACCGACTGAATTGAAACAAATGCGTGTTAGACGAAGTTATCAAATTATTGAGGGGTTTTGTATAATAGTGGGGGAGTTTGATTTTTGAATTTTCTAATTCAAACAAGTAAATAAAAGCAAAATAAAGTAAAGGACGTAAACAGTTAGGATAGAGAGAGTGTTTGTTGTAATTTCATTAGCTAAGTGGTTGAATGATGTTTATTAAGGTTAAAGCAATGGAAACGTCTTTCCAAAAGATTTGTATTTTATTATCTTAAATGCTTGTGGTATAAACACTAGGTTCCCTACTAATTGATTTCTCGATTAGCATGTCACCAGGAACTATGTTATAGTGATTATGATCAGAGTGGTCATGCTCAACTCTCAACACTGCTCTGTTAGGGAACTAGTGACCCTTCTTGGAATATGTAGATTCCCCGGGGTACATGAATAAAGTAGCAGACTCAATCATAGTCGGACTATTCTTAATACTATAAGAGTACTTAATCTAGTCATCATCTAAGAACAAGACTTTGTTTGATGCTTTGAATTGCTTTCTATAAATGACTTTGACAGAATCTAAAGGTGATAAACAAACTAGAACACTTAATGATTCCTCGTCTTCCTTTTTAGATTCATAAACTAATTATATTCTAACTTTAAAATTCCATTTATGATTTAAACCATCATTTGCTTAAAACTTCCCAATATTCCTTAAGTAATCCACAATGTACTTCATTTATAATGTTTCCACAGCTTCAAACAGTGACCATGTTCAAAACCATTATATAGTAATTCACCATATACTCTATTTGTTGACAATATTTCCATGATTTCCTACTTTGACTACATTTTGACACAGATAATTAATTGTTGGATCGAATCTAGTGATTTGAACGTGAATTGATTGAAATTCGTATATATATATGTGTATGTATGTAAGTATATGAACAAGTAATCAAATGATTGTGTATTGCTATATTGAATATGTTACAAGCTCTTAATCTCTCTGAATATAAGATATACAAACACACATACAAATTCTCTCTGGTTCAACAACCTCTGAAATGAAAAGAATAAGTCTTGTATTTATACTAACATGTTCCTGCAACTTTATTCCTTTTTGCGACTTTAATTGAGACTGCGACTTTATCTTTAAAGTCGCACTTTGTTTTATGCACTTTCTGTCACAAGATCAGTTTTCACATACAAATACAAATCCTATTTTTTATATCTAACAATCTCCCCCTAGGATTTAGCATCTTGTTTTTCTTGAATATCTTCTTTGAAGCTAATATTCTTTTAAGTCTTTGAAGATCTTTCTTTTGATTTCCTTTGATTCAGCTTTTTGTCTTGAATCTTTTATTTGTATGTTTTTGACATATGAAACATTTGAATTAAATAGATAAAGGAAAGAGATAACCGTTGATTAGGACGTAACCGAAATATTCTTGAATTACAACTCGAGACTCCGAGAACTCTTCCAAAATATTACAATGCTTTTCTACTAACTAACTAATAATTAATCCTAATTACTCTCTATTTAATTATTAATCTAATGTGGATCCTTTGCTGCAACAGGTCGTGTGAACCAATTGATAATTAAACAAGAGAGAGAAACTAGAGTGAGAAAGAGAAAAAATAAATAAAGAAATTGAAATGTGTGTAAATTGTGGTGTGTTGAGGTTGATGTTGAAGCTTGATATTTATAGGAGATGCATGTTCCCCGTATTTGCACATTTATCGTATTTAGATCATCAAAAATCAAGCCGTATTGCATAAAACGCTCTAAAATAAAAGATTTAAGCATATACGGGTCACGCGAGCCATATACAACTCATGCAGGCCGTATACGGGTCGTACTAGGCTGTATACGGGGTGTGTAGGTCGTATACGGCTTGTGCGAGCCGTATTTGCGGGGTCGTAAGTCTTGTGTGCGAGATCGTAGTTCTTCGTTGCTTGTTTTGACTCTAACTTTTTTCGTTTCTTATCCGTTTTTAGCGATTCTTGAACAACGCGATCGTAATCACCCGATTTATAATTTAAGACTGATTAAGAATAATTTCCAAAAAATTATCAAATGGATAATTAAAACGCAAGAGAATCGTCTTTTGTTGTTTTTGCTCTATTTCACTCGCTGTTCACCCGTTTTTGATGATTCTTGAAGCGTTGTCTTCTTAATTACCTAATCAACAAAATAAGACAAATAAATGCACCATTTCGATAATTAAGTTAATTATTTGGTAAAAAAAAATACGATATCGTACGTAAAAACATGACTTTTTACATGATATCAATACCCCTAATTATTAATTATTAAATTATTATTAATACAAACATTATTAAACCATAAACTAATTAATTTATGACATTAAATTAACATACTCCTAAATATTAATTATTGATTTTCATTAATACAAACATTATTATAAACTAATAATATATGATATTTAATTTTAACTTAAACTTCAATATAGATATAGACTAATATAGTATATGATGCATTTGATGTTTTTTAGAATGACCTATTAATGTAGATAATGTTTAATATCAAAATACAAAAAGACAAACTAAAAATAAAAACTTTGTGAAACTTAAACCTCTATACTCTACAAATGAATCAACAGCTCGCAACCTATCCATTAAGAACTCGAACCCGTTACTCGGAACCCGACCACCGAGTTTGCAATGACATATTATAATATATTTAATTTTTGGTTAATTTGTTACATTTTAATTTGAAAGTTTGTTAAGAAGTGATTTTCCCACTTCCAAAATAGTATTTTCGTGTATTAAAATGTAGTTTTTGATTTTTAAAAAAATTTCAGAAAAAATAAGAGTTAATTACCTAAAAAAGCAACGTATATTCTACTTTCTTCCTTTTTTCAACGTACTTTTTATGTCCCAACTCCCCATCATACTTTCAGTCTGTCTTGGTTTTCCCAATTTGTAACATATTTTACTTTTACAAGTCCTTTCAAGTTTTATTTAAAATTTTTGTTTTTATAATTTATCATTAAAAAAGTTTTGAAGAATCAATGATAATTTTTTTTCGAAGAATAAATAATAAAAGAGCTTTAGATAGAACTTAAAAATAAAATTTGTAAGAACTTATAAAAGTATAAATATGTTACAAATTTGAAAAACAAGGAGAACAACTAATAATACGATGGAGAATTGAGACATTAAAAGGACATTGAAGAAAAATAGACAAAATTAAAAGTGTATTAGACCACACGGAATGGATCGTTGTAGAGCTTTTGTGTAGTGATTACGGTTCACCACGGACGGAGTGGGGTTTCGCAAGATGAAGCTCACCAATTGGTTCTCCCATGATCACAAAAAATCTCATTTTCATTTGAACTCCCATCGTTTTCAAGACCCACCACAAAATGAAAAAAAAACAAGTTCGTCAAAAATATATCATGTGAGATGTCTAATCAAAGAGAAAAAAAATGCTAATTTTTATGGTGTAATTTTTATAATTCTTTGACTAGTCGTTTAAGAGATATTTAATTTTACTGAACGTGGGAAGAAACTGAGGTTTTACCAAATGAAGCTTTCTAGTTGGGTCTAAATCATGTACTCATTTGAACTCATCGCTATGCATACAATACAATGTACTCATTTGAACTCATCGCTATGCATACAATACAACCTCTTGTATACGTTCTCCTTTAGAATCAAAGTCGTTATCGTCGGAGACTTGCGGCCAACATTTTCCCTTAAAGTAGTTAAACCCTACATGTGTATATATCGCTCGCGTCGCCAGTTTACCACACCTTTAATAATTCGAAAAACCTTAGGTCAATATCATAATGGCTAATCGATTAACTCGTATGGTAATCCTAAATGAAGAGCGATGCAAACTAAAAAAATGTCGTATGGAGTGCAAGAAATCATGCTGTGTTGTCAAAAATGGTATAATATGTTGCAGGTATTGATTTGGTTTCATTGTGAATAAAGACCGTTTTGAGAAGGTCAATATACTGATTTGGTCACATTGTTATTAAAGACTGTTTTTCAAACATATACGAAGTTATCACGTGCTCGGATCATTTCTCAATTTCAAAAAAAAAATCGTACCAAATTTGATGTTGTTGTGCAACCAACAATTTGGGTGCTATGTCGTTATAGAAATGAGCTCTTTTGTCGCACAAGAAGCAGAGATATGAAGTCCTAAGTGACTATATCAAACTCCTTTCTTACACTTAGATCTCAAGTAGGAGGAAAAAGTTATCTAATAGCTGGCTAGATTGGAATTGTAACCCAAATTGTACTTATATATCCCTTTTCTATCTCGTTTCTTCATACTAGTGTCTTGCTAGCATGTTAATAAATTTTTTCCGTTCACAAAATAAATAAATTCATTCTGGTATTTTTACTCATTAAAAATTGTTTTGATGGTGCTTGTTGGTGCATGTTTTGTGACAACAACTTCTAGTTTGTAATAGTTAGGTTTAGAAGTCATTTTGTTAATCGTTGTAATCGTTAACTTAAGTTTTGTCTGTGTATTTTGTAGGTTCGTACGAACTTGTAGGTTCATACGAACTTGTAGGTTCATACGAACTTAGAGTAGGTACGAATTTAGTAAGTTCGTACGAACTTGAAGTATGCACGAACTTAGTAAGTTCATACGTTCGTACGAACTTAGAAGCAGCTAGTTCGTACGAACTTGGCTGCCTATAAATACACATGTCCGAAAATAGGTTTAGTGAGTGGTTTTTAGGGTTTAGGAACTGAGTTTTAAGGCTTAGTTCGAATACTCTTTGTATGTTCGAATGTAACTTCGTTTACATTCAATAAAAGTGATATTTACACACTTGTTTGTCTCGTTTGTTATCGTTTAGTGTAATCGAGGATTCCGCACACGATTATATCATATTACCCCGTACATCCAACCCCAAGGGGACTTTCAGTGCTAAAGGTGAAAAGTTTCTTTAGGTCTTAGAGCCCTTTTAATGATTATGGACTCAGTATCTACTTCCTTTTTGCAGGTAAGCAATGTATTGAGGTCACCTCTACATCCAAGGTGGCATATATCTCTTAGGAGCTTTGCATAGGGTGTGGTATATCTGTTAAGGTGTGTGTACCATGTGTAATTATTCTTCGTCGATCTATGTTTTGATACCAACATGATTACATCCAAACATGATCTTCTTTGCTTTGTTAATGTATAAATGCCCATTTGAGGCAATTGAGATCATTAATTTACCAAAACATTTGGATAAGGATAGGACTCATCGTTACGGGGCCAACACTTTCAAATTACACAGTTAGTTAAAAACCTAAGTGGTTATCAGTCGATATACTCATCATCATCCACCCTTTTCTCTGTAACAAGAGACAATGTATAAGGTCATTATACAATAATCAGTGACCTTATGTGTTAGAATAATCTAAGTAAAATGGGTGTTATGTATGCTAAGCAACGGTTGAAGAGAAGACAAGAAGACAACTCCTGTTGAATAACGAAAAGAATATCTTAGTTATAGGAGATTCCTTGAGAAGATAATCAAGGTCACCCTAAAGATCTACAAAAAAAGGGAAGTCTTTTTAGGAGCTAGTTAGAGAAGGGAAATACAAGATGGATATTATCTATGTGTCCGACTTGAAGAAGATAGGTTTCTCAAAGCTCGGTGAAGTATACTCTTGTATAAAAAATGGATCAAATGCCTCAAGTCCACTCTGTTAAAGATGATTGATGAGCTTGTTGAGAAGCTAAATGAAATAGAAGCAGATCTACATCAGCATCTCTCAACACTTGCAGTAGAGCTCACAGTCTCAAGTGTAAATGCAACAAATACGCAACGTACTGCCACTCATTGTTCTATGTATGCAAGCTACCCTTTTTATTGTCTAAGTATGCAACAAATACGCAACGTACTGCCACTCATTGTTCTATGTACTGCCACTCAAAAAATTCGATACGGTTTCTTCTAGTTTGTTGCATACTTAGACAATAAAAAGGGTAGCTTGTATACATAGAAAAATGAGTGGCAGTACGTTGCGTATCTGTTGAATTTACCCCCCTCAAGAACTCAAAGAAAGAAAGGAACAAAAGTTGATGAAGAGGCCATAATCAAGAATCTATAGAAAATGGGAAACCTAACAGATCCGTCAAACCTGAATGTCTCTCTTGCACCCAACGTTTACTTCTTTCCTGGATTAGTGATCAGGAGTCTAAAATTTGGAATGTGCTTTCTAAACCCCTTAAAAAATCACCGTTTCCAACATGCTGCTTAGATTCCTATCGCTAAAACTGAACATCTGGTGGCAATCAAGTATATTGGTGAAGTCTATGACAGTGATCCGAAATTTTTGAAACTGTTTACAAATGAACTTAAACGAAGAATGGTCTCAAATGAAGAAGAAATTCTTTTCAAGATCAAGCAAGAGATTTGTTGAGGCATGATCCTTATTCTATTGATTTTATGATGACATTAACTTGTTTTTAATGTTAGAGCAACTTATTATATAGCCAACATAGTAATCTTGAAAGATAGTCTAAACAGCTTACAAGTGTGTTTTGTGAGTTGGGTCTAGAGGGTTGTGGTGTACGTTCACCCAACACAAAAAATTCTCATGTGCAACCAGCATAGAGAAATATACTTTTGGACAACTTCTGTTATTCATCCAAATGAAGATTGTTCCTATGCTAGCTATGACTTAACATACTCAATCAAGTCATTGATGAAGTTGCAAATGAAGAATGAAAACCCAGCAATGGAAATATAAGTTCACTTGATGTTACCATAGAGAATGAAGATGATTATATTTGTTGCAGATTCAAATGTAATGATTCACCAACACTATGGAACCATCTTTAATTTTTATAATTATTATTATATTTGTAATGTATTTTATATATTTTATTAAGTTTAATTGATGAATATAGAATATAGTTTTTTTATTTTTATATTAAAATTTAAAATTTTATTTGTTTTGAAATACATAATTATTTTTAATACTTTTTAATAGTTTTAATAGAATAAAAAAGTAACAATAAATTATTATTTTTAATAAATTATTGGGTTAGATTGGGTTGTGTAGGTGAAAAATAGAAAAATTAGTTTTTAATAGAAAGTGTGAGTTGGATTAGATTGCTAATAGGGATAGTCTAAACAGCTGAAATCCAATACATATAGGTGTACTTTTTAATTTGCAATTTTTCATAAAAGAACACAATTTTGACACAATTTTTAAATCAAAATAGTATGTTTAATACTCCCTATAAAATACATGTTATTTTTATTAAGATTTCAAACAAAAATGATAATTCACAACTTACTAAAAACAACTTCCATTTTATGGAGTATTTCATTTCACTTTCTATGTAGATATGTTTTTGAGAAAAGATTATATTTGATTGTTGACATGAAATGAATGATTCTTTTATATTTGTTTCTAAGAGTTATGATAACAAGTGTCTTTAGGGCACTTGTTAAGATTTTTTAAATTATATTCAAATTATTAAATAGATTTTCACATTTCATACTTATAGAACATAAATTTTATAATTAATTACAATCATGATAATATTAATCTAAAATTTATTATATATAACGAATGTTAATATTTTTATAATAATTTGAATATAATTTAGAAAACTTTAACAAGTGTCATAAGAAAATCCTTATTTCAATTTTATGAACTTTGATTTGTCAGTTAATGCTTAAACTATTTTGGCATTTAATTGACTTCTAAACTTTAATACAATAGTAATGAAACGCAAATAATTTTTACTTCCAAATGCTTACTCAATTTGACGCAAGAGATTGTTCGGATGTACGCAAGACGGTCCAAGACATTTGAGTATTTAAAGTTATATATTAAAATTTAAAATACGTTTTTCTACAAGAAAAAAGTTCATTCAAGTATACAAAATTTTGAAAGTATGGGAGTATGCATAATAACCGTTGGATCTACCTAATCAATGGTCAAGATTAAAACATTTAAATATTTTAAACATAATTAAGTTTATAATTAAAATTGGGCGGAGGGGTATTATTGTGATTTACTCCTGATTTCTAATTTTATTTTCAAAGACAAAATGGTTGTGCTCTCCCTTGCTCTGTATCTGCAACCACATTACAATCAAACACCAAAACCTAACTAGAAAGCTTCAAACATCTTCGATTGCCTCTGCGAATCTTCAATTACTGTTATTAATTTTAGTTTTCTAAAATCACAACTGCTCGATTCTTCATTCTCTTGGTCGTTTTTTACAATTTTCTTTCGGTCCAAACCCTAGCCCCAATTAAAACGCAAAATTCTACATATCTGGCTTTGAATCTTTGGTTGATGTTGTTGATGTTCAAGGTACAAATAATTATTCTCCATATGTTGTTGTTTCTGACCATTCTTCAAATCATATATTAATATCATATTTTAACCTCCATTTGAGCTGTTATTTTATTGTTTTCAAAACAAATTTTTATGTGTTGAGTGTTTGCTTGTTGTTTTTATATTTTATTATCTGTTATATGTGATTTTGAATGTGTTATGTTTGTTATTACAGTAGATGCACACGAGGTGTTTGTGAAAATGCTTGTGAGAAGTTTGTGTAATTAAAAAGAAAAAGAATAGGTGTGTTAATTTGTTGTTTGGGTCGTGTTATAGGTGCAACGTGTTGATTTGCTGCGTTTTTAATTTGGTGGGTTGTTGGGTAATTGGTAGGCTATTTTGTTCCTGTTCTTAGGATGCAATTTGGCGTAATTGTTGGTCAAGTTTATTCCAGAGTTGGAGCGATCTACCCATGTCATTGGTTTTTGTTTTGGCATCCTATGTGTAGTAGTTTTATTTCATGCTTGTAGATTTTATGTGCTTGCTGCATATTTTGTGGATTTTATCGAGTATATGAGTCTAGTTATAATTTGGGTGGTTCAATTTCATGTGTTTGATGCATTAGGTTTGGTTGTGTACTAGGTAAGGTGCAATAAACGTTATGACATAATCGATTTTCGTTTTTGTAGTTTCAGGATCTTGTATCATACTTGAAGCAGAGGGAGAGTGCGGGAGTGATAAAGATTTAATGATCATCAGCTTGTTTTATAAATTTAAGTAAAATTACTCTCACTTTTTGTTGCTTAAAAAATAAAGAAAACACTTTTTGAAATGGTTCAAACTAATCATTTTTGGGAGTTTCGATCTCCAAATGGAAAATCAAAAACTGATGAATTAAATGTAACAGTTCCTGGGTTGTTTAGCATCGCGCTTCATCATCGTGGAGATTTTAATGGCACAAGAAGATTGTAATTTCAAGGTTTATTTATGTTTATTGATTATGTAGATGTTGATAAAGTTTCAACAAAATCTTTAGATTACGTTTTGGAAGAGCTGGGTTATTGGGCTCCAACTGGAGGGTGGTACTACTACTTTAAAGAGCATGATAAAGACCTAGATACTAGGTTACAGCTAATAACAAATAATGTCAAGCAATTGAAGCATATTACTACCTATGCGAAAATATATAGAGAAATAAAGGTCTACATTACATACAATGATTTAACACATCCGTCAAATTATGAAATAATGATGTTGTTACCCATTTCGAAGATTATGACTGGCTCTTCAAGTGCAAGACGGTTGTTCGATTTGTTAAAAATCACTTAGTGTGTTGTATTGTGTTGTTTTTGTAATGTTTTAAAACCATAACTAATCAAATGTTTTAGTCTTTTTTCTAACAAACCAATGTGAACAATAAGTAAAGATACAGAAACATATGTACAATCAAAAACAACTATACTCCTAATACAAATACAATATCATACATATCCCATAACCCTTAGCATACTAATATACGGCGAGCTCCGGTGGTGGTTGTGGTGACACTGCAGGAATGTGAACATAACGTGCTCTGAAGATTGTATCGGGCATCCTCAATCTATAAGCCCAAGCGAGATCCTTCGTCGACTCGCTCTCCTTTAATTCTATTTTGGGATCCAACTTCTCCATGTTATTACACACCCAGACTCCACAATCTCCTAGTGGACCGTCCTGTTGAGGAAAATTATGATAGCGTTTGTACACAAATTTAAAGGATAATGTTACGTCATCTCCCACCCAGCATTCTCCCAAAAAATTAATAGCATTTAAATACTCTTTGAGACCGTTAGCGAATCCACTCACTACCTCGAGTAGAATTTCCCTTTTACCAATACATTCTGTACGGTCATTTATCGTGACATCTAGCTTGAGTAGATCAAAATCAAACAAGATCCTGTTATTAAAACGTTGTGGAAGTACCAGGACCAGTACCTGCGTATGTCATTTAAAATTTAAATTATAGAACATATATAAATTTATTTTTTGGTAACACAAGTTATTTGTTACTTACATGATCACAATCCCACCGTCCTAGGTATGGGGAATGAGTGACATCTGCTTAACCTAGACAATGGTCCGAATCTTGGGCTTCTCTAGTAATCATCTCGCTAACGACACCTTTCTTAGTCTTATTTGTTCTATAGACCTTGAGTACGTCCATGAAATATATGGGCATAATTGTCCACCGCCCATCCTTCTAACTGGGTTGTGCCATCTGTAGTTCTCTACACCTCATCAACATATAGCCATAACTGTCAATATGCTGTAAACAGAAAAACACGATCAACAAAATTTCATAACATATATAAAAGATATTTAAGCATAAATATATAGGAATTTGAGACTTACTAAATTCTCTAAGTATCCGCTCTCAATATCTCCATACAATCGTCCCCAAAACTCCTTGGTCAACATCGTAATTGGGATAAATAGACAACAGACCTCTTCGCCACTTTCATATAACTCCCCCGATGTACCTCGTGCACCCCCTCTTATATCTGCCCCCTCTCATGCACCTCCTCAGTAAAGGATCGTGCTGCACCTCCTCAACAAGGGGTATATTATGTACATAACCTAGGTCATTGTCCGGACGCATCAAGTCCAACCAACTTTCAAAACATGTGCCTCTAAATATTTTGGTTTGCTCATTTTCAACATCTTTTTAATATCCTTCACAATGCTGAGCTGACATCTTACAGTTAACTAAACATCAAAAAAGTCCAGAAAATTCATCAAGTAAGTCATTAGACATAAACAGTTACAAAAGTCAAATTTACAGTCAAACATAGTCAAAATAGGTCAACGTACTCAATATTAGTCCACGAACGGGCAAACAAGTCAAACATAGACAAAACGTGTCAAAGTACTCAATATTAGTCCACAAACAAGTCAAATACAACAAACTAAAGTCAAAATGGCCTAACTTGCTAGTCGTAGCCGATATTTTGCGTGTGGTTGCCTAGGAAGACACGCAAATCCCAGCCACCACACGTAACTACTCCCAAACCATAGCCCAAATCAAGGAATTTTCAAAATCGAAACCAAATCGAGCAACTCAAAGTCGTATTATACAACAACATCAAACAAACAATATAAAATAACATCAAACATAAACTTAGCAATTTCAATCACCAAAACATCAAAAAACCGACTACACACCAAGTACTCGATGAAATGCTTCACTTAAAATTCAAAAATTAAACTATGCATTCAAGTTTAAATGATTGTATACCTGATTAGTGGACATTGTTGATGTGCGATTTCACAAAACTGACCATGGATCCGTTTTAAACATTGGTTGTTGGTTGTAGCGGTGGAGGAGGGTGGCGGTAGTGGTTGGTGGTTGCGGTTGCAGGTGGGACACGGTGGTGGGTGGGTGTAGGTCGACCATTAGTAGTGGTGGTTGGTGGTGGGTTGCGACCAAATGAGGTAGGTTATGGTGGCCTTTGGTTGCAAATGGTTTGAATTAACAAGAGGGTGTTTGGTTTGGCGTAATGAACAAGAGGACTAAAGGTACATATACGTCGGATATGACATTCTGTAAGCACACGCAAAACACAATTTGCGTGGGAAGGGTAGTTTTTTGCAAACTTTTTTAAGGTGTATTTTCATATTTAGTTTTGTTTTTTTTATTTTTTATTTTTTGTGTTTTGATGAATTTATCATAAAAGAAATAAGAACATGAGATGACTCTCTATCTAAATCTTTTGTTACACATTTATTACTTGAGAAATTTATTTGAATTTGTGCTAAAACAATATTTGTTATGAGGGAATTTGTATTTGTATTAGAGTTTAAGTTAATTTGTAAAATCAAATTTTTTGTTTTAAAGAATAAGAAGAAAAAAGTTTTCAACATTTACTAAAATCTAAATCTAGATGTGTAGCAATGGGGTTTTAGGAGTGGTTTCTAAAAATGAGTTTTAGAAATGAAAGTCACTATGTATTTTAGAATTATCTGAGGAAATATATGAGAAGAAGATAAAAGAAAATAAGAGAAAATGGTTTATGGTTTCAAAATGTATTAGAATTTATACTCTTTTTTGTTACTGTATGAAGCAAACTTTGAAAAGTGCTATTGTATGTATTTAAGATTCAAAAGGCGTATATTGTACGCATTTTGATTAGTTTTTGATATGTAAAAAAGACATTCTTTTGTAAGCTCTATATTTACAATAATAAGCTAGTTAAACGTATACAACAAACATTTTTAAAACTTCAATACATACAATAGAACTTTTTAAATTTCGCTACATGTGAAAATAAAAAAGTATAAAGTTGACTACATTTAGAAAATAAAAATAAAAATGCATATATATGTATATGGAAAATATTATGTGTAGCAAACTACATGGATAATTTCGCGATGTTAACAGAGTTCACTTGTGTATATATGTAAAATTTAAGGTTTAGAAATGTAAAGTATAAATTTTTTCTTATTTACTAATAGGGTAATAACACAAAATATTTATGTTATCAACAACGTGAATGTTATTCCCAGGCCCAGATTTGAGCGGGTGCAGCCTTCTAAATTGCACAGGACGTTAATTTTCAGGGGCCCAAAAATTTAAAATTTGTCATTGATTAGTCACGTTTCGAGCATCTTAATAGAACTGATGATGTTTTACGATCAAACTAACACATTTTATAGACTTTGAAATCTATATTTGAGATTACAATAAAAAACAAATTAAGCTCCACCATTTTCATTAATGGAGGAAAACTGGGTCTAAGGCACTCACGGGGAAGATAACCCCTAAGACCACTCACTATAATGCCATGGAGAACTGAAGAATTAACTGTCAGTGCCACATCAACATAGAAACTAAAGAACTGAATCAGAACTGAACGCTACCTATAATGACTGAAAAACTGAAATTTTCAGTGTCACGTCATTTATTAACTAATAATACAAATACATTTATATTTTTAAAAACACAATATAAATAATAAAGAAAAAGTAAATTACACAAATAATAAAAAAAAGTACGTTACACAAATTAAAAAAGTAGATTACATAAATCATAAAAATTACATTAATTAAAAATAAAGTACGTTACACTAATAAGAAAAATTAAACTAATTAAAAATAATGTACGTTACAATAATTAAAAAAATTACAACAATTAAAAAGAACGTTACACTAATAATAATAAAAAACAATACAATTACTCATCGTCCGAGTCTTCGCTCGTGGTTTCGTTAGGCGTAACATCATTTTAACACGAAAATTTGGCGGGATACGCCAAATGTGTTCGATGAGATTGTTTCGAAGTGAATAATGCATTCCCCTATCGCACATTTCTCTATCCATACGATCATGAATTGCCACCCTCTCCGACCACGAACGTCGTAGAAGACTATTCGGGATTTTGAGGTAGTCTTTCTCAAGTTGACATATGTTGCGTCCGTTGTCTTTGGTTATCATGTTGTGCCAAATCACACATGCGCACATGATTCTTCTTATCTTGTTGATGCTATACAGTCGTGCCGGATTTTTAAGTATTGCCCAGCGACCTTGAAGCACACCAAATGCTCGTTCCACGTCATTTCTTGCAGATTCTTGGAATCTCTTGAATTTGATATTATTTTCCTCAATCGGACATTTAAATGATTTCACAAGAGTCGCCCATTCCGGATAAATTCCGTCAGCGACATAATAACATTTTTTTGTATTCAACCCCGTTAACAATAAACCTAACATCGAGAGCTCTATCTTGGAGTATATTGTTGAACAAATCCAATTCATTAAGAACGTTGATGTCGTTGTTCGAACCCGCAGGACCAAAGTAAGCATTCGGAATCCACAAATCATAGGAGGCAACCGCTTCGAGCATGATTGTTGGATGACCTTTATCACCTCATGTGTATTGACCTTTCCACGCTCCTGGACAATTTTTCCACGGCCAATGCATACAATCAATGCTTCCGTGCATCCCCGGAAAACCATGTAATTCCGCATGTTTAACATGTAAATGTTGGACATCTTGTAGTGTTGGTTTTCTCAAGTACTCGTTCGAGTATAAATGAAATACACATTTACAAAAGTTGTCCAAACAATCATATGATGTTTGTTGACCCATGTGTAAATATTCATCAAACGCATCAGCGGCACAACCGTATGCCAATTGCCGTATGGCGGACGTGCACTTTTGATAAATGTTAAAACCAAGTTTTTTAGTACAATCGTGCCCTTGATGAGAAAAACTAAAATATGGTGGTAGTGGTAGTTGATAGTAAGACGTTATACCTTGACATATACAGAGAAACAATGACTTGTTCATCCGAAAACATCCTCGAAAGTAATCTTCCGGATAGACCGGGTTTTGGGAAAAGTACTCGCGCTACAAACGTTTGCTGGCACCGAGACGATCTTTATGTATTCGACTTCTACGTAATTTTGATCGAGAACTTTCGGCTACATTTTCTTCATTTTCTTCCAACTTTTCAAGAATGTCAAGCATAGCATTCAGATCGTAACAATCAATACTTGCTTTGAGATCTTCGATATCGGAATCTACGTCGGAATTTTGGAAGAGATCCATTTACGATTTGATAAAAAAAGTGTTTGAATTATATATGTTGTATGTATATATAGTTGATTTAATAATAAAAAGAAAGTGAGTATTGTGAGTGAAAAAGAGTGCTAATTGTTGGATATAATTTATGTATAAAATGATTAGAGATTGTGAGAATTATGTGTGAAATAAGAGTGATAATTATTTAAAATAATTTGTGTATAAAAGAAGTAGAGATTGTGAGAATAGTGTGTGAAAAATATTGGTAATTTTGTATGTATATATAATGTGTTTTGAGATTTTTAATTTTTTTTATAGAAATGGCCGTTGCAAAGGCCTGTTGGTGGATGTGGCCCACACATGTATCCGTTCTGCACTCATCCATACAAGAACAATCAGCGAAGGACAGTCCCCAGAACGGGACTGTGCCTATGACGTCTCTCTGATAACGGAGCAAAAGGACGAGAATGGGAGTCGAGAACAATGCCATAGTGAGAGGTCTAACGATGTAATTTTATAAGTAATATTTAATTAAAACTCGTGTCAATATTTGAAATTCTACTTTGACCTCTAAACTTTACTAGTTTCTCAGTTTAACCCCTATTTTAAGTATGTACTTTAATATTTTCGTATGAAATATACCAAAAAGTGGAAGACACTATTACATTACTATATTTTTTCCTAATAAATAAAAAAAGATAAAATATTTCTACTAAAAATGTTTAAAAGAAATATAACGTGTCTCCTTACATAATCAAAATTAATAATTAAAACTTAAAAATAGTGTTTTTTTATATAAGAAAAGAAAAGTCATAAGATTAGGTATATTAATTGGAAGATGCAATTAATATTGAATAGAAAAAACTAGCAATATAATTAAATTATAGCTACATCGTTTATATACAACTAGTTTTATACTATACGAAAGTCTAGCTTTCAGTATGACACAAGGCCCCATAAATATACAGGACAACCCTGGTTATTCCTACATATATATATTTATATTATTTCTTTTTAGAACGAAAATCCTAAATTAAATCAACATATATGTACAATTCACAAATTCCATATATTTGTCTTCAACAAAACTTAGACACACGATCTCTTAGTTGATGAAGTATGCATGTATCGATGTGAAAAAAAGAATGTTAAAGTTTATATTTAACCCTTAAACTTTTTAAAATTAGCATAAAATACCCTTCCCACTTAAATTGTTTTCGTGATGAACGGATCATAAATGTTGGAGTTTGGTGTACCTTTGATTTCCCCTTCATTTTATTTATTTATGTTTTTTTTTTTTAGTTTTTGTGTTTTCGAGTTAAAAGTAAAAGAAAGGAAAATAAATAGAATCTAAACATAATTTTTCATCTTCACAAATCATTTCAATTTGTTTGATATATTGAGGGATTTACTCGCGTAATGAAATGAATATCTAATAATCATCGATTTAGAAGTAGCCAATTTTGTTTTGTTAGATAAGGGATATACTCATAAATGAATATTTTACAACCTTACTTTTTTATATTTTATGAGATTTTTATATTGGAATAACCTTGTTTGTAGTTGAATTAAGATCATACCCAATGGTAACTGAAAACCGACTGGTCACTTTGTGACAAATCAGTGTCACGTCAACTTTTCTCAAAACTGACTGAAACTGACTAACAACTGACTGACTCGTGCCAATGGTCACGGTCAGTTTACGGTCACTTTTTAATTTATATATTTAAAACACAATAATTAAAATAAAACACATTTCATTAAAATAAAAACATTACAATAATTGAAATTAAACATTACATTTCCTAAAAACAAAAAACATTACATTTCCTAAAAAAAGAAAAACATTACAATAATTGAAAACACACTAGATAATTAAAACGTAATCTAATCGGAACTCGATTCTTCGTCCGCGGCATCGGCTTCGTGTTCGTCTTCGTCTTTGTCCGAATCGTCCGTCAGAAACATTGAACTATACGTGTTTACCACTTCATTTCGAGCGGCTTTAATCATTTTTAGTGCCGCTTTGTTAGCACACTTTGGTATTTTTTATAAAGAAAATTCAACGCTTTGAAAGCTAACTTTTTCTTTGAATTTGAAGTAATTTTTTTTATTGCTTCTTGTTGGGGGCGAGCGGTTTTTTTAACTTCCTCAAGTGCTTCAATCTTTTCGTCTTTTAAACTTCTTGAAGAAGTAGTCGCGTCCGATGAACTCGAACTTTTTTGAGACTTGCGACCGGGTGGACGATATAGTGGGTCATCTTGAAACAACATGTTCATGTTAGCCGCAAGATTTGCATTGACCGGTGGTTGGGAGTCACCCGCTTCTAGATCGACAGGTTCGGCATCGGCTTCAAATGTATGTTTATAATTCATTACCCCTGGCTCCATAAAAAATTTCGGGTAATTTTTTAGTATATTCCAACATTGCTCGTAAATGAATTTACGTTTATTGTTTTGTTGCTTGAAGTGCTTTCGGGTGGCGTCTAACACGTCTTCATCTCGCGCACCGCTTTGAGGGTGAAGCTCGGAATAGTTTTTGTAAATTGCGTTGAACTTCTTCACGTTGGGTGCAATTTTGTTCCATTTTCCCGTAAGTTGATTAATATTACGTTTCTCGGCGCCTAAGGAATTAAAATCCTTTTGTATTTTTCTCCAAAAACAACCGTCGGTTTGCAAGTTGCCTTGTATGCCGTTTTCGGAACAATATACCCAACATTCGGCTAAAATTCGTGCATCCTCGTCAGTCCACCGAACTTGTTTTCTTTTTTGTTTGACATCTTTTCGGGTTTCGGCTTCGAATTCATCTTCGCTTTCTTCGACTTGAGTGTTGGTGTCAGGAATGACAACATTTGTTTCTTGGTGTTGGAATTGTTGTAGGAATTGTTGTGTTTGTTGGAATTGTTGGTATTGTTGGTATTGTTGTAATTGGTAAAAACTGTGAGAGTAAGGATTTGTAAGGGGTACGTATTGTGCAAACCCGAATTGTGGAGACGTTTGAGACGATGTTGGAAAGTTAGATTGATCGGACGAAGAACTGGATGATGAATTTGCGGTTGGAATTGTTGTGTTTAACAAATTATTTCACATATCTTGGGCTATATTTGATGGAGATGTTGTTTTGTTTTGGTTGTTAGACATTTTGTGTGTAGGTGTTGTGTATAAAATGGGTGAATTGTAAGTGTAGTAGTTGTTTTTGGTGTGAATTATAGTTGAAATGAGTGTGTATATATATAGAATAATGGGGTATGAATTAATAGGTTAAATAAATAAATAATTAATTTAAATATTTTTGTTTGTTTGTGGAGTTGCCGTTTGACACATTTATTAAGAATTCAAAATTTTAAAATTTTGAAAATGAAAGCCGTTGGTAAAAAAAAAAGAAACAAAAAAAAACCGAAGCTCGCTATCCCTTTCGTCGGAAAACCGACCAAACCCAACAGACGGCCGGACCGACGAACCCGTGCCATTGGCGTCGGTTTCGTCGGCCGGACCGACGGCCCAACCGAAGCTCGCGTTGGGACTGCCCTAAGTTGATTTCGTACATGATTATTGCTCCAAAAATCCGCCGGGCTTGCTTAGACAATGTTGATGAGTCGTTTCTCATCTGTCCCGACCTTAGACTTAGATGCAAACATCAAATAAACGTTAGAAAATGATCCCGGGCAGGAGCTTAAAAGCTCTTCGGCTAGCTATTCCCAATTGCCACCCACACTACGTTTCAAGTAGGTACGGTTTGTACGCCACAGGTCGCTTACCTCCTTCGATTAGCTTATTAAATATAGTAAATATGATAGTTTATGCGAGAGTAAAGCCGTAAACTCCATGTCCTTGCTATTTCCCCGGTCTTTTCATCCATGAAGGTACATACATGCAATAAATAATTTCTGGAGAAGTCGTTGTCTTACGAAATCTACAAGTTCTAGCGAACTGCTACTTTATGAAATGATCTTGCGAATCGCTACTTTGTGTCACGGTCTAGCAAATTCTCACATGCTAAGGTGCCTTGTGAAATTGTCTTGCTTCCTTGCGAAAAATGATGATATTTTCTTAAAAGATGCTTTTTTATATAATATGTAATACCCTAAACCCATTTTGTATATTCAAGTAATTTTTCCATTAAAACATACAATCTTTGAACTAAATAAAATACCTTGGAATTCTTTTTATATGCAATGGAGAATACACAAAAAAATATACAGTTAAGTCTTTACTCCTTGACCATCCAAAGGTAGAGCAACTTAACCACATTCACACGGCTACGTAAGAGGACAGCCAACGGGCGTCTTTCATTGCTTCGTTGTTCCCGTCTTCCATTTTGCGTTAAAGACGGAGTGGGCCAACTTCTTTGTGAAGATGGTCCAAAACGTGTGACATGTGGTGCCATTTCTTTTTGTTTTGTTTTTTTACTTTTTTTATTTGTGTATATAGTAAATATATTATCGATAAATTGTGAGATTCAATCTTTTTTAAAAAGTGTCATATCTTAGCAGTGTCAGTGTATTAATAAATACTATAAATACTAATAAATACTATAAATACTGAAGAAATACTGACATTGCGTTGAACTGACACTGAAGTCATCATCTGTTGAGGGAGACCTAAACAAACTTCACACCAAATATATATTTTCTCTCTCACATACTCTTCTCACTCTCTCCCTCGATTACCCCCCTCTAATTTAATATAAACACACATTTTCTTACTAAAAAATCGTAGTTTATCCTTTTCTTTAAACATATACCAAACTCAATTCACTGATGCTTGTTACTTCTTACAATGTGAAGTCTATGAACACAACCACAATCGGTCATTCGGTCCCGAAAGTTACTAAATCACGGTCCACAATCAGTCACATATAGGCCAACCTGGTCATAACAACATTGTAAAACCTAAGAAAAACCTTAAAATTTGGAAAAACCTTATAATTCAAAGGAAAAACCTTAAAATTCGGAACTTTACGGGTAGGCATCTACTTACAAACCCAGTAACTAGCTAGCTCTACATAAATATAAACAGCTAGTTGATATAATTTACATATTTCAATACTTACTTTACATCCTCTTTCTAAATTGCAAATGGGAAATCTGCTCTATTTACTTTATTATTTTACCTCCAAAACTGAAAGACGAGTCAGCTCCCGCAAACAACTATTTTTCTCCGTTGATAGCATTTCAGATGGCCTTTATTGCAATTGTTGTCATTTTCATTGGGATTTGAAACTTCCATGATGGAACACTCTACACTTGTTTCACTTTTACATTCAACATGAGTTGGTTGTGCATTTGCCTACAATCATCAAGTTTCTTGTTTAAATACTAGTATGTCAATTTATGGTAATAAACCAGTCAGACGAAAAAATTACCAAGATTTCAAGAGGAGAAGAGCCACTGCCATTGTTGTTCTGGTTGTCTCGAGCAATACTAGCAAAATCAAAAGTAATCAGTAAAAGACATATTATAAAAAGAAACCTACATGTTACTAATTAGGTAATATGGTTTGACGACATACTCTAAGGAATGCAGATCCACCACTACTCCACTCTCCTCAATTCTTTCTGCTTGAGACACTTCAGAAACAGCACTAATACCATCTAATTCAACGATGTTTTTACCATTAATAGTCTCATAATTGATCCCTGCATATTTTGTAGAATTTAGTGTCCATTTACTTATGAGTGGATCATATAATTGTATTGGCTTACTTTCGTAGTATCTTTGATGGGTCAAGTAAGTTAAACTATAGCTTGAATGGAAACGGGTCAAAAGGGTTGAAAGTCGCCCAAAAGTGTATTATCAAATGCATAGAGCCTCATAAGTATTCCATCAAAATATAGATTATCATTGAAATGATATAAATTTTGTAACCATATTTGACACACTAATTGCAAAAAGGTGTTTTAAGGTCAATCCAAACCCAAACCAACCCAACCCAACCCAACCCCACCCCACCCCACCCCACATATAGCCACCTCTACTTTACAGTAATAAGGCACATTACAGAAACCACACCTCTTGATATGCTTGATTCTGCAGAAGGTTGATCCTTGGAAATCAAGTGTTTTTGACACATATGTGTGCCTTGGAAATCAAGAAATGTGTAGCCAAGAAAGTCCAATTTCTGTGCTTCGGTCATCACAGAGAAACCAAATGATGAGGTCCAAGTCTGTAGCACACTCGGGACAGCAGGCAAAACTAGTCTCTCTACTCCTAATTCCACGAGTTTCTGAAAAAGCCATAGATTAAAACTATATGAATGACTAAATAAATGCTAGATTATGATATAATACAAACGCAAGAATCTGTTTATTGCGCATCGTCAGAAAGAAAAATAATTTTACCTTCTCAAGCACGCTCATAAGAGCATGGCACATGCCACTTCTACGGTACCGGAATCTTGTGCCAATAAGCGGGAGCTCTGCTACCTTTTCTCCATAAATCCTATAAATGGTAACAAAAAAATATATGATAAATGTGTGAAATAATTAAGATAGAAGGAGTTGAATAATCGAACTCTATAATTATTATACCTTATTGAAGCTGCTGAAACTAGTTCGTCGTCTTTCTCCAGAAGAACTGTATAGAATCCCTTGAAGTTCAAACGGTTTAGCTCTGACCTGCAGTTCATTATATATAATAACCGAAGTTAGTGGGGCTAAATAACAAAATATTGTTAATTTTAATACTTAATATTCAAAAGAATAAACAAATAAATAGAAATAAAATAAAATCACTAAACTTACCATCTACAGAAAATAACATCTTCGACTATATCTCTTTGGGTGCGAGGTTCCTTGACGGGCTCAAAACACTCATGCATCACACTAATGGCAATATTTAGCTTGCTATAGCTCTCAGCCATTTTCTCTGTAGTTGAGGGGTCATGATCCGCGCCATCAGGTCTGTTGTGTTTCAATATTGTCCATGTTAAATCATCCCTCCCAACTGGAATCGGCTTCCCCAAAAGCTTGTTAATGCCCATATGTATCTGTAAGAATGTCATTTTTTTAAAGTTAACTAGAATACTAGATTCAAAGCTCCTAAACCTAGCAATAAGTAAATCTTAAAAGTAGTAGTCACCCCATCCCAGATAACAACCGTTGCATCAGCGCATAATTTAAAAGTGAATCTTTAATCAAATGATTAAAACATCCTTTACTGATAACAAAAATGAAAAGAAGTACACAGATTCTAAGGATCAAATCCAAACAGCATCAATGTAACTTAAGTTTGAAACTTCAGCAAAAATAGAAAAATGTTAAAATCGTTATAGAATATTCTGTAATTAAAATATTGAAAATATTTGAAGACATAAAGAGTAGATGATTGCCCAATAAAAATGACCAAACATACCTCTTCGCATCTCAGACTACAAAACCAATTTACTTGAGGATAACTCTCCAGTTTCAAGAAACCTTCTTTTCTTTTTAAGCAGCCAATATGATCTGCAGCAAAAATGCTCATAGATTAGAATAGATAAAAGGCAGCTTACTTAGTGTCACAAACTAAAAAGAAATTTGAGTCTACATACATCTTCTTTCACACTGTTCACAATTCAATATATTCCAATCCGTATCTTGCTCACACTCATCACTAAATTTGTTTTGGTTACAAATTCGGCAACAACATGATGGGCAGAACCAATCACCATCAGGGACCTCCTAAACAAACAAAAACAACAATACCCGTAAATAAAAACTCCAAATTTAGTATTAAAAAAATAATCTTTACAGGAAAGAGAGCACATATTATTACCTCTAATCCCAGGCATCGAGTGTGAAAAGAAGACGGGCATTGGTCACATAAAACTAATTCCCCGCCATAATGACAAACAGAACAGATATAATCATTGTCATTTATTATCTTTTGTCTATTACCCTTTAATTTACGAGGTTCTGTCTTGCAAAGTTTTGCATTTTGATCACTTTTAAGCTGCAATTGACAATCTAGTAACGAACGACCATCTTCAAGAAATATGTTAGCTGAAGGTCGTTTATTAGAGCTTCCAGCATGAGATTCAAACTTTGAAACACTAAAAAGGGTTTGACAACAACTACATTTAATCCCATCACGATTTACCCGGCCTTCTTTCATTGTATGCCCATCTTTCTTACTACGGTAATGAACTTTTGATCTTGGTACAATAACATTATTATCTACCAACCAAGCTAGAACGGTTCGCGGGGATTGGTGCATTGGAGAAATCTCTTCACGAGCCCTTTTGCTAGACCTTAATACACGTGATTTTCTCAAAGAACTTTCAGTTTCTTCATCTATTTTTTTCAAGAAATATTCTTTTCTCTTCGCCACTGCTTCAATACTAAAATGACCATTCTTTTTCTTGATTACAAGTTTCCCAACACCCTTTTCTTTGTCCTTCTTCACATGGTCATTTTGACTCTCTCCTCCTTCACTTCCCTCGATATTTACCTCAGAACCATTCTCAGAACAATTATTATTATTATTTAGTATATAATAAATGCACGCTTGACGAATAGATTGGAACTTTTTTCCGTCTGGTGACGTGTACACAGGCCGTCTACACATCACATCAGCATAACCGATTAACCATCCAACTGCACGCAAATGTTTCTTTGCCCTACTCTGTAACTCCCTAAAGTCAACATCTTTCCTTCGCCTCCAATCATTATTTTCATCTAATGTAACGGAATAATAGTCAACCATGGCCTGTGGACAGAATACAGGGTCAACCTCTACTAACGCCCGTGGTGGTGCAGGTGGTTTATGTGAAGTATATTCAGATAAACAGTTACACATACCCTCACATATAGCATTCAGTGATTTGTACTGCCTCCCATTGGGGTTGGTGTAACGATATCTAGGAGTTTCCCTCTTTTTTGATACATTATAATCTCTTCTAAATTCGATTCTCCAACCTAGATACAATAGATGTTGCCTAACTTTCAATGCTAACGCTTGAGGAGGCCTACCATTTGTATACTCAGAGTACTGAAATATTGAATCGGGACAACACTTGGGTTCAACAGCCAGATCTTCAACCAGACAAAATTCGTTTACTTGAGTCCATCCATTAACAACTTTACATTGACTGTCATTTCGGGTGCTAACAACTTTACTTTTTGAAAATCCAGGAGGACCCATATCATCATCATCATCATCATCGTCATCATCATCATCATAATCCATGAGTGAAATATTAGAATCAATGGGTAGAACTGCAAGAGAATGAAAGAAAGACGGTTTGACTTTTACAATCGAATCAAGAAACTGTTTGTTCATATCTAAGTTTTGATCACCTACCCCTTGCAATCTACCAAAAAAGTCAACCATTGTTAACTTTAAATTATCTAAAATCACTTCCTTAATGGTTTCTTTCCATATATCCCTAACGTCACACGTCCACTCTTTAATGTCTTTCTCGAAACGTTTCTTCATCCTCAGTTCATACCAAATTTGTTTAACAGAAACAAGAACCGGCCATTCTAGCTCTAATTCCTCAAGAACTTCAAGAAAAACCCAATCCCCACGAAAGTTCCATTCTTCAGTATCTGCATTCCAATCACGAGTCAACCGTATGTTGTAAATTGAAGCCCTAAGTTCATCACCAATATCGGGAAAGAAAATGGATCTTTCATCAGACAAATCATTATAGTCAAAAATAACACCTTCCCACCATGCATCCTGATGAAACACATCCACACATTGTCCATAATGAAGACACTTCAAATTATTTATAAACCGAGGAGGCACTGGCCTTATTCTTCCACGATTACGAACAAAAACTGGGATAGATTCCACCACGTTATCCAAACCATCATCACATAAGATGTGATCAAATTTGACCACGCGATTCTGGTTCTTAATATCAATCACAGTTGCAGAGTGCCAAGAGCCTTCAAAACCATCTTCAAGACTCCTTATCTGAAACGATATAAAATTCAATAATTACACACAAAGTATGATTTAAATAAGCTAAAAGCAAGTATTTTGATGCATGGAATTATACTGCATGGCCAAAAATAGAACAAAAATCAAGAACCCCCAATTTTCTTACCATTGTATTCATAAAATTCAGAATCAATTGAAATTCTAGAAATTGTACTAAATCAAACAAAAAACCACAAATGTCCTCATCTTATAAAGTTCGGTGATTAATTAATTGCACAAAAAATTACCCACCTCCGATTAACAACTTCTACCAATACTTACTCAAATAATCCACATTCCACTTCAAAACCCCTAAATGTATCATCAAATCAACCACTGATCATAATCAAGTCATGAGATAAAACAACACAATGTAGGCAAAATCATAGCATGCAATTAGTCAAACAAAACAAATGACAATAATAAATCAGAACCCACACAAAATTTACGATTTTTAACAAAACCAATATAAAGAAAAACACAGATTTTGATGTATAAATGATCTGAAGAACAAAAAATTGGGGAAGAAACAATTACTTCAACTTTTTGGTATGGCAGAAGCTTCTGAACGGGTGTAAGTTTTTTTCTTTTTCGTGAAGGTTCAATGTCGTCGTCCGCCATTGATAAGGTTTTTGGGATTTGAGACTGATCCTTTTGATTCCCAGTTTTGTGTTTGGTCAAGAAACAACACAACAATCAAGGGTTTTAGTTTTATTACTTTCACTCATCAATTTCTTCTTTTAAAACCCCCTAAAAGTTATAATTAAAAATATTTATTTATTTAATGTGGAGAAATATTAGGAGGTCTACGGGGTGATCAGTAATACTCGGATATAACTAAAAATTATTTAATTGAAATATTCGGATTGTCCGTTAGAATTAAATAATTTTGTTTTTTATTTTGATTGGTTTAATTATTACTACGATTATAACTACATAATTCAGATAAACTAAATAGTCATTTACGGTGTATGTAATATTTTTATTTATATGTTAAAATAAATATCTAATATTTGATTGATTATTTTGCACGTATAAAAATTTATTATACAATAGGTAATGTGAATGTAAATGTGTATACACTAATTTAAAATTTTAATTTTTCAATTTATAAATAAACTTCACATTTTTATAAACTTTCAGTATAACACGATAACATGTAGTCATCGATACACTTTGCCGAATAAGCAGAATGGTTAAACATTAATCTATCAAAATAGTAATTTAGTTTGGTTCGGTTCGAATTCAATATTTGTTTGAATAAATGAGATTTATTTTTCTGAAATCAAAGTTCAAATAAATTTATGTAATTAATTCAATCAATTCAAACGAACACTCTGAGATCTATCTTCGAAACGTTTTAGCAAAGTAAGAATTAGCCTATCAAAAAGAAAAAAGAAAAAAATAAATTTATGTCTTATCATGTCCCACAACTACATGAGGTATACATGCACAACATGAGGTTTACATGCACAGATGTTGAAAAGTGTGTTTATTTTGTTTGTCACATGTTTTCTTATATATTTCATTACATAATTTTATACATATGAACGAAAATTATTTTTTTGTTTTTAGTTTGTGATATTATAGTATTTTTATTATAATTGTTTTAATATAAATTGGACAAAAGTTCATTCAAGTATATAATTTTTTTAAAGTACGGGAGTACAAATCTCAACCGTCTATATTGATCAAAATAACAAAACCCTTACATTCTTAAAACTTAAATATCTCAAAAACGTTAGTAAAAAAATTATAAAAATTGCACCATAAAAATCAGCGTTTTTTCCTCTTCGATTTAAAATCTCACATGACATACTTTCGACGGAATTTTTATTTTTCATTTTTTGGTGGGTTTTGAAAATTGGTAACACGTGTGTTTTATACAAATAACACATGTGTTACCAGTGACTCTCACGTGTGTTAGTACCGACTATTGTCTGTAACACATGTTATAGTCCTTGGTAACACATGTGATAGTCCTTGGTAACACATATGATAGCCGCAGGTAACATTTTGTTAGTCAATCGTAACACATGTGGTTAAACCACAAAAAATGAAGAAAAAAAATCATCGAAAATATACCTTGTGGGATCTTAAATCGAAGTGGAAAAAACGCTGATTTTTATGTGCAAGTTTTATAATTTTTTGACTAACGGTTTTGAGATATTTAAATTTTTAAAAAGTGGCAGAAAGTAGGATTTTTGCCAAATGGCGCATTCTTATTGGTACTCCTTTTTTTTAAAGAAAACTCATACTTTAATGAACTCACCTCTAAATTATTAATATTAACTATTTGGCTCGATTTACTTACGATACAGTCGAGTTTGTCTCAATTCTTGGCTAGCTTTCAAAATTGTGTATGAGCTCGTCTCCAAAATGATTCAAGGTGGCTTGCATTCGACGCTAACGGGTGGGTTCAAATAAGAATGATAAAAAAGTAGAGAATGGAAGAACCAGTAGGATCTCTCTATTTTATTACAAAACTCAGTTCCACTTTAACTTTTAAAATTAAATATCTCACAAACCGTAAGTCAAAAATTATAAAAATTACATAATCATGTGCAGGAATTGCCCCTTTATCTCAAATTCCGCCTCGATGGCGGGTTGAGTGATGGCCGAGCCTTGACCCTTACGGGTGGCTCTCATCAAATCCTCCATTGATTGATTATCAGGGTTGGCCATTGGATTAGAAATTGGGGTTGGGGAAGTAAAAGGTTAGGTGTTTTCGGGTCGCTCTAAAGTGGTTCCTAACTTAAATACGGGTGGTGTAACCTTAGACCTTAATAAACGTCTAAATTCCCTTTCGGGATCAGCAAATCCTTCAAGAAGTGGTGACTTCTTGGAGGAGCGGGGCATAAACAACCTGCAATGGTTAGAGCACAATAATAAAGCAAATGAAAACACATGCTAAAAACAAAATAAAATAAAAAAAATTATTTACTAACTATAGACTTTACAAATAAACTCAAAATAGCACAACTGTTCCCCGGCAGTGGCGTCAAAAACTTTATGTGTAAATATCTAGTTATAAAAATAGTAAAACAAAATCAAGCTAACTATTACATAACTAGGCAAGTGTACCTAATCGGATAGTAGTATATCAGTGATAAGTCTACCGGGTAGTCTCTCACAGGAACATTTTATATGTACTTTAAGGTTATTTATCTAATCTATAGTTAAGGTAAAAGGATAATGCCTCTTAACGACAGGCAGTCAAAAGGTGTTTAGATTAAAGAAAGCTATTAAATTGATAGATTAACCAAATGATAGAAGTATGTTCATCTAGACATTTCACCACAAGAGTTGGACAATAACTAGAAATGTATTAAACGTATAAGAATTATTAATCTAAATTATTTGTTTTCACAATGCAATCGTTTAACTGAAATCCTTAAATGCAAGTGTCCTTGACAAGTTATTAATTCCAATTATGATCAAACAAATCTATTATCTTGATGATTTAATCTTTATAATCCTACTGTCCTAGAGATTACTAATCATATAAGATGTCTCTAAATATGATCCACTCATACTATAATTGTATTAACCTAATTCAATTCATTTATTGTATCCAATCAAAAGCACAAGATTCATAATCATGTAAATGTCATATTAACTACAAGAGTTTTCACTCATTGAAACAAATATCATATCAATTGAATACATTAAATAATTAAATACAAATCTTTCTACAATTAAACATCAAATCATACGCATAAACAATTCTAATTATCAAAAATCCAACGGCTAGGGTTATTAGTCTAGATGAATAGCCCATTATCATGGGTTCAATCAAACAAATACTCATAATCCAAGAATAACTCATAATGTGATTACAAAAGTGAATTAAACATAGAAGAATGGAGATTCGAATGAAAAGAAATAAATACTAACTTCTAGGATGATTACAAGAAGATAGATCACTTAGGGTGTCCCCAAAAGCTCCCAAATTCATCCTTAATTCGCAGCTAATCATTTGGTTAATCATAATTAGGGTTTTAGGTATATTTTAGGCCAAAAAGCCTTAACTGACCCTTCTACCTAGCTGGAAATGCAAGTACCCGGCGGGTACTATGGCCTCCCCACCCGGATGAGTGTTATGTACCCGGCTAGGCCAAACTGGAACTTTTCATGAGTACCCGACAGGTACTATGGGTACCCGGAGGGTAAAATTGCATTTTAAGCCCTAGGTCCCTTTTTGAAAGTTGTAGCCCTCTGAGTTCCGAAAATTTGGGCACTTGAATCACCTCAATCGGAGTCCTTATGAGGGAGTTATGGCCAAAACCGTGGAGCCTCGCAAAAGCTTCAAAAATCACCCAATTCTTGATCTTTTCTTCATATATTTTCGATCTCTTCTTGATTATTAATCTGAAACTAAACTAGACTAATTAAGTAATTAAAGTTTATAAAATGAGTAAAATAATATACAAATTGGATCGATATCGCCCCTATAAATATGTATAATTTAGGCGATATCAGAGCTCGCCTCCAAAATGATTCAAGGTGGCTTATATTCGACGCTAAGAGGTGGGTTTAAATAAGAATGATAAAAAAGTAGAGAATGGAAGAACCAGTAGGATCTCTATATTTTATTACAAAACTCATTTTCACTTTAACTTTTAAAATTAAATATCTCACAAACCGTAAGTCAATAAATTATAAAAATTACATATTCGGAATCAACGTTTTTGTATTTTTAATTAGAGATCCCACGAGCTATAGTTCCGACGAATTTTTTTTTCTTTTTTTGCCGAGTATTAAAATTTAATCACATGTGATTTATGATAAAAAGTTAAAATTGGTACACAATTATTTATTCATTGTATACTTTTATTAACACATGATTACAACTTAATATTTATTCACATGAATATTATAAATAAAATTTTAAATATTACGTTTGTTTTAAGCAAAAATCACATGTGATTGCTAGTTTGGTATTTAATCATATATGATTTGGCATATAATCACGTGATTTTCAATTAAAATTGATCTTTGATAATTAACTTACCGATATATGATAATTCATATATGATTATTATTTAAAATCACATGTGATTGGAGATATAATCGCGCGTGATTATTATTTAGTGTTTAAAACATTACGAACTTTTAAAGCCCATTAAAAAATAGGAAAAAAATATTCATCGAAAGTATATCATGTGAGATCTCTAAGTAAAGATAAAATGACGTTGATTCTAATGGTGAAATTTTTATAATTTATGATGTACGGTTTGTGAGATATTTAATTTTAAAAAAAAATGTGGAAATGAGTATTTGAAATGGAGCGATCATATTGGTTCTCTCATTCTCTACCTTTTTAGCATTCTTTTTTGAACTTTCCTACGCTAAAATGTAATAGTTTATATAAGTGTATTCGTTTATAATACTTGTTTAAATATTAAGTTTTATTAAGAAAATCACTTCAAAGGTATATAATTTGGGAAAATACATAAACACTAACAAACACAATGTGAAATAGTTTAACAATAATAAATTCAAATGAGACTACCATTCACAACTTCATCATTATATATACATATACAAGCATATACCCCGTAATTCAAGCGCAATAACAACTCATTTTAAAGCTCAAAATCGAATGGATTTATATCTCAAGCTCCACTTTAAAGTTCGAGCACCGGGCTTGAACTCAATGAAAGCTTTACTTGAGCGAGCTTTCAGTTCGAGCCAAGTTTAAGTTATTTGATAAAAGTTCTACTTGTTTGTAGGCTTACCCGCAACTGCGAAATTTACACATGTTGAAAAGATTGTGTTTATTTTGTTTGTCATACTAGATTTCAAACCCGTGTATACACATAAGAGTGTTGATTGATTATTTAATTTTTAATTATTAGTAAAGGAAAAGAAAAGCACATAAAGAAATTAATTTAAAGGGACCAAATACAATTAAATTTAAAATCAAAATTGTAACACCTTAGGCAAATCCCACATCGGTCGTGGACATGAAAGATCTTGGGTTTATAAGGTAAATCTCATCCTTATCAGACACAATGCATTCTGGGGCCACAAGCACAACATATCTCATGAGAACTCCGTAGTTAAGCGTACTCGAGCAGGAGTAGTACTAGAATGGGTCTAGGAAGTCCTTGTGTGGTCGCAAAGAAAGAGTCGTGCGCCTACGGGCAAAGCGGACATTATTGTGGTCGTGGTTAGGCGGGATATTGTAATGGTATTAGAGTCATAGCCTCTAAGGGTGTGACGGGCATGCAACTTGTGCATCTCCTGGGGTATTCATGCGCCAGACGTCGGTCGTTATTTTTTCAGCGAAGGGCAATCAGTGGGAGTTTTATAATTTGTAATTGCTAGGGCCTAAGTGCCTACTATTGCTTATCTAAAGGGTGAGCAAGTGGTAGGTTTAACCAAGGGTCATTCTTAAAACCAACTGCATTGAAACAGGTGCCTGTCAAGTGAAGTGATCTAACCTAGTGTGAGGTTTTATTTAATAGTGGAGGAGTTTGATTTTTGGATTTTCTAATTTAAACAAGTAAATAAAAACAATAAGTCCCTTTGAACGGATCCAAACGGGATTACACGTGTATTATAGTGCGGAATTCTTTAATACACAAAACGACAACAAAACGAGTGTAACAAATGTGTTTTTAAGCTTTTAACAATGTAACTTTGAATGTATTTGAACTAAGCAGAGTATTACAATGTATTCGAACTTAGTTTGCTGAAACTAAGTTCTCAAAGCGTCCAAATGAATATTTTCGAACTTATATTTATAGACAGCCAAGTTCGTACGAACTTAGCTGCTCCTAAGTTCGTACAAACCTACAAACATACTAAACAAAATATTCAATTAAATTAAACAACATAAACAAATTACAAACTAACTATTAAAAATATGACGTTGTTGTCACATATCATGTACCAACAAAAACGAAATAAAGTAAAAGATATAAACAGTTAGGATATAGAGTGAGTTTGTTGTGATTTCATTAGCTAAGTTGGGGGATGATGTTTAAGCAATGGAAACGTCTTTTCGAAATATTTGTATTTTATTATCTTAAATGCTTGTGGTATAAATACTAGATTCCCTACTAATCGATTTCTTGATTAACATGTCACCAGGAACTAGGTTATAGTGATTCTGATCGGAGGGGTCATGCTCATCTCTCAACACTGCCCTGTTACGGAACTAGTGACCCTCTTTGGAATATTTGAAATCCCTGGGGTGCATGAATTGAGCAGCAGACCCAATCATAGTCCGACCTTTCTTAATTCCACAAGAGTTCTTAATCTAATAATCATTTAATAACAAGACTTTGTTTGATGTTCTGAATTGCTTTCTATTAATGGCTTTGACTGAATCTAAGGGTGATAGACAAACTAAAACACTTAATGATTCTTCGTCTTCCTTTTTAGATTCATAAACTAATTGTACTTTAAGTTTAAGATTCCATTTATGATTTAAGCCATAATTTTCTTAAAACTTCCCAATAAATCCCTTAGTAATCCACAATGTACTTCACTTATAGTGTTTCCACAACTTTAGACCTTGATCATGTTCAAAAACATCTTATAGTAATTCACCATGTACTCTATTACTTAACAATATTTCCATGGTTTCTTACTTTGACTATATCTTGACACAAATAATTAATTACCTTTTACTTGCGTCTTAATAAAAAGGTTTTAATCGCGTTTATTGGTGGAAAGGCGGTATTTGAAAATTATGTTTAAAATCATAGATCGAAAGCGTATTCAAATCATCAAATTTTCCAATTAAATATTATTTTAACATCATCTCACAATTATTTAACTAACTACATCACAAAAAACATGCAAAGTAACTAAGTACTAATCATGGCAGGTGCTAAGTCTTGCATAATCAAAATGATAACAACAAACATTTTATTTAATATAGATAAAGGAAAGAGATAACTGTGGATTAGGACGTAGCCAAAATATTCTTGAATTACAACTCGAGACTCCGAGAGCTCTTCCAAAATATTACAATACTTCTCTAATAACTAACTAATAGTTAATCCTAATTACTCTCTAGTTAATTATTAATCTAATGTTGATTAATAATTAAACTAGAGAGAGACTAGAGTGAGAAAGTGGAAGTAATGAAAGAAAGATGATAGAATGGTGTGTAATAGTGTGCGTTGGTTGAATGAGGAGGTTGATATATACAAAAGCTTCCCGAACCGTATTTTGACCAAACGAATCGTATTTACCTTCAAAAATCCGGCCCGTATTGCACGAAATCGTACCAAGATATGATTTTTATTAAGATACAGGTCGTACGAACCGTATACAATTCGTTTGAGCAGTATACGGTTCAAACCCAACCGTATACGTTTGGTTTGAGCCGTATACGGTTGGTGTGACCCGTATCAGCGGTGTCGTGGCTTTATGTGCGGGATTGTAAATCGTCATTTCTTGTTTTCGCTATAACTTCTTCGTTTCTTGTCCGTTTTTAGTGATTCTTGAACCCACACGATTGTAATCTCACACGATTGTAATCTCATGATCTTTAATTTAAAGTTGATAGATGATAATTTCCATAAAATTATCAAATGGATGATAAGATCGCGAATGAAACGTCTTATGTTGAATTTGTTCCATTTTACTAGTTTTTCGCCCGTTTTGGTGAGTTTTACAACATCGTCTTTGTAATCACCTAATTTCCACAATAAAAAAATAAATGTAATATTTGGATTAAAACTTCAATTATTTAATTAAGATAGGCAATATAACGTGGGTAAAAACTTGAGTTTTTACACGTTATCAGGTATGGATCTTGGTTATTAGTTGTGTTTCGACGTAACAAGGGAGTCAGGAGTTTAAGTGAGAGAGTTTGTAACAACCCGTCCCACATGGGTATGAGATAAGAAATTAGAGTCCCTTATAAGTTTAAAGTAGTGGCCTACTAGTATCCTTCTATCATGGTTTTTAGTTAATCCTGAAGGATACCCAAGTAGTCCATTGCTTTCGGCTTTGGGGGGGGGGGGAGGGGGTTTCATATGGTATCAGAGCGACTCGTGTACCGTTCGGGATGGTGGGGCAAACCTCATCAAGGACGATAAGTCCCAAGAGAGGTGTTTGTAATACCTTAGGGAAATCACATTAGCCATGGACATAAGGGGATCTTGGGCTTATAAGGTAAATCTCATCCTTATCAAACATAACGCGTTTTGGGGCTATAGGCGCAACATATCTTATGAGAACTCTGTAGTTAAATGTGCTCGAGCTGGAGTAGTACTATGATGAGTGACCTCTTGGAAAGTCCTCGTGTGATCGCCAAGAAGAAGTCATGCGCCTGCGAGCAAAGCGGACAATATTGTGGTCGTGGTAAGGCAGAATATTAGAAAAATGATCTTAACTACATAATTGAATCATATCAAACTCATATGTACAAAACTATAGCATAAAGTACTAAATAATATACAACGCTAAATATAATTGATCGTAAATCAAATATATAATACTTCAAATAATTATCCCACCTAGTATATTACTAAAAACCACACTAATGCACACAAGAGTAAATAATTTATTGGAGCAATGTTTACACCTTGTAACATCATTCCTAATGCGAATAATCCTACATGATGTATTAAATCACTTGGTATAAAAGATTTAGTATCATATTTTTCAATAGAACTCTGAATCGGATGTCAAAGTATCTTTCCACTATTTGAATGTAAAAACCTCATATTCTCCTACTTGATTTTCATTTAGTAGTTCTTGAATCATGTTTTAAAATGAAAATACTTCAACTTCCTTTAGTCATACAAGACGAACTTTCATAACTTAAGAGATTATATCAATAATTCATATACTCATTTATTTTCCAAATTTTTTTATATTAGTTAGTAGGCAATATTTTATTACTAATATTTGTTTGTGATTTATTTAAAGACCTCAATAAAAAAAAAGAATCTTTAAACCTTTACTAATCTTCATGATACTTGTAAAAGCACTCATTTACATATAACTGTAAACATAATCTTTATATAATCTCAAAATTAGTAAGGTTTGTTGTTTGAAGTGCACATAAGGATTCTAATATTCAATTTAAATTTTATATGAAGACGTAGAGACGTGTAGTTGTACATCTTGACACGACTAATGTATCAAATATCAACGACGCAAATCCACTCATAGTTAGCAAAATATATTCGATGACTTAAATGGATTAAGTTGACATTGTATTACCTTTAAATTATCACAGTATAAGAAACAATTCAAAACCCCTTGTTAATGAAGTAACAAATCAAAGCAAAAGACAAACTCATAAACAATTCAAAACCCCTTGTTAATGAAGTAACAAATCAAAGCAAAAGACAAACTCATTAACTGTGCAAAACCCGATTAGATATATCGTAAAAGAGTTAATTACACTGTTCATCCCTGTGGTCTTTCAAAAAATACACTCGTAGTCCCTCGTAAGTTATTTTGGCACTCGTCATCCCTGTCATTACCAAATGCGACACCGAACGTCCTTTGCCATAACGACCGTTAGAAAATCCCGTTAGTTTTTGACATGTGCCGTGCACATGAGGATATTAGGGTAATTTCCTTTACCCCTTTCTCTTAAATGCCCCGTCTTCCCATTTCTTCATACATTGGCGCCAGAGCATCCACAGAAAATCCCAAAAACCCATTTCGATTCTCTAATTTCATCTGTAACCATGGTCCAGAAGTTATATACCATTCGAAAGCCCGAGGAATCTTACGACTTGAATAAAATATATGGTAGGCAGTAACAATGTAAGTTTGATTTTGAAATTTTGTATTGTCAAATTTTTGTTTAACGATTTATTTTGTTCTTTTTTTTATAGCATGTTATCCTACTCACTTTTCGATCAAGTTGCATCACGGTGGATCATTTACTGATCCTCAAGGAAGGAGGTATGTGAATGGTAAGATCAGTTATGTAGATGCAATAGACATTGACATGTTTTCTGTTCTTGATCTAAATGATATAATGGAGGATTTAGGGTATGATGGTTTCAGTGTCATCTTTTATCATTTTCAAAGACTATGCACCATTTTAGATTACGGATTAGAAGCTTTAGGGAGTGATTTAGATGTTCATAATTTGAGTCAATATGTGAAAAAACACAAGGAGATTTGTGTGTACACTGAACATGAAAAAACCAAGTTGAGAACATACTTTAGTCCATCACATAGTAAGATAGTGATAGAGGAAATTGAGGATGATATGCCACCACAAAGCAAGAGTATAGGTAAAAAGGTTACAGTTAAACAGTCAAGTACTAAGAAAAATCTAATGTTAGAGTGGAGTGAGAGTCAACCAACTGTTAGTCAACCAATTGTGAATGAGAGTCAACCAAGTGTGAATGAGAGTCAACCAAGTATTACTGAGATTAATCCAACTGTTATTGACATGAGAGCCAATCAACTGTTATTGACATGAGTCAACCAATTCTGAATGAGAGTCAACCAAGTATTACTGAGATTAATCCAACTGTTATTGACATGAGTCAACCAACTGTTGTTGATCAAAACTTACCAGAGATTAATTTTGACAAGATTGTATATGGTGACATTACTCAATCTAGTGTTTCAAATCAAAACCTACCAGAGTATATAGTGGACAACATTGTATTTGGTGATACATTTGAGTCTGAATTTGATCCTTTCTTTGGTTATGATCTAAATGTAAGGGTTTCACCTGATGTGAACAAAAGTGAAGGTGAAAACCCAATTGAGGATGGGAGTGATAGTGATGGAGATAGTGATAGTGAAAGAGAATCTGTTGTTGATGCATCTTAGAGTGTCTGTCAGTTGGTCAAGTCTGTACTGTGTTTGTAAATGTAATAGACTTAGTGAAAATTACATTTTCTGTATTCTGCGACACAAGGCTTGTGTCGCATTAGTTGTAGTTGCGACACAGTGCTTGTGTCGCATTAGTGATCTCTGCGACACAAGGCTTGTGTCGCAGAACGGCCAGACTGTTTAGTATAAATATCAAAGTTAGAGATATTTAGGGCAAGACATTTACACACACTTTATTCTCTGTATTTTGGCTGCCACATTTACATTGAGAGAATATTTTGGGTATTGAGAAATATAAAGTTTTATTCCTTTTGTTCATCATTTTGTTTAAACTTTATATCATTTGTTTGTGTTCTTGTCCCCTTATCCACTTGATTTGATTAAAAGATCACCCCATTGGGATCCACAATTGGTATCAGAGCCATAATCTATGATTGTTAGTGGTTTCAAATCATTTGGTTAAGCTTTTTAATACTTTTTTGATCATTTGACCTCTTATTGGTGTTTGATCTTCTTTATTAGTATTATATAGCTGTTTTCTAGTGTTTTTGAACCTAGAAATCTTTACTTTTACTGTTTTTTTTGATAAAAAACATTTAAGGTTCGAAAAATTACATTTTTGATATTTTGGCATCTGACAGCGCCGTTTTGCGACACAAGGTTGCGACATAATATTGTGTCGCTATAGGGTTTCAGCGACTTTAATTCTGCGACATAGTGTTGCGACACAAGGTTTCAGCGACCTTAATCCTGCGACATAACCCTGCGACATAATCACTGTGTCGCTGACTGTTTAGTTGCGACATAATCTTTGTGTCGCTCTAGTCTTCTTGCGACATAACCTCTGCGACACATCATTTGTGTCGCATTTTTCAGTTTTTCAAAATTTTTGAAAAGTCTCTCGAGCCCATTACCATGTCTGCTTCTACATCAACATCACTTCAACAGGTTGGGGCAAAAGCATTCTAGTGAGGCGGGCTCTACAAACAAACCACCGATGTACACTACGGGTATGAACTACTTAGACTGGCGTCAACGGTTTGAAGCATTTGTATCTTTCAACGATGCTGAGATGCTGATCTATCTTGAGGAACGATATGAACGCCTTGTTCGAACCGGTATATTTAATGGACCTATTCCTGAAAAGTCCATTAAATCAATTACTCCTGAAGAACGTAAGGCTTTCGATACTGAACGAAAAACATATTCTGCGATTACTATGGCCTTACCTCAACAGATATTGAGACAACTACGCCATCACAAGACCGCTTATGATCTATGGAAGGGGTTTGAGAAGAAATGTGGTGGTAGTGATCAGTACAAACGAAACAAACTGGATCTGGTTAAGAAACAGTTTGAGGTCTTTGACATGTTACCTACTGAGTCTCTGGAAGATATGTGTAGTCGATATTCTCAGCTCGTAAGTGAATTGGTTGAGGGAGGAGTAAATCTCGACAAAACTGATGTAAACAAGAAGCTTCTGGGTTCATTACCAAAGAAATGGAATACACGAGTGCTGCTAATGGAAAAAGACGAGGATATAATGGATATGGAGCTTGATGATCTAATTGGACAGATTGCTGCTGACCTCCTGGACATGCAGAAGAAGGAGACCAAGGCTACTGCACATATTAAGAATCCCATGTTATATGGTGTGGATGTTCCTGCTGCAGCGAATCAAGCTGTTGGGGTTGCATTCTTCTCTGGGGGTTCTGGTGCTCCTAATTTATCTGGTGGTTTTGGATATACTACCACAAACTCTGCTAGTGGGGGTGGTACTTACTCCAATCTTAAAGGAGCATCTCCTGCAGTTGCTGAGGAACATGCAGCTGTATTCACCGCTTTCTTGTCAGCGTATGATGACTTCCTATCCAACAAGAACAGCACTGTGAATATGACTGAAGAAGATTTCAGTCAAATTGATCAAGAAGAGCTTGAAAGAATGGACTTGAAGTGGAGCATGGCTATGCTCACAAGACGTGTCAAGAATTTCTTGAAGAAGACTGGGAGGAAGAACGTCACTGATCCGGAAGAGAAGGGTCTTGGATTCAATAAGAGCAAGGTAAAATGCTACCAGTGTCACAACTATGGACACTTTGCTCGTGAATGTGACAGAAAGAAGAATCCACCTTTCGGTTTGTCCAAGCCCTCTCAGTCCACCTCATCTGAGAAGACCAGATCTGATGAAAAAGCGATGGTTTCCGCTGCGCTACTGCTTTCCAACAATGCTTGGGAATGGTCTGACCCAGATGAAGATGATACAGAACGGGCACTAATGGCTGAAGTGCATGAGGTACATGATGAACCCTTATATCATGCATTAAATTAACTAACCAGCTAAATAGGTATAGAGAGGATACCACACGCCTTAACACTGTCATAGAAAATTTAACTGAAACAAATAATATGTTACGGTACAGTGATAAGGCTAGTGGTCAAAAGTTAAAAGCTGTTTTGGAAGAGAAAAAGGAACTAAAAGCTAAAAATTTTGAACAACAAGATGAAATTGGTAGCTATGTGGATATGTTATCATCTGTTAAAAGGGAACTTGTTGAATCTCAAGCTGAAGTTCTAAATTTGAAGAAAAAGCTTTCAAACTTTTCAACATCCTCTCTAGTCTTTGATGAAATCCTACAGGCACAGAGGACTGACACTAAGAGTAAGGCAGGACTTGGTTTTCATCAAGTCCCACCTCCTAAGGATTATTTACCTATGCCTGTTAGGGATAATGTCAATGATATGATGCCTATCTTTACTAAGATAGATGTTAAAACTGTCAAATCTACTGTGAGCATCAATATAAGTAAGCCTGAGCTAGTTAAGGCTGAAAATGTCATCATTGCATGTGAACAACCTGAAACTAGTAGGCCCGAGCCTATTAGGGCTAATACTAGTGTGTCTGAAACAAATAAGACTCAAAAGGTTGAGAAAGTTAAACCTATTAAGGCCAAGATTCATCAGACTGAACTTATTAAATCTGAAAATACAGTTGAGTCTAAATTAAGAAAGACTCTTTCTGTGCTTCCTCGTATTATTGAAGAGGAAATTGAAATTGAGGATATAACTGATCAAGAGTATCGACCAGTTAAGAAAAACGTCAAGCCTGAAAATCATATAATTACTATCGAACAAAAAGAACAGGCTATAACAAAAGGAAAAGGTAAAGCTACGGCTGAACCTCAAAAGAAGATTGTTTCTAAAATGATTAAATTAAATAAATCTTCTAAAATTTCAACTAAAGCATCTGCTGCTGTTGAATGCTCACACAAGTGTGATTGTTCAACACATGCTTCTTTTGGTCGAGCTCATCGGTTTGTTCCTAAATCTCAATCTTGTTTTGAGCAACGATCCTGCTTCTACTGCAAGAAGCAAGGTCATTTGATAAATAATTGTCATGTGCTTGCAAAGAAACAGTCTGTGAAACAGGTTTCTCAAGTTTCAAAACTTAAAAAACTTTCAAAGAAGCCTATTTCAATGAAATGCTCTAAGCCTACTATCCCAGCTGTTAAGGTCAACAAAGTTGAGCAAAATACTTTGCAAAACTTAAAGCCCAAAGTTGTTGACCTGCAATCATCCAAACCAAAAAAAGTTTGGAAGATTAAAGAATCTTGCAAAGATACTACATCTAACAATACCTCATCAGTCAAACATTCTAAACTGTTTGAAAATAAAGTTTTGACTGATGTGGTCATTGTTGATGATGTTACTGGAGTACCCAAGACTATAAAGGCTTGGGTCTCCATTTCTAACTAATGTACCTTGTTTGTGGTGCCGCAGCAACCTGAATCTGTAAAGAATAGTAAATGGTATATCGACAGCGGTTGTTCTCGGCACATGACCGGTGATATTTCTCTTTTATCTGAAGTTCATACTTTCAATGAAGGTTATGTGGCCTTCGCTGGTGATAAAGGGGGAGTTATTTTTGGTCAAGGTACGCTTACCAATGGAATGGTAAGCTTTGAGAAGGTAAATTTTGTGGAGCAATTACAACACAATCTCTTCAGTGTCTCTCAAGTGTGCGATAAAAGGTACACTACTACTTTTACAGACACTGAATGTTGTATATTGAAGCCGGGATTTGTGATCCCTGAAGAATGGGTGCTACTGAGGGCACCTCGGGAGCGAGACACGTATATTCTGGACATGAGTACTGTGGAAACTACACAGCTCACTTGTCTTCTTTTTAACGCTCCTGAGAAGGAATCGTTATTATGGCACAGGCGTATGGGACACTTGCACTTTCGCAAGATGAACTACCTGATCAAGAATGATCTAGTGCGAGGTGTCCCTAAGCAATCCTTTGGACTGAATGATCATTGCGTCCCTTGTCAGAAAGGAAAGCAACACAAGAAGTCTCAAAGACCGAAGCTGGCCAATTCAACTGAGAAGCCCTTGGAGCTGCTTCACATGGATCTATTCGGACCAGTCAGAAAGAAGAGTTTGGGAGGTACTTCTTATTGTCTGGTTGTGACGGATGACTACTCGCGGTTTTCTTGGGTTTATTTTCTGAAGACCAAGGATGAAGTGCCTGAGATTCTTATTTATCTATTCGATAAACTGCAAAATCTTTGTGATTTGAGAATCAAGAAAATTAGGAGTGATAACGGTACAGAGTTTAAGAACTCGATTATGGAACTGTACTGTTTGAGTAATGGTATTGAACACCAATTCAGTGCCGCAAGGACTCCACAGAAGAACGGGGTTGTAGAACGTAAGAATAGAACCTTGATTGAGGCTGCACGTACAATGTTATCTGACTCTAAGCTTCCAATCACCTTCTGGGCCGAAGCTGTGAATACGGCCTGCTACGTTCTAAATCGGGTATTAACGGTTAAGAAGAAGAACAAGACATCCTATGAATTGTTCAACAACAGAAAGCCTAATCTACAATTTCTTGAACCGTTTGGCTGTCTATGCACTATTATGCACACCAAGGAACGAATTGCTAAGTTTGGTGAGAAATCCTGTGAAGGTGTTTTTCTAGGATTCTCTAATAACTCACCCAACAAACGTGTGTATAACTTAGTGACCAAGCGTGTGGAAGAACATTTTGAAGTCACATTTTTCCATTACACTGACAACCCTCAGGGGAAGGGACCCGAATATTTGTTTGATTATCAAACACTGTTTGATTCTTTCAATATTCCTGAAGAAAATGAAGAAGAGGATATAGTGACACAACTTCATGGGCTGGACATCGCTTTTGAAACACCACCTACAGGAACACCATCAACTGCTCCTGCTGCTACTTGTGAGACTCCACCTCCACTCGTTACTGAGAATGTTCCTGATCCTACAAATGATGAGGAACAAATGTTTGAGGATTCTGTTCAATCACCTGCTTCTGACCTTGAAGATTTACCTGCACGTCAACTCGAACTTGAAGCTGACTCTACAAACCTTGATTCTATCATCGTTCCAGCTGCAATTCCGAGTTCTCGGATCAATGTGTCACATCCAGTTGACGCCATTCTTGGTGATTTAAACAAAGGTGTTTTAACGAGAAGACAGATTGCTGCTGCTGAACAATCTGTGTTGACACCGTCTCCTATTACCGTCACTGATCCCGTTTGTCTTGCTTCGGAAATTGAAGAATGCTTTCTCTCCCAAGTAGAACCGAAGAAGACAGCTGATGCGTTAAAGGATCCATACTGGGTTGAAGCTATGCAGGAAGAGCTTCAACAATTCAACAAGCTGCAAGTATGGACTTTGGTGCCTTTACCCAAGGGTGTTCATCCTATTGGCACTCGTTGGGTATATCGTGTGAAGAAGGATGATCGGGGCGTGGTAATTCGCAACAAAGCACGTCTAGTGGTCCAGGGCTTCACTCAAATTGAAGGTTTGGACTATGATGAAGTATTTGCTCCGGTTGCTCGTTTGGAATCCATCCGCATTTTCCTGGCGTACGCTTCATTCAAAGGATTTAGGGTTTACCAACTTGACGTTAAGAGTGCATTTCTATATGGTCAAGTGGTTGAAGAGGTCTATGTCAAACAGCCGCCTGGATTTGAAGACTCTGTTCATCCGAACTACGTCTGCAAGCTGGACAAGGCTTTGTATGGTCTTCATCAAGCTCCTAGAGCTTGGTATGAGCGGCTTGCGACTCATCTTCTGAAGAATGGTTTTGTACGCGGAACGATCGACGGTACTCTCTTCATCAAGCATGCAGGGGAGGACTTGTTATTAGTACAGGTTTATGTGGATGACATCATGTTTGGTTCCACCAAGGATGAACTGTGTCGCGACTTCGAGCGGATCATGAAGTCAGAATTTGAAATGAGTGCAATGGGGGAGCTAAACTTTTTCTTGGGCGTACAAGTCGAACAATCTGCTAAAGGGATTTACATTCATCAGTCCAAGTACGTCAACGACATGCTTACGCGGTATAACTTGACTGACTGTAAATCCTATGGGACGCCTTTAGAGCTGAATCATCACCTTGGTCCAGCAGAAGATGAAGAGGACTGTCCGGAAAAAGATTACCGATCTATGATTGGTTCTCTGATGTATCTCACTGCATCGCGTCCGGACATTGTCTTTGCAGTATCTCTCTGTTCTAGGTATCAGGCTAAACCGAAGGTGTCTCACATGAAGGCAGTTACGCGAATTTTCGATTATCTCAAATGTAGACCAACTCTTGGTCTCTGGTATTCTAATGAGAAAACCTTCGCGCTCACTGCTTACTCGGACTCGGATTATGGGGGATGCAATATGGATAAGAAGTCCACTTCTGGTGGATGTCATTTTCTTGGACATCGGCTTGTATCATGGCAGTGCAAAAAGCAAACAACTGTTTCTACCTCAACCGCAGAGGCTGAATACATTGCTGCTGCTAGTTGCTGTTCCCAGGTTCTTTGGATACAACACCAGTTGAGCGATTACGGTTTACTCTTAACTATGACTCATATTCATATAGATAATACTGCTGCTATATGTATTACTCGTAATCCTGTCCAACATTCTAAGACCAAACACATAGAAATTAGGTTTCATTTCATTCGTGATTGTTATGAAAAACACCTAATTGATCTGGTCCAAATAGATACCCTTAAGCAGAATGCCGACCTGTTCACCAAAGCCTTTTCTCGTGCTCGTTTCGATGAGCTAGTTAACATGATAGGGTTACGTTTCTTTCCCATTCAAAAGTAATATTTGTGACCTTAGTCTGTTATGTGCTTATTATTTAAGTTTTATTCCTTTTGTTAAAAAAAAAAAAAAAAAAGGTAGGTTAAGCAATAGCCATTCTTTATGTTATTTAACATTTAAGAAAAGCAACGTTGCAACATTTGTTAAAAGACGTTTAGTTGTGTTCAAAACAACTAAGGATATGATAGTACATTAGGAGACACTCCTCAAACGACAATCTCAAGTTTTATCCTCGATATATCAGTAGGTTTATCTCGTATATGTTATTCTTGCTCTTATAAACATCTGACTACTTGCACGATGTATTGGTAGACATGTTCCCACTCTTCTTTGCGCAACTAAGAAATACTTAAATCTGTGTTTACTCTTTTGTGATGACCATCATATGATGTATGACAATGTGTCTTAAATTCTTATGTATTAGCTTGCCATGCTTCAATTGACTTGAGTTTGTATCTGACAACATTTGGGGATTTATACTGTCTGTTTCCTTTGTTGTACGTCCGTACAGACCTGGTCTCAGTCAGTATACTTTCAAACATTAAGCAAACAAAAGTTAAAGTACCTTCAAATCTTATAAAATCAAAGATTACTTACAAGGTCGCCAAATGGTTTGACCAAGTCTGGTTTTGCTTACACCTAAATCAAGTCTACGTCGCTTTGTTGTACGGATGTACAGACCTGTCACCGCTGGATTGATTCTTAAAAATGTTGAATTCAAACGCTTTCTCTAACTAATCGAAGTTTTGAGCATGACTTAATACTAAGAGTATATCTATGGGGGAATCACAGAGATCTATTCATTCTCACAATAACTGCTAAGCTTGAAGTTGTGTGTGTTACATGTTTAAGTGGACAAACAATACTGATTATCGTCTTGTTTCAGACTGCATCTAAGGCTTGATAACTTTCTTGATCAACTTAAAATTGGACATCTATACTGATAATCGAATTAAAGTTTGATATTGTCTTGCGAGTCTGTCTTTCTAATATGATTCCTACAATGACACATCTCAAACTGTTCTTTTCTGTTTTTATATTATTTATTTATTATTTTGCTATTTAGTTTATTTAATTCGTTCACTAAGTGTCACAAATACAAAAATCTTAAAAACGTGAACTCTTGATTGAATTCTGCGACACAAGGCTTGTGTCGCTTATTTGTGTTGACTATCCTGCGACACAAGTCTTGTGTCGCATACTTTGTGGCCCAGCGACACAATCATTGTGTCGCTCTATTATGTCGCCTATTATTCTGCCCACACAGCGACACAATGCTTGTGTCGCTTCTTGTGTCGCTGCCTTGTGTCAGGGGTATAAAAACCCTCGTGTCGCTGTAATTAATATCTAATTATCAGCGACACAACATTTCAAATCCAGCGACACAAAAGGAACCTGCGACACAAGCATCCCGATTCAAATTTCGCTTTTTCTTGAGCTTTTCTGTGAATCTTTGCATGTTTTAACTTTGGAATCGTGTTCCCCTTATCATTCCGCAACCATAGGTACCATTTTTCACATTTCTAATTGCGTAATGCATCTTACATTTAATTTTAAAACATTCGGTTTTTAGGTTTATATGTTTTGGTTAAATTGCGTAATTTGTGGTGTTAATTAGTGAATATAAATTGTTTACTTATGTTCCTGCTATGTTGGTACACCGTCGGACACGATTAAAACGCGAAACCCCCAAAATCTGTTCAACAGAAAATCTGGGTTTCAAAGTGTTCATCTTTGCAACACAAGCGTTGTGTCGCTGTCTTATGACGCTGGTCATGCTGCGACACAATACTTGTGTCGCTGTCTTATGACGCTGGTCTTGCTGCGACACAATACTTGTGTCGCTGTTCTATGACGCTGCTTTATGTCGCTGAATTGTCTGCGTCACAACTGTTATGTCGCTGACCTAAATGTGCAACACAATCCTTGTGTCGCTGAATAATCATTAAATTGATTTTATTGCAAAACTGCGACATAACTCGTTATGTCGCAGTCTATCCTACGACACAAGGCTTGTGTCGCAAGACATTTTTAATTCAAAAATGTCAATCTTTTTTGTTGAAACTAACGGCTTCAAAGTTTCTCGTGTTCTTACAGATATGGCAGGTGTAAATGTGAATGCTTTGTTTTGGGAACCACGTCACAATGTGACTGCATTCTTGGATGATGACAAAGAGTCGGCAGCACCATATAGACCCATGATTGCTTTTCTTCGCCGCTCTCGGATATATAATGCCATCTCGGCCACTACTGCTATCTACCGTGATCACGTCACGGAATTTTGGGCTAACGCGGCGATTAATTCGGATCTTCCATATACGAGGCTTATCTCACGCGTTCATGATCGTGAGATCATCATCTCTGAACAGACTATCAGAGAGTTCTTTGAGTTTCCGGACGACTCAGAAATGCCGGTTACTTTCTCAAATGCATTTATCTCTGGCGGAATGATTCGTCTGGGTTATCCTACTATCCCCAGAGATCAATATCGCAAGGCCTTTCTCACCAAGGTCTGGCGGTATTTGATGCACATAATGATAGTGTGCCTTTCTGCACGCAAAGCTGGTTTCGATGGCATCAGCCACTCAACTGCGTCAGCAATGCTGGCACTGGTATACAATAAGCCCTACAACTTTTCGGGCTATATCTTTCGCGCTATGGTGGACCACACTCAAGCAGGTGAGAATCAGTGGGCTTTGTACCCACGATTTGTTCAACTTCTCATCAACCACCTGCTCCCGGAATTACCGGTGGCCCCACAGCACCAATTCCGACCGACGCCGATGAATACCAGAATTTTTGTGGTCTCCGGCCAATATGCTAAGGGTGCACCGGTTCCACCTGACGTGCCTCTTTTTGGACACATTGTGGATGAGGCCTATGTGCCTCCGGAGGGTGACGAATTCGCCGAACCGGCTCCTATTCCTAGGCCACTGTCACCTC